>OY741966.1:10000000-11200000 GCA_963555595.1 Tethea ocularis
CGAGGCCGAGACCTCCGTAGTCTGGGGACACGTTTGCGCCCATCAGACCCATATCTGTTAGCTTTTTTATCTGTGAAAATATATATATATATATATAGTTACAAAGAACTTGCAGCGGAACAAAACCGTACAGTCAGTACCGGCGTTAGGGTAGTCTCTCTCTCTCTCATGAGCGAAATTCTCAAGTCTAAAAATAAAAACCCATTTGTTGGCGGGAGAAGGGGGGGGGTGGAATCACATCTCGCCCAGGGCGCTGGTAGAGCTAAAACCGGCACTGCGTACAGTTTTCTGCATTAGAAGTACACATTTTATTAATACCTTTAAACGAGCAATTGTTGTAAATATTTATATATCTATATATAATCTGAATCTCTGAAACGGCTCCAACGATTTTCATGAAATTTAGTATGCAGAGGGTTTCGTGGGAGAAAAAACGATATAGATAGGTTTCATTTTTAGAAAAGACGTTTTAAAAAAAACGGTCATCACCCAAGTAGCACAAAACTGCATTATAAGATATCACAAGAGGTAACATCGGTAACTTTAGCACTTATGAAGAGTTATTATAGTACACTCGACCTGCAATAGGTGAAAAGTGAGCTTTCACCTGAATAAGAACGTTATTATGCGTCACGGAGACCACACTGTAACGCTTGCAGCGTTAATATAGATAACAAGTTCAGTATTTTACAGCTTTAAGCAATTTAAAGGATTTTTGTGGACTTTAACTAAGCTATATTCTGAATTGAAGACCACAAGTGTACCCTTAGACAACTTGCATTTTAAGAAAGAACACGTGAGCTACTATAATGTAATCAGTTATTCTGTGGCTTTCAATAACAAAGATATAATGCTTTTTGCTGCACACAGTGCAACTTGTGTAACGTTAATCAGCTTGTTACACGCAATCGTATAATAGCTCTTGTAAAGCCCAGATGATCACAATGGGTGAACATTATATGATGCTAAGTTAAAGCAAACTGCTCTATATTAGCTCACATGTTACCCATTATCAAACTTTACTTGAATCTGTAGCTGACTTGTGTAACACAAGAACCACTCGTTACAGCTCGTTACTGATTCATGTACCACGTGGACCCTTAAACAGCTCATGCCGTTTGTTTGTGGTTAATACAGTACACATTGCTTGTCTGCCATTTTTTAGATTCTAACCTATATATACAATATAATAACAATTTGTTATTGTTTAGTCAACGAAAATAACAACAGAATTTGAATACAAAATGTAATGATTTTATACGTAAACAGCTTATTGTCAAATTACAAAGGAAAAATAAAAAGACTTAATTTTTTGTAACAATATCATCAACCTATTTTATACTATAATTTTCAAGTAAACAGTGATATTTTGAGAGCGCGTGAAAATTTTCGTCTATAATTATATAGTATTTGACAATAAACTCTCTTTCCCATTCGAATTTCATGCCCATGGAGGAAAAACAAAGTTTTACTTGACCGATTAATATTTTGCCTATTTCCCATAAACACTTTACAAAATGGTTCACACAAAACATATCGAAATAATAAAGTAGTAGGGTGAAAATTATTCACAATTTTGCCACTTGTAAATTGTCATCTCCATAAAAGAGTTACTAATATCCTGGAGTGTATTTTGTGCTGAAAAATAGGTAACAAGTACTCTATTATTCAGCCCTTGTGGTGTATAAAAGGTAACACATACCCTGATAATCAGTCATTATTCAGCTCTTGGGGCGACTGTTACCTTTAATAATGCTCAAATAACGCTGATATAGTGCAACCAGTTACATTATTCAGCTAACAGCTGATTAATTTGTGCCCAAATCAGAGTTATATCAGCTGAGTAGGCGCCTCTAATGCTCTTATTCAGCAGGTTTATTCAGCTGAAGATTCCATTGTGAACAGTGATTCAGCTACTATTCAGCGCTTCTGTGCTACTTGGGCAAGGTACTCTAGTACAATTTGAATTGGTCAGTTGTAATATTCGTATCTCTAAAATCAAAAACAACAAAAACAGAGATAAACCTTATGAAGTAAGTATTCAGCCATGTTTTTGCCATAAGTTGTCACACGGAATATCAATCGAAAATATCTGCGATTTTGATTATTTTATAGAATCCTTATCTTATCAAGTTAAGTGAGATATATGGTTATTTTTGCCAAAATGTCGCTTCGGTAGACGCATATATAAGAAACTAATTTTCTGCCCTGAAATTTCACCCCCTATTTTGCTGCCTGGTGAATTTTGAGAATCAATAGGGATGATGAACGGATCTGGAATTTCTATCAATCTTAGAATGTTTACACTGCAAGTTTCATTACAATTTTGGTATTAAGTAATTCTCACTTAAAATTTTATATTGTGAGCCACTGGTGCAGATTCTGTTGTTTACGAACTTAACTAATATTAGACAAGTCGCCTCTCTTTCATGTTAACCTTATTGAAAAAGGATAGAACATTTTTAATGCTGTCACATTACGACGGCATGGATTAGCCGTCGTAATGTACGGGTAAATAGTCGTGACCAATATAGATCGCGCTTAAATTCACGTTGAAATGTGTTATCGGACTAAACTGACAGGACTAAAATATCTGGCATCCCTTTCTTATATTTACTATTAGAAAGAGATATAGTGAGATTAAATTTATTTAGTTCGTAAACAACAGAATCGGCACCACTATCAAATTAATTAGAACACACTGGGTGAAGCACAGTGATAATCCAGTTTGTATATGATAACATTAAATAAGTACTTTATTAACAAATAAATATAACAGTAAAATAATTGGATATAGGCTTTGGTACAATTGGCAATGGGAACTAAAATGATTTTCCAAAATGATTTTAGAAATCAATGTGTGTTTTTAGTTTTTCACTCACAAGAGTATAGAGTAAGACATAGATCGTAGAGGAAGACATAGTGAGGAAACCATTAACTTTGTAGTATACAATCCAAGTTGAAAATCAGCCACCCAGCAACAATCGGTATGTTCCAACAGCTGCACTTGGGAGCCAGTTCCCTTCTAGGCTATGTGCTCAGACAAGCTTAGTGTGTATACAGGGTGGCTCAATTTATTGGCTCCCGACCACAAAATATTATCATCAGCCGATAGACGTCCACTGCTGGACAAAGGCCTCCCCCAAAGATCTCCACGATGGCCGGTCTTGCGCTAGCTGCATCCAGCGGTTTCCCAATATTATCAATATAGGTATAATTTTGACTAACCTTGACGTTTCGATCAAGTACCAATATCTTACTAATATTATAAACGTGAAAGTTTGTTTGTATTTATGTATGTTTGTTGCTCTTTCACGCAAAAACTACTGAACGGATTTGGATGAAACTTGGCACATAGATAGATCATACCCTGGAATAACATATAGGCTACTTTTTATCCCGGGAACGCGAGTGAAACCGCGGTGGACAGCTAGTATAATTATAAACATGAATTGTGTTCGCGAGAGAAATGGATTTGCAACAGTTATGTGCAAATCGTGTTTTTGATAACCTTTGACGCATACATTGACAGTATATTGTTTATCCACGCAAGACAAGATATATGTAAGATAGAATATGGGGGATTATGATAAGCCTGTCAACATTTTATTATTGATATTGTGTTAAATTGTAAATGCAGTAAAATCAACATAAAATTTTTAATATCCAATTCTAGCCAACATTTTGCACATAATCTTAAGATAAATAGTTTTGAAGTAATTTATGAACTAGGCGAAAATTGACCATTTTCTTATCTTTGAAACTACCAGACCAAGAATTTCGAAAAAAAATACAGGAAACAGTTCTTTACCAATAGATTACAGGAAAACCTATAAGAAGTCTATGGTATTGAGAGTAACAGGAAATTACGGAACCCATGATGCGCAAGACAGACTCGCATTTTTCCGGTTTTTTTTTATTTTATTTTGTTTTATTCGGAAAACAAACAGCTTAAGGGTATACCTTCGGTTGGAGCGCGAAATTCAAATTTTATCACGTTTTTTGCAAATTGCAGCTCAGTTATAGGTCGTAAGTTATCAAAATGTTATTTGCGACAAGAACGGTAGTATATTTACTGATTAATAACAAAAGTAATCATCAACATATTCCTCCAAGGTATATTACTGACATATACGACTAATTAATTCATGAAAATGTTACTAATATACCTTGGAGGAATGTGTTGATGAACCGAACGTTCCCCCTTAACATAAGTACTTTAAATAAGTAGAAATAAAAACTATAAGCAATACAGTTTTCACATACAAAAAAAGATGATTATTAATTATACATCTAAACTGATTTGAGAAAAAATCTGATTTAGTAATTTATCACATCGCTCATAGAACCGTCGGCCGCTGGGGCAGAAAGGTTCTCGAGTGGCGACCACGAACCGGAAGACGCAGCGTGGGCAGGCCCCCCACAAGGTGGACCGACGATCTTGTTAGGGTCGCGGGAAACCGCTGGATGCGGGTAGCGCAAGACCGGCCATCGTGGAGATCCTTGGGGGAGGCCTTTGTCCAGCAGTGGACGTCTTTCGGCTGATATGATGATGATGAATTTATCCTAGCCAGCCTACCCAAGTTGTTATTTTAATGAATGGTTCTCCAGTACTGCCATACCTTTATCCTGAACATTTATAATACCAACATGGAAAATTAAAAAAAGAATCATAGTTTGACCTTTGATAAAGGAGACATTCAAACTCATAGCAGTCATACCTGATCAACAGGAAAGCGTCCATCCAAATCAAGTTTAGCGGCAACTGGCTTCAGTTCCTCTCTAGAGAATTCACGGGCCAGCTTCTGTATAGCCAACTGTTGCTCGTTCAGTATGCTTGTAAATGTCCGGCATGGTGTAGCCAGCAGCTTTGTGCATTGCAGTGAATTCACTGGAAAAGAGGATTTATTATTAACATGATTAGGTTTTAAGTATTTCACTAATACAGACTTGGATGATATTATACATGTAGGTACACTGATAGAATAACATTAAATACTCCCTCTGGCATGCCAATAAAACTATGGGGTGTAAGTTTGTAACATCCTACCTAATTTAAGTCCTAGAATAAATAACAGCAACAGGATTATGAATTGCACTCTGATGCTTCAATTTTTTTTCTCTATGGATCTATCATGTAACTGACTTTGTAGTACCCTCCTAGATTGAAAATCTGTGGCCAAGCACCTACTACTCTCCAACTCCAAACATCGTAACTTGGTGTGGGTAACATTAACAAGAGATATGAAAATGAACCTTATGACATTGCAATATGGTTCCAATTCCAATTTCTTGTTTATGCCTCCATCAAGTGACCAATGACTTTGCCAAGCAATATGGTTCATCTGAATCAACATTCACTGAATGATAAATTAAACAAATGAACTTTATAGCAAAGAAATATGGTTAATTTTCACATCTCTCTGGCTACTGTCATGCTCTCCAACTACATAATGGAGAGTAGTGTGTTTTAGAAGTTGCACTTGAGAGCCAGTTCTTTCTATGCTTTGTGTGCTTACCACCTTTGGTCACATTATCACATAACATGATGCGAATGTGGTCGAAGACATTCACAGTATGTACTTATACAGTATGAAGTACCTACAAATAAATATTTATTCGTAGTGTAGTACCTAATTAATTATGCAGTTTGGTAGATAGTCACAAGGTAAGGTAGTCACATAGGTACGTATAAGGGCGATGAACTCAGCTGGACACTGTGTAAATATTTGCGGTATAGAATATCGAGAATATTATAAAAAGTCAAGTTAAAAGTTACTTACAGGCACAGCCGAACTTGGCAGACTTCAACAGCGTGTTCACAGCCATGATAAATGCTGATAAATGATGTTATATCACAAACAGTCGGCACGCATTAAACCCAGTTGACATTCAAATTATGCGATAGGTAGGTAGAATGATAATGATAGTGGAACAAGGTCAACCGAACGAAACACAATTTTTTGGAAACTTGTAAATTGAAACCGGTTTCCGTAAAGTTTATTTTCTTTCGTAACTATACCGAACACACAAATTTGGATTGCCTGGGAAAGGATGACTGTTCTTGGTATCTTGACTTATTTCAATTTTATTTTATTTTAACTAAAATAATTTGCCGGCAAAAACCATACAAACAGGAAAAGAAGGAATGAATGAAAATTATGATAATACTTCGGTAGGTCGGAATTTTTAGAAAATGTATGTTTTCAAATAATAGCTCTTAATACAGCCGAATAAGAACTACTAAACTGCAAAATTATTATTGTCATGAACGTTATGCCACTTGTAGTGTGGCTATAAACTTGACATTTCACAGTGCTGCCATATAGTAGAGACCAAAGAGTATACAATCACTACGTTAGAGTAGAGACTACTAGAGACTGAAAATCAGTTCATCCAACAAAAAATCTGTAAAAACAAAGTCCGTACATGGAATAAGTTTATAAAACAATTTTTTCGGTTTTCATTTCTAAAAAAGGTGTATTCACTAACAACTGCTTTGTATGAAGAAATCCATCAATTGTCTCTGTTGAATGAGAGTTGAGTTATGTTGAAAATATTATTTATTCATATTTTAATAAAAAGATGAAACTGGGTAAATTAAATGATTATTCGACCCAGTTGTGTGTTGTATTGTTTTGCGTGTATCTTTCTAATGCATCAGTGAAAATCCGGACGCGCAAATTTTATATAAAATAAAATTGTATCTTTCTAATGCATCAGTGAAAATCCGGACGCGCAAATTTTATTTTATCCGTACTGAATATTCAAATTCCTTTTATTATCTTTACATTGGGGTCGGGTGGGAGTACCAAGACTAACTAATTTAAGATTCTACTGCCTCAAACAAAACCTTAATCAGGGTACACTAACTAGGTCCAATTTTATTCTTCACAATAAACGTAGCGTAGTATGTACAATTTCGTCCGAAAATATAAAAAACGAGACACAAAAGAGGCTTGTAGCTGGCACCACTGAACTTACTGTCTGTCATTTCTGTGCTGTCTGGCCTGTCTGTCACTGAACTGATAACTTTCCTGATTGTAGGGTTTTCTTTTGTAAATTTTAAAATGAAATAAGTTTTAATGTACATCTAATAAACTTCCTGTGGCATGTGCTAGTTTACATTCTCTAATTGTAAATAGTTTGAGGGTGATAAAGACCATTACCATATGAAATAACAAAGAACTGTATAGAGTCTACTCCCATTTTGCGGTGCAAAATGACTTCGATTCTGGATCAATACGAGCAAACTTCGCAGGTTTCTCACCGAGTTAAACCTGTAACAGAACCAATGATATCTTCAGGATACATAAACGTCCAGTTGGAAGACAATTCCCCCATGTTTTCCAAAAATAAAATGAAGTTCAATCCATCGGACCTGATAACGCATGCTGCTGTCTCCAATGACTACCTGGTGCTTGCCATGGCCAATGGGAGGCTGTTTCGACTGGATTTGAATAGACTAGATAGTGGTGAAGGTATAGTTTTAATCTAACAATTTACATCAGTATCTAAAAGCATTTTTAATTTGCTTTTTCCTCCTCTTGTTATCATGAAGTAACATTATAATTGGTAGTTTAAATTGTGCTATGAATGGTGATTTTGATGTTGGAATATTTATATAGTCATTATAGATTACATTGCCTGTATATCCTCTGAGAGTAGAATCCAATCTATTTAGTTGTTTTTTTATCTTTAGCAATCTAGCTTGCACTAGTTTTAAACTTTTTATAACAACTGACTTAGGTATGAAACTTCATTTCAGAAATCCACTACACAATATTCATACAGCCTAATTTAAAATTAGCAAATATATTCCTGGATCCACTCGGGCAACATCTTTTAATGTCATTCACTGCTCGAAGCAAAGAAGGTTTCCCTGAACTTGTATATTTACACCGTAAGAGTATTAAACTGAAATCGGTCAGCAAATCAAAGGGTTATGAAGTGACAGAGGTTGGTTGGAATTGGGAGAATCAGTCGGAGAGTACTACTGGTCCTATACTCTTGGGAACATCCCAGGGGCACATTTTGGAGACGGAATTAGAGGCTGATAGTGATAAGATGTTTACGGCAAGCCAACAGTATTGGAGGCAGGTGTGTCTTAATTTTTTTATGATGCTTTTCTTCATTAACTTATTTTTTCTATGTGAAACTTCAATGTCTTATAATTTGTTTCTTCTTGCAAGCTACCCAACTATCTTCCTCTTTATGGAAGCAAGGAAATTGATGGATTGGTAATCAAAACTTTTGTATTTTCTTACTATATCACACTTGCTTTCTCCTTGCATTGTTTGTTTTCCAGGTGTAAAAAGTATTGCTTGAGATTATGATCTGTCTATGTGTCAAATTTCATCAAAATTGGTTGAGGTATCAAAAAAGAAACCCACAATTCCATATTCAAATCAAAATTAACAATTGTTTTAATTCACATGTTCATTTTGATTAAAAAATAATTTCATCATAGTTAAAAAGTTAGTTAAAAATTATGTGAAAAGGCATCAACTATGGTTTGTAAAATATAGTATGAAAATGAACCATATGACATTGCAATATGGTTGATCTGAATCTACATACTCTGGATCATAGATTAAACAGAATAGAATAAATTTTATTGTTTGTTCATTCCATAAACTTTTAAATTGTCAGACACACGCCATTTTTACTGATAAATCCCAAATGAAACAAACTTAGATTACAGAAAGACCAATTAATTGAAGATTAACCTATCTTCAAATATGCAAAAACTAAGAATATACATATATATTACAATAATTATAAAACTTTTTCTAAATACATTTCAGATATTCGATATTGGCAAAGGAACGGACACCCCCATAACGGGTATACAGTTCCACCGAATATACAACACAAATAAATACTTCATATTCATCACAACTCCCACAAGGCTGTATCAGTTCATAGGCCAAGCTATTATTACTGATGATAAGCCATCAATGCAGTCAATATTCTATTCGTACTTGACTATTCCGGAGACAGGGTTTCAAGAGATACCCTCAACTTTGAAATACTCCAAGCTGCAGTTTTTCTTTGATAAGACGGAGGTGCCAAAGACATTTGCTTGGTTGACTGAGCCTGGGATTTTTTATGGACAGGTTTGTTGACTAAAATTGATAATATAAATTAATTTTAAAAAATTAAACAGAAGGTTTATTTTGACTGTAATTTAAAATATATATAAAAAATTCCACTTTAAATTGCAACTTGTCAACAGTTTGTTCAATTTACGCACTTCAAACGGTCAAAACTTCGGTCCGTTTTTGCCGAAGCCGAAGTTTTCGCCGAAGGTGGCCGAAGTTTTCGCCAAAGGTGGCCGAAGCCAAAGTCCTGCACGATCGAAACTTCGGCTTATAAGTAGTGTCCTAGTTACTAGTAAAATTACTGGTATTCCTAAATATAAGATTTCAGAAATAGGGCCTTTGCTCACTTGCTACTTGTGTAATTACGTCCTGTTTAACTATTTCGTAGTTGGACCCAACATCGCAACAAAACTCCAACACACTGTTCACTCAAGGGGAACTGATTAACTACCCAAACGAAAAAGGAGATGAGAAAGAAAATGCGCCTCTTAACTTCGTACTGACAGAATTCCATGCGCTACTTATGTTCTCTGACAGAGTCAAAGTGGTCTCTCTCCTCAATCAAGAGTTAGTCCACGAGGATATATACTCCGTAGCTCACGGGAAACTTAAAACTATCATCAGAGATACAAAAAAACGCACCATTTGGGTGGTCACAGACAAATCCGTATTCAGATACAAAGTAATACACGAAGAGAGAAATGTCTGGAGGATTTATTCTGACAAAGAACAATTTGACTTAGCCAAGAAATATTGCCATAATAATCCCGCTTTTGTAGACATTATTAATGTAAAACAAGCTGAGTTGTTATTCTCTAAAGGAAAATTTGAGAAAAGCGCTGAAATATTCGCCGAGACTCAAAGCAGTTTCGAAACTATATGCCTAAAGTTTCTCGAAGTCGAACAGATTAACGCTCTCCAAGTTTACTTGAGCAAGCGATTAGATGCTCTAAACGACGACGATAAAACACTTGTTCCAATGATCGTTATATGGATGACTGAGCTATATCTATCTCAACTTGGTTTATTACGGAGGACAGGGAAGGACGACACGCATAGGTACCATCAATTGCAATCGGATTTCGATGTGTTTTTAGTGCATCCAAAAGTAACTAAATCAATGAAGCATGTGAAATCTGTTATTTACGACCTTATGTCTTCTCATGGAGATAAACAGAACCTGATCAAGTTAACTATTATCAACGAAGACTACGAAAATGTTGTTGCACAAAATATATACAAAAAATCGTATTTAGAAGCGTTAAATACGCTCCAATCTTTAAGGAAACCAGAGCTATTCTATCAATTCGCACCTGTGCTATTGGAAAAAGACCCTAAGAATACCGTCAAGGCGTTGGTATCACAAGGACCTAAGTTGAATCCAGCGAGGTTGTTTCCAGCATTTCTCTCATGTCAGGCTGATGAGGAACATGTTTCAGAGATCATCAGGTATCTGGAGTTTATGATCGAGCTGTATAATGTAAGGGACAAGGCAATACATAATTACCTGCTGACGTTGTATGTGGAACATAATGAGGCAGCGTTGATGAGGTACTTGGCAAGGCAGGGCCAGGATATAACGCTGGTTAATTATGATGTCCATTATGCTTTGAGGTGAGTTTCTAACTTGAAATTATGTTTAGACTAGCTTCCGTACTGCGTTCCTGAGGTATCTTATGTTTTCCCAGGATAAAAAGTAGCCTATATGTTATTCCAGGGTATGATCTATCTACGTGCCAAGTTTCATCCAAATCCGTTCTGTAGGTTTTACGTGAAAGTGTAACAAACATTCATCCTTGCTCACAAACTTTCGCATATTAGGAGGATAGTAGGATGTTTCATTCAAATTCATCTTTGCAGAAATGGCATTAAAATACTTTTTTTATTGGATAGGTTTGCTTGAAATCAAAAACTCATTTATTCAGTTTAGGCCCTAATAAGGCACTTATGAATGTCAACAGTTTCAATTTTTAGACTCTACTACCGGTTCGGGAATACACTTGAACTGAGAAGACTCCGGCAAGAAACTCAGCAAGGCTTCTTTATTTTGTGGATCTTTTTTTTTTAATTTATGTAATTACAGTTGTTGTTACAGTTGAACAGTTCAATTGATTTTTATGGCCATACTATGTGGCGATGTTTACTTTAATTAAATTCTAAATAGACAAGTTACTAATAGGGTTCTAACCCATAATAATTGCCGTGTTTCATGTCAACCGTCTGAGAGCCCTCTGCGCTTTAGTCCTTTCCAAAAAAAAAAAAACTTTAGTCCTGGTTTTCCCAAGATATGAATATGAGGTTCTTCAGGAAGAGTGTAACAAAATTTTTGCAAGGTTGGCAACGCAAGTGATACTGGTTTTGCAAGCGTCTATAATCGACGGTAACCGCATACCTTCTGGCGGCTTCTTTGCTGCCATAGTAGTATTAAAAAAAATATTTTTACAGACTATGTCGGGAGAAGAATCTGTCGGAAGCATGTGTGAAGCTGTCAGCATTGCTAGGTCTGTGGGAGTCGGCGGTGCACCTCGCTTTGAAGGTGGATATTAAGCTGGCCAAGAGTATTGCCGAACAACCAGACAGTGTTGAAGTGCAGACTCAGTTGTGGCTTCATATTGGTGAGTCACTATTCATAGACTAGCATTTCTCCCGCGGCGTCGCCCGGCTTTTCTCTACTATATTATGCATGTATTATACATATAAACCTTCCTGTTGAATCACTCTATCTATTAAAAAAAAAACCATCAAAATCCGTTGCGTAGTTTTAAAAATCTAAGCATACATAGGGGCAGACAGACAGGACGCGACATTGTTTTATACTATGTAGTGATAGTGACTAGCGTTTCTCCCGCGGCGTCGCTCGCGCATTATCCTACTTCCTACTAATATTATAAATGCGAAAGTTTGTGAGTATGTATGTTTGTTACTCTTTCACGCAAAAACTACTGAACGGATTTGGATGAACCTTGGAACACAGATAGTTTATAACCTGGATTAACACATAGGATACTTTTTATCCCGGGAAACTATAAGATCCCTCAGGAACGCGGGTGAAACCGCGGAGCGAAAGCTAGTCTTTTATATAAAAATGTATCCCTATTTCAAATTATTATTTTCATTCTTAAGTTGAAAATCTGTCGCCAAGCACCGACCGGTGTGTTCCGGCAATTGCACTTGAGAGCCAGTTCCCTTCTTGGCATTGTAACAGGTCGGCAACATATTAGCAAATATATAAGTATTGTAAATGGCAATAAGCGACGGTACCACTTACCATCAGGTGGCCTGCTTACTTGTCAACCTTCTGACTTAAAAAATAACCCTTGGTCACAAGATCACGCGTGAACGGCTGAAACGATTTCGCAATTTTTTTTTGTGTTTGTTATTGTCAGCAGAAGGTTGTTATGAAAAAAAAAATATCGGTAGGAAGGTAGATGTAGGTAGGTAGGTCCCAGTTTCTTTTATTCTTAGGGCACGACAACGTCTGGGGCATTCTTCACACAGGACACGGTTATCGGATCCCAAACTAAGCAGAGCTAAAAGCCCTAGGTCTTCTAACTTATTAATCTTTTAGCTAATTTAATTATACATTTGACAGCTGAACACGTGATCACGAAGAATCAGGACCTCAAAGAAGCGATGCAGTTGCTCGAAGAGTGTCCGCTCATCAAGATCGAGGATATCCTGCCGTTCTTCAGTGACGTGGTCACTATAGACCACTTTCGAGAACCAATCTGTCAATCTTTACAGGTATACTATATATAATACTTTTGAATGTTTTTCAGTAATGGTGTGGTCCGATACACGTCAAAATCGAAAATAATGTTTAAAGACGCGTTCCGAATCAGCGTAAGCGTGCTATATTTTCATTTGTATCAATCTATATACTAAGAATAAAGCTGATATCTGGAGTTACTGGTCCGATTCGAAAAATTACTTCACTGATAAGAAGCTACATTATCTCCGAAAGTGTTAGCCTACTTTTTATCCCGAGAACGCGAGTGAAACCGCAGGGAATAGCTAGTTGATAATAAAAAGGTCCGATTGACTTTGTCACGCTGAAAGCGTTGTGAGCGCACTTTCAATTCGGAACAGCGATTATAGCCGTCGGCATATCGTGAGAAGTAAAATCGCAATGGACCGTATCCTAGCATAACATTTGCCATGATAATTTTTCTGTTGAGCTTTTGGAGGAGATAATCATCGTGAGGTAAACATAGCATCGTGTTAAGTATTAAAATCCATATTAATTATATTACTTAAAAAACAACTTTCGGAGTTTCATAATTACCTAACTACCATACTACAAAGTGTAATCAAAAAATATTTAATGTCCTTCACAGGAATATAATAATCAGATAGAGGATTTGAAAGCTGAAATAGAAGAGGCCACTCGATCCGCTGAATATGTAAGTAATTTTTGAACGCCATCTGAAAAAAAACAAGATCACCAAACCAAAAAAAAAATATTGAAACCCACGACAGTTCAAGTTATTTGCGGCATACTTAGTCCCATTTTCCAATGTTGCCCAAAGGCAACAATACCAGACCCCTATGTGTGCAGTGGCGAATTTTATTTTGGGAGGGGCTTCACACGGAAATAATGGCCCCGATTCTGTTTATTACAAACTAAACAAATTTAATCTCACTATATCTCTTTCTAATAAAACATATTTGAAATGGATGCAGGATATTTTAGTCCTGTCAGATTAGTCCGTACACTTATTCAACGTGAATTTAAGCGCGATCTTTATTGGTCACGACTATTTTCCCGTATATTACGACGGAATGGACTAAACTGACAGCATTAAAAATGTTTTATCTTTTTTCTTTCAATAAGGTTAACATGAAAGACAGGTGATTTAATTTAAAAGCTTGGGCCCCTGGAACTGTATGAGGAATGGGAAAATATATTATTTATTATTTTTTCCGTTGCCAGGTCCGCGCGGAAATTCAGTCGTTCCGTAACCGCAGCGTGCTCGTCTCAGTATCGGACTCGTGTTGTCTCTGCGACATCGTTCTACTATTGCGGCCGTTCTACTTGTTCCCATGCGGTCATAAATTCCATAGTGACTGTATGACCACTGAAGCTATGCCCACATTGAGTAAGTAAAAAAAAAAAATGTCATGCCCACAATTTCACCATATGGTGTGTGATAATGTAAGTGCTAGGGTACTTTGGAAAATCTGTCGCCAAGCACCGGTATAGGTGAGTTCCGACAGCGGCACTTGAGAGTCAGTTCCCTTGTAGGCTTTGTGTGCTTACCACCTTCGACCACGGTAAGATTGTGGTCAAACACAAGCCTATACATAGTAAAAAATAATAATTAGTACAAATAATGAATTTATTGACCACCTTTGATGAGAATACGGTAACATGTGGTTGGTACCTTTTTGATTTTTGCCGTGTTTTAATGAATAAACATGGTTTTCCAAACTGTAACTACCATAAGTGCGAATCTATGTTATCCAGTCTGGCGTCGCTGTCCGTATTTGGCCCAACAATTTTGTTGGCATATGGCTTATGTTTATAACAAGTAGTTTCCGTTACGCTTTTATTATTTTTAAATGTTATTTAAATTTCAACCTTGACAGGAAAATATAAGAATTATAATAATAACGTTTTTAAAGTCAATAAAGAATAGATTCGCCTGCAAAAGAGTTGCTTTTCACGACTTTCTTAGATTTTCCTTTTTTTTTTATTTGTCAGCGACGTCAGACTGGATATCAGTAAATATTAGTTATTATGTATTTCTAGGAGGTCAACATTTTCCTGCTATCAATTAAAAAAAAAAAAAAAAAACTATCGATCTACCATATTTATCTGGTACAAAACTAATCGATTTGCCCACAGGCCCAGCCCGTCGCAGCAAACTTATAGATATCCAGCGCAAACTATCAGTTCTATCGAGCATTGAGTTAAACACAATCACATCGAACTCTATGCCTCTACGCGAGGTGCTTAAAAATGAGATAGACGAAATAGTCGCCAACGAGTGCATATTCTGTGGAGAGTACATGATCAACTGTATTGATAAACCATTCATTCCTGATGAGGACTGGGATAAGGTTATGAAGGAATGGGAGTGAAGAATTAATAGGATTGAATCTTTTTTTTTTTCGGAGAATTGTACTCTGCCAGGTCTGGCGTAATAGAAAGGCGCCACGCAGTGCTGTGTTAGATTGCACTTTATTGCGTAGTATCAAGAGTCGTTATTTATTTAAACGTCTTTGCTGAGTGATCATTCTGTATATACTCTTGAGTATTCTGTGAAAGGTCTGCTGTTATATACAATTTAAAGTGGTTATCATGTAGATTTTATATAATTTATAAATTATATTTAAAAAAAAATGTATAGCGTAGCTAGGTGTAGTGAAATGTTGTCAGAAGTATATTGCATTGAAAATGACTGCCAATGAGTTTGATTTTATATAGTTTTGTATTTATTGTGATACATAGTATTTCCATATATTTTTGTATTCTTTGGGAAATATATTTATATTTTATTTCTAGAAGTATTAAATCAATATATTCAAATTTTATATTAACATATTCTGAGAGTTATTATTATTGCTTTTTTGTTCATTATCGCTTGGCAGTCGTAGTTTCAGGGTTTCAGTTATGAAATAAAAAATGTTATATCTAAGATTGTCGTATAATGTTTTTACCAGAATACTCGTAGAATACGTTACTACTGTACGATGTTATGTAAATGTATATTTTATAGAAAACAAAATAATTATTTTGAAACGGAATATACCATTTTTTATTTATAGATACTGAATAAGGTTTTATTAAATAGGTACTTTTTATATCCACTATACCTATTAGTATACAAAAAATGTTTGTAGAAAATAAATAATTAATCCAACTACTGTTCTCTTCAATGACTGAGATGGCAATAACTTTAATCATAGATTCAGGATTACTCGGAGCTGTTGTGGCCCCGATTCGGATAACGATCCGATTAGGTTTTTAAATCGCTCCTTTTTTCCAAATTTGGATGTAAGGGAATGTACGAATGAAAATCTGACGGTAGGCTTGTAGGTCGCGTCCAACGAACACTTTTACTCCTAGCGGAGGTCGCGTCCCTACTGGGCTCACAGTTAGCGGCAGACTGTTTGCTTCCCTAAAATGGGGTATCCATACCGCGCGTAGTGTACGCAGTTTGCGGCGTTTCGCTCGCTGGCTCATTCAGTGAGCGGCTGATTCACCGCCGCACAGAGTCGGCGGATAGTCGCCGCTAACTGACTAATGAGAACGGCGCATTTATTACAAGTGTAGCAAATAAAACAAAATAAATTTTGTGAAATCATTATTTATTGAGAAAATTGTGTTATCAGTAATGATAAACAATAAATTAATTAAATATTAGGATAAGAGGAGACCATATCAAATCCAAAAGGACAACAAATTCCTTTACACTTTTTGTTTGAATATTAAAAACGTAAAATGTACAAACATAAACAATATAATTTCAACACTTGTGTTATTGGATGCACATATAATAAACACGAAGAGGTAAGGCCGATATTTACGCCGTGCGTCTGATTACAACTGTGTACCTACATACATGAGACAATTCACTATTGCAAACTATATTTATTGACTAGCAGCACCATCAACTTCCATAACCTGCGAATCTGTCTTATTATCATCCTTATCTTCTACTTGCATTACATCTAATTTTTCATCTTTCTTCTCCAAAATTTCATCCTTATTGCTATCTTTCGGGGTATCCTTATTTTCTTTACTTTTGTCGCGTTTCTTTACGATTTTCGTTCCTTTCTTGGATTTCTTATCTGCCGTATCTTCAGTTTTAGTTTCATCTTTAGTTTCAGTCGTGTTTTCAGACGCTTTCTCTTCGGGTCGAGTGTCGGCCACTTGAGCGACCTCTATAGTTTCTGTCGGTGCTACTTCTACTTTCTCTTCTGGTTTGGGCTCATCTATTTTCTCTTCCTGTGGCTGTTCAACGGGTCGTTGCTCCTGCTGCACTTGAGGTTCTATCTTTTCTTCTTCTTTAGGGGCCTCTTTCATTTCCACTTCACCATTTTCTGTAACTTGTTCAGGCGCTTCTGAACCGTTCTCTGGATTATCCATTTCTACGTCCTGTGCTTGAGATTGAGCCGCATTGGAACCCTTCTCAGCTTTCGCCTCTAACACAGCTATACATTTTTGAATACATCTAATAGCCTCCTTCCTCGCCTGTCGAATGTTTTCTTTCCCATCCGTTTCAATATTGTCTAATTTGATAAGATTCCTAGTCAGCATTTCGTCTAGGAACATGTATCTCTTGTCTTTTTTGGTACCGGTGAAGTTCTCGACGTCCGTCATGAGGTTTAAGACGTCGGTCTGAATACTGAGGATCTGTGCGATGGGGTCATTCGAAGAAGGCTGTTTGGGAGGTGGCGGGGTCTGTTCCCGCTGTGGAGTTGGCTGTCTCTGCTGTTGTTGGGGCTGCGGCTGGGGAGGAGCTTGTTTCTGTGGCGGCTGCTGAGGCGACTTCTGCTGTGCTCTAGGCGGAGGCCCAGCCTGCTCATGATGGACGGGCACTTTGGCATAGTGTTCCTCGGGGTGCATCTGAGGTTTCGGAGACTGAGATCTCTGTGGCGAAGCGCCGCGAGCGAACGCGGTCTGAGGATATACTTTCTGTTGAACGAATGGCTGGGGTCCCTGTCTGAAACCTTTGTTGAATGGCGTGCCGAATGTTCGGGAGAAATTGGGCGGATGGTGGAAGCCGGTCGGCCCATCGTCTGCGAAGTACTGATCCCTATCGATATGTGGCTGCGGCGGCGGGACGTATGTGGGTTTAGTTTCTCCGAAGTGAGTGCTATGATCGACATTTCTGTTTATCACTGGTTCGTCGCGGCCCTCGACGAATATAGGTATGTGTCGCACGTTGGAGGCTTGTTCGCCGTGAGGCTGGTGGTCCTGCTGCCCGCTCATATTGTTCGTAGTTCTGTTGTCGGGAGGCGCTGACATAGACCGCTGGTTTCTCTCGTCCGCATCGACCAAGCTCGGGTCGGCGGCGCTTTTCTGGCCGAGATCTACTGTGTTCCTTAGACCGTACTGTGGCAGAGGTATCGCTTGGTCCTCGGAAGGCCCGGGGGCTTGTTCAGTCTGTGTGGCTGTGGTTTGTTGCTGGGGGGGCTGCTGGGGCGGTGAAGCCTGCGGTTGTGTGGGGGGCTCGTCTCGTGGATCGTATCTACGGTTCCAATGTGACGGGAAGTGCTCTCTGAACTCTGGAGGGATGTCGTCGAAGGGGAATCTGTCGAAGCCGCCGAAGTTATCGCCGAAATCTGCAATTATGAAACGTTTCGCTATAGACGCTGTAAATGGTAAACGTTCAATCAGTCATTGTGAACTATGAACTAACTAGAACGTAATAGTTAAATAAAAGGCAATAGATTCTGCTAAGTTTTTTTTTAAGTTCGAACATTATTGTAACAAGTCAATAAACTTGCATTCCAAAAGAGTCGATAAACCCGCAAAATTCTTGTTTTTGGCAAGTTTAAGCTTTTTAGATAATGCCAAATGTCTGGCTTTTATTTTAAGATTTTTCAAAGTACCTACAATTAGATCTAAGACTGTTCATGGTTGCCGTTGTCTGAGTTGTTTATATTGGGTAGAAGTGTGCTAAAACTTACCGTCGGTAGCGTCCTGGCTGGAAGGGCGTCGCTTCCTGGCCCAGGTGGCGCTGGCGGGGCGCTGTCGCAGGCGCGCCGCTATGTCCGGATGCCGCGCCGCGAGCTCGCTCCACGCGCCCGACCCCTCCTCCTCATCAAACGGGAAGCCGCGCTGTTGGACAAACATTCCCTTTATTAACCTCTATCTATCTACACTAATATAAATGATTTATATTTTCGTTTGTAATTAATATTACTTAAAAACTGCATCGCTAAATACGGATGTGAAATTGCGTTGCTGAGTTTATATGATTATTTTTCGTGATTTTAGGGTTGGGATAGTAGAAGTTTAAAATAATCCCTGAAAATTTCGAGCATGCAAAAAAAACATCCTGGTAAAAGTAAGTATAGTGAAGACACTTTTTGGATCTACGTGTGCAGAAGTATAGGTAGTACCTACATCCGCCGAGACAATGCGTTTCTCACATCTGTAAATAATGGCTTATGGCCAAAAACTGAAACGCGACTCACATTTAAGTTGTTATTTGACAGTTCCATGGTATGGGATTTAAGTATTTAAGACGCTCCTAAATTTTAAGTGAGGCTGAAGAATTTGTATTATCGTTTCTTGATGGAGGAAATATTAATAAAAGTATTAAATACGAAATATTTTCAGCGTAATATTAGATAAAAGTATCTAAATGAAATAAACAAAACCATTATGGTACTCGAGCAATATCCTTGATTGCATTTTATTCTCATAAACGATGAAGTGAAATAAAAATAAATCTGCTACGTCAACCGGAATCGTTCGATTTTCGATACGATCAGAACCCCCGGTGCAACAATAAATATGCAAACGAGAAAAGTTATCAGCGCCCGCGCAATGCCTTAGCAACTATCTCGCTCTTTGCTCCAGGTGTCAATGAGACAGACTTACACCAGTGATACCGTACAGACGACCGTAGTATTATTCAAGTCGCCTATGTCCATATAAGGCAAGGACGACCGAGGAAGTGACCTTGATGTCGCGACTTTCGTATTTTGATTATAATAGCAACGATATCGAAAGACATACGGTATTTTTATGGAAATTAACAATTCTTAATAGCTTACAAATTTGGCGATATAAATGGCTGTTGGAGACGAAATAATGAATAACTTTTCAACATTAAAGAGACTATTAATAAATGAATGATAATTTTACAATGGTCTCTTGATATAAGAGATGGCGGAGAGGCGGTTACGTGACCAAGAATATTTGCACATTCAAAGGTCTCGATGTCTCTCGAAGTCGTTTTTGCTAAGAATGCCGCGTCTATTTGTATTTAAATAGACTTTAATTACTGAACGTGAACACGGTAATTATCTAAAAACTGACGTAACTAAACAGATCCGTATTTCGAACAAGAAGCAAACTTGTTTTATACACAAAGACAATTAATTACAATCCTAATCGAGTAAAGACAAGATGTTGGAGAGCGAATTCAAATCCCGCGAACTCATTTTGGATGAAAATGCAATGAAATAAAAACTGGCCAATGATAAGTTATGAGAATATACCAAAGGAACAGGTCATGATAAAGCAAAAATAACTCATTGATTATCTGATTTGATATTGGATATGTGACTATTGATAGTATTGACTAATAAGATTCTCACAGGGCAGCTATGCTATTCTCTAACGTTTCATTCGTCGACGAGCTCGCGCAACGATGTCTGCCGCGTACAACGGACTTCTCACGTGATAGCTTAGTAAACTATAGAGACAGAGTACAGTGACAGCGTCGAATTCGTCGTCGAGCTTGTAATATTGCCATACAGAATAGCACCCCAGGACTAGAAACATCAAAGACATAATTGAATGCCTGAATGAATGGAAAGGTGCATTCTGAACTGAACAAGTGCTACCCTGATGTGGTCCTAAAGAGTTTTGACTTTGAAGATTATTTGAGTATTAGTATTAGAGTACTACCATATTCGCAAGTTAAAATGCAACCTTCATTCGTAACATGTTCGTAACGAACGGTATTTAGATTGCGTTATAAACCCACACCGGCCTAAGTTAATGCGCAAGTAGGTGTATTGTATAAAATTAATCAGTTTGAGACGTTGTTTACAATTGACATAATTCCATTGAGCGTGGGTTGATTTATTTTAGTTGTTTTCGAATTAATTCATCGACAAAGTCATTTATTAGGTTCATTCAACTTTAATTAAGTCTCATAAGTTTATAGGTAGGTATTCGATAAATTGTTCCAGTAAACAGTGGAATAATCCAATGCTTCTTACAAACTTAAAACGAATTTTGCCTAAAATACTTAATTGTATTGTACTAGCCTTCAACTGTTTTGAATTTGTGCCAAAACGTGATTCTTGAGACAGGAAACATGATTATGCAAAATCCTTAAAACACGCGAACTGACCATATGTTCCAGAATCTAGGAATCTAATTCCATAGTAGATAAAACTTTATGTGACATATGTGAATTAATTTGTAAAGATGCGCTAAATGATCCGACTATCAAATTCACTATCGGTAAAAATAAGTTTAACAATACTAAATATGACGTCACTATTCGTGATATAATAATTTCGTATTACATGAACATTTGGACAAATATAATGATACGCGTATCGAACAAAAATTTGGTAATAATATTGACGCAAAAACTACGTCGCCATCTACTAAATTAGCAGCAAAAACCTGATAGCTCTGAAAGAATCCTCAGTTATGGAGGAAAATACATAGTTAGCCTTTGATTAAGGCATGCATGTAGAGCATGGGTCATGATAATTTTCCTTGTCACGTTGCATACAATTGTGGACAGTGACAGCATCTCGCAATCATGTGATATGATACGGATTAGATCACGGCATTTAAGGATATAGAATTAGAAAATAATAACATATATCTACTGCTTGTTTAGAAACTTGCCTCCCATATAATTCAGTGTAACTATGTGTGTAAGTAGATTCTACTGAGATAAAATTTAATAATAAACTTAAAAACTAAATTACACAAAACAACTCAGCCAATCAGAATTCTGTTGCTATCTGCGCAATATACATACGACAAAAAAGCGTTACTTTCATATTATAATATGTAGTTATGAGACGAGCTAACGATGATTCTGTAGAGGTGACATCACCGAGTGGGCAGAAGCGAACAAAAACCTGATGGCAGCCTTGCGTCATGCGATTGTGGACGATTTGTTGGAACAGCACAAAACACCAATAATATTAATGAGCACGTGTCGAGTCTCGTGAATAATAAACCGTGATTGGTTTCACTAAAGTATAAACATGAACAGATAGCAATAAAAAAATACTATGGTTATTATAATCCAACCTCAATAAAAACGCAAAAGCCGCCTTTTAAACCACAAATCCTGAATTGTTTTATATAAACAAGTTGAATTGGTTTACATTTGGCGAGATACATGCGAGATGGATGCGGGTAGCGCAAGACTAGGGTGTGAAAACCCCGGATTTTGCAGCTTTATACCCGGACATGTAATTTGTTTGTTAAAGTTACTCAATAAAAAATATTTTAGTATTTATTTTTGCGACCGGTAAACTTTAAAACCCGGACTACAAATGAAACCCCGCCCGGATGTTCCCCGGACGCCCTCTAAACTAGGACAAATCCGGGGAAACCCGGACAGATGGCAACCCTACGCAAGACCAGCCATCGCATCGTGGAGATCCTTGGGGGAGACCTTTGTCCAGCAGTCCAGAGATACATAACAAGTTCGCCGGATGATCATAGAAACAATATTTTCAATCAGCAAGTCTTGTTGTAGACATCAGTTTGGTCTAAATAATACTACAATAAAAAAGAAGCATCAGATCTAACACATCAAGCTCAATAAATAGTTTATAAGCTATTAAAATGACGTAATGGAAGGCAACGACCGCCCAATGGATCAAACACATGGAAAGACAGGTAAAGAATGAATACAGGTATTAATTTGAGAAAACGAAGCAAAAAATCAGTAACTCAATCTATGAACTATGAAATCAGATACAAGCATCTGATATGTAGGTAGGTATCTTATTTATTTTGCTTTGATTCTTCAGTTATTATCAGTGGTCTATTAGAATAATAATTACAGCAAATTGAACAACCTCTAACATTATTGAGGAGGTTCAAAATAGTAGTTTATGATACTGTTGCATAATAGGGGTTATTAAAATACGAGTGTGGGTTTAGTAGTGAGTTGAGTAGGCGAGGTTCTTAATAGTATCACACGAGTTTTTAATACCTAATTATGTGCAGTATCATACAGTACTTTATCTAAACTCATCTAATAATGTAATTTAAAGGTAAAAAATCGATAATATTTTGTCATAGGTTTTCATGACTTACGGGTATCGATTATTCGTCATTTTCATTGCCGCCTCCACAATTTCAAATCCAAGTTTATTTCACCTTAGTATCACTGCTATTTTTCTATCATTTTTGGACAAAATAAAATATGTATGGGAAAAAACCAATAAAATAAACAAACATTAATCATCATGGCGCCCAAATCCGTGTGGGGAAAGTTGAGATCTCTACCGCATACGCGACCACAGACAAAGTAAATTTGCATCTAAAATTAAATTATAATTGTTTAGTCCTGATGTCTGGCCACTTATAATGATTTTTTCTTTATTACAAGTTGACTGACAGTAATTGAAGTATTATAACCCAAAAAACATTATAAGTGGCCAGACATGTCCAAATACTTGTACTTTAATGAAAAAAAGATACTAACGTCATTGTCTACTTATACATATAAATACAGCTTCCTTCTGTTTAATACCATGTTAGTAGATGAAATATCATCATAATCATTTAAATGACCCACATTATCTCTATAAGCTGAGACATCTCATTCACAGTGTGGGCAGTAAATTCTCAGTACCGATAGCAGTCCTACTAAGGTATTATATTGTTCAACATCCGGTCATTATAATTCCGTCAGCAAAGATACTGTTTGGTCACCGAGAAGATTCGCGCCAGTACCATATTTGCATCAACGACTAATACATGTAGGTGTTCCGTGACGTCTCCCAACCCAACTCAAGGTATAAAATCTAAATCCACTGATGTATGTAAACGATACATTTTCCTTCTGTGATAAATAGCGAGTGACATCAGCGTCTTAACTTAGCTAAATGTTTACTAAGATGATGATTTGCTTAGCTTTAGTGGTCCAGTCGTCCCTGAACTTGACTCTTGATGTTGTTTACATAGTTACGTTGATTACAACGAAGACTTCAATGGTTTCATAAATCGGCGTGGAAAATACACCAAATGCAAAAATCTGTTTTTCGTAATCGCAGTTCTAAATGGCAAATATAATGAAAATGGAACGTCTTGCAATAAAGCAGAACTATCTTACTAAGTCAAGATAGGAACCAAAGCGATGATGTATAAGAGGATGAATCTTATTTAATACTCGTGGTATCTGGAGATACAAGTGAAATCAATATTGCTGCGCATTCACTATTATTAAACTTACATTTGGAACAGCATGCACTTTGCAGATAAAACAAAGCAGAAGGGGATTTGGAATCAACTCAAAGGTAAGTGAACCTGAAATTGATTGGATGAGGAATGTAATATCCTTTGATGATATCATTGAAGTTATTGACCAAGGGGTATTCGTGTGGACATTCTTGGGATTAAAGTCTTAGGCGTTCATAAATTTACAATGGTGCAGATTCTGTTGTTTATAAACGAAACTATGTTTTATCTCTTTCTAACAAACATTATTGAAAATGGATAGAAAAAGTTGCTGTCAAACTAGCTATACCAGAGACCAATAAATTCACGATGAAACAAGCAATCGGATTAATTTGACAAAATCTTCTTATATCCCTTTAATTTTTTTTTTGTTAGAGATATATCTATGGAGAGATTAAATTTAATTTGAAAACCAGAAGGTGCAGCAGTTTCATACACACGGACAAGTTAGGTGAGCGTAGAGTTGTCACAAACGGGTTGACTTGTTATGCATGCAAGATCAAGATTACGGCACCTAGACTTATAAGGGCCAGGAAGGTGCAATTGCAGTTCATTGCAGCCTATAATTACGTACATTTTCAAAGATAATTGGCATTATCTCGAGTTTCGAACAAATGTCAGGTAAATAAGTAAAAAGATAAAGGATTTCGAAGTAAGAACAGACGCCTATAAATGGTGTTTCGATAACAGCTGCGTGCGCCGCCCGTGACTCACGCGACGCTTGCTCGCCTGACGTCGAAATGTTTACATGGCTTCAGTGTTTAGTATCGGGATTTGGGATAGAAAGTAAAATTTGGGAGGATATATGTATTGATTACCAATATTTAGGTTTACATTCGGCGCCAGAGCAGAAACTTTAACCACTTACTGCGATAAGAAAGCCTTGAGATCAAGAAGCCATTATGGAGGAGGTTTAAGTCCAGAAATAAGAATGAATACAATAGAATGTGATAAAAGATAAAAATATAACCCCTAAACGTAATGCAGAAATCACTACATAGTATAAAACAAAGTCGCTTCCCGTCTGTCTGTCCCTATGTATGCTTAGATCTTTAAAACTACGCAACGGATTTTAATGCGGTTTTTTTTATAGATAGAATGATTCAAGAGCAAGGTTTATATGTATAATACATGCATATTATAGTACAGAAAAGCCGAGAAAAACCGTGCGAAGCCGGGGCGGGTCGCTAGTCTACAAATAAAGTAACAACAGTTTACAAAGTGACGCATAATACATGTGATGCATTGAACAATTTAACAAATATAACAATAATTATTGATATAAAGGCAAATGGCATACGTTTACTCAGGTGATGTTTGATACAAGAAAAGTACAAAGTTCGATTAAGAATTTAATACAATGAACGATTTAAATCGCAGAATTAAATATACAATTGGAACGTAGAGTAATTTCGACATCATTACAACTGGGTTAACAAAAAATCTTGAACGAATTAATTTTAATTCTGAAAAGAACAAAATTGGTTTTATGAAAATAAAATTCGTAAGCAAATGTTGACCATGCAGCCACCTGGCTCGTTTCCAATAGTGATTGCGAATAAGGAAAACATACTTTAGGTGTTTTAGGTCATTCGGCTTTCTCGTATGAGATCATTTCATGTTTTAATTAGCAGTTTTGGTAATACAGAAGTTTTGTTTACTTTGAACACTTTCTAACTTTACACTTACGAGTTAGAATTTGAATCTACGTGAAATCCTTGAAGAAGTTTCTTAAAAACTATCATAAGAAATAAGTAAACTAACTGAAAATTATGACAATAATATTTAATACGAGGATTTGATTGGATATTCCAAATTAAACGACAATATTTCTCGATACAAAGTTTTAAAAGAAACTTTCTCCTTATTTGGAAGTTGAACGTCCTGTTACTATCACTCACCTCGTTATTCCCATGGTATTCTGGTGGTTTATCCAAAACAACAGGTGATTCCATTTCCTAATTACTAAAACACTGGAATGTATCACAGATATGACAATTCACTTCACTTCTTTCCTTCACGCGAGAAATTAATTGACTTTGTGCGGTAGTAACGTATAGTGCTGTTTCTCGTATTATACTGCGGCGGTCGACGCCAAATAATCGTATTTATACAGCGTGCGAGAACACTACTAAGGATCGAGAAACGATGCGATGCTTCGAGAAGGATTGCCGTAGACTGTAGGCAGCACAAACGCTCGCGCGATAATATAAAATTGAACGACGTCCAACGCTCGTTTTGGCACTGAAAATCTTGCTATTAGTAAAGCAAAACCAGCAATGTATAGGGTACTGGAAAATAAGCGAACGGCTCGTGATACTTTAAGGCGGGGGTTGTACAAAAAGCGCCTGCGCGGTATAAGTCTGGATCTTTCGAACGGTGCTTTGAAAATGTTAAGTAGGGTGAGTGGCAAGTGCATACAACCCTTATGGAAGGTGCTCGGAAGAAACAGATAGATTCAGAACAATAACATTTTATTGCTTCATTTAGCTAGATTATTTGCTTAGTTGGACGATGTGATGTTTAAGAAAATATCTCGAACTAAGGAATATGTTTAGACCGCTGATAATTTTGTCTCATAAAATTGGGAAAACTTGTATATGTAATAATGAAAGCGCTTTATAGATTAATTGCTTCTTCGAACAGCCTCACGTGTGAATCAGAGCACCTACAATAATTATATCACAGTGACAACAATGTAATAAGACTTGTGTATTTTACCTTCGACGATCCTTTTAAAACTGTTGATTTATGATCGGTCATTATATGGATGCGCAGTTAAATAATCATAAAATTAATCAACGACAAGAAAATAACTCGAATTATTTGTTAAATAGTTTATTTCTACGCCTGTGTCATGTTTAATTTATCATAAAATTAATAATTATTGAATTGCAGTCACGAGAGTAAATGGCGTGCTGGCGCCCTTCTCTCAAATTATAGTGTGGGCTTTGGGCCCAGAATACATAAATCTGCAAGTAATCATACCTCTACAGCAGATCGTGATTGACGATCCTAAAAGACAAAAGCCGAAAGGCGAAAAGTAAAGGAGCAACAGAGAAGCAAAATTTAACACAATTACAAACCAATGTTTCAAACATGCGTTTTAAAGCTGCATGTCTGTTACATAATACGACGTTTAATTTTAGTAAATATGGAAATTTATGAATCATCAATACTACAATAGAACCTGATTAGGCAAAGATTTATTGTAGCAACATTGACAAAGTCTAAGTAATCAAGGTTAATCAGATTACTCATTGATAGACAAATAGAGTAGCGTCTAGAACTTTTCAATTAATATTTATTTCTACAACCTTATATCATCATACAATTCCATAATTCTTGAATTTAAAACGACGACGTATAAAATCAACGGGCAATATGCCAAAAATGAACTTTTTCTACGTTTTTCGTCACTTATCCTATTTAGACACTGATGTCTTTAAAATCAACTAACACCGTGTCTTGTCACGTGTTAAATGAATTTAAACTTGGACAAAAGACTTCGATGTTTGACCATAACATCATTTCTGAAGATATAAATAATGTACTGAGCAGTGGCGAGGGGTAAAATTATGGCGAAGGTAAGCCGTTTAAAAAACATCGATAATTGTGTACTTAATTACAGTGTATTTTATATAAAAGTGGCTTTGAAATGATGAATCTGTGGGACTGGGATTTCTAAAAGGTAAGCTGATAGGAATAGGCTTGTATGGACCCTTCGCCACTGGTACTGAGAAAAGAAGAAATCCCAAGTTTAATATTGAAAATCCAAAGTGCTCTGTGAAGTTATATCAATTATTTTGCCTCGCAACTGGGTTTTTACATGTCTGGCTTGACAAATTCAGTCGTTAAAAAGATGTGAAACACACATAACTAGCTCGAAGTGCAGACTTTGACCTCGTTCGTGATTATATTCAGGCAATTTGATATGATTTAGCAAAGACAAACGTAACATGAAGATTGAATTTAATTATACCAACCAGAGATAGTAAGTATACGACTTGAATATAAAAAGTAAGTAACGCGTGGGTGGATTTTAAACTTCTAGAAGGCTGTTACCTTTTATCACTTCCTAATAAAGGTTCTCGTAGTGAATTCAATAACAATAATGTATCTGATTCACTGCACAATGGGATCCGAAATGTTAATGAAGTCTGTTACATAATGAACGGTAACTAAATGTTACTATTCATCAGCTGTCTGCTATTTGGCACTAATCAAAAGGCAACGCAAGGTCGTTGACCGCCTGTTGAAGACTTATTTTGTATCAATGATGCAAATGGAATACTAAAATGGGTCTCAATGGACTTCCACTAATAAGGATTCGATGGAAATTCTGATTCAGCAACTGGAATGGGATTCGAGATACACGATGGACAAATATTTTTAAATCTAATACCTTTAAACGATCAATTCTTGTATATATGTCTATATACAATCTGAATCTCGTAAACGGCTCCAACGATTTTCATGAAATTTAGTATGCAGAGGGTTTCGGGGGCGATAAATTGATCTAGCTAGATTTCATTTTTAGAAAACATGATTTCCCAAAAAAAATCGAGCAAAGCTCGGGTACTATAATGTAATATTCCGAAAGAAAATCTTACAATTAGTGAAACTGGAAAAGCTCAAGCTAATCGAATATCTCGACACGTCAAACGTCATGAAACGACAATGTTAAATATTACGGGCTCATTACTAAGTCTTCAGGCATGCAGTAAGCAGTTGCGTTATTTTTAACTACTGGAGGATAAGAAACGTTGTTTATTCATATTTATACAATCAAACCAACGCTTGCCAATCACTTGTAATATGTTTGGGTATTATATTGAAGTATAATTGCGCAGGGACCAATAGTAGGCTTAAATATAAGGTAATAAAGGTCTTAGTTGATTGAATACTAGATAAAATACTATAGTAGTCAACTAGTCACACATTACAAAATACGGTATCGTTAATCAAAAACGATAGCAACATAAAACAGACAACACGTAGGAGGCAACTTGCTCCAAATAACAAAAAATCGAGCTTTTTAATATTGTGTAACAAGAAATTACTTTCGATATTTGGAAAAAGCTAAAAATAACGATGATACTGCAATAGTAAAAGCGCCACGTGCTATTAGAAATTATCTTCAAATAATAAAGGGGGTTAATGAAGATCATATGAAAATACAAGATAAAAACATCGAAGTATGTAAACAAAACGTTTGGATCGTTGGCAGCGCCGTATGATCGGCGTTACCAACTAGTACAATATTTGGTGCTATTTATAATATTGTGTATGTGCCGCCGCACGCTCGTGTACTCACGTTTCGCTTCATTATTATAATGTCACAGTATTTGGAACCAGTATTGTTTTTTTTTAACGATACAATTGAGGTTTATTTCTTGAAATCCACACTGAATTTTATATATCCGTTTCAACACCACTCACTCGTTCAAGTCTGCGCGTCGTTTTGCATATGCTTGTGGGTGGGTGCCGAGAATCACCGAAATAGAACTTTTGGAATAACACTATACAAATTATATTCCTTGCGTCACTGAGCAACGTTTGACGAGATGAAGATCATGAACGGACGCGCAACACGAATTATTCAGATTGTCGCAATCTAAATAGTCTGCGACAACAACCTAATTTACGACAATTAACGTAGACAAAACAATGTTGGTTTCAAAATCCCACTTTTATTCTTACAATAAAATTGTTTTTCCATTGTTTTCTCTAACTGCAGCAGAATTATATGGTTTAACAATATCTAACCTAAATTCCAAACTCTCAAGATTGAACACGTTGATTCTCTCTTATCAAAACATTTACGCACATAATCCTAAGATACACATAAATATATGTTTTATATGGTATCGTTAACCCAATCAAACAAAAGCGAGGTCGTGATGGATTTACAAAATAGTTTAGCGATGATTCTCACTCACTGATCAGATAATTGTTTCCAATAACCTTCTAAATTGGAAATGTTACTCTATGATAGAGCACTGTCTATTGCAAGTGACAAGTGACTAATAATGTCTGCGTTTTTATCACTGTTATATTTATTGCTAAATTATAGTTCGGCAATCTTTAGAACGAAACAGTGTATAGGCAACATCGTTTCTTCTACATTTTAGGAGTGCCAAAACTAGATAACGCGAGAAAAAGAGATGTCAAATGTCTTTCTTAAAAAGTGACTCCTTAATTTGACCTCCAGTTGCTATTTCGCTTGCTGCTACCTTTTTTTCCCTTCAATTAGATCTTGATTATTAGAATCCTCATTAGTATCCATGTCTTCAATAGTATTTGCGTTTCCTTCAGAGATGTCTTCTCATCAATCACACAAGACGGCACGTGAACATTTGATTCCTTCCTCGATAGGTGCAGTAAAAGGGAAGTCCTTGAGCAACCCACTGGTGTGTGCTGAATCATTATCACCCACGCTAGATCGGTGTTTGTACAAATTGCAAGCCGTTTGATAGGTCTGTGGGACTACTGCAACTTTGCAATGCGTAATTACCTTTAGGGCTGTCAAAGATAATGGGCTAAGTAAAAATGTGTTAGGTCTGGCAAGTGTTACTTAATTTTACAATGTTTTATTACTCAAAGATTAGAATCCTTTGAATTTACCATGATTAATTGAATGAAAAGCTACTTAAATTAGCGCCATCAATATTATGATAGTATATTTGCATTTCAAATCAAACTAGCATCGTTGAAAGATCTGGTGGCCCGTTTACAAGTCTAGTTTGACTTAGCAGCAGTAATATATCATATGGAACAGACGGCTGTCTTTGTCCAAGACAATCTAACAAGTGCAGTGACAACCCTATGTTTAACATTGGCGACAGGTAGAACTAGTTTAATGATAATAAATAGGTCTGACGAAGTGTCCTTTATACATTCAGTTTGCTTGTTTCATGGCAAATGAATGTCAGTTCAAATTATTATTTATGAATATACGTTACTTTCAGATACTGCTGCCAGATAATTTTGATACACAATAGCATTTTTGAAATTTGTCATTTTTAGAGAATTATCGTTTAGTGTCAATGTGGAGTAAATTAGCTTGTATAATGGGTGTGAGCGTCCGTAAAACTTCAAGTGGCATTTGATCAGCCTCAGCCGCTATAGGAACGTAAAAGACAATTCACAGGATATTCTAGTCTCTGCGAAATGACCTCACTCTATTATATACAGAGTTTTGTCACGTAGAGAAGTGAAATATTTAAGTGCGAAATATCACGCAAATGAAAAATCCAGCTTATTTATTTAAATTACGGTAAAAGTAATGGGTAGACATTACATATACTAAACACGCATAGGAAGGGATTTTCGTGAATCAGGCTCATTGTCATAATTCTAAAATTTTGCATGTTCACTATAACACATTAATCAACACAATAGTTATCAATCAAAAGAAAAACAACAATAGAATAAAGAGAATAAATTATGTGGGAACATAAAATAACACGTCAAAGCAATAACCCCATTGAACGAACCAATTAAACTCCCATAAATCTCGATCATTCAAAGTGTACTTCATTTCTTAAAATGTTCTTGGGTTGCTTGAGCATTGACCTAAATTTTGGTACTGCTACACACTATTTCAGCTGAACTAAACATAATTCTTATATATAGTCCAGATCTGTCAAACAGCATTTCGTATGCACTCCCTTTTTTCGAGCTTTGGCTAAACTGGTATTCGATAGAAATAGGTCGTAATATTTACATACTGACTGAATACCTACAAACAGAAACTAAAAACAACGGAATAACCGAGCTTCGAAAGCTTTGTGTTTGAATATGTAGAGAAAAGTAATGCGCTATGGTACACCAATTAAAATTCGTTCTTTGAAGAAAGCAGGTAACAAATTTACTGAAAATGTTTGGAATGTTTTTCTCAGTTGAAGGCCGGGTTCCAAACCGGTGGTATCTTCAGTAAATTGGACCTTCATGAGTGCCCTTTTGGGAGCTAAATTGTTCCAAATCGGTGGTATCTTCAGTAAATTGGACCTTCATGAGTGCCCTTTTGGGATCTAAATTGAATATTTTTTTTGAAAATTGCTAGATGGATTGCAAACTAAAACGCAGAACCATTGAATATAACAGTGGAAATAGCTATAAATTAGCACCACACGATGAAGGTTGTTGGAAGTAAGAATTAGCAGGTGTAAGTACCATTATTACCACAAACCGAGATCGAAACACACAATTACGACAACGACAGATCAGAAATACAGACAACTATTATATACAGCAAAAAAAGCAGGAAACAATTTACCTACAATGTTTTTAACCAATCATTATAAAAATATCAACAAACTGATTTTAAAATACATAGCATGGCATCGATTTAATTTTAGAGAAGCCTCATTATAGTACTTAGGACTTTGTTCAATTCAATTCTCATTAAGTTGCTTAGGACGTTTCCACAAAAAAAGAAGCCTTGCTGTTTCTTGCCGCTTGCCGGAGTCTTCTCAGTTTAAGTGTATTCCAAACCGGTGGTAGAGTCTATTGCCATTCATAAGTGCCTTAACAGGGCCTAATAAATGAGTTTTGAGTTTGACCTTGTTCAATTCAATTCTCATTAAGCGTAACATCGGACGAATTTATCTAGCGACCCGTACCGAATCAATCGGTCATTACTAATCAAGTTTATTATAGTTCTTCAAATTAGACTGTCCTTGAACTTCTCTTATGCCTTTGATGACAAATTAATACTGAAACCTTTTGGCTTGTCCAATTAGAAGCAGTTATATATCAAATTAAAAATAAGTAACTACTCTTCACTCCTAATGCATACAGAATAATTTCTTGAAATTTAATTGTTTTCAGCAGTCTGTGTTTCTAACTCGTCACGATTTATATTTATGTTTAACAAAATGTGGAAAGTCACGACATTGACAAATGCACTACACTTGTATAAATCCTATTTGTATGATTCTATCTATGTGTGTTTTAGAGAAAGTATTTGCTTGTACCTAAATGTTAGAAGTAAAAAACCGTCAAAGCACCTGTTTATTTATTGTCACTGTAAACACTGAGAAGTTTTATGTGCACGAAGCTACAGTCTGAGGCGAACGGCAAATTAGAAAATTTTCTTTGTTTGGTCAGAAATTCTTACATTAAAACTTGCAATTGGACAGAAGACCCTACCAACAGGGACTACGAGATACCATATCTAAATTTACATAAACGATTGTCAGCTGTTTGCTTAAAGCTGACGTTGTATTTTGGACAGACGTTATTACGTATTACCACGTATTTCATAAGTAGTAAAGTACACATAACCGCATGTACCTAAATGCATACTCTGTACGTACATACATTGATGCTGTCGGAAAACTATTGTAAAACTAGTCATGATTGTTCGAGCTTAGTAGGTATATATATAAATATTGATAGGTAACCAGGCTTAGCCAGAGATGGCGAGATTGGGCTCACCATAACCGACAATCAATTTGCAATCTTCTCTAGATTGCAAAGCAGGAAGGAAAGCCGCTGCCAAATAGTGGGAATTAATAACCTTTCCTAGATCATGAATTTGCACCAGGCCTACAGGATTGACTAACGAAACCCTCACATAGCCCTTCGTAATTGCATTAAGGTACTTTTCAGATGTCTTTAATCTATATATTAGACATTTATCGGTTAAATAATCTTTATACCTGCGACGTATAACGTTAACTAGTGATACAATAGCAGTTTTTGTGTGTCACAATATACTCATGAGACGACACGCTTCATGGATGGGTGATTTGTCTTATTGTTCTTCATTTTGAGTAGATGGGACTTTACCATATGAAATATGTACTACAAGATATATCAAATATTCACGATGGAGTATAAATAACTAGAATTAAATGCTGTAGTATCAAAGACAAAAGCACATGGCATGCATTGTATTTTGCAACAGATCGTTCATTTTACATTTGTTTGGTTAAATTTATTTTATTTTCATGCACCAGTTCTTCGACGCGTGAATGATTGCAACGAAATACAAAACAAAGAACGTGCTGTAGGTAATGGACCGCAAAACGATAACGTTAAAGTTGAGAATACAGTTGGCATCGCTGCTATTTCTGAACATTGCAATATAGACCATAAAGGAATCATTTAGTTAACCCAAACACGGCTGGTTTCAATCTTCAGTAAACGTAGCATAAATAACGCAAACCAACCAGTCATTTGTGTTAAAAGCTTCGGTGGTCGTTGTGAAATTTGCACAGTTTTAAACCTGATATTAATCAATTTCGAACAGATAGTGTTAGAAGATGGAGAAAGAGATAATTCAAATGCAAAGAATTTTGAGTGGGACTGTTCTGAAGCAGCAGATATAAAATTTACGTCTGGTTGAAGAATTGTTAGCAAGAAATAAGATGATTTTAAAAATCTAAGCACCGTGGAAACTCTGAAGAGAAGACATAAAAAAATAATAACGTATGTATGTATCAAGAGCAAATTAAAAAATAAAACCCAAACATTTCTATGAGAAACCCAGGCGAATATGACTAACATGAAAGTGTGCCAAGTCCGATATTACGCAGTGAGTGCGATACCTTTCAGTAGGTAAATAAATAAGAGTATAACATTATTAATTTTGCAATTAGGTTGTCAAAATGGTTGTCACCAACAATGGAGCTAAAGGTAATGCCAGCTAATTAGATGAGAGAATAACTATAGATGGTTTAAAGCAAAGTGTATCAAAGACACTTCAAGCAGTTTTAGTGAATATACTTTGATTTGATTTCTTATGTTTTAATTTTGGCTGGAATATTAATAAAAATAAATTGAAACAATGAATAGTGATTAAGACATTTAAGTTCAAACAAAAAGGCCTCGATTCACTTCACACCTGTGAACGCTTAGACATTCGAAGGAAATGCTGAAAATACCTTTGCACCTACCCACTGAAACATTTGTCAATATGAAGAAGTATGAGTCAACGAATGATTATTCATTAATTGATTACATACCTACAATTGTTTTACAAATAATGTCTGAAACGTATGTTTCAACACAACCTTGTGTTATTTAATCAATTAAACAGTCATTGTAAAATTCGGAGTCGAATGCGAAATATGAAATATGTTTATATTTGGAAAACGAGCTTTCCGAGTATTCCGAGTAATGGAATTTATATTATGCTGGTAAATGACTTATTTAAAGAAATGAGAGTCGCGATAATTGCATAGTTCAAAATTCTTGAGTACATCGTTTTTAATAGTATCTAGATATACTGCCTTTATAAATGCAAAAATACCTTTACACATATTCTTAAAGAAATCTCATAAAAGCAAAAGACCAAGTCGCATTAAATTTCAGTTAATCTCGAACCAAATGAATACAACGATGATAATAAATTATCAAATAAAACACATATCAACGTAAACTATTGTCCACCCAAATAATCGACAAATCAGGACAAAAACAATATCCATGCAACATTATAAGGTAATTTTATAGATTTACGAATCATTAGTGACAAGATAAATTTATGGCATAACCTAACACGTCCACCCCAAATGGGGCATTGACAATTTCACTATAATGAACAAACAAAGGAGGTAAAACAGTTTTGGCACGTTGATATATCACGGCCAGCAGATGCCGAGGCTGACACCTACGGAACCGCCCACTACGCTCGTTGTAACTAAAAAAAAAACACTTGCACTATGATCTTGAATAGTTCATTCAATTAGTTTCCGGAAAGTGTCTAGTTTTCTACGCAGGTTTTGATTTACCTAGATGACGTCTTGTTGAGCAGAGAATATGCAGAATATTAGACGAAGTGTGTATAAAGTCGTGGTAATAATTAGAATATCATTAGCAAAAACTTAATTTGTTTACACTTTTACACTTGTAAATAAATAGCAGGAATACAATATGTGCCATACCATAAAGCATCACATGTAAGATTTCTAAAGTAACAAAGACATTTCGATATAGCAGTATAATTTTATGCGACACTGATAAGAAAAAACTATGCCAAATATACATCGACGCCGAAAATCAAATAACACAAGATGTCCTAAAATTATACTTAAGTTACATTTAAAGCCGATAACGTCGCATAAAGAATTTCATTAATACAACTAACTGGTGTGCCGTACGATGTATTAAAATCATTAACCACGTGCAAAACAATCTATATTATGCATGTTACTTACCTATGTTCGCTCAGTAAACATGCTACGGAATTCGCATGATACAACCTGAGAGTACTTCTAAGAAAAACATACAAGGTTAGTTAAGTGACGAAGTAGCAAAATGGAGTAAAATTAGTTTTTGTGACGCAGTGGCAAATCATAATGGGGGCGTCTATATGATTGATTGCCTTGACTTTGTGTTGTCATTTTATGGCAAATAGAACTTGTCAGCGCTATTGAACTGCTCTTCAACATTATTATTTGTAGTATCTTTTGTAAATTAACATTTAGCCCATGGACGTATAAAAAAAGACGGACGCCATTTTACGAACCAGCAAACTGAAGCACCATAGTAAGCCGGCCGTCTTGTACATACAATGCGACACGCACACACTCTCACCATAGTAAGCCAGTCGGTCGCCATTACGTCGCGAGCAACTCTGGGACTCACACATGGATGCGTCGCCGCCATTGCTATGCTTCACTTTATGTTTAGGCCATACTCTGTCCGTCTTTTTTTATACGTCCATGATTTAGCCCTTTATAACTTCTTAGTAGTAGACCTAAGTACTTGACTTATTCATTCGACCCATGCCAAGTTAAGTATCATACCATACTTTGCATCACACTCGCATTGCATTATAATCGAGTCTTTAATTCTGAACACGTAAATTGTTGTAGCGAAACATTTTAAATTGATCCTTTACATAATGTTACAGCATTATAATGGTCGAGTATTATAATAGTTCCGTTACTACGCGAGCTGAACTTATTTATACTTATTTCATAATATCGTGAATATTTCGATGCACTTGGGAAGACTTGCTTCAGAAATTTAGTAACAGACCGCGTAGCACAATCGTTTAGGGTTAATCGAATAAAAATCACAATGGACACTGTCTGGTATGCGTGTGAGCTAATCTAGAGTTTATCTATGCTATCATAATCTCTGTAATACACATGAGATATGAGTACACAGATATATAGAAATGACATGGTTTTAATTTGCTTAGATACGTCCTTCAAATACATCAATACTTATGAGTTTATTCACATGAGTTTATATCATGTTTAATGTGCGTGAAATATCAAGTATACCATGAAATTCATGTGGAACTGGATACCGCACCCACATTTATCAATCTCACGCTTGAAACGAATTACCCGTGAAATTAATGCAAGGATGGCGCCACCGCACAGCGTACAAACAGACGAGGGTTCAGATACAGCATAAAAGATGTCTTTAGTTATCGCTTACGAAATCGAGATTGGTGCTATATGACCAGACCACATGAGTATTACCCATATAAGTTTATCTACTCTTCATTTTACTAATTTGTACGACAAGTGTCATACAGTTTTTTTCTAATAATTTAATTAAAGATTGTTGCTTGTTACTAAAGACCATGTATGTTTTAAAATAAAAAATAAAAATAAAATAAAATAAAAATAAAATCCATTTATTTCGGACAACTTTGATCCATATTATTGTTAGTAGATTACACACCTTACATAGCTATGTTAGTTTCAAAGATAATAAAATAAAATAATAAAAATATGACGAAAGAGGACTCACCGAAACGCATCTTTTAGATGAAGCTCGGTGAATCTCCTCATCATGCAGCTATTTGCTTTCTCTGCAATAACCTTCAGGACTCTATTCCGGCTCCCCCGAACCCGACGCACTATTGATGCAGACTTTTTGCGTATTATCGCAAAAAAGTCATCTGTTTTCGCGTCCGCAAACATACCTGAAGCACTACAGTATCGGGGGAGCCGCACCAGTGCCCTGAAGATATTATTGTATTGTACCCGCAGGGCATTGTAGACTTTCTGTGTGAAATTAGTCCACAGGCTGCTCGTGTAAAAAGTCTGGCAGAAGGCCTTGAATAAAGATATTTTAACTTCACAAGTACTACGAGCGAACCTCCGAGCCAGCATATTGCCTCGTACTGCCAATGCCCTGCGTTCTCTTTCAATATCCAGATCATCTGTAAGGGTATCAGTTACAATATGACCTAGATATTTAAATTGAAGCACACGTTTTATGAAAAGTCCATTCAAAGTCACAGGTGGAACATATCCTGGCCCTTTCTTATCACATTTAAATACCAAAAGTTCAGTTTTGTTAGGGTTATACTTGAGACCATGTCTTCTCACAAAGGATTCACATATTTCAAGCAGTTTCTTTAAACCACCAATTGACGGGCTCAGTAGCACCATATCATCAGCATAACTAATGTTATTTACACTAACATCATCTATAAAACAGCCCATATGGGTGCCACTAAGCTCGACAATCAGTTGATTCACTCCACAATGTTTTGGACAAGCATTTTTTAAATGATGACTAATTTTTCAGTTTTCAGAAAAGTATTAATTAAATGTTTAGAGTGGAGTAGTTTTTTCATATTGTTTTTGGTAACAAGTCAGAAAATTTCTAAAGAATGGAAGATCCGTTACAGCTCGTAACCATCCATGACCCCCAGTTGTTTGGACTTAATTTGTTGCTAATGACCTCTAGTATCATCCCTTTCAAGGAATATGTCGAGTTTCCCTGTCACCCTGTAGATTACAGTAAAACCTATAAGATATGCCTAACCTATAAGTCTATGGTATTTACATTTATCTTTACGGAATCCTCGATGCGCGCGTCAGACTCGTACATCGGGTGTCCGGTTTTTTTAGTAGAAAGATAGTATGTTTGAAAAGCTGTCATTTTGAGTTGCGTTAGTTGCATTAATATCGTACACAGCCAGCAGTGAAGTTTGGATTCTGGTTGAATACTTTAACGTGTTTTGAAATCACATGCGAATGTAAGATATGACGTGACGTCATTGTGCAGATATACGATTGCTAAGAGCTGTTGCTTTTTGTTCTTAGAACAACATATTTTGTTCCATAGTTATTATGTTTTTTTTTAACTGTTTGTTATTCTTGTTATTTAGGTTTCACTTGTTCGAAATTATAAGTCTGTGTATTGATTCACTTCAAAAATATTCAGGTTTTAGAGAAGACTTGGGGTATTTTCGGGATTTCAAGAATAAAAGGCGATTTCCTTTTAAGCTCTTTTAAGAATCCACCGCCCGATTCAAGTATCGGATCTTTGCGAATCTTCAAGATTTTCTTGGAGGGGCATATTTTATGCAAGCAGTGATTTACGGCCTTCTCTGTAATCCTTTATTTCTATTATAAGTATAACAACTATCGCTTTTGTGCTTTCATCGGCCGAAAGACGTCCACAGCTGGACAAAGGCGTCCCCCAAAGATCTCCACAATGGCCGGTCTTGGGCTACCCTTATCCAGCAGTTTCCCGCGACCCTCACAAGATCGTCGCTCCACCTTGTAGGGGGCCTGCCTACGCTGCGTCTTCCGGTTCGTGGTCGCCACTCGAGAACCTGAATGTGAGCCTTTTGTGCTTTGCGGTCATCGAATTATACCTTCTCTTATCAAGTAAGAGATCTTTATTACTTTGTAGGATTCATCGAATCTTTATTATCATCGACAGTTTTTTTTTATAGGAGAATGTAATGACGTAATATTACTATGACTTTCATAATATGCCAACGGTTATTGAAAGTATTTACACCAACATACGATGCATTTTTGGTAGTTTATTACTTTTTTACGCAATCAAATTTATTGAAAGTCACATAAAATACAGAATATGCATATCATTATACTGATTTAGAGTTAATGAGAGACAGTTTTAAATGTTATTATGTAATTTCGTAAGGTGTATCATATAGTAGAAGAAGGAAACGTATGCTTTGGAGGGTATCTTCATAAAGTGTACTAAGAAAAGATTTTTATTTTAAGGTGGAGGCGTCGGTTGGAGCGCGAACATATTCCTCCAAGGTATATTACTGACATATACGACTATTTCATGAAAATGTTACTAATATACCTTGGAGGAATATGTCGATGATTTCTTTTGTTATTAATCAGTAAATATACTAACATTCTTCTCGCAAATAACATGTTGTCAACTTAAGACCTGTAACTGAGCTGCAATTTGCAAAAAACGTGATAAAATTTTAATTTCGCGCTCCAATCGAAGGTTTCACCTTAAAACAGGGAATCGCGGACGAAACCGCCGCCCAACTGATGGCAAGCGGTTCATGCATCACTCTTACCTACCCCTAAAGGGTTCAAATAAGGGATCGCGGGTGAAACTGCGGGGCGGATGAAACTTGCTACTTTATAAACTACTAGCTTCCGCCCCGCGGTTTCACCCGCGTTCCCGAGGTATCTTATGTTTTCCCGGGAAAAAATGTAGCCTATATGTTATTCCAGGGTATGATCTATCTATGTGCCAAGTTTCATACAAATCCGTTCATTAGTTTTTACGTGAAAGAGTGACAAACATACATCCAAACTCACAAACTATCGCATTTATAATATTATAGGATTTGATTCCATCAACGTGTGTACATCCTAAATAGTAAATGTAATTACAAATGCACCATTAGTTAGTAGATGTTAGAGGAGACGAGTGGGTACCGATAAATGTCGATCACATCAGCCAAACTATAAATAAGGATGGGCGCGGCGCACGAGTGTATGGCCGCTAGCTCCCAAAACTCGATTACATTACGTTTTATATCTAGACGACTGTTTATATTACGATACTAAATAATTAATCTATCTATACTAATATTATAAAGAGGAAAGATTTGATTGTTTATTTGCATTGAATAGGCTCCGAAACTACTGAACCGATTTGAAAAGTTTTCAATAATAGGAAGCTACATTATTCCTGAAGGTATAGCCGTTATAGGCTACTTTTTATTCCGGGAACGCGAGTGAAACCGCGCGGAACAGCTAGTATACTAATAAAGCTGAATATACAAATATAGAATTCACCAACTAGGGATCAATTTCGTTTTAAAAGACATTCTTTTACATAGTACACGCTTTCGCTTTCGCTGTCTGTTCGCTTAGATCTTTTTAACTACTCAACGGAATTTAATGCAGTTTTCAGCAATAGATAGAGTGATTCAAGAGGAAGGTTTATATTTATATTACATGCATATTATAGTACAGAAAAGCCGAGATATTCAAAGATTTGTTCACCCGTGCGAAGCTCGGGCGGGTCGCTAGTAGCGAATAAATTGAGTAATGTGAAAATAACTGTATTTTATATTGGTATAGAGATGGATTTTATCCCGGGATCGCGGGAGTGTATAATATTAGTGTAATTCTAATATAGACATCGTTTCATTTTTTTTTTCCGCATTAAATTGTTTTTGACTAAAAGATTTTTTACTAAATAATAAAATCCATAAACAAGATGAGATGATATATTTGTTTTGGCAACACTTTCTCTTTCGACCGTGTGGAGGCTAAACACTTTCTAGATGACTGCATTTTGTTTACTTAACTTTGTTTGAGTGGAGTAGATATAAGTAAGGGTTCAGGTACCGTTAGATCGTATGTTTGACATTGCGTATCAAAGAAAAAGTCACATAACACTACTATTTTAAAGGCGAATGTTACTTTAATCTGGGAACACCAGTGAAATCGCGGGGGTACCTAAATACAATATTATTATTTGGCAACCAGTTGTTTGACCTTATGAAAGTCGAGGCCATTACGATAATAAATGTTGATTTGCGTAAAACAATAAAATCAAACGCAAATGAAACATTTCATTTAGATTTAAAGGAGGGAGAAGAGCAAAGCACATTTATCTATATTAATAATAAAGCTGAAGAGTTTGTTTGGACGCGATAATCTTCGGAGTTACTGGTCCAATTAAAAAAAAAAATTCACTAGCTACATTATCAAGGTAAATAAGTACAGCAGCGCCCTCCATTTCCACAACGGGTCTCTTTTTGAACAGTTTAAAGGGCTACACATGTCCGGGTACCCGGCCCTGCCGTGCCGGGTTAGGGCTACCCGTGTTCCGAGTTGTTCGTTATACTATGATGTGCCCGGACGCCCCTGACACGGAGCTGTGCTCGTACTAGATGTATGTAACCGATTTTTTCCCCGTCCCTGACGGCAGGGCCGAGTACCCGGGCATGTGTGGTTAACGCTTTATACCTAGGTATTTATGGTTTTTCTTATATTATTTACTCTTGACTATAAATCAATAATCTTTACTATAATTCAAGATATAAATTTGAGTTGTATCAGAAGTACCAGAATCTTAGTCGCCTATTTTCTTCCGCAAGCTATTATTTTATTTAATTCTGATTAGGAGGTCTCTGAAGTGAATTGAGTGGTGGGTTAGTGAGGGGTTCGATTCTCGCATCTTCCACATCGTCGCATTAGACTTTAACTAAGAAACATGGCGGATATGGGGCCTGGGTCGATTTTATTATTACCGTAGCATCGCAAGCGCACGTGACACGTCACTGCGCAATTTGACCGTGTAATGTATGAGATTTTATAAGATTTAATGTTTCCGTCGACACGGTACGGCATGCCGCGTTCATTTAATAAGTAATATAAACGCATCATAGAATTTTTTGTAAAAATTATTACATAGGTAATATATAATATTAAAATCTTGTCATTATCACACACAACTAGGGTTGCCATCTCTAAAATCTGCTTACCAGGACCATAAGTGTGAAAACTCCGGATTTTTGAGCTTTAAACCCGGACATGTAATTTTTTTAAAATTTCTCAGTAAAATAAAAAAAAAAATTATTGTTGATTTACAACAATTTTTTGTATATTTATTTACACTAAACTTTATAACCCCACCCGGACGCTCCCTGGATACCCTCTATACTAGGACAAATCCGGGGAAACCAGGATAGATAGATGGCAACCCCACACACAACACACCTCATAATATAAATGCGAAAGTAACTGTAAAAGTTATCTCAAATACAATTTTCCAGGACTATTTAATATATTGCATTATATTTACATCAACAAATCAATTAGGTATACCGCAACAAAGGCATGCATTTATTTGTATTTATAAAACTGTTTCACTCCATTGACTCATCGGTATGCACCAAAATACATAGAACTGAGGGAGGACTGGATGACTCAACTGACTGAAACATTATTATTATCATTTCAAGTGAACGATGGGACCCACACTTATATCATTATACATAAATTTATGTATTAATGTATTTAGTAATGTTTGTCACAAAAATACAATGTGAGGTGTATTAATTTTTTAAACCATAAATTTTAGTTATTCTTAAAGTTTGAGCGCTAATAAAAAAACCTGAATTGGTTCCAGACTTTTCATTCATTTGACATTTGTTTGGTTAAATTATAATATGTAGGCGATCTAATCTAATAATTTTGTGCTGTTTTGAAGTCAACAACATACTGGAAAAACATAACCATCTGTTTTGGAAATCAGAAGATAATAATATATTAATGATAATGTATAACCAAATAGTTTTTAATAAAAACTATGTTCTCTGTACGATTGACGGTAGGAACTAACAATCATAATATGTTATATTTATTAGTGACATAAAAAGTATGTAAGTACCCATTTATTACTTGACCATATTTTACAAAAACATGAGAAATAAGTATGGCTAAACATTGCAAGCCTATTTCATAATTTACATACATTACATACATACACTTTACCCTATCTGAAAATATTTCATAGGCATCAAAAACATTCATATAGTGGCAATAGACACTCAACAAAAAAAAAAACATAAAACTTTGACTAACCTCAAAAGCAGGCAGTTAAGAGGCACTCGGGAACACTTGTTAAGGCAGGCATCAACCGTCCTGTGGAAGACCACCATATCAAACACCATGGCAACACCATTTAATTATCCAATGTTAATTCAAATTAATATTGCTACGTTATTACACAGTCAAGGATACTACACTTGGATATTTGCCAAAAATGTGCTGCAACTACAAGCAAGCAAAACTGAAAACTCATTGGTGCATGATACTTCCTTTAAAATTAACAATTTAGAGTAGGTTAGTATGTCAATGGGGTGCTTACGGATAATCAGCACAGACAAGATCGTTAGAATTCTAGAAGCGGTGCATGCTTAATTTCATTAGCCCTATAATTTCACAGGTTGGAGAACACCGTTTGACAATACTTACAAAATTTCTTCCTTTCAAGGGCATCTCAGGCACAAGTATAAAAACTGCACAATTCTTCAAATTTAAGTTTGTTCACACTGATTTCACAAGCACAATTTCTAAACAATTCCACAACTCGTATTTTCTTCTACTTTGCGGTCTGCGATGAAAATTGACAGAAACGTTCGCGTACCACAATTCTAGAACAATCACTCAATTTATGTTTGTATGTGTGTAGTGCACAGATAATAAAGCTTTTCTGTAACTTCATGAATATGACATAAAGCATTCAATTATGAATAGTACTGATTATCTCCTTTTATCGATTAATTAAAAGTAAAAATAATATATCACACACAATACATAATTATTAAAACTGAATATGTTATCCAACAAATCACAGAATATTTTTTACTCGAGCAAGATCCACATGGTACGCTTAATTTTCTGGTGGTAATACTGTCAACAATGTCAAGTGCCAATGTCAAATTCCAACGTTGCCAAGTCAATAAAACAAGAAATGGCCAAAATATTTAAGCTACAATCAAAATTAACTTTTGAAGTGGCTTAGAGTAGCCAGTAGAATAAAAGCCAAAAAAAGACACATTAATAAGCTGTGTACTATACAGTGCGACATCGATGTTTTGACCTTTGAATGAAACCAGGAGGGCATTCACCTAATGCTGGCAACACAGTCTGTCATTTTTTTACTTATCTGACACATAGGTATGACATTGACAAATTGACATGCATGTGTCATAAGTCTTACATGATATATAGGGTTGTAGCATTCAACGTACAAAAATCGATTTTTAATTAATTGATAATTGATTAATTTTCTTTATATTAAAATCGACTAAACTTTTTTATTACATAAATAATTGGTTAAAATAAATAATCATATTGAATAATTCGGGCCCTGGGAACAATTTTTTTGCTATTCATCTTACACGCAGAAAAGTCTCAAAACTCAAAGCAATATCTCACAGTTAGCGGCAGGCTATCCGCTGACTGACTGAGTAGTATCAGCGGCGTATCGGTCGCTAAATTAATGTATCAGCCGCTGACTGAAGGAGTCGGCAAGCCAAACGCCACAAACTGCGTACATTACGCGCGGTATGGACACTCCAATTAAAAATTATAAGGAGGCAAAATGGAAGCAAACAGTCTGCTACAGTCAACAGTGAGCCTAGTGGCGACGCGCTCTTACACAATCAAATATATATAATATAATAATAATAAACTATATTATCGGGCGTCAAGCCTCAAGCGTCGCAAAAATGCTGGACTACAGAGGACCAACATATTGTTTAGCCTATGGGGTAGAAACTCTGGGGTCTTGGAGACCAGAGGCTCATCTTTTGTTCAAAGAGGTCTCCTATCGACTCATTCAGGCCTCTCATGACAAGAAGGCTGGCACGTATTTTGCACAAAGAATTAGCATTGCTATTCAGCGTAGCAATGCGGCCAGCTTTCTTGGCACGCTACCGCTTCGCAGCGATTTGGGACATTTTTTTTACTAATAAGTAGGTAGTTATACGTTTTAATTTTTTTTATGAAGGTACCTACATAGTTAATGTTAGTTTAGTTTAGATTATATAGTTTAAATTCCATTATTGTTAGAGTTTTAACTGTAAATACATATATTAAATGATCAGGCTACTTTGGCCTATAAATATATACCTTACATACTAAAATTATATGATATATAATTAGCTGTTCCCCGCGGCTTCAGTCGCGTTCCCGGGATAGAAAGTAGCCTAATAACCTTCGGGGATAATGAAGCTTCCTATTAGTGAGCATTATCACCAGTGACGCTAGATGTACTCCAGACATTATCAGTAAAATAGCTATACCCAAGTATGCATTTCAAAATAAAAACATAAATGAGAGGAAAGGTGTTAGGCTACCTTATACGTACTAATAAAAAACATCATAGAGAACTATTTAGACCTAGTGCAGGCAAATATCGACGTTGTGTCGTATAAGGAAGTGCAGAAAGCAGCAAATACATAATAAGGAAGTATAGATTTTTAAACAAATTAGTTTTTATTTTTAAAAGTCGATTATTTTTACACATCCCTAATGACATCCATGTCAATGTCATTATAATGTCATGTACGTGCATGTGTGATGGACGTCTGTATTTAGGAAATTAAATTGAAATAAATTTTAATTTGGTTTGCGTAGTATTTGTATCCTGTTTGTTGGTTTGAGTTATAGGTAAGGATCGAAATTATGTGCGTTAAAACAACGGTTATAATTGTGGAATCTGGAATACCTTTCCGATAGTTTCTGAGATAAAAAACGTATGTACATTTTATAATAATATTCAACTATTACAGTTTATAAACTAAAATGGAGTATATGAAAATACAAAACAAGATAAAATTGTTGTTTGAAAAACTCGCCGAACCGAATTATGTGATGAACAACTATTATGCAGATGGATTAATCAATAAGCTGTCGAATTGTTCTGATCCAGGTATTTAAACAAATTATATTTTTATCATTTTTTTTTATTTGAATTTAATAGTTGGCCCCGCAAACGTTGTCCTTCCCTAAGAATAAAAAAAAGACCTACATACATACCAACCTACCTACAAATTTAGTACCTATGTTTAAAATTCTCTAATCTTGATAAACTTTTATGTCAAATCTAAATTTATGTCAATTGTCTTTGGAAGTTTTAGCACAAGTGTTACTTAACTGTAGAGTTTATACTTATTAAAACTGTCAATTTTTTCCCGGTCTGTTTAAATCTATTGGTTTGCTGGTGTGACATCCCTAAAATATGAAAAACTAGAATTTCAGGAAATGTTATTCAACATTTTCATGAAATAAGTTTATTAGGTATTAATTATCATTCAGTATTATTATAGTATTTTTATTTATTTATTTAGAAAAGTAGAAAAGGAAGGAGGAGGCTTTTAGCCATTACACAATAAATTAACAATTAAACAATCAAGATTAATATATATTTATGTTATGTGGAATAATAACCTGTAATAATAATCATTAAAAACATACATAAAAAAAGTTATAACAGACATAGGAACAAATAAATACTGAAATGCTACATACAATTTTGGAGCGTCCTAAATATTTGAGAAGCTCCTATTCTATAATCAAACTGCCAAATTATGACTTAAGCACAACTTAAATGTGAGAACCTTACAGAATAAAGGTACTACTATCATCTATGAGACCATCTTGGAGCTATACAGAACCCAACCCAAAAAGAATTATTAAAATCGGTTCATAGAGCAAAAAGTTGTGTATATGTCACCGGAAATGTATGAAATATAGGAATTGTATACAATTCCTGTGTATTTCCTCTAGGAAATTATAATTCAATAATGATACTTGGAAATATATAGAAACTATTGAAAAAAATAGGTTGGGGTTATTTTTTTAATTTTGCATAGAATAGCAAGTATTCGCACAAAAGTACCTTTCACTTACAACCCCCCAAATACTGCTATCCTTACAAATATACCGAATGTAGTACTCCAATAGATATCTAGGAAATGTATGGATTTCCTAGGAAATGTATAAAATGACGGACTAGATACTTTTCCGTTAACATATATATATAAAAAAAAAACCCAATGTTCCCAGAAGGCTGGCAGCATTCCCTCTTTGTATGGCCAAGCTAACGTGTTGGCGGAAAAAGCTGTATAAGATTATCTTATTTTATCTTTTCTATTTACTCTACTATATGTATACATGTATTTTAATTATAATTTTAAATTACTGGCTGTACATTTTAATGTGGGTTTTTTGCCTGAATAAACAACTTTATTGTATTGTATTTCAGTATTGTATAAACCCGAAAAGTTGAGTGATGTTAAATATTGTATATTTATTTATTTAGATTATTTATTATACATAACTGAATTCGAATTCAAATTTGCAATTGGTCAAAAAATAAAAAAACTTATAGCGTATCAAAGTCTTTTTCTCTCTCGTACAAAACGAAGTTTCGCGTGTAATTTATATGGCGATACTGAGCCGTGACGTCACTTCTCTGTATTTTCCCCTCTCTCTAATTGAGAATTTCAAATGTTCATATCTTTCTAAAGATTGAATGAAATTTTGTATTTATATAAGGTTTTGCTTTTAAGGTGGAGGCGTCGGTTGGAGCGCGAAATTCAAATTTTATCACGTTTTTTGCAAATTGCAGCTGAGCGATAGGTCGTAAGTTATCAACATGTTATTTGCGAGAAGAATGGTAGTATATTTACTGATTAATAACAAAAGAAATCATCAACATATTCCTCCAAGGTATATTATTGACATATACGACTACAAAAAACGTGATAAAATTTGAATTTCGCGCTCCAACCGACGCCTCCACCTTAAAGTTTATCTATAGGTGTCTTACCTGAAAATCGCAATGTTTCCATAAAAAAAAACGCCTAGCCAGGCGAAAGGTCTGCACCCAGTACCTACTAGTTACTTATATTATAAATAAAAAAATATGAAGTCATCCACATTCTTCCTTTACCTTATCTACCCGCTGTTTCACCCGCTTTCCCGATGTATCTTATATTTTCTCGGAATAAAAAGCCTGTATATTATTCCAGGGTATGAGTATGAATGATCTATCTATGTGCCAAGTTACATCCAATCCGTTCAGTAGATCCATACATTAATATTCACAAACATTCGCATTTTTTATATTAGTAGGATAACACGACGTTCGATGTGTGATTCTAGGTAGGATGAATTTTTCAAGAAGGTGTGGTAGATAGGCCAAATGGAATAGTGAGTTTGACAAAAGCTAACTCTATTTTGGATTAAAAAAAAAATTCGTTCCCAGGAATTGAAATCATTGATTTTGAAAAAACAAACATAGCCTGTATTATTGATCCATCTCATAGTGTCGCTTATAATAGGCTAGATGACAGTGTCAAAAATAAATGATCAAACACTAACCAATGCATAAAACATCTGAAAACACGCGGAAACATCAAATATGTTGTACATTTAATGCTTTCTATGATTTTTAATTACCAGTAGAACCACTAAGAGTAGATCATTTGATGCTGTGAAACGATGACGTCATAGCTTAGTATTTCATACAATATTCCATGTAACCGATCGTTTTGACATTTATTAAAAAGTTGCTGATTTGATATGCCAGGAAACTACCCTATTATCAATGAGGAATACCAACAAAAAAATCTAATTAGTCCGTCAGTTAGATTATCAAAAAATATTGGATACGTATTTTAACGGAAAATTTTAACGCACTATATCTTCGTTATTTTTTGTTTTCGGATCAAAATAAAAAATACGTATCCAATATTTTTAGATAATCTAACTGACGGACTAATTAGATTTTTTTGTTGGTATTCCTCATTCTGTAAGTATATCAAAATTATTACTAAGCTAGCAAATAAATTTTAAAACCAACCAAATTGCCAAACCCCGAAGTCCAGAGTTTGCGGGCGAATGGGGGAAATAAAAATAAACATAGTTCGGAGTATCGCAAAAAATCGGTTATAACATAGCAATATGACCATGGGTTATGTTAATGAACTCCATGACTGGCACTAAAGCATGCCTATCTGTTGAAAGTGTCAAGTCATGCTCGTTTCATATATTATTTGGGTATAAGCAATCAAATATTTGTGTAGCTGACACTGGAATTGCTAATCTTTGCATGATGAATATGATGATCAATAACTTACTTTTATGTAAGCTATTACCATCTATTATGCAATATGCAGATAGTCAATAAAGTTACGCCCTTCTTGCATGAGGTATATTACTATGTATAGAGAAGACGCTACACATAACCACTATGTTCCGTTCACTTGACATAAGGTCGGTTGCATAAAGCGCGTTCATAGTAAGGTTACGGTTTAACCGCCGAAAGAAAGCAAACAGGGTTGTTCGTGTCACTTTAACTAAAATTTTTACCGTAACCATAACCGACCGAGGAAGATCGGTCATCGTCAAAGTGACGAGCAATCGACCTTTAGTTGCTAAACAGTCATAATCTGCATCTCACTCCTTTATTGCTCATATCATTTTTCACCCCCTCACCCCATCGGTGCCGGTGTCCCTCAGGGCTCAGTACTGTCCCCCTTGCTATTCTCACTCTACACGAGTGATATGCCAAAGACCGACAAAGTGCAGCTAGCTCTTTTTGCGGACGACACCGCGGTCTACTGCTCTAGTAAGTCCCCCTCAGTCATTGTTAAGAACCTCCAAACCGCGGCTAACGCCCTAGGCACCTGGTTTCGGAAATGGAGGATCGAAATCAACCCTGTCAAAAGCCAGGCGGTCCTATTCTACAGACCCTACCATCGAGGTACCCCCACCCCTCCAAAGGCAGTTACTCTATTCGGTGAACCAATCCCCTGGGAAAGGCAAGCCAAATATCTCGGAGTAATTCTCGATGATCGTTTGACCTTTGATGCCCACATTAAAGCGGTCCGCGCGCGCGCCGCCTTTGTGTTAGGGCGCCTCCACTTTTTATTGAATCATAAGTCTAAACTTGCCCTCAAAAGCAAGGTTAGACTATATACCACGTGTATCCGCCCCATTATGACCTATGCTAGTACTGTGTTCGCACATGCAGCTCCTGCACGGATCCATAGCCTTCAGGTGATTCAAAACCGTTTCATGCGCAAAGCCACGGGCGCCCCGTGGTACATGCGTAATGAAAATCTCCACATTGATTTAGGTCTCCCCACGTTAAAACAATTTATAAAACGCGCCTCACGCAGATTTTTCAATACCGCCGTTAATCACCGCAACCCTCTTATAGTGAAAGCCGCAACGTACACGCCCTCTCGTATACTCCGTATCCTTAGACCAAGGCAAGCCCTCAGCGAGCCGGATGACCCCATAACATTAGCTCAGATCGAAGCTGACGAAGTCCGTAAAAGTACACAACACACTACACAAAACCGATTACGCTACCGTCCTCGACGGCGAGGACCGCCGCGACGTCCCACTCAGTCTCGTCCCGTTCCAGCGGCCCGAGCTGCCAATAGTAATCCAACCGCCCCCAATTAGTCGTAACTCGTACAAAGTCCTCCCCTTCCCCCGGTAACGCCCTGAGCCGAGGTTCGTACCCCACTCGGGGGTGCCCTCAGGCGTGGTTACCTAAATGTTACCCGGCTGAGAGCTCTCTGCGCTCGCCGATTGTCCGGTAAGGTTGGAGCAGCCATCAGAGGCTACCAACTTTAGTCCTTTCAAAAAAAAAAAAAAAAAAAATCATTTTTCACACCGTCCATCTTTTTTTTATCTTCGTCTACTTTCAACTGGATATATTCTTACACGGTTGTGTAAATCTTTGTAAAATTCCCGTATATTAGCGTCTTTATATCATTTTTATATCGTGTTAATTTTGTGCATGACTTGCGAAAATTTTAAAAATCACTTACTTGTATTTGATAAACGGAACTCTAATAAAATTTGGTGACTCTTGTTTAGCATCATTTGCAATAATTTTGTTGGTATGTACCTACCTACCTAGGTACTCTATCCGCGAACAAAATTAATAAATAGTACGCTCAAAGAGTTAAAATTTTTAAATTTTGTATATTTTTAGAACATAACAATTGTTTTTTGCAATAATACGCCTTATCATTTGACTCACACCCATTGATTCATCAAGTTAACTCAATAAAATGGTAGTATGTACTATTTTTCCTGTCTCCTTTTTAAAATATAAAGCCTCAAGGAAAAAACATCCCTGAGTCATTGAAACTTGGCAAAACCTACGTATTTGTCTGCACTAATGCGGTCGTACGCGTACTTTCAATTCAAAACATATTACTACTTCAAAACATCTGGATTCTAAGTTACGATTGGAAATAGATTTCGAGGACAGTGGATCCACATTTCATCGAAGTTACCTGACTCCTATTGAGTTACGTAGCTCCTTATCTGACGTAGAAAGTAACAATCATCAAATAAAAGTAACTAACTTTATAAGAAACTCGAAAAATACGTTATCCATTTCGGATTATCTTCAAACATGCTAATAATTTGATCAGTGGTTACATGATCCTGTACCTACATAGATTGACTACTGTTTTATTATTAACATACTTTAATAGATAAATCTATCTAATCTGATATCTATACATAGTTGTACTGATTTCTAAATCAGTGCAACTATCTTTAACTAAGTGTCGGTATCATTGTTGTTTGGGTATTTCGTAATTTCTATCATGTTCATGAAACGAATCATCGCGAGAATATGTGTTATCTGTATTTACATTGAGTTAATGATTGTAGCATAAGAGTTTATTTACTCTTGTGTTTGTTTTATGCTCGTATTTATCTTTATCTTCAAGGGCTGATTTCACTCAGCCTCGATTAATGTATAATAAATAATAATATAGGTCACTATGTAAATTAATATCTTTACCCATTCGGGGGTGATTAAATGTTGCCCGGTTGAGAGCCTTCGCAGATTTGTCTGGTAAAGTCGATGCAATCAGAGGCCAATTCTAGCCCTTTAAAAAAAACTATTAATTACGAAAACGTCAATAGAGTCAGTTAACTATGAACAAGCTCTGAATTGACCAAATCATCACTGACCACGGTGAGATTGTGGTCAAACAAACGCATATGCTATACATAGTATAAAAACAAAGAACTCTAAGATAAATATGCACCCCATACACATTGTGCTGATTCCTGTTGTAGTTTTTAAAGCTCCCATGATGTGAATAATTTGAAAGTACCGGTCCAAGTATTAATGGTTACGTTTTAATTGTTCGCAGAGATCTCCTTCTTAGAAAAAATTCCACTTGTCTCAGATTTGATAATAGAGACATTAAAACAAACAGACAATCTCCATAATTCAGTTCAAGTATTCCTCACAAGGACACTTGCTATTGCTTCGAAGAGAGAATTGCATTTCGCCAAAATATTCGCAAGAGCTGGTGAAAAAATTCTCAAAGGCATAAAAGAGATTAATTCCCCAAACATGAATGCCAGTTTGAGAGTAGCTTACATGGAAGTAGCGCTATCTCTCGTCAAACACAACTCTGGAATCTCCTGGCTACTAGAAACTGGTATATGGAAAGAAATATTAAGTTTGTGCAATGAAAAAAGAACCGTATTCGTAGTGCGACAAACATACAAGTTTGCTTCAGAATTTCTGTGGAAATTGAACGATTTGGCTGACATAGAAAATATTAATTTAATACTTAGTTTTATATTGAAACCGGTCAAGGATGTTGACTATCTAAAAGTTAATTCGATGACTAGCGAGGAAGAAGAAACTATTTGTAAGACAATAGAACCCATGGTGCAAATATTGCTCTCAGTTGTTAGCATACATGAGAACATATTGAATTCAACGCCACTTATAAATATTATAATAAAGGAGTACAATGTGACGTCACACTTGTATATAGTGTTCGACATCATGCGCAAAGAGGAAACATCGTTGCTCATAGCGAAACTAATATTCCATTTAGTCTTCGCCAAAACATTTCTCATTAAACCAATAACAGCTGGACAGATGTACAGCATGGATGATTTTCTAGAGTTAAGCGTTAGTTTCATAAATACAATGCAGTCGTTCTTTCAACGTCGCAGTGCTATATTAGTATTGGATTATTGCACATCTTGTAGCATGATTTGGACAGCGGCTTGGAAAGATAAAACGTCCCTATGGGTTTGTGACGAGGGGAAAATCGAACTTCAGAATCAGATGCTGTTTATAATCATAGTGCCTCTTTTAGTTTTCATAACTTATGGGAAGACAGCATCTCAGATGCCCGATGAATGCATCAACGAATACATTATTAAGTTGTTGAATATGTCATCTGAGCATACGGCGAAACCGGCTTATGCTATGAGAGATTTGACTGAAGAATTGGACACGACGTCCATAATATTGCACAGTATTAAAAAACTTTCGTGTCTCAAGAATCATTTGAACGATGAACAAGCTAATTTGATATTTCAAGGTTTGTACTATGTTTTGAAAGAGTTCGATCCGACTGATAATTATGGTGAACTGAAGCCAGAAGTCCTCTTTGAAGACAGTAACGAGAAGGTCCTGGTGATGACTTATGTAGTGGACACTGTGCAGTGGTTAGTGAAGTATCACAACATAATATGGCACGAGAGTCTTGAGATTTTATGTCTTTACAGTATTGTTAATAATATTTTGAGGAGACCTAATTTGACGTGTAAGGTTAGTAAATAAGTATATAATACTAGCTTCCGCCCGCGTTCCCGAAGGATCTTATGTTTTCCCGGGATAAAAAGTAGCCTCTATGTTATTCCAGGGTATGATCTATTTATGTGCCAAGTTTCATCCAAATCCGTTCAGTAGTTTTTACGTGAAAGAGTAACAAACATCCATACATCCTCACAAAGTTTTGCATTTCATAATATTTGTATGATAATAATAATAACTGATATTGTTTTTCTTTAAGTGTACATATTTAATTAGAAAAAAAAACGGAACCCTTATAGGATCACTCGTGGGTCTGTCTGTCTGCCTGTCCGAAAATACTGGACTGTATTCAGTTGAAATTTGGTACATATATGTAAGTCGGTGACTCTAACACGGACGTGTAACGTAAATAAATTTGATTTCAAACATGGACGCCACTTTTGGGGGGTAAATTAGAAAATAATAAAAAAAAAGTTTTGCAAAATATATTGTGTGAAATGGCTCATTGTGAGGATCTCTATTTTATTTTTTTTTAATGAAAAAATACAGAAAATAGTTCTTTACCTATAGATGGAAAACTTATAAGAAGTGTGGTATTTAGAGTAACATAGGAAATTACGGAACCCTCGGTGCGCGAGTGAGACTCGCAGTTGTCCGGATTTTTTAAATATATATAGGCTTGTGTTTGACCACAATCTCACCGTAGTCAGTGATGATGTGGCCGATGATGGTAAGCACACGAAGCCTAGAAAGGAACTGGCTCTCAAGTGCAGCTGTTGGAACACACCGAAAGGTGCATGGCAACAGATTTTCAACTTGAGGGTGGTAGCCAGCCAGGCGGGTACTACAAAGTACCCTACCACCGTGCTATGGTTTCCTCACGATGTTTTCCTTCACCGAAAGCTAAAGCTCATTGTAGGATTCGAACCCGGGACCTACGTCTCGGCATCCGACGTCACTCACTACCACTGAGCTATCATCGCCTAAAACATATTGTATTACAAATATTCCAGTTCGTGGTAACAGCATTGAATGTCATAGCATTGACAGTAAAAAAGTTCCTGACTCCAAACCTCTCGTTGCTCCTGGAAACCAGGCCAGGGTCGAGTATGCATGAGTTGGGGAAACTCATCAATATGAGGATGAATGACATGCACTGGGAGATCAGAGATTCAGCGCTGGAACTGCTGCTCGTGTGTACTGAGATCTCTTTTATAAGTAAGTCGGTTTTCATTTGTCTTTGGGACAACCACCCCCCCCCCTATCCCCCATTGTTCATTAATTCATTCCATACCGCAATATTCATTAATTCAAAATTCAGTAATTCCATATTCAAAAAGTGCTTCATTGCTCATGGAAACCTTTTCTAACATTGTAAAATTTCTATCGATTTAAAGATTTTAATTGATTGAAACTGATTGCAACAAGTTAAGTGATTGCCTCACTGGTATCTTCACAAATATAAATAGAAAATATTTGATTTATTTTATGTTTGTTTGTAATGGATAAACTCAAAAACTACTAATTATAAATTTCTCCCATCTATAAAAAGCTACATTAGCGAGTAACACAGGCTGTATTTTATTAATAAAAAAAATTACAATAACGTAACTTAAGGTATCAATAAACTGTCTGTCTGTTTATCTTCTAACTCCTTCGAAACCATGCAATGGATTTTGAATCTGTTTTCACCATCATGTAGATATTTAAATAAATATATCGTAATATATGTAAATATAAATAAAGACAATATTTCGGTACCCTTCCCTTCTAGGCTTTGTGTGCTTACCACCATCGGCCACATCATCACTGACCACGACATTCTGGTCAGCAACCGGTCTATTCATAATACAAAAAGAAACGTCTCCAAAATAATTACTTTCATGGATATTTTTTTTAAACTAAATTTAACCCGTACGAAGTTTAAAAGCAACTTCTCAATTGCAGAATTCCCGCCATTCCAAAAGCAGATAATAGAGAATGATCTTATAACTGTGGCGGCTACGATAGCGCTCAATGACTACGAGGCGTACGTGCAGGTCTCCGCTCTCAAGTGCCTGGGCGCTGCTACCAAGATGAACAAAATGTGGGAACAGTTGAAGACACGGTACCCTAACATACAGGTAATGCTTATATGCCTATATTTTACATAATATAAGCATATCGTTAATTTTGCAAAGATTCAAGGCAATTTTCTCAAGGCTATGATAGCTCAGTGGTAGTGACGTCGGATGCCGAGACGAAGGTCGCGGGTTCGAATCCTCCAATGAGCTTGAGCTTTTGGTGAAGGAAAACATCGTGAGGAAACCATAGCACGGTGGTAGAGTACTTTGTCGTACCCGCGTGGCTGGCTACCATGTTGAAACCACCCTCAAGTTGAAAATCTGTCGCCAAGCACCTTTAGGTGTGTTCCGACAGCTGCACTGGAGTGGGAGCCAGTTCCCTTCTAGGCTTTGTGTGCTCACCATCATCGGCCACATCATCACTGACCACGGTGAGATTGTGGTCAAACACAGGCCTATACATAGTAATAAAAAAGATTACTATTGTGCTAATACTGTTGTTTACGAACTTAACTAATATTAGTCAAGTCACCTCTCTTTCATGATAACCTTATTGAAAAAAGATAGAATATTTGTAATGCTGTCCGTTTAGTCCATGCCGTCGTTATGTACGGGTAAATGATAGTGACGAATAAAGATCGCGCTTAAATTCACGTTGAAATAAGTGGTCCTGCGGCGTGTAAAAGGCAGTGTCTTAACCGACCGCGCCCATGGTATTTAATGTTATGATAAAAATAAATAAATATCGTTTCCTCTAAATTACAGGATCAGCTGATCTCAATTTTGCGGAATAACCAAGAAGGTATAGTGCGAAAAGAAGCTTGCAACGTACTGTGCGAAATGTATCAACATCTCAAACCGACGCCGGCTCAAAAACAAATAATATACGAACACATGGTCTCATCAGCACTCAGTGACTTCCACTGGGAAGTACAATTATCCGCCTTGAAATTCTGGAGAATTGTCTTTCAAAATCTACTAACAGATCAAGGTATGTTGGATGGCGTATTTCCACCTGTCACATTTTCCAGAGAATCCCGCAAAATTGTAACTTTGAATGAAGTAGAAATACAAAAAAGACTCTCAAAGATTTTAGATGAATTAGCGTCAATAGGATGCTTAACTGTACTAATGAAATTACTATATGATGATTCAGAAGTTGAGATTATGGACAGCGCACTATCTTTGTCACTCGAATTAATCGATATTTTAAATCGATACAAAGTGCCTGACTGCTTAAAACCTAACCCTAACGGTATGAGTGTGAGTGAGCTAATGGCCAATATTAAAGAAGAGAAAAATGATGATATAACAGAAGAATCTGTTCCTACAGCAACAGAAGAAAGAGCTGAAAATGTGATAGAAGGCATACTTAATGCAGACGACGTAAATTTACTGGCTAACATATACGAAAGACATATGAACTTACAGCAGGATACTCCAGGACAGCTGTCAATCAAACCAAAGATTAAGTTGTTGCAAGTCGCATCACCATACTTATTCGTTGATTACTTGAGGAGTAATGATTTTAAAACTGTTGTTGAAAATAAAAGAAAATGGAATGACGGTATAAGAAGTGTATCGTCATTGCTTGATGATGTCCTTGGAATTTATGAAGTAAATGGAGAAGTTAATTCTTTAGATTGTTACTGAGATTTGTTTTAGGTCATAAGGTATATTTTTATATCACTGATTCGAATAGATGGGGTTGAATTAAACAACAGAACTATTCATTATAACCAGGTTTTTCAATTTTTATATCCAAATTCAACACTTCGTCTAATAGCATACTTAGATTACTAGCTTCTGAATTCCAATTTGTCTTTCCTTTTATAATAGAAAAATAATCATTTTCTTTGAAATTTTCTAGAAATTGATTAGGGTGTACGTAATCCCGTTTTGGAGACTCCAATAAATAATCGCCATTTGTAACATTATACTCTTTTTCGTCATAATTTTCGTATAAGTTATGAATGAGAACAGATAGTTTTGTGTTAACAATACTATTAATAACACTATCAGAAACTGCTTCGTCATGTTCACAAACGTCCATGGATACATCGGAATCTATTTTAATTTCAAGATTCATATTTTCAGGTAAAGCGTTTTCCTCTACTCTTTCAAATTTATATTTATTAAGAATATCGATTAAATCTTTTGCCATGTTATAAGCTCGTTCCATCACTACTAAATTTTGATCTTCCTTCAAACAATCCTGCAGAACGTTTAAGCAGCCTGTTTGCGATAAATCGATTAAAATACCAGTCAGCTGTTTCCCTATTTCTATTTCGTTTAGTACAATTATTTTCCTCTTCGTTTTTGAAAATGTCATTGATGGGAATTTCCCATCGATCATTCCTCTGTTAGTCAAATGATTTTGTATCGAATGCTTCCAGAAGTTTAGGGCAGCTAATTGCACCTCCCAATGCAGGTCATCCAATGCTGCTACTGTCATTATCTTGTACATACACTTTTCAAAGTTCTGTGATACAGTCTGATTGATGTATATATCAGTCAGTGTGCTGGCAACTTCTTTTCTTACTATTCCTTCTGAATTTTTCCGTAATAAGTTGAACAGTTGCGTCTGAAAATCGAAATAAGCAAAATGTGAGAGGCGATTAAGGAAATCTTTTTACTGGTCTTTTGTTTTCATGTGCAGTACCATCATGTTTAAGAGATGTTTAGGTGTTTGCTTTCTTAATTTTACTAGTATAACCAAAAGTAGCTTCTGTGCAAAAGATAGTGGACCATAAAACATAAGATAAATTAATACTTACATAGATAAAACGGTTTGCGGTCACAACGTCCCTCCAAATGGTTGTGATCTTGGTAGCCGCTGCTAAACACCTCAAGGCTGTACTTTGAGGATAATACTCAGGGTCACTCAATGCTGCTTGCGATGCTAGGATCATTAGATTGTTTTCTGCTATTATCTTTTGAAGTGGAATGTATTCTGTAAAAACAAGTAGAAGAAGAACAAACATACAAAAACGACGGCAATATTGCTCAGGTTGCAGGAATTACTTGTTTTGATACACGGATGCCACTAAAGCTAAAGAAGAATTATAAGTCTGTGATAAGACATGCATTAATGTATGGTTCAGAATGTTGGGCAGTAAAAGGGGCGGATGAAAGAAGATTGTATGCAGCTGATATGAGACTTATAATGGATGTGTGGAGTGACAAAAATTTTCAAAATTAGGAATGAGTACATAACAGGAAATGTTATGAGGAGGAATGAAAGCCATGTGACTAAAAGAGCTATGAATATGCACGCTGATGTTGATACAACGGGAAGGGGAAGACCGAAAAAGAGATGTATGGATTGTGTGAAAGATGATATGAGTAAAAAAGGAGTTAATGCTGATATGACGGATACAAGGGCTGAATATAAGAAGAGTATATTTTGCGTCGACCCCAAATGATTGAGATCAGGACAGGGAGATGATGATTTATGGCTTGAAGAACTTATATTCGAAAATAACTCATAAATATAAAGTGTACTCACTAACAAAGGCAACTTCTGTGCAACTCAAAAGAAGCATCAATGCGGAGTCTCTGATCTCCCAATCTTCATGTTGTATGTAAGACTTCAACATTGTGCCAATCTCGTTCAGCGTGCTCCCATGCTTACTCTCGACTAGTAACGATAAATCGGGTGATATGAATTTTCTGATGGTCAAGTCTATTAAATCTAGCACTTGTAAAATTTGCTGCAAAATAGTAAAAATTGATTGAAAAATCGATTTTTGTTTCCGAGTATACTATAGAGAAAAATGTATACTTATAAGAACATACTTCTGGAAGGTTGATATTGGCAAATAGTGATGGAACCCTGATACCATATTTAAAAAAATGCTCTAGTAGGTATGATTAATTTTGAAGAAGTATCTAAGTAAGATATTATACATTTGCAACAACCGTTATGCATATACATAGACTAATCACTTAAAATTATACAGTTAAAAGGTAGTAAGTACATACCTTAGTAGGCAGAATATTCTGTTTCAGCAAATTCATCAAATCCGTTTGTAGACTGATAACTTCAATGCTCTCGTACCAACGTATTTGGTGTTCTTTTAACAGCAATTTAATAGCGTCCAATAATAAGGACAGAAGTTTTACGTCATCAGGGGTAGTTAAAGGGTTCTGGTTAAGAATTAGGCCTCCATCACCATCAGATATTATGTAAGATTCTAACAAATAGTACAAGCTCTGAAATATTATACCGGCCTGTGTTTCGTTTAGATGACCTTTTAGTTTGAAAAGTTCCCTTATTGTTAGTATCGTATTTTTTTGTATATCTCCACTGTCATTCAGCTCTCTAAGTGAGTAACCAGCTTTGATCATTTGCTCCGTTCCTATTTCACCTAATTTGACTGTGAAATTTTCTATAGAGGCTGGTCTTCTTTCGTGGTCTTTCCCAGCATATCTTAGTAAAGGCACTATAAGCAGTAACGTAAATTGATTTTGAACATCGAACTGCTGTCCATTATTTTCGAATGTTTGAGAAAGGCATGCGCTTTTATTGAATTCCGACCATATTATATTGCATTTAACTGTAAAATCGAGTATAACGGGTATCATTTGTTTGCTTATTAAACGATTGATCTTATTGTGGAAATAACTGATAATTTTGTTGCAGAAATCACTATGTGAGATGGTTTTTCTAGACATGAGAGAAATTGCGAAAAATAGTTTAAATAATATATCGGCTAATAAAGATGCCAAGTTTGGGAGCCGGGTCAATGAATATACTGCATCTAGTACTAGTTCTTTTTCATAAACGTATTCTTGTAGCAAAGGAACCACTTTATTAGGGTCTTTAATTAGATTCACATCTTTTAATATTGCATTCAGTGCATGTAGATATGTGATTATGTCGTTAGCAATAACTTTTTCATGTTCGCCATCTATTTCTTTGAGAGTTAAATATTCAGATTCCCTTATCGGTTTTAATAAGAACTGTATCAGTTCATTAAGCGTTGCTTCTTCGTTGTACTCGTTCAGTTTCCAGGCGAGATTAGAAACTACGTTGTAGATTCCATTTGATACCTCTGTGGTTAATTGATGCGTATACTGTCGTAGTAATTTCTCCCATATTTTGTAATCTATGAGTAAATTTAGTCCCGATCTATGCGTTAGTTCTGATCTGACTACCTTAAGACATGCTATATGAAGAGCTGGTGAAGGTATGCTTGAATTGAAGTTGTTCAAAACGCAGTGTGTTAAGGAAGCCGTGCTGAAACCCTGGTGATGCAGTCTATCAGATTGGAGCTCATTTTCAAATAAAGCCGTTACGATGTTGATAACAAAAGTTTTGTTTGGCGTAGAGGTATTGTGAATTATTTTGAAATAGTGAAAGATTAGGTCGGAGAAGACAGGTGTTTCCAGAAGCTTTTTGCCAATACCTGAAAAAATTGTGAAGTTAGATTTTGTATTGATGATATGATGACAATAGGAAATCCTTGTGTTCGATTAAACAATAGAATTTATCAAGGCGCAAGGAATAGCGGAAGAATTCGCGGTCAAGACTGCTGCCAGCATTCTGGGCAGATCTGTAAATTTTTCTTGACCGCCAGTATTTTCTCGAAATAAGGAACTTTCCATTCCATTACTGTGCTACAATTCATTTTCCTAACAAAATGTATGGGAAAACCACAGATTTAAAAACAATAGATTTGTATTTTTTCGATTTGTGACATTTCTAATTTTTTAAATCTGTAAATGCCGAATAACTCAAAAAATAAGTAAGGTTAGTCTCCTAAGACCATGTTCGTGTGGCTTCAACCCTTAAGGTAGCTGACCCGTTTAAAATTTCCACCCTGTACTTATAGGTACCTACCTAGAGTGTGTTTAATTTTTGACCGTCACGAAAAGTAGCCTACCTATAGGTAGAGTTATTTTAGATGTTTGTCTAGTGCGTCTATGAAAAGATACCCTATTATTACTTAACCTATTGTTTTTTTCAGTTTTTTCTATAGAAATAGCCACAGCACCTCTCTCTCACCGATTCACTAGACTAGGTAATTTATCCCATACAAATAGTAAACGCAAACGAGATAGTAGTCGTTTAGGTACATACCTTGTTACTAACAATTGGGTAGTTTCCTGTCCTGACATATCAAATCAGCTACTTTTTAATACATGTCAAAACTCAAAAGCAAAACGTTAGTAGGATTTAAATCCTTGATTGATTGAAATGTATGAAATATACTTAAATATGACGTCATAGTTTCACAGCATCAAAATGATCTACTCTTAAGAATACTGATTTCTTTGAGTGAGGTTGAGTGGAGTCGAGGAAGTTTCGAGGAAACGTCTTAGAATATGGGTGTTAGTGGTCATTTATTTTTAACACTGTCAGCTAGCCGATTCTCTACCCTCGGGATACTGGAGTAGGTATTTAGTTTTAAAATTACAGTAATGTGTCAAACTAACAAAATGCTAAGCGATTAAAATTGATATTACACTAAAATATTAAAGTGATTCTCCTCGACCTCTGTCCTAGATATCCATCGACTTAAGGTTATGTAAACAGAAGCCCACTTACTTTGGTCCGATTGATCGTTCAAATACTTGAGAATATTATGAGTATAATAATGGCTCAACTCAACGTTTTCATAAAATAATCTTTCCAATAGAATTTTAAACTTTTTCAAGCAAACATTAACCTCCATCGTAAACTGATCGTAAATAAATCGTTACATATTACTCTTAGATAATAAACCTGTCTAGAGTGTTGGCTACTCTAAAAAAAAAGCAATCGCTACAAAAAATAACAGACCAGATTTGTCTACTGTGATATCAGTTTTGAAATATTTCCCATAAAAGTAGGGGAAAATATATTTAGCATATTCGGCACAGAATTTGATAGAAACAGAATACGTGTTTATAGCACAATGACAGTGTCACTGCCAACAGTTAGCTGATATTTATTTTGGCGTTTATACCCGCGAACTCTCTATCTAGACTGTTTTACTATCTAAGATTGTACGTAACCTGTAACGCTTGCCACTGATTACCAACATTGTTATCAATAGGATGATAATTTTTTATCAAGGTGATAATATTTCAGGGGGATATCAAAAGTGTAGCGACTAGCATGGATAATACATGATTTATAAATGTGGCCAGATCTTAAAATTGATCACTTCAGGATGTTGATGTGACCAACCATTACATCAATGCATATCTCAAACTATAGGATGGATCGGACTGAAATTTGGCATAGCTATTTTGACATAGGGATCCACTAAGAATGAATTTTCTAAAATTCAATCCCTGAAGCTGTACATCTACCAGAGATGTGCTAAGCTGCATTATGAGGGTTGTGTTTTAAGCTCCAATAGAATCAATAGCTCAAAGAAAAAGTGAAGTCATACTATTGTTGCTAAAAAACACATTTCTCGCAAAGCAGCTTAGCATATCTTTGGTGGATACTGACTACTAGACCTAAGGGGATAAAATAGAGACAGAAAGCTAGAGTCATAAAAGGTATAATAAGACTAATATTTTCCTTTCAAATGCATTTATTATTTAACATAATCTAAATAATGTACACTAATTCTACAATAAATCTAAATTATTCTATCTCTATCACTGCACCAACTTTAGTCAAAGCCTCCTTCAATTTCTCAGCCTCATCTTTAGATATATCTGCCTTTACAACTGTAGGTATGCTCTCAACAAACTTCTTAGCTTGCACCAAGTTGAAACCTTCCAGAAGACTCTTAACTTCTTTGATTAGCGCCACCTTCTGCTTGTCATCAAATTTAGTCATTTTTACCTGAAAAAATAAGGATTGTAATTTATGAAACTCATAGGAAAATATTACTCCGTAATAAAAGATATCCTATGTCCATGTGCCAAGTTTCATCAGAATCCATTGAGCTATTACCAAGTCAATAAGAGTTAAAACCCACAGATTTACATTTATAGCTGTTATCCACAGTTTCACCACATTCCCTCGATAGAAAGTGACCTATGCCATCACCCATAATTATCATATTTGCGTGCCAAATTGTAAGGCTGATTTTTAATGTAGTCTATGCAAAGGCAAGATACCCCAGGTTGGCACCTAGTAATTGACAAATATTCATAAACTTACAGTAAAGCTGGTCTTCACAGCTTTTGGTGCCACTTCTTCTTCTTCCTGTGCGGGGGCAGCAGCTGCGAACCCACCCATAGGCATGACAGGCGCATCAGGCAGATTCAATCGCTTTTTTAACACTTGGCTTAGTTCTGACACTTCAAGAAGGTTGAGGTTTGTTATCTCCGAGACTATTTTCTCGATTTTAGGAGATATTGGCTTGTCTACGCCTTCAGGTACTGGTATCGTGAGCGGGTTTACTCCTTGGACAACCTCTTGGCGTAGGATCGCGCTGGAATAAAAACAAATTCTATTTTAGGAGTTGGTAGTGATAGTGACATTGAGTCTGCTATAGATAGATAGGTACTTTACTTTTCTTTCAAAGATTTCTTAGGGTATAATGTTACAAACGAGAACAGTCCTTACGGCTTAGACAGGATATTTTAAATCTTCTTAACCTATAAATTAGCATTTGCAAATAAACATTACATACCATTGTGAGAAAGAGCGCCATTGGCGCATAGGCAGATTCCTTAAAATCTTTACACCATTCATGATATAAACAGGAATTGCTTGAGTTTTATTTAGAAGAGGTTATTTTCAATGAAAGAATTTTGGAAAATGGTTATTGAGTTAATTGATTTGACACTTGGTTGAGTGAACTGAACCACAGACCACTATAGGTGTTACCCTAGGGTTACGTTAGTATGAATGAACGAATGAGTTCGATTCGACTGACAGCCGCTAGCGTTGCTAGAATGACATATTATGGTAAACCCTAAAAAGGTACGAAGAGCTCTAAAACGATACGATCCGGGTATATTAGTAACATTTACTGTGAAAATGTTAAATAACATGTTGATAACTTACGACCTAGAGCTGAGCTGCAATTTGCAAAAAACGTGATAAAATTTGAATTTCGCGCTCCAACCGAAGGTTCATCCTTAAGGTGAAACTAAATCAATCACTATTTTATTTGCTCTATCTTTCATTCATTCGTTTCTGTTTTATAGGTTTTGTTTCGTATCTGTAGAAATCGGACGAGATCTTTTTCAGATTTCGCGCAGTATTTATCACCAATCAACTTTGTTATATATATATTTATATAATTAGAGTTTTATGTTGTGATAGGAATTTAGATTTATCGAACTTATTTACTTTAGGTATGTTATGAACAAAATTTGTCAGAAGTAGTGCAACGTACGTATTAATTCTAAAGACATTATTGCTGAACTGTTTTTCGCGAATACAAGGTAAGTCCAAATTAAGTAAATTTTAGACATTATTCCCTCAGATTACTAAACATAGGTTATTTCTAGTTGTTCATTATTACATCTAAATTGGTAAATGATTGGTCTCTTGATATTAGTTACTGGTAAAGTTATTTAGAAATACACGCAGCATGTTCAAACAAATAAATACGTCAGAGTTCTATTCATTTCTGAATAGTTTTTTAGGCGCCACTTTTAAATTATTTTTAGTAATTCTATGTTGCGTTAGATGAAATAGCCTAATCAAGAACTGTGGTAACAGTAAATTAAAAAAATAAACGACAAAAAAATATTAAAAAAAACATAAGTACCTATGAATTTAATAAAAGGCATTCAATGAAAAATACTAAATAATAATTTACATACCTAATACCTACATAAGTAAGGTACGTAATATTGTCTTTAGTAAAATATTTTCTTTAGATTCGATGATAGTAACCTACCTATTTCCACAGAATACTTAATAGCTATATCCGTGTCTTAGGTCTTTTTATGATGGACAATTCAATTATGACTGGATGTCAATTGTCAAGGGCATTTAGTACCTGTACTCACACACGGCCATGCTCTCTCATGATAATGGAGCCACGGAGCCTTATAACTAAGATAACGCAATAATTATTGAAATCATAATTATCTCTGTTCACGTCCCTCGCGATTGTTTCCGCGAGTTAGAGATCACTTTTGGGTGATTCTGAAAGATAAATGAAACCCCAGTCAGTTTCTAACGTTGAAACAATCACATCCGAAAAATAATAAGAGTACCTACACAGTTTTTTTTTATCACAATCTCATCGTGGTGGCCGATGGTAGTAAGCACTCAAAGAATAGAAGGGAACTAACCACGGACTAATCAACTGACTCTCAAGTGCAGCTGAAACATACCAGAATGTATTTGGTGGTGTATTTTCATCTTAAGGTTGGTAGCCAGGCGGGTACTACACAAAATACTCTACCACCGTGATATGGTTTTCAAATCTCAAATCATCAAAACATCGTCCAGAAAACCATATTACGGTGGTAGAGTACTTTGTCCTCAGTTGCTTTACTCACTACACAAAATTCGCCACTGCTTGAAAGTATTTTTTTTAGCGACTTGGTTCCGAAATATTGTCTTCATTTACACTTACAGGCTAATTGATTCAAGATATAAAACTTCTGGTCAAAAATATCTACATGTTGGTGAACCGTTTCAAAATACGTTATGTGGTTTAGAAGGAGTTACACTTATTACAGTTCCTTTTATACTATGTAGAGATATTGTCTAGCAAAATGTATTTGTATTTTTATATTTGACCACCCATTCGTACGCGCATCACCCATAAAAGCTTTAGTCGAAAATCAGCGCTGTAATAATTTGCAGCACATGCAGAGCCTTTTAGACCTCTGGTAGATACGAGTAAAATTTATTATTACTGTTTTTTTTTGGTACATTATTTTTCTTTGTTGTCTTTCATATTTCTGTTTAGTAGGTAGGTACTTACCTAGTTATAATACTAAATGAATATTCGAATGCTTGCCTTTGCGTACATGTTCAATCTCTTATCAGGAATATTGTGCAAACAAATGCAGGAAAATTATTCGAAGTGGAAAATGTTACTATTATAAATTTATAGTGCTGCTGGAGTATTCTACTCTGTGTTTAAAAAGGTGCCAGATATATCGTAGGTTTCCGACTGAACCTGCGTTCCCAAGACGATACCTACAGAGCTAATGTTCTCCGGCCCATAAACTGTCTCTATGCCAAAAATTAAGTCGATCCATTGCTGCTTGAAAGAAACACAAACTTTTTTTGGAAAGATTAAAATTGGTAGTCTCTGATGGCTTCATCAACCGGACAAATCGGCAAGCGCAGAAGGCTCTCAACCGGGCAACATTTAGGTAACGACACATGCCAGAGGTCATCCCCAATGGGGGGGAGTTAGTATGAGTCACGACTAATTAGGGGCGGCGGTTGGATTACCTAATGGCAGCTCGGACCGCTCCTGAACGGGACGAGACCGAGTGTTGGGTCGCGCGGTCCTCACCGTATAGTTTAATCGGTTTAGTGTGTTGTGTACTTTTACGAACTTCATCAGCTTCGAAGAAAATATTACCAGGTGTTAGAAACTCGTATGTTTAGGCATGCAACACGACTGTATATTGCATGGGCGTAAAGCAATCAAGTTATTAATAACCTTGCCTAACCTTGACGACTGCGTTTCTGTAGGTATAAATGCACTACAATTTCTTGATTTAGTTGTCCTATTGTTTCTAATACTAGATTGACTGGCTTTCGGATATCAGAATATAATACAGGTTCCTAAAGATGCTTAGTGGAACTTGTCAAATTGTCTTCGTATTTTTATTCACTTAGATCAAGTAAGGTTGAAATAGTAAAGCTGTTATTGGGTTAGAAGCGGGCTTTGTAAGCTATTGTGTGCTTATCACCTTCGGCCTCATCATCTCATAAATAATCTCCCCACCGTAGTGTTAGTACATAAAAAAATACTTAGTAAACGTGGGAATAGAACCTACTACCTTGGTGTGACAGGATATCCCACCATCACGTCACCAAATATGATACAACTAGCTGTTTACCACGGTTTCACCATACCTAGCCGGGGATAATGTAGCTTCTTATTAGTGAAAGAATTTTTAGAATCGGACCAGTAATAGGGTAGTTGACTGACACATCAAATCAGCTACTTTTTTTTTCTTTACGCTTACAATGTCAAAACGATAGTTTATAAGGAATTTTGTATGAAATATTACATTATGACGTCATAGTTTCACAGCATCAAATCATCTACTCTTAGTGGTTCCACTGGTAATTAAAAATCATTAAATGTACAACATATTTGATATTTCCACGTGTTTTTAGATGTTTTATGCATTGGTTAGTGTTTGGTCATTTATTATTGACAGTGTCAACTACCCTATTCCGGAGATTACCTCCTACATTTGAACTTCAAAGTTTACCTCTTTATAATATTTGGTAGATATGGCTTCAGTTACTCTTGACAGGAATGGCGAACCTTTACGTATCAACGTGCCATTTTTCTAAAAATAAATTTATGAGGTCATAGACGTGCTATCAAATAATTTTGACTTTCTGATTATTGGGAAAATAATAATAATAAATACTATCAACTCAAAACTCTTTATTTACTACAAAAAATATAAACATATTTAAGCTTCCATATGCATTTGCTCGGACCAACTAGTTCGATCAAATTAACAATGAAATAGACAACCTTATATCTCAGCAATAAGAACGTAACATATGATTAGTTCCTGCAATTGCACAATGACGCAACTAGGTCGCCTATCGTAAGGCGATATAGTAAAGTCTGTGGTAAATTATAGCTAGATTCGCTTGAATCACGTGACGAATTATGTAACATAACATAACAACATGTATGTTTACATATCTAGTAGTTTTCAGTTTGTAGGTTTCTCAGAATCTTTGACTCTTCGTGTACCTACTTTGATTTTGGTAGCCATTTCTCTGCATTGCTACGGATGCTAAACTATTCGTAGAAGACCCTAGGTTAAATTACCTTCAGAGTTCATACGTACAAATTTTATACAATCAATAACAAGTTTAGTTCCATAAATAAACATAAAATTGCTAGCACGTAAGTAAAATGGTCGTATCATATAACGCAAAAGTTTGCGAAAAACAGGAGTGTGATAAGTTTGTAGTGTGTATCTGTGAGTATACGAGTGTGTGTAGTGTAGTGTGTGTGTGTACGGTGTGTGGGGGTGTCTTGTCTGTGGCATCATAAATCCTGAACGAATGAACCGCTTTTGATTCAGTTTTTTTCGTTTGAAAGGGGTCGTTCTTAGGTGTGCCCTTCCGGGCAGGGCCACCATCACGGATTTGAATTCTAGTCTGTAGCTATTTTGTCCCTAATTTGTCCTATTTTGTCCTCTAATATCAGATTTTGTCGCGCCCTGGTCCAAAAGTTATAAGGATTCTTTCATGATTTCTTCACCTCAAATCTCAAGATTTAGAGCACCTAGCGAAGATTTGTTTGCTTCCAGAATTTTTCCAAGTTTGTCCCCGAATCCCAGATTTAGTCGCGTCCTGGAACAAAAGTTATTGATGAATCTAAAATTCTTTATACTCTTGTACAGTCGAGTAGAAAATACTTTTGATATCTTTATTAAATTGCTTTTTTTTTCTCTGTCGGTTGACAGATGACGTCAATCTTGACATATTGAAGGAATCAATTGACTAGTTGCGATCTAACATGTTATCTCAACATCGTCTTATGACTATTATAGTTGCGAATTAAAATTACCTTTGTCATCATAAGACTATCAATATAACATTGAAACTCACCGGAGAAATACAATAGTTTAGTATTTTCATTTTGCTGTCGAGACATAAATATAAAAATAAGAAGTTACATAAAATGAATACGAGTTCAATAAAAATAAAACCAATATAAATATGCATCAGCAATTAAATCTATTGCATAATTTATATGACGCAATGAAAACCAATAATAGTATTCATTCAAGGATAAGTTCCTACTAGGAAATAAATAAGTATATAAATATATTGGAACCTAGAATAACTACTTACTTCATGGAACAAATACATGCCTGGATATCTTCTCGTCTGGATTTTATCAACGGCTTGCTTGCTTGAAAAATAAATATCCTGGGACAACCTTCACACACGGTTATCTGATCCCAAACTAAGTAGAGCTTGTACTATGGACAACCAGATAACTGATATACTACATAACAAAATTATACAACTTTTTTTGTAATTAACATACTTATATTGATAATTATACCCAGACACATTACAAACAGACATGTTCATGCACACAAATGTTTGTCCTGGATGGAAATCAAACCCATGACCGAAATTAAAGAAAGAAAGAAAATACATTTATTAATCTAAAGCTAACTTCAACCTTCAAACTTGCGGTTTTTCTTGCGAGGGAGAATTTTTGAATGAGGTGTTTAAAATGGTGTAGGTACATAATCAATAGTTTCAGTTTTAGTAAATATATCATTTAGGTACACCCGGTACCTATACAGATTAGAAAAAATCGGGAAATTAAAAGGAACATTAAAACATCACTTTATTTGGATAAACAGAGAATAAACAGCACAGTTACGTTGTAGATATGCTGTAATACCTAGTTACGTAAATAGTCATTTTGTGATGGTAAAATATTCCGCATGTTTAATGTATTATGTTATGGAACAATGTTCCCATGAAAACACAGATCCCATATTTTTTAAAATGTAGATTTACAGTTAGCTTACAGTAATAGACTTGCAAATTTAAATGCTATTATTTCGATTCTATATCGAATAGTCAGAGACGGAGTTTTGCTTAAATTGCAAGGGCAGTTTCTTTCTTGATTCATATAACTCAGTGGTAGTAAAGTCGAATGCCTAAACAAAAATCGCGGGTTCGAATCCTACAAACAATGAGCTTGAACTCTCGGTGAAACAAAACATTGTGAGAGTCCTACCGAAAGTCGATTTCTGGCGACAATATCCGAGAAATGTTGATTCTAGATATTTTTTTTTTAAAACTAAGAATGTTTTTTTCTCTAATCTGAAATCCAATAGAAAGGTTTTCTTACTTTTAAAAAAGCCATGAGCTTCGGCCATCGATAGCTTCGGCCATCGATAGCTTCGGCCGAAAACTAAACAAAAATAATCCCTAGAAATGTCAGTTCAACAACAATCTTAGTTTAGTAGATAGTTGTAGTTTGAGTACCAATGCCCAATGTAATACGTATATAATAATGATATGACGTGTTTGCCTGAACAATATTACGTAGTATACACCTCAATGCAGATACGTCTCTGTCTGTGACATAAATCCGATCATAATAACTGGGCTTTAATGTAGACAAAGTGCTTGCTTACGTATTTCAATAGTGATGACAAATTAGAATTAAATAGTTTATCTAGTTATGCTGTCTTATTAGGGTCCCGTAACTCAAAAGAAGAAATACAGAACCCTTACAGGATCATTTGTTTTTCTGTCTTTTCGTGTGTTAGGTGTGGAGGTATCAAGCTGAAATTAATATTATATATCTACTAAGGTCTACAGTTTCTTGAAGTTGTATGAAAATTAATATTCTAAGTCAACGCAATAAACAAGTCGCTGCCTAGGCTGTGTGCTTACCACCATCGGCCACATCATCACTGGCCACGCACGGTGAGATTGAGTTCAAACAGACCAAGATACGTTGTGAAAATATGAAAATATTACTTGAAAAAACAATTATAAAAAGCCATATTAATTTTCACTTCTACCTACGAACGTAGGTATACTTTCCGCGCAGGCAGTTAGTAATTTAACCATTTTAATGAGACCTGTCGCTCCCTACATGCGTCTATTGAAAAGGGATAAAGGTAGGTCACTCGCAGGTCTTTTTACGTCAGTTGGCTACTTTCAAAGGCTGCCTATTGTGCGATATTGGAAACTTGGTGGAATGTTCTAGAACGTTTTGCAAGGAATTTGTAGACTTGCGATAGCGACGGAGCATCAGTCCATTTGCAGTCCTCATAGAACAACGACTTGTTTTTTCAATTAGAATTTATTTAGAGTGTAGTGATTTTATTGCTGATAAGACGATTTTGAGTAAGTTATAGTGAACTCTGTGTAGGAGGTGTAGAGTTGATATTTATGTCGTCGGTTTAAATGATGAATTTTGAGCATAGACGATATATGCAGCCAATAAGAACTTCTCGGGTATATAGTGATTCAGAGCGATATGTTTTTAGTTTAGGATGCGGAACATATGCACAATATTATTACGAAATAATATAGGTAGATACATATTTTATTGTAAGTAGGGGTCATTTAGATATTTTGGGGTGCGTACCCGAATTAGAGAAGATCGAACCTACTAAATCGAGTGTCATCTATTTTTCAATAGTCTCTTGGCGAATTAGAACGACGTTATTTTCGGTATATACTAGCTATCCCTGTGGTGAAATGTAGACTATATGAATCAAGAATAATGCAGCTTCAAATAGCGAAAGAATATTTTAAATCGAATCAATGTAGGAAGTACTTAGTAGAACTATTAAAATTCAGTCCATGAAAATCGTTGTATAAATAAAATTTTAATTCTATTTGTTCGTAAGCGCATTGAGAATGGCTGGACCGATTTGTATTTTTTATGAATAGTTCGAAATAGGATTTCAAGGATTGAAAAATTTAAATTGTTGCCCAGAATTTTGAGAAAAATTAAATTGTTTTTTTTTAAAGAGTTTTTGTATGAAGTTATATACAGAAAGAACTACATCTGTCGGGTGAACTACATAATCATAACTTATCCTGTGACATTCTTCACACACGGTTATCTGATTCCAAACTAGGCAGAGAGGCAGATATACAGACTATTTTTTTTTTTATAATTAACTGTGAAATATTCTTAGATTGTCGTGGTCTATTGTTAATTCATGCGTACCTACCAATTGAGGGTGTCACTACTTTGACACCAGTCAACTTCACGGCAAGTGTTAACTAAACTAAATTGCTCGTTCCAGGTGACAAGATATCATTAGTACAAGATGTTAGGAGGAAGTGTCCTATGGTTCCGACACGGGCTGAGACTGCACGACAATCCATCATTGCAGTATGCTTTGGAGGACAGGAATGTCCCATTTTTCCCTATCTTCATTTTCGATGGGGAGACTGCTGGTAAGTTATGGAGACTTTAAGTAGGTAATCACCGTAGCCTATGGAAGGTTGCAACCCCCGAGGCATTTCACTAAAGCTATTAGTTTGTTCTACGCTGTGCTGCAAACCCCAACTTGCCAAAAAGAAGTAAAGGTATTTGTGCCAGAAATCCAGGAGACGGAAAAAAAGGAGAATTAAAAAAAGTACTTCTTGCTTTCTTTAGAATTATTCGTAGGTACTTATTTTAGTATTAGTGCACCTAGTAAGTAATAAAAGACCATGAATAATCCAGGAGATTTTCATGGAATTGAAAAAAAAACAGGAGCCTACCCAAAAATCATGGAATCTCCTGGAAAAAAAAGGAGAGTTTGCAGCTCTGATTCTGAGCGAGGCATCACTCATGCGTTGCCGAACTTGCCGACCCTCCTAATAAGCTGGCGACCTTACTCACGCGCAGGAACGCAACACTAATATCAATTTTATTGCAAAAGGTACGAAATTGGTGGGTTACAACCGTATGCGGTACCTGTTGGAGGCCCTCGACGACCTGGACAGCCAGTTCAAGAAGCATGGAGGGAGGCTGATCATGCTCAAGGGGAAGCCAAATGTTGTGTTTAGGAGACTTTGGGAGGAATTCGGTGAGTGCTTGATGGTTTAAAGAAGCAGGGTACCTTCGTAAACGGATTTTTCTTATTATATATGCTTTACGTTATTCTAAAATAAGTTATAACAATAGGGAATAATGTATGTTTTTTTTTGCTTTAATAAAAGCTCATTCTTATAAGAAACAGTAGGAAAAAAAATATTTCGAGATATACAAAGATTTATTCCTATCTCTTTTTAGCAAAACAGAATTTAGAATGGAGTTTATATGACCGTAACAGAAGGTATATACTTCACATACTATGTCCGATATATCTGTCTAATCGCTGGCTCCGAGACTCCTTTCAGCATTTCGCTATTCCCTATAGGATTTGTTCTACCACGCCCACTCCACTTATTCCAAAATTTTGGTTGTAGGTATCCGTAAGCTGTGCTTCGAACAAGACTGCGAGCCAGTGTGGCGCGCGCGGGACGATAGCGTGAAGTCCGCGTGCCGGGAGATCGGCGTCGCGTGCCACGAACACGTCTCTCACACGCTGTGGGAGCCAGACACTGTCATCAAGGCTAACGGGGGCATCCCACCGCTTACTTACCAGATGTTTTTGGTAATAATAATATAATATTTGCACGCCATACACCCGGTATGGGTGTAAGGGACAGCCTACCGTAAACTTTTGGAAAAGGTTACACTGAATGCCTATAATAATCTACCCCATTCGGGGGTGCCCTCAGGCGTGGTTACCTAAATGTTACCCGGCTGAGAGCCCTCTGCGCTCGCCGATTGTCCGGTAAGGTTGGTGCAGCTATCAGAGCCTACCAACTTAAGTCCTTTAAAAAAAAAGACATCGAAATTTTTGAGCGATCAATGTACGTTACAACGCTATCACACACAACACGTGCAGTCTTGCGTATTGATTTTAATGTTGATATACATTGCTGTTTTATGTCTAAATTATTAATTACTGTTTATTTATTTTTAAATCAGGTTTAGTTAGACTTGTATATTGATTTTATAGTATATTCATTCGAACAATTCTGAAAAAAATCGTATAATTCATTAAAATATCGACGAAAAATTCAACGTCTGGGGGCTCCAGAATCATGAATTGAATTGAATCCATGGAATCAGTTTTCGGAAGGCTGTCCCTTACACCCGGTATACAGTCAGTCACATAACTATAACATACCACCTTTGTACCTGTACTGAAAATAATATTGACTTTGAATATATATTTATTCACATAAAATTACACGCTAAATACACAAACAAACGATAGTAGAAGTATAAATATATAAAAGGAAAGCTTGACTGATTGATTGATCTATCAACGCATAGCTCAAACCACTGGACGGATCGGACTGAAATTTGGTATACAGATAACTATTATGACGTAGATGTACTAAGAAAGGATTTTTGAAAACTCAATCCGGGCGGAAAGCTAGTAGTGATTATGTATGTTGAACTCTGGTACCCAAGGTAAGCTTTTAGTATTCATTTTTGATCACGACTGGCAGATAAAGAGGGTAATCTTTTAAGCCTTTAAGGGTTTATGTCAATCAATCAATTCAGCCTATCGCAGTCCACTGCTGGACATAGGCCTCTCCCAGGCTGCGCCACAACACCCTGTCCTCCGCTTTCCGCATCCAGTCTGTCCCAGCCGTCTTCCTTAGGTCGTTGGTCCACCTAGCTGGGGGGCGGCCCAGACTACGCTTGCCGGTGCGTGGTCTCCACTCCAGGACTAATCTGCTCCAACGGCCATCAGTCCTTCGACAAACATGACCAGCCCACTGCCACTTCAGTTTGCTTACTCTGCAGGCTACGTCGGTTACTCTGGTTCTCTTCCGGATAACTTCATTTCTGATTTCAAGGGTTTATGTGTTACTTTGTTATATCCACCTAGGGTAACAATACTGACTTAAATGATAATTGATCACAACTGTGAAAATATTTTGATTTTATGTATGACTAGCTTCTGCCCCGCGGTTCCACCTGCGTCCCCGAGGGATCTTATGTTTTCCCGGCATAAAAAGTATCCTATGTATTAATCCAGGTTAACTATCTGTGTTCCAAATTTCATCCAAATCCGTTCCGTAGTTTTTGCGTGAAAGATTAAAAACATACATCCATACTCACAGATTTTCGCATTAATAATATTAGTAGGATATACTAGCTGTGCCCCACGGTTTCACCCGTGTTCCCGGGATAAAAATTCAAAGTAGCCTAATTAGTAAAAGATTTTTTTGAATCCGACTGGTAGATCCAGAGATTAGCGCGTTCAACAAACAATCTCTTCAGCTTAATTATTAGTATACATAGATATAACAATGCCTTGCCCCACAGCATACGGTGGCAACGATCGGCGACCCCCCTCGTCCGGTCGGGAACGTAGACCTGCAGGGTATCACGTTCGGAACCCTGCCGGACAGCTTCTACAAAGAGTTCACTGTGTTTGATAAGGTGAGTTTTTATTAGGGAATATGCATAATTTCCAGATATTTTTTTTAGTTAAATTAATGAAGTTAAAACAACCATAAATTATGTCTTTCGTTAAGGGGGTGGGACGTTAATAAAGTGTAGGTACCTAAATATGACTACAAAATAATTTCGAGTGACTTCCCATTTCCTGGGACATTCTTCACACATACTGATCAACTGATCCCAAAATAAGCAGAGCTTGTACTATGGAAACCAGATAACTGATATTACTATATAGACTACTTTTTTATGTAAATACATACTCATATTGATAATTACACCCAGACTCAGGAACAGACATGTTCATGCACACAAATGTTTGTCCTGGATGGGAATCGAACCCACGACCAGCGGCGAGTCAGGCCAACAGTCTGCGCCAACTGGCTTGTCAAAATATGAATTTAAAGTAATTGAAAAGAAGTTAGAACGCCATAAGGGAAAATTAAAATATCAAAAAAATATCTCACCAATTTGACAGACTCCAAAACCAGAAGATTTGGGCGTATTTCTGGAGAGCGAAGATATTCGTATGATTCGCTGGGTGGGCGGAGAAACGACTGCCTTGAAGCAGATGCAGCAACGCTTAGCTGTGGAATATGAGACCTTCTGCAGGTAAATATTGACCTTATGGTGATGTGTTTTAGGTTCATTATCGTGGCGGATTTGCAGTCTTGGTCGCCCTAAACCGTGTACTAGCCGCCCCTTTTTTAGCTCCCATCATTTAGGTAGTAAGGTGTTTTTACCATTCAGTCTATTTTTAATACTAGCTGTTCCACCACCACTCGCGTTCCCGTTTTGTAACTTCAATTGTTTTTTGTCCACAGAGGCTCATATTTACCTACGCATGGCAACCCTGACTTGTTGGGTCCACCTATCTCTTTAAGTCCGGCTCTTCGCTTCGGATGTCTGTCTGTTCGGTGGTAAGGCTTTTATGACGTTACAAACTTTCTTTCTTTCTGTTGTTTCTTTTAAAACTAATTTTAATAACGTCCCATCTCTTTCTTACAAATATTATGCTGTCAAAAGAGACTAAGCCATTGTTATTTTTGGGGGAAATAGTGCGACTAATATGAAACAAGAAATGTGTGTGTTGATTGTACAAAATTTATTTTATCTCTTTTTTATATTTTTGTTAGAAATAGCTATAGTGATAATTAAATTAGTTGAGTTTGTATACAACAGAATCGGGGCCGCCATATTCCAGGAGTTAGTTTGCTCTGTATTACCAGTAGAATCAATCCCCATGAGTTTTATGCATTGTTATTCTATGACAAAACTGATAAAAATATTTTTGATTATAAAATACGTTGCATAAGACTTGTTACTTAAAATTATCATAGTCCTTGATGGTGGATTCTTTGTGATAAGCTATTTATTTATTTTTTAGCTTCTATTGGGCAGTCCAGGATCTGTTCCACCAAGTGCACCAAGGTCGTTTGAGTTCCTCCTCTCAATTTATAACAGGTGAGAATAATTGAACGAAAAGACTTTCTACGTGCGGCCTTGAGAAAATGCGTTCCGGGCTTTGGTCTCTTACCGTGAAAAAAACCATAAGAAAATACCAATCAGCCGAAAGATTTCCAATGCTGGACAAAGGCCAAAGAACATGCCATCCGTATTGCATTTAATTGATTCCTTTTTCAATAAATAAAAAAATATAATATTCCGGTTTCATAGGTCAACTGATCTGGCGCGAGTACTTCTACACGATGAGCGTGAACAACCCCAACTATGGGCAGATGGCCAACAACCCTATCTGTTTGGATATACCCTGGAATACTCCCAAGGGAGATGAGTTGCAGAGGTAGGTTACGTGTTTGAAATTATATCTGCTCAGCACATATAGATATGAAAGAAAGAAAGAAATATATTTTATTTTTTGCGCGCCATACGACAGAAAAACAACATATGTATGTAGCGACCCCTGTCAGCTATATAGTTCAGACACCAATGGATAGAGGGTACTGCAATATATCAACACTATCTACATACAAACCTACATCGCACTAATAAAGTTTGATCGCGCATTCACATATTTACAAGATTCCAACATCAACAGTTGGACCGTGGTCCCCAGAGACGATGACCCAGCCTGGTGGAAGATCTTTTCTTTTTAATGGAGGATTCATCCACCTTGGTCCTCGATACATATAACAGTGAGAAGAAGACACAGATCGTTGTTGTGACGATTAAATGTCACCTACAGTGCGATAAGGATCTTTTGGCTAAAATCGGATTGTTTAGAGTACGCTCTGTCCGCTTATCATTGTATGTTGCGTTGTTATTGAATCAAATAATATTCAAAAAGTAATAAGAAGTGGTGTCAGAGAGATAGTATTAAAAGTTAAAGAGCGCCCTCCTGCCGATATCATTCAACTGCCAAAAGAACCTTGTCGCAATGTAAGTAATTACATTAATGGCTTTCATCTTTTCTAAAGATGAAGAAAAAAGTATACCATTTACATATTCTTAAAATAAATATGGACCTAAAATTGCTCCTTGCGGTAACCTCGATTAATTAAAGACTCGTATTACAATTGGACTATATTTTATTCTATGGTACTGCTAATTATTTGGGTACTTTTTGTTGACGGCTTGATACAAAATCAAGTGTACAATCCAATAATTCCACAGTGGTTATTTTAAAACGTAAGGTGTGATGATCCATGCTGTCAAAAGCCTTGGAAAGGTAGCAAAATCACGACCAACCTCAATTTAAAAGCTTTCTCAAATCCTTTGTGGGTTTGAGAAAGCCCCAGCGTAGCGTAGATCACCCCACTAACGTCTCTTCAAAATTATTATCCCATAGATTTCTGTCTCTTCAGGGTTGCTGCATTTTTTTACTTAAACTTATGTAGGTAACCCGTAAAAATGCGTGTATCCCAGATGGATGGAGGGGCGCACGGGTTTCCCGTTCATAGACGCGGCGATGCGGCAGCTGCGCACGGAGGGCTGGCTGCACCACGCCGTGCGGAACACCGTCGCCTCCTTCCTCACGCGCGGCACGCTGTGGCTCTCCTGGGAACACGGCCTCAACCACTTCCTCAAGTACCTGCTCGATGCTGACTGGTACTAACTTCACTGGCTTTACACATTCAATTTAGTTATTTAATTTTTTAGCAATGTTTCAGTCTATCTTTTCGGCATATAATATTTATTTCGGTTGATTCTGCTACTGGACTTCCGACTAATCTTGGTCTTTTCTAAGGATATCTTCAGCCCGAACACTTCTCTAATGATCCGAAGACTTCGGACAATTCGAGAAGTGTTTATGTGACCATTGTGAATTATTAATCGTGAAATTAATAATAATAATAGCCTTTATTAACAATCATTAAATATTACCTACGTTAATACTGCTGTTACATTTGGTTTAGGTAAGGTTATATTTAGGTTACGGTTATAGTTGACATTAACTGCCGAAAGAAAGCAAACTAGGTTGCTCGTGTCACTTTAACTAAAATTTTAACCGTAACCATAACCGACCGAGTGAGTTCGGTCATCGTTAAAGTATCTCTACAGTCAAAGCATGGTAATAGTTAACTTTGACTATAACTTTAACTAAAATGTACGAGCAGCTGGCCCTAAGTAAAATTAAATGATAATTTCCGTATTAGACATCGGATTCTTGATTGTCTTGCATTCCAACATAGCATGTAAATAAATAAATATACTAGGACATTTTTTCACACACGGTTATCTGATCCCCAAACTAAGCAGTGTGACGATTAGCAGAGGTTATCTAATTCTAACACATCTGTTCTAATTGTATAGGTCGGTATGCGCGGGCAACTGGATGTGGGTATCTTCAAGTGCGTTTGAGGCGCTCCTGGACTCGGGCGAGTGCGCTTGCCCGGTGCGGCTCGGCCAGCGGCTCGACCCGAGCGGCGAGTACGTGCGTCGGTACGTGCCCGAGCTGGCGCGAGTACCTGTACTTTACATGTACGTATACTTGACTGAGTCAAGCCTAGTTTCTTTAGGCAAGTTCGGGTTGAAGATCAAAGGGAGTTAAAAGGACCTTGATGAAGTCAAGGATGAAGCACCTTTTCCGAAAAGTTTTGGGATATTCCAGCAGGTGCATTTTTTCTCAAAACCTTTGGCCCATATGATTACTTATAATCAAAAAGAGTCATATTCGCATAGTATTAAACCTGAACTCCATGTTATTTCAAAGCTATGAGCCATGGAAAGCCCCAATCGACGTTCAGGAGCGCGCCCAGTGCATCATCGGCAAAGATTACCCGTCACCGGTAGTCAACCATCTCGTCGCCGCACAGAGGAACAGGAATGCTATGAAAGTACGTACTTTTTATATGTACGGTATTATCTGTCATATATCTATAGGTACAAGGTGGAATTTGTCATTGGGCAATGATGCTCCCTCGTTATGTAATGGAAAAAAAATGCTTTTACCTTTGTGGACTTTATGGTCCTTTAAAGGAGGAGTAGGATCAATTGGCATCATAATGTTTAATATATTTTTTTACAACAACAAATTTATCGTAAAATCTCCAATAAACATGAGCATACGCTCGATCATCATAGTTTGTACCCAAGATAAGCATTTGTATGCTTATCTTACTTTTATCCCACAAAATTTGGGTCTGTTAACGTATCTCCACTTTTCGACAGAAGCGATTTCTTGAAGACGTTTTCTTGTAGCTCAAGGTGTAATACTGCTCTAAATTTCGAATTTCTACCGTGTACGTTTGCTCGTTCACCATTTTAACAATAGGTATGCATAAGTTACAAGAACTATTAGGATCATTTATGGTGTATTTAAAATACTGGCTGCCTCTTAACTCCGGTGTGATCTTCTGTAGTCTTGAATTTAAAATCACAGCACTCTTTTCTAATAACTTCGTTTTATAACCCGCAGTAATTGTCTACATATTCGCTTCTGCTTACAGGAAATGGTACTGTCATTTTGAGTACTTTGTAAAGCTCGTACAGCTTATGGGTTCTAAGACGAGTTATTTTCCCAGCGCTCAGTGCTTTGTCCATTTGTGGTCATGGGATTAGCTTATAAAAGTTAGTGCAGGCATGGTATGGTGTTTCTATCGTGCATAACCGAAAGCCTATTAAATTATTTAATCATCTTATAGACACCGTAGATTATTTCTATCGACCGATAGTTCAGTCAGATTCTTCGAAATGTTTTAATGGACCCAACTAAACTATTAGCCGATAGAAAAGGGCTGTTAGACCCCGCGTTTCTTGTTAATCGCACTCACAGCTTCATTAGACTGATAACTAACCAGTCATGATTCACAGTTATCCCCCTACCTAAAGGTGTTTGCGTTCTCTTAAGACAGATATCGCGAAATCATCTTTCAAAATAAATGACTTCTCCAAAACGGAATCCCAGTCCATATATCTGGTACCCATATTCTTAGACCATGAGTTACTCGTATCTCTTTCCCCAGACATTGAAACGTACAATCGCCGCACGTCTGCAAACGGAGAAGTGTTGCAATATAACGGGGGTTCGTAGAAACATATATTAGCCACAATGGATCAGAATATGTATGTATACGACCGAAACCAGCCGTGTATACATTGCAACAAAAACCTAACACGATTTTTTGCTATGCGTACGTTGGCTAAATAAGAAAAGATCTGATTGGAATAAAAAAAAGTTCTTTATATTGCCTGTAACTCAACTTTTTCCAACTTGGATTCACTTACTCTTGTCCTATGCTCTGTACGTTACTATTCGTTAACATCAAGCAAGACGCCTATTGTTAAAGTATCACTTAAGCCAAGACGCGAATTTTGCTGAATGGTCTTTCACAGCTATGTGGCTGTATTTTTTAATTTTTCGCTTCTATCAGAATTTTCTTACAGCCTCACTATATATTGATATCATCTGGATTCTATAATACAAGTTTGGCTCAAGAATGAAAGTTCATACTCTACGTAATGTTACATAGGATCATTCTGGCATATCTTCCCTTTCTTTAGCGTGCTTACCACTCTTGGTCATTTTTCACTTATAACGGAATTGTGGAATACTAACGCAAAAAACAATTATACATTATAAAAGATACTAGGTCAGTCAGACATATAGGTCCATGAAATCTCTAATAACAATAAACCATGAAATAACGCACTAAAACAAAAAAATATGGCGCACTTATAACGTAAAACAAACTTCAAGCAAGATCATAATAAGGCTTAATTTTGCGTGCAGTGAACGGCTACCTGCTTGCAAGCGAATTTTTTTCAATACTGACCATGCTTAAACTTTGTTACTGGTACCCCGCATTTATTGCCATAATAAGGGCTGTATTTTTTTATTTTTTTTTTACAGGAGTTACGTGAAATATTACAAAAGGCACCGCCACATTGCTGCCCATCATCTGAAGATGAGATACGACAGTTTATGTGGCTGAATGTGGACAACCAGCCCGCTGTCAGCACGATGTAAATAAACCTAAGCGTTATTGCTATGACAGGAAGGTTTAGTTTGAGATGGTCGGTCGGGTAGTGGTGTTGTCGCAAATTAATTTTGTAAAATCTATGTTGTCGAGACATGTGTTTAGTTTTAATATTGATACGTCGGTCTGTTGAGATGGTTGAAAAATACTAACGTGGGTTAAAATATAAGAAGTTTGACCTTTGAAATGGTCTTGGAATGAAAAGGGTAGTTTATGCCGAGTCGTGTTCATTTTAAGTAACTATGTAAGCAAAAAAAATATTTATAAAAAAATACATATAGGTATACACATTTGAAGCAGCAGTTTACAAAACTATTGAACATTTTATATTATTTAATAACTGATCTTGTCCGGTAAGGTTGTTACAGCCATCTGAGGCTACCAACTTAGTCCTTTCAAAAAAAAAAATGATGGCGTGATAGCATGCCAAATAATATTGTACATTTAGTTTCAGTTTTAAGACAATTTGATAAAACCATTTTGGTGCATTTACCTAACGAACCCCTTTTTTGCATTTCATGGGTACATTTTTTTAAATAGATTCAAATGCATCAATATAAGATATCATTTAGAATTAATTTTAACTTCAATCAGATTCTTTGTATTAGTTGTAGTTATACTGATTGATCTTAAAGATCGTAAAATATATTCTGTAGTTATGTAGATAGAGTGCAATTTTGTATGACTGACTGGTACTAAAGATACTGTATGTGATAGTAAACTCCAAGAAATCTCATAATCTAAGAGTTGGCGTAATTATGTAGGATATTTTTATTTACAATATTATACGACTATTTACATTATATGAAAATTGCATTTACAGTGTGTCATGTATTTGATGAATTACAAAATAAAAATAAATGTACATCAATAAGGTTTTTTTATTAACATTTTAACATATTCCAATGGAATGATAATAAATTTTTGCTTAATCTAGTAACATTATCTTATTATTTGGGATTATACCTAATTTTATAAAGTCGATTTCAAGGAGGAGAGGCAGTCGCAATAATTTTAATTATTTCTGATGACATTATTTATAATATAACGTCAACTTAACCAGTCTAGCGTCGCTGTCCGTATTTGGCCCAACAATTTTGTTGGCATATGGCTTTTGTTTATAACAAGTAGTTTCCGTTACGCTTTTATTATTTTTAAATGTTATTTAACGTTTTTAAAGTCAATAAGGACAAGATTCGCCTGCAAAAAAGTTGCTTTTCACGACTTTCCTAGATTTTCATTTTATTTGACAGCGCCGGCAGACTGGTTATGATCCCTTAATTCCTCCTGCACACAGGCTATACAAAACTTTATTATACTGCATCCCCCCCAAAACCTCTTTTCATACGCCATTAGCACAATCACTCAACATATCCACTAATTCACTAAACACTTTGCTTGTATTTGAGTTGGGCAGTTCCTTGACAGCTGCAACGCCTTTGCCCGCAAGTTTGCCCACTCTGGGGTCTATGGGTATACTGCCCAGGTACGGTATGTTGGTCACATCGGCGAGGGATTTACCTCCACCGCTCGAGAATATGTTTGTGCATTCACTGCACGTTGGACATTCATAGCTAGAAAGAGAGAGATTATACATTTTAGTACTTGTTTACCTGATTGATTTTCTTGAACTTAATCTTGTGTCTTTTGTTTTTGATGTAAAAGATCCAAACATGATAAACCTATTTGTTTTTCTGATCCTGAGTAGCTAGCTAGCTATGTATAAATGCAAGTAGTATACACCTATATAATGGCTTTATCACAGAAACACGAAATCTGGTCAGGCGTCGGCGTCTGACCGCAGACGTCACTGAACTTTGTTTTTCCACATGAAATTTTCAAAATAAGTTCCCAGAAACAAAAGCGTTTAAATGCCGTCACACGGTTGTCCACTATAAAGGGAAATCTATTAAGCTGTATTAAATGGTGGCAATGCCTGACTGGAGGTGATGATAAGTGGTTGCAAATTCGAATCATACAAAGAGTGTTTATCATCATGTCAGCCGAAAGACGTCCACATTGATTTGGTTGAGGAAACCACAGCATGGTGGTAGCTTCTATGTTCATAAATTGTTACATTTGGAGTAGAAATATAACTAACCCGCTCATATTTTCAATGATCCCCATGATAGTTATGCCGGTTTTCTTACAGAAGGTGATTTCTTTGCGTACATCCTCTATGGCTACTTGTTGTGGTGTTGTCACCACTATAGCAGAACACTGTGGCACTTGGCGAAGATTCTCCATGACTGTTATGTGCTCGTCTGAAGTGCCTGGAATGGGATTTTTTAAGTATTAATTTGAGTTGGAAATGGGATGGTTTAAAAAATAAGGAGACTGGCATGAATGTACCATCAACAAAGTTGAGGCATGAAACCTATTCGCTTGCAGCCAGTTATCATAGTTTGCACTGTACATTGTTGACAATAAAAACCGTAAAATCATTTGTTTAGACAATTTTTAGGACAAACACATTGTCTGGTTATATTATGTGAGGCACAGGTAGGCACTGGTGGCACACAAAATGCACCCTTAAAGTGATCATGCTTATACTTTGTTGATAGTAGATAGTACTATGGGACAGCTTATATTGACAACTATGGGTATTAAAATAATACTTCTAATTTAAGTGCCATTTCAGAGCCTAGGTTCAATAGGTTGTACTCAGAGGTATGTATGTGTAAATATACTTCTCCCAACATTTTATGTTTGTTAAATTTTGACATTGACTTAATGGTAATTGATTAAAATAATCATAATCTATAATGGTTTGTCAATATAAATTGATAATAGCTATGCTAAGTAGATCTTATGGTTGATTTATCTTTGGACTTCTCCCTTTCCATAGCTATTCAATAAACAAAGATGGACATACTCACTCATTTCTGACTTGCAATAAATAAAGGAAAATTTAGATAATATTTTATCTAAATGATAATGACACAGCACTAAACTAGGAAAAGAGGAGCAACTACCACTTTCATATTCCTTCTCTTTCTCTGGCATAACACTGTCTCAGTGATCTTGAGATAAAATTGTTTCTATGTCATGTGGAATTTAAATTAAATTTTATTGTTTTGATAAAATTATGTTTCCTTGAATTGCTATGAGTGATTGTATAATAAAATAATAACCTGGTGGGGTATCAATAACAAGGAAATCAAGTTCCTGCCAGCATACATCCTCCAAGAACTGCTTGATCATGGAAGTCTTCTTGGGCCCTCTCCACACCACTGCATCATTACGTGAACCCAGTAAAAAACCAATGGACATGACCCCCAGTCTCTGTTCCTGGTCTACATACACGGGGACCCAGCCATCAGGTCCCTGATGGACGCTTTGGTTTTCTATATTAAGTAGGTACGGTACACTAGGACCACACAAGTCTATATCAAGAATGCCAACCTGAAAAGAGCATACATTTTGGTCTGAGAATAGCCTTAACACAAATCCCCGGGTTGAATATGTAATTTTGACAGATTCTCTCACATAAACATTATGTAACTCACGGGTTAGATACGTTCGTGCAATTGGGCTCTAGGGGAGTTTTTACAATAAGTTTGCAAGAGGCTTGTTATTATTTGAAATCTGCCATATGTGACAACATTATATTGATGTAAGTTTAGGAAATAATTGAGCTCAGATAATGACGTACTATGTGGCTACGACTTATTAAGAAATTAATAATAATAGGAATACCTATTGATGACTGCTAATGTTCCTTACCTTATAACCTCTTTCTTTGAGGGTAAGCGCCAGTTGAGTGCTAACTGTTGATTTACCAACTCCTCCTTTACCGGAGAGCACTAGTATTACTCGTTTTACGGAATCAAGCATTTTCTTACTGAATTTTGTACTTATTTACAAAATTAATTGAAATCACAAAACGAAAACAACATCAATCAAAACGAATGATTGTTGTTTATTAAATTCGCCAAAAGGCAGGCAAAGGTACAGACAGAGCCATACATACAGCCTCAAAACGAATGAATGAATGTAGAACTAGAGTATACAATGTTCCTTGATGTAGAATGAATTGAATAGTACCACAGAATATAGATGATTTTAGATAGATAAAAAATACTAGGCATACCGCTTGATTCACGTTTGAAAGCCAGTTGTTTCTTTTATTTTTCTAATTTGAAATTAAAAATATATCACACAAAATTTCAAATTCTAGACCATATAGATTGACGGATTAATTTATAATGAATAGTAAATATATTTTGTATTATAAATGAATTTTTTTACGTTCTTACGAGTTGCGCTAACTTAATTTCACCTCCAATATGTATGGCGATAATATTACAAGATGACAGGATCGAACCGATTATGAAACCATTGTTTATGTCACGGTCGAAGATCTTTGACCTTAGTAGGTCCAGGACCTCATCCACCAACTAAGATTATGAACTTTTGACACAATACAATCTTATGTGGCAGGGCAAATAAATTAAAGTATACTTTAATTTCTTTGTGTATTAAAAATAATCCCAAATATTAAAAAAAATATATTAAATACTCTATTTTTCTCCAAAATTACGAAAAAGAACCCCAGACACCCCGGACACCGGCTATCCAGCCATCCTAAGGCTCGGACTACATGGATACGAAAGTTCTTCGGTCGGAAAAAATAGCCCCGGTGAAACTCGTATGAAATCCGTCGCTCAAGTAAACGCTTGAATTTTTTTGCACCGACCCAAGATTAATTAATAGTAGCAAGCAACATCGACCCCGACATGTATGCGGCATTTTTCGGGCCCCATTATTTTCCGCAAGAACCCGGAGCGTACTCTTGTTTCTCTAGCGAAACCATAGCGTACGAAGTTGTCTGAAGCAGATGTAGGATCGTTGTGGTCGTGATATTTTATTTATAATAGTCAATAGTCAATTTTCACCTTTATACTATAAGTAACCATCAACCAAAAAAAACATTTAGTTATGAGTTAATACTATGTCGGGAATACACTGAATTTGTAAATCCTAAAAATAGTGATAGTAAGTCCTTAACTATGTAGCTGAAACACTGCTGTGTTCCACACGTCGTTCCATCGCTTGACTGAGCAAACCATCTACTTAGTTTGTGGAGCAAACTTCTCTCCGGACTGCGTGTAGTTGATAGCATGCGGAATATCTCGGTCGGAAAAACTGCGGATTCTTTCGCTTCGGATAGATCACCAAAACATACTTAATTAGGACTCGTGCACACAAGACAGTCAGGATTTTGGCTGTGTGTAAAGTCCTTTACAATTTTTGACAGCGCTTGCGCCAACGTGCGACTGTGGCGCCATCACTCACGCATATTTTTTGTCTGTCAGTTTTATAAAGATTTTAGTAGCGGTGGTTGTGTAGATCGTTTGTCGATTTTCATACAATTGGAGATGCTACATTTTTCATACTTTTTATGCTATTACTGGACGTTTTATGACATAATTAGTTCGTGATACAGTTCACCGTGTTGATTTGTTTTAACATATGAAGTGAACAGCTTGTGTTAATGTGATTTATTTGCGTATTTCAATTCAGTTCTGTGGTTGTGCAAGGATTTGTTTCGTCCGCTCTTGGTTTGCTTCGTTATTCTCCGACCTATGAAGTATATGAGGTATTTAAAAACACATTCTGATTATTATGTTAAGATTTTGATTGTAATGTCTTAGACGGCCGGCTATTGCCGCAATAAATAGAATGTCCTAAGAATTTCTCGCCATGCGGGTGTTTAAACTCGCTCGGCCCACCCCTCTGCCTTAGATATGGGGGATTAGGAGACGGTTAATGTTGTTTGCTCGCGAAATATCTTAATTTACAGAAGTTATCTTAGGTTTGATAAAGTTGTCTCATTGTTCACAATTCTATGTAATAATCCTATTGGATCTGATTATAAATTTATTATAATAATTTTGAATCACCTTCTGTTCATACTATTCTATTGATCTCCATAGCAAGCTAGTACTATAGAAATTCCAAGGTCTTTCTATATTACCTTGCCCATAAAATGTTTGGTCAGGTGATAAAACAAAATACCCAACATATTTTCTAATTGTTAATTAAACTGTAAGAAATAAGAATCAAATAGGTATACCCATAATTTAAGTAAGTAAATGAGTATATAATCACATAAGTAGTAAGTACTTGCTATAGGTACTAAAGATACTGCAATAAAATAACAATAAAAAAAAAGAACAAACATAAAGAACATTTAAATTAAAATGATTTTATAAAAATACTCTGTCCATTTCTGAACTACGGTTTTATATCTATCCTTAGGACAAACAGAAGCCTATGTTACTCTATTGCTATGCCAAAAATCACTTTGTTCCATTGCTCTGTTGCTGCATAAAATAAAAATAAAGCAATAAACACACCATAGTAGCAATAGTATGTTAGCTACCAGGTAAAATACCTGTATGGATGATGCATGATTACCATAATCAAGAAGACCTTGGAACACCTGGTTGGTATTGATTGAATCATATCAACAAATTAACTATTACATCAATTCACTACCTTGTTTACTCAACAATAGAGTTCACACCTGAATGCTAATATTCTTATATTAAATCAATTTGTATGCCAATTCATGTTTGGACTTTGCAATTGAAGTTGTTTTTTAATAGTAGTCCTTAAACTTATTGTTGTATAGACTGTTTTTCTATGTTGACTAAGTATAGTGTGATATTTATATGTTTACTTAATTGGACCTTCAAATCAAAGATCAGCATTGAAAATGCATCCCAAAAAATGTTTCCTAACATCTGAGGTTTTTTTTCTGGGTTAAAAAGTACCCTATGTCCCTCTCCATACCATAGATAAGCTTATCTATGTGCTACATTGCAGTTAGTTTAGTGATTTAGTCAAGAAGATATCGTACAGACAAATAGACAGAGTTACTTTCACATTTTATAATATTATTGAGAAATTAGATACTTGTTAAAGTTAGACAACAATGTCCAATAATGCTAGAGTTTGTATGCCATACCTTGATTTTTGTTTCTAGTCTTTTTTTACTAGTAATTGGCCTGTGTTTGACTACAATCTCACTATGGTCAGCAATGTGCTAGATTTCAAGTGGAGCTGTCGGAACACGGAAGGTGCTTGGCAACAGATTTTCAACTTGAGGGTTGAAAGAACCCTACCACCAGTGTTGCAGACTCTTTGATAGTTTTAAGTATTGTTTCTTTTTTACACAGTTATTGACATTTTTACTATATATTGGTTTTTGTATAGTTCTGTCAATTTCTTTTCATAACGAGTAACATTGTGTTTTCGTGAATGTTTTATTTATTAGTAGAATTGGCTAAAGCAAATAACAGTAGGCTCTCAACATACAGTCCACACATCAGTAACAATTATTAGTAACCAGTTATTTTATAAATTGTGTTTTTAACTGCATAATATATTTGTTTGTGGTTACCTAAATGTTACCCGGCTGAGAGCTCTCTGCGCTCGCCGATTGTCCGGTAAGGTTGGAGCAGCCATCAGAGGCTACCAACTTTAGTCCTTTAAAAAAAAAAAAAAAAAAAAATTGTTTATGCTACTGGAAGACGATATGAGTAAGAAAGGAGTGAATGCCAATATGACAGTTTCTAACTGTGCTGAATGTAGGAAGATTACATATTGCGACCACAAATGGCTGAGAACTGGGAAGGCAGATGATGGTTTGTCTATGCCAGTGAACCATGATCTTCTGAATTGAGAATCTTATAGCCATTAGAAAAAATAACGCAATTAACTATACCTACCCTAAACTCAATTTCGTGTTAATGACTACGTACCCCAAGGCCGATGCCACCCTAAACTGCATAAATAAGGGTGAACTTATTACCTTTGGTCACCCCCAAGTGAGTCATACGGCGTGATGCGAGGGCGATAGAATTTATTTTGTCGCATATTTTATACTGGAACTTTATGGGGATTATCATTTGCTAATATTAAAATTTTACGGCTTGTGTAAGCCTTCTTATTAAGAAGGTAGATAGGAACTGTCATCTAGCTTAGTAACTCTTTCTTACTGTGTTTAAACTTGCAAGCGTTTTTTTTCAACACTTACTGTGTTTTTAGGATTTGTATCTTTGTAAATATTAGCGATAAAAATATAAAAAGAATATTCCCGTATAGCCTTCATAATCGTGATTCCAATAAGTAGTATGAAAAAGTCAATTAAAAAAAAATCCCAGTTACTGTGTACTTTCGTATCACGGCAGTATAACGGACTAGCTTTCGCTCTGCGGTCCTAGGGATCGTATGCTTTCCCAGGATTAATAGTATTGCAGTTGGTTTCTTTACGCTTGGTACAATATCTCAAACTAATCGCATATAATATTAATTAGCTGTTCCCCGCGGTTTCACTCACGTTCCCGGGATAAAAAGTACCCAATAACCTTCGGGGATAATGTAGCTTCCTATTAGTGAAATAATTATTTCGAATCGGACCAGTAACTCCAGAGATTAGCGCGTTCAAACAAACTCTTCAGCTTTATTATTAGTATACATAGATAGATATACATAGATTAGTATAGATATATCTATAATCTCTTCAAAGCGCCAAACAAAACACGGAACGAAAACCGATGACGAAAGTCGTTTAAATTTCCGATAAAATGTAACAGTTAAACCGTATAAAAGTTAAGCCAGTGTTGCGTAACATCGAAATGCCAAGCCTGCCAAGTATTGCCAAGTCGTCGTTATGAAACTGCAACGGAACGATAATGGGAGAGACAAAACTCACTTCACTGCGATTTGGTGACGAAAAAGTCAATGTTTTTATAAGGCTTTGTACGTGAATGTAGTTTTTGTTATTGCATTGAAAATTAGACTGTCCAGTTTGTTATAAAAAGGCGGTCTATTTGTCTCCGGCTATTTAAATTCTGAGATTTCAGCTACAGTACAGTGTCAGTGCACGTTACAAGTAGCTGATCACTTTAGATTAGAACCTTGTCATATTACGCAATTCACATATTTCTTACAAACTGTCAAGAGAATGTCAATAGATTATTATATGAAAGGGTTCTAAAGTGACACTCTACTGTATCTACCATACAAGTATTTTCTATTATTTGAAATCCTTCAGCCGGAATAAATTTTTTTCAGGGATTTTTTTCTCGTAGGGCCAAAGAAGAGCATAACGGAAATCTTAAAAGGGGATAATAATTAGGTATTACGTCTAAATATTGATTTCAGCCAAATGTTTATCCTAGGTCCAAACCTCCACGCCAACCACCAACATGTTCAAAACTAACATCACATAAACAGGAAACACTTGTCCTAAGAATTAAACGCCATATCCACAGTGCAGTATGCCTCTATTGGCACCAAGTTTAGCTGGTATAAATCATATATAGCTACTTGGGAGAGGATCGGTTATTATTGGATGATTCCGGCTGTGACTTGTTTATTGGTTTCCAAGATTCCATCCGCGCCGAGCGTCCTTACTTTGTAGTTTTTATACTTAAGGCGACGATATCCGAGTAATGATGATTCTAGATTAAGGTTTTCTCGGCTTTTTTGAGAATTGTAAAAAATATAATATGTCCAAATTAGAGAATATACGAAGGGAATAGGTTTTTTTTTAAATTTGAATTTTTCATTAAGTAGTAACGTCAGAAAAAGATCGTGAATATGCCCCTTTTTAAAACTAAGAATGCATTTTTCTCTTATTTTATCCAAATAACTTGAAAAATATTAACATACATTCTGAAATCCATTAGAAAGGGATTATTCCTTTTTTAAAATAGTTTCCTTAGTTATTTAAAAAAAGGCTTAGTTTTTTTTTTAAATAACATAAAACCGTATTTTTTACTAGAATTGCGTCTCCTGTCTCGCTTGTCTCCGTCAGTTTAGTAAGGGACGGAGACATTCGCGGAGAGCCTCCTCTTAACGTCAGCTTCCACAAATGAGTTATTTTCAAATTCATCCCCTATCGAATCGAAGCGGGCAGAGAACAAGAAGAATTGAAAATAATCAAATAAAGTTGAGAATCCATGTGGACTACTGAGTTCGGAACTTTTTATAAGTCATTAATCAGCCAATGCGCTATAATTAGTCGTCTATGGATGCTATTGGATGCATCTCTTGATGCTGTATTTTTAAAAGCTATTAACTAATTTACGAGGCAAGAAGAATGCGACTGCGCTCGGATTTGGACAAATGCTTCACTATAGCTGCGTCGGAATCCAAAGTGAAACAGAAAATGCAATTTTTCGCAATATTGTTTCTTTCAAGACGATTTTATTAAAAGTTTCTTGGACAGATAAAATCGCGTCGTATGAAAGAAGCCATAACTTTGAGCTTCTGTGAAATCCAATAAGTGTTATTTTATAGGGTTTAGTTTGTAACACTTTGATTGTTTTCCTTCTAAAACCATTATTTTTAGACTAAAAATATTACGCTAGTGGTGTTGTCGTTCTTGGCACGTTTCTGAATATTTTGTCTTTAAACAGAACTTCGATCGATATTAATAAGTAGGTAGATAGGTAAGGAACATACAGTCAGCATTTAAAATAGCTGATCACTTTAGTTCCGTATGACATTACGCTTTTTAAAAACTATAGCTGTTCCCCGCGGTTTCACCCGCGTTCCCGGGATAAAATGTAGCCTATGTCCTTGATATCCTAGCCAAGCTATCTACGAGCCATTTAATCGTGATGGGCTTCGGATCGAGTGATTTCGTAATATTGAAAACAACTTTAAGTAATTTGTCGGAAATATTCAAGGTAAGAGGATATTATTGATTATTGGGATGCAATGAATCAAAATATTTCCTGCCACTTCAGAATATTCAATCAATTTAATGTTCCATGTCAATTACGTCCTTAAAATCAAATTAAGAAGGTTTATTTTACTAATCCCACTACGGCAAAATGCTTTCCCGAAATAAGCCCAACAAAATCTGGCATCTCAATAAATCTACGCTAAAAACATCCCCCGGGGATTAAGACCGAGACTACGCCTATTTCCTTGGCTCTACGAGAGCGGTCAGTGCCAGAGATAGGGTTGTCGAACCGAAGTTATTTTAAAATCAATGATTTTTGTATCAACTTGTTGAGGGCTCATGTATTCCGCAAGTAGGCCGCTTAAGTTGGGCCTTTTATCGCGTTTTTGAGTTGGCCATTTTTTAAAAATATTTACCTATTGAAATATTTGGTACAATGTCTAAAAAAACATAAGTAGGTACGCGTCGGATATCGAATCTCCTCCTTTTTTGTAGAAGAGCCGGTATCGGCACTAAACTCGGCAATTACTGTTTGCGTGACTGACTGATCAATCAACACACAGCTCAAACCATTGGACAGATCGTCTTAGCATACAGATAGCCATTATGCCTTAGGCATTTGCTATGAAATATTTTTGAAATTCAACCCCTAACGGGGTAAAGTAGGGGCAAACCTAGTAATACATAAAATATATCCTACAATAGCGAGCGCTAATAATATAGTCCACCACTAAATCTCAAGTTGCAGCACAGGCCTAATCGTGGTAACCCTAGGCTGTGCTGAGCTCGTAGATACAGTCCTCGAGATAACAGGGACAAGTCTGAGACACTAACGACCCGCCAGCGAATTGGGTTAATGTTTCTTTTTTGTACCTACCAGTAAATGTTATGAGTATGGATGTGGCATGCATTTTGTAATACCTACTTTAAGGCTTTTACTATATCCGAGAAATGATGATTCTAGATTAAGTTTTTCTATATTATTTTACATTCTAATTAATGTTGCTGAATGGTTTTTGATCCATCAAAATGACTAGGTCATTAAGTAAAAATTGACGACGAGTAGATTAAAAAGTAATGCCAGTAACTACCAAAATTATTTAGAACCTCAATAATTGTTGCTCTGAGGTGGGCGTTAATAACTGCGACACATTTTTAACTACTGCAGTTGTTGTCGTTTTTTTTATATTTTATAGTACTCCGTTGTTGTTCTGAATAAATAAATAAATTAAAAATTAGGCAGTACTTGCCTCTACGGCTACTGTGCAAACCCACTGCTATTTTACCTCACGAAATATGGGTCGTTGTACGCTGTTTGTGCTAGAAGAGTGGTCATTGCAACTTGATGCGCCTGAATTAACACCTCGTGCAGGTGCAGTGACGTCATATGTCGCGTAAAGTTACACTGTTTATTTCCCAAGTTTCGTTTTACTTTTATACAGCAAATGTTCAGCTAAATTGAAATGTCACTCCTTTCTAACCTTGAAGTTGGTGTTCTAGAACATAATTGAATTTTAAAATAAGTAATTTGTTTGTTTAGATTATAATAAATTGAGCTATTGTTGTCTGAATAACTTAGAATTATTATTCCTTATTGTTTATAGGTATTATCGCGTAATTTTAATCCAGTAGATTGATTCAATTTCATGAGAATATTAAGGTAAGCAATAAGCATGCTTACAGAAGAGCGCTTGGACTATTAAGATGTCTTCAAAATTCGTCACAAAAATACATTTTCTGAGACTTTTTTTATAATTTACTTCGTAATTTGAAAATATTTCATTATCCTATCGAACAAATAAGCATTATAAGGGTTGCATAACGGTTACACGGCACAACTAATTTGTTTTGCTGCGTTCCAAATAGCTTGGGGTTGGAAGCCAATCAGCCACCCATTCACTGCAACTCCCCGAGTGATAATAAACAATGTTCCGAGTTACATTCTAATTAATGCTGGTACAATGTTTTTGTTTCATCAAAATGACTAGATCATTAATTAAGACCAGTAAATTAAAAAGTAATGCCGATAATTTAAAAAGTTGTGAGATAAAATAAAATAACCGGCAGTATAGAGTCAATCAATTGTAACCATTAGTACTGAAGAAGAGAGAGTTCAGTTTGAAGAAATGTATGTAAATTGAATGAGTTATTTAGGATTATAAAGGTGTTTTAAATACGAGAAGACCTACAGACGACGTAAGGAGAAAATTAAGATTTTATTTTTGCTAAGGTGGCTAATAAGGATATGGCTGATGGGGTGCAGGTTACTAATAGCTTATAGACGCTAACACCTTGTGGGCGCGTCCCCACTAGGTTCACAGTTAGCGGCAGACTATCCACCGACTGTCTCTGAGTGTCAGCGCCGCCGCGCCCCAAACTGCGTACACTACGCGCGGTATGGACACTCCATATAAAAAATTTGGGAGGCAAACTGGATGCAAACAGGATATAATTCTAGCGGACGCGCCCTATGATGATAGTAAGGAGAGACAAATTAAAGACAATCTAATGAATGAAGTAAAATATCAAAATTAAGGCGTAAGTAACAAAATATGTAATGATTCAACCTAAAACGGAAGAGTAACCCAAATAGCTCGATAGAGAACATCGATAACGTTTATCGATTGAAAACAAGGCGTGAACTGTGCAAATGTAATAGCTTCCCGTTAAATAATGTTGCAGTTTGTTGCAATAATGTGTTTTGACATAATTCCTGGTTATCACGTTATCAGTGTGAGAGAGCGTGGGCTGACGTCCGGCGCTTATAACGCTACCATTGTTATGATAACAAGCTAAATTGTTAACGCAACCTCATCATCATTGTCAGCTGGAATATATAATTGACTAGATGTTTCCCTAGGTTTCATTCGCGTTCCATGATAAAAACTAAAATTAAAAATTTAAAGAAACCCTCGACACTCACTAGGAAATTGGTCATAATTTTCTAACGGCTTAGCGGATTTTCTTGAAACATAGCTATGAAAGAACACTCGATTAAGACACCTTTCAAACAAACAAAACTATCATAATCGGTCCATCCGCTCAGGAGTTATGATGCCACAGACAGACAGACACGTCAAACTTATAACACCCTGTCGTTTTTGTGTCGGGGGTTAAGAAGTAGCGCTCGAGGATAATGTAGCTTCCTAGTGAAAGATTTTTTAGGAACTTACAAACTTTTCCTCTTTTGAATATATTTTTATTAAATTTCTTCTAACGGTCTAATTTATAACAATATCATGTTACGTAATGCGTTTCTGAACGAAGTTTTCTATTGTATTTTATGTATTGTAATTTTGGTGTGATTTATTTTTGCATATTGTGTTTTCAAATGAAATTAAAATTGTAACAATTGCATTTAATGCTTTAGTAGTTATTCTTGCTTTGACCATTGCGGAAATGTAATATAATTATTGGTAATTTGATTAAAGTTGGTGCCCATGAGTCGAGCCAGCTTAGTTTGGGGTCACAAGAAACCTAAATTAAATATACTTATTAAAAGGCAGGGGCTTTATTAAATTGTCTTTATTCCTTATCTATCTTAAAAAGAGACTTTCTGTGCAAAATTCAAGTTTCCTATGTCCTTGGCTTGGTAAGGCTTGGGGTTAATGAATCAGTAGGTAAGTCAGGACATTTCTTTTTGTACATATCCTGCTAATATTATAATGCGAAAGTTTGTGATTATGGATGTATAGATGTTTGTTACTCTTTCACGGAAAACTACTGAACGGATTTGGATTAAACTTGGCACATAAATAGATCATACTCTGGAATAACATATAGGCTACTTTTTATCCCGGGAAAACATAAGATACCACCGGAACGCGAGTGAAACCGCGGGCGGAAGCTATAGTCTTACTATATTGATCGCTGTATTTAGAAAATTAAAAAAAAAAAATTGAATTCGAATTTCTCAAGTGCACCAATAATTGAGACGTCAATCACAGTCATCGACCGTGTAATTAGTCGAGTAATCGTATTATCTCGATTGCACTGTATCGAGTTACAGCACGTTTGCCCATATCGAATTGCGTACATGAACATGTGTCGGCAAATTATGTACAATTATGTTAGTATGTCGAGTGACGTCATTTGTTTCATTAAGTGGTCTCAATTGTGTGGTCTTACGGTCTATCTTTATGTAACAGGTGGAAAAGCAAGTCGTGGAGACATGGAAGATAATTCGACTAAATAAGCGTTTATTTAGTCGAGCTGGTTTCAATCTAATCCACACTAGAATAAATCACTAGGATTTGTATTTTTGTTTGTAATGAATAAACTAAAAAGTACTGTATCGATTTTATAAATGCTTTCACCAGTAAAATGCTTAATTATCACCGAATAATATAGGCCGTATTTTTTTTTAAGCCCCCAAGAAATCTCCAATAATGTAAAAAAATGACTTAACAAATACATCACGCGGGTTGTGGGCGAAACTGAGATGAGAGAAGCCATTGTTTTGATAAAAATGGTATCCAGTTATATCAGACCATCCCACACACGGTATTCCCATAAATTCCATTCCATCATGACTACAAAAAACCCGAAAAGTGCGAGTCTGACTCTTTACGTAGAGATAATTTTTACTTCAAATTTTTTTTCTATATTTTTTCACACATGTTAATTAATTTACGTCCGTATTTGAGTTACATAAACCAAATTTCAATTCAATCGGTCCAGTAGTTTCAGAGCAAATTGGTTGACGGACAGACAGACACGGGTGATTCGAAGTTACGTTTTTCCTTTTGAGGTACGGAATCCTATAAAGAGCGTGAGCCACGGAACCGGCACCGACTTTACTTAACACTGAACAGTATTTTCGTATCAATTAGAATCCATTTCGGTATTAAACAGGAAACTATAAGCCAAGCAATCATAGACAATTCCAAAGTAGGGGCGGATGTGGAGTGCATTGAATCATACGATTTCCGTATAAAGACTTGTGCCCAAATACGTGGACGATGTGTTGACAGAAATCGGAAGCTATACTCGTTCTGATGCATATTACTTGTTTCGTGCGCCCATGGAATCATAACTAGAAGGCAGATTTTTTTAGCTTGGCTTCTTGTTTTTCAGTTTTTTTAATCTTGGCTTCTGTTTGATAAAGTTAGTAAACAAGTACTAAACACTGATAGCTCAGTGTTAATAGTAAAAAATATAAAGTAATAAATATGCTCTCGAACTAACATGTATGAATATTTTGTGTCAGAAATTCTTTTTCAATAAATTTTACATTGATATCAAGTGAAGTTTTATCGTTATTGCAATAAAATATATATTCTTTATAAAAAAAAAACTATAAAAAACACAATGATTTCATGAAAATTTATTTTACATTTAAGTATCATTAATTTCTAGTATTTATAATAAAATACGAATAAACATTGATAAATATATTATTATGAATGACGAATACTTGATAAAAACATTACGATGACACATTCCAAGGTTAGAAGCCGAGCTTTTGCAGTCGATGACTACATTTGAAATGATGGGAAATAATTAAAAACCTAATAGTTGTGCACGCAAATATTACGATGCATTAAAAAACGTAAATATATTACGCCAAGTGAAGCTTGAAGCCGGCATTTAATGCGTATATGTGTCACCGTACCATTGTGAACGCCGTTAGTTCATAATATATATCGCGAAATTGTAAACTGTCGAAGAATTGTGAACTGTACCATCATACTGCTTACAGTATAACGTATGAATTTACGATAGTCTATAATTTACCCATGTCAAACCGTTTCGACTCTGAGACTAACCAATCTGGGACGATTCAAAATTTTACGAGAGTTAAATCAAACAGATTGTGAACCCTATTGGTAAGTGCAGGTCCGTTCACATATTGACGGTTTGATGTATTGTGAACTATCGTAAAAAAAAAAACGCCTTGCTGAGTTTCTTGCCGGAGTCTTCTCAGTTCAAGTGTATTCCGAACCGGTAGTAGAGTCTATTGTAAAACTGTAACTGTTGACGTTCATAAGTGCCTTATTAGGGCCTAAACTGAATAAATGAGTTTTTGATTTTGATTTGATTTGATCGTAAATTAATACGTCACATTGTGGGCGGTATGGTGCAGTTCACAGTTTATTATCAGTTTTAAATTTTGCGAAATATTTTGTGAACTGACGGCGCTCACAATGATATGATTACATATGTATAACTCGCACGTTCGCACATCATATATGCAATGCTATTTATTTAAATGTAAGTAAACAAGTTGATCTATGGTTAATAGAATACGGAAGATTCTTCGAGTGTAAAAACATCTCATTTAAATGTCAAAAGCCAAGTGCATAAAAAATAATGTAGGACCTCTCAGTTATTTTCGGATGCACCACGCACGACGTACCTACCTAGTATTACCACTTTACGTATACCGTATATCTACAAATTTCATAACTTCTCCAAATAAGATTTAGTATTGTAGGAAACCTTTCTATGATTATTTTGGAGTGTTTTCTACTTATATTTATGGTGTAAACAAGGTGTATGAGTCTTCGTCTTCATCCACCTTGTTCCTCACTTCCTCCATAAAATTTTGATAGTTTGATGTATTAAAAAGTACATAGGCTACATTTATCCTGAAAACGCAGGTGAAACCGCGGGAGATAGCTAGTATTGTATAAGTAGATGTTACCGTTTTTAACATATCTAATGAATGATTCAACTACGTGTTAATTTTGGTAACTTTTGATCTACTTGAGGAAATAGAACCCTGCTTAGCAAAACAACACCTTTATTTATACTAATGAAAGCTTCATATTCTATTCAAAAACATTAAAGTCGTTTATGAAATCCAGTCACGGACACAGAAAGGGAATATCAAATAATATGTTGCAAGCAACGCGCGGCGCTACAAAGTTGAAAATTAATCTCCCATTGAAATACACGTCATGGTGGACATGAATAATTCAAGATAAGAACAACTAGTTCGCAGCGAAATGCGTAATAATTAAATTCAATCCACGCACGTATTTGCGTTTGTAGAGATGTAATTCCCGGGATTTAGGCGGAGATATCGAGAAAAGACATAAAACTTTTGGTCTTCTTTTGGTACTCTTGTATTTGAATACTAGTAATTATCTAAGAAGTGGCTTTGCAAAGGTCGATGATACATTGACCTGGTAATGCTAACGTCCATAGGAGATACTACTTACCATCAGGCCTTCTGTATGAAGTCTAGTGTTTCTTAACATAGGTAATACATAATCTTCCACCAGCAGATCAAAACCATTCGTTATGAAAGTCTTTGTTCCACAGTGGAAATATCCAGTTATGAATAACAGAATAAAAAGAAAGGGAATACTTCTTTAAAATAAATCACTGTTGATTGACGAGCTTTTGAGTTATAAAATCGTTGTTTATAAATTCGAATGTTTCTTCCTCGAACGATAATTACATACGTCTAGCGGACTACGTGGAAATATATCAACGGAAACTGAACGTTTTTGATGTTACGGTCTGTGTTTCCGCGAAAATCCTCGGGAATGTATCGTAAAATGTTATATAACCTATTTAATTGACAGAAGTGTATTTATGATGTTCAAACAAAGTAAACCAAGAAAAAGTAGTCAAGCAACAATTTATAGCCTATCCTACTAATATTATAAATGCGAAAGTTTGTGAGTATGGATGTATGTTTGTTACTCTTTAACGCAAAAAGTATTGAACGGATTTAGATGAAAATTGGAACACATATAGTTTATAACCTGGATTAACATATAGGATACTTTTTATCTTGAGAATGCGGGTGAATCAGCGTGGTGGAAGCTAGTGTCAAATGTATTTGCTATTAGCTTCTGTCTCGTGGCTTTACCCGTGTTCCTGGGATTAGAAGTAGTCGTATGTCTATGCCAAAAATCGTTGATCGGTTTCCGCATGAAAGAAAAACACCAAAACACTTTATCATTTATAAATATTAATGAATAAGCCTTAAAAACAACAGACCAACTTTTGGCCAAGGTCGAACAACGAACTCTTTGTAATAATGAAAATGGTAATACCCCGGTGAATATACTAAGAACAGGTTAAAACCAAGGTGTTAACTGTAGTTATTATGTAATTGTAGTGTTAAATGATGTTAACTGGCTGCACTTACAGCTTCTAATTAAATGAGTATCGTGAAATCTCGTAGAAATCGAAAGGTTTTAAGTGTCATGCCTAAATGGATTATTGAAATTGGATAAATTTAATATATTTAAGAGAATATACAAAAGATAATTTCTGAATCCAGCTAAATGCTCGTCAATATGATCTAAAAAGAACTAATAAGATGATACGAGTTAATAAACCATATAACTATGTTGTATTAGAATATCCACATGTTTAGGTTAAAGAATTGTGTAAAAGACAGACATCTATTTAATAGCAAGCACTTACGTCGAAGCGTCTTCTTTATCATTAAAATAAGTGTACCATGACAGAAACGCTGTCAAGGCCTTAAATTCCCATTATAATGTAACAAGATCGAAATGAATGCTCACTGTAACGCCTGAAATATTCCAAAGAGGCCGTCATTTAAAAGGGATCCGCTTCATCGAGCTAATTTAATTAATTGATTCGTGTCGTTTACAGAGGAAATCGAAATTATGCTCACCATTTTTCCAATAATACCTATGTTACGGAAATATACCCTGATGTAAGCAGAATACGGTGCAAAATTTTATACACATACCTTTGTTAGCTGGCAGTTGCTGTGAAATAAACTGAATGATATGTACAACAATTGATTTGCGAGTGTGATAATGGGTTTTATATGGAGACGGATTGCTCTATCTGAGGATTTATTGATGGCTTTGTAGTTGTAGCACAAAATGATTAGTTGGCAACATGATTATGTCATCTTTTTGTTGTCTAGAAACGATGCTGTATTTAGTTTGTTACTGCTCAAAACATACAAGACTAGTTTCTATCCAAAAAGCCTATTCATTATCTTAACACAGTTTTCAATACTCCTGTGATACTTAACTAGAAGCCTGCAGTAGCAGTAAAGCCATGAATATGTCAGTTTCGTAGAACATTGCGAACTTGATGCATTATACATAAGCCTAGAGTCTGGAGACAAAGTTAATGCAGAATATCCCTATCCCGTATATCATTCAATGCACTCGTATGAAACTTGTTTCTTCCGGAAAGCTTCCGTGCATACTTTACTTTATGTCTTGACATTTGCTGTTTGGAAGAATATTGTTCTGTAAAAAACCTTAAGTTTAATGTAGATAATAATACCAGAAGCGCTTCTAAATTTCAATAGGTGGTTTTATAAATAGCAAAGGTTGTGTTAGTTCTCTTTTGATTTGGAATGGATTATCTGATGAAAGCCGATTGCCGGATCCATTAGAAATTTACTAATTTCGATTCAAAATTAAAATCGTTTTATTCCTTCCTATAAATTATAGGCTTTTGCAGCCTCTTATGAATAATCTGACTACCAATTGATAGATTGTTCAACTATTAATTTATTTTTATAAATGACTTCATTAATAACGTTACAAACAACAATATAGTTCAATACCTATGCATTGGTCGAGATAAATTAAATGCGTCAATATTTTCATGGACAATAGATGAAGGGCTAACCATTTATTTGTCATCAAATGTTATTTTGCGCTTCCTTGCTTTGCCTCAGTACATATTTTATACATTTATTTTTAGCAAATTAATTTTTTGCTTAACATGTACTTCAATTCTTCTACGTGATACTGAAAGTATCAACGCAGTTACTTCACAGCTTAGCTTCTACGCTAAAAGCGTCGCCTCGTTGCCGTTCCGAAACTTGTCCTCAGGAATCGTCAGAACTTTACCACTCGAGTTGGCAAGTTCCTCTGTGTAGAAACGTCACACTGTGAGATGATTTCAAGGGCTTACCGTAGCGCAATTGTACTGTGTGTGACGGGTTGTTTATACTTGTCCTTGTTATGTTGCCTGCAACTTCTTGTGTATAAGTTACTCCGATTTTATATGAATGCTTCTTAGCTGAAACGATATCTCAACCTAAGTCTCGTTGAAGAATAGATGTACAACATCTTTAGATATATATTACTAGCGACCCGCCCCGGCTTCGCACGGCTTTTCTCGGCTTTTCTGTACTATAATATGCATGTATTATACATATAAACCTTCCTCTTGAATCACTCTAACTATTGCTGAAAACTGCATTAATCCGTTGAGTGCTTAGTTTAAAAGATCTAAGCGAACAGACAGCGGAAGCGACTTCATTTTATACTATGTATGTATATAAGATAAAGATTAAGTATTTTGGACCTTATTTACGAGCGTAAAACAAAATTTAATAATACCTTCTGTCCAGTTCCATCAAATATTTCGATGAGCGTGCAAAAACTTAGCCCAAAATTACAGTTTTAAAATTATTCCTAAATGTACCTACATGTTACGTTATGTTTCAATGGTATATAGATGCCTGGTTCAGATATATACATACATATAGATATGATAGCAGATAGGCAATCGTGATTCCGGCTTCTCTCACGTTAGACGAAACGCCAATTTAGAGTTGCAAGAGGTAATTGGTTGAGGAACGCAGTTCGATGTTTGCACCAAGCTTTGAACAAGGTCTACGTTTGGTAGAGAGAATATTAGTTGATGTTGCAATAATTACTGAAATGAGCTTTTGATGCAAAATTCCAATGTAATAGGGAAAATGCATGAGATTTTTTATCGCATTTCTTAACAAAATACGAAAATACCGTAAAAAAGATTTCAAAAAGTGAAATTATAATCGGCCAAGTAACACGGAAGATATAAATAAGCATTTAAACTACTAATTAAACAGCGATTAGACAGAGAGATCGGACATAGTATGTGCCGTCATATACTATTACGGCCATATAAACTCCATGATAAATTCCTTTTTTGCTAGAAAGAGATAGGAAGAAATCTTTGATGGTTTATATCTGGGTTGATAATCTGAAAAATTCTGACAAGATACTACGTATTAGGACATCCGCAATCCATATATAAATCTGAAAAATGTCTTCGTAAATCACCAGATTAATGTGCAAAGAAGTAACACGTAACATATAGATTATATTATAACTTTACTCGGGGGTTATCAATAACACCTCATAGGATATCCTGTCGTGTCTACACTTGCTTGACGACGTGTTCGAAGTGATGGATGGTGTCTTATGGGACGTTGATTGTCAGTTTCGATACTAAAAGGGTAAGGTACGTGGTGATGTGCTTCTTGATTTACCATCTTTATATTCTCGCTGAGATATATTATTAGATTTGAGGTTAGTTTCTATTGATGATAGTGAGTTTTGTAAACAAAAACAGAGTGTATGAAACATAGAAAATATAAAATTAATTTCAAAACTAATGTTCAAAGGAAAGATTGATGGTGTATATGTAAAGAAGATCTAAATAAAATCACTAGATTTTATCTTCTACCGTAATGGGTATTCATTAAAGTGCTTTATTGCCTACCATCAATTTGTCTGCAGTTCAAATTATGGTTCAATGGATACGTGGCTTATTTAGTACTGTTAGAAGATACCAATGTTTAATCATTCTGAACATTGCTACCTAGATTATTTACGTTTATAATTCCTATGAAGCTTCGAGAAAGCTGGTTTTATTTCACTGCAAATTATTTAAAATCTCTTTGTTTTGTACGATGATTAAAATCAAAGTAACGAATTAATTTTTGGCAATATATTGTGAATATACTGAATTATATTCGATTGAATGATTATGTTAGACTCAATTCTGAATCTAGACAATTAAGTTCATCGACCTCTGACCTCGACATCTTAAGGCTAGACAAGAAAAAAAGATGTAATGGAATACGCTAGTTGATCTACTTATACTTACAGAGGATGTTGCCAATGGAGCTCAAGTATTCATTCAAATGTGCAGTTTCTATGCAGATTTTACTTTGAGCGATGAATTCAGGCGAATAGACTTTTTGTATGTGGGGCGACACTTCATTAAATGAATGCTTGCCTGTAATTAATTCTGTATTATAGGGGATTTTTTATCTCACTAAAATGTAATTTAATTTTCAGTAATTAAGGCTTATTGTTAATAATAATGAACGTTCAATAAATATTAATTCACGTTGAACCTTGTATTTAGTAACTCTAACAAAACATTATATTATACATTTATTTTTAACAAATCTACTTCGGATGCATTTTAGCCCCTCGTTGGGCGCCAATACGTCTGCAAACTACATATTCCGAGCGCAGTCTCGTGTAAAGGTATCTTATTTAACAATTTTGGCTTCTTTGGCACGTTCCCAAATATATTTCACGCTTCAATAGTGGTAGTTAATGTCGTCTATCGGCATTATTCAAATCCTTAGTATAGTTCACACGTGGTATAGTACCGGTGAATGGAACACGTGGGTTCCGGGCGCGGCCGCTCGATACAGCGGAGGCTGCGCATAAAGCTCACGCCCGGAACTGCCACCGCCCACCACATCTTGACCTGCCCCTCCCTTTGCTAACAGTTCACTGACCAACATTCTAGGGAAAAGCTCACCGAAAACAAGAGCTCGCACCTTTTTGGACACCTGCAACTAACGCCAGTATAAGATGACATGCCAAGGAGTTACGATAAACCAGCAATAGTCACACATTGAGAGATCCGATTAGGCTGGATGTATGGATATTAAAGATTCCGCTTTCCCGGTACAGGGCGTACGAGGCGTACCTAATGACTTGTATTTTGATTTACGATAACCTTTTTATGTGTAGGTATTGTATGGATGTTCATGGGAATATTGGAAATAATATTTTGGTATGTGATCCAAATGATTAGTTTGGTTTCTCATGAAGTGGTATTAAATTAAAGTATCACGATAATAGTTAACACTCTAATAAAAGAAATGGCTCATTGAATTTTACATCCTAATATATTTATATTCAAAACCATTTCCAATTTATCGACAGAGGATAGATTTCACTTGATTCCCAGGAGGTCTTAACGCTCCAAGGCGGTACTATAGCTCCATCTAGTTTTATTAATTTATTTAAAGTCTGACAGATATTGTATTAAATGAAATCGAATGCTGAAATATCTTCATTCGTCTTTGTCAAACAAATTAATGAAAATTGAATAATTTAACCAAGCGGATTCAATTGTTAGTAACTCTGTCAATTACAGAACAAGTATGATTAATCCCTGAGTCGTCTTTGATTGGTTCTGATGATTTAAGTCACATTACGAGAGTATTCATAATTAAAAAAATATAATTTCCTGAATATCAGACAGATTGCTATGGAAATCCTTATCAGTTTCTCCCAAAAAATATTTGGAAATATTGCTAATCAAGTCCTATAACAACTGCAAATAATTATGATGATATATATACAGTCAATGTAATTATTGACAGAACTAATCAAGAAAAGGAATTGATTAAAGAGAATGTGGCTTTCAAAGGATATTTGTTCGTCCTCAGGCCTCACAGCTTACCTGATCACCACAAAAGATTAAACTATTCAATCTGTTCTCGTAAAAGTTTATATGAAATCAAATGTTCGATTCAACCTCCGGAGTAGAGCTGTTCTCAGCATTTATCAAACATTCAAACGACCCTAACATAATAAAGTTTTGTCTGAACTAGTGTCCCGGTTGGGTCGCTTTATTTTTAGGTCGCCATTACAAAAGGGAAGTGGTCCACGAGGGGAGTCGTTACTCTGTTAGAATAACTGCCGCTGGCTGGTTGTACATGTTAAATTTAGCTAGTTTTTACTACTATAGACCTATGTGCAAAATGTTGGGTAGCTTATGTTTTACAAAGTGGTTTTTCACCTGTTAAAAGGTGGCGAATGTACGAATTACGAAAAAGGCCATTGATACATAAATATACCATAACACTGTACCATCTAACAAGCTCTTAGATTAAATGCTAACTCTTCTAATCATAACACTGCTTTTATATCTAAGCGGATCGCTTAACTGATCTCCGTTTGAAGTTGTAAAGTGTGTTTTAAACAAACTTAAATACAAATGAGAGATGAATCGAAGTTTCTCGGCACCATTTCTGTTTACCATAATCAAATAAATATGCCCAAAATAGTCGTATTAATTTCCGCTCACGTTATTCTGAACCGGAAATCGATTCAATACATATTCGAGTTTGCACAATTGCCTCCTAAATCTTTTATCAAATCTGGACAAATATTGGCACAAACTTGGCGCATCGCGAAATCCGTGCCTGCACATCGACCAGCGTAATCGACGACCTTATTTCTATCGTCATAGGCATAAAAATCCCCTGATCTCTTATATTATTGATTGGTATACCATACATGCTTTATGTTTATAGCAATAAGGTCGGTATTATAGAAGACATCGATTAGACGCCAGAGCGTGAGGTAGATGTGGATAGATAAAAGTCGGTGTCCGAGATAAGGCGGGTCATTGAACCTTCCGCCTTTGGCAGATCCCTTTTCTTATCTCGATTTCTTTTGGGTTCAAATGAGGGGTTTTATTGTGCGACTCGAGAACGCTCGGTTTTAGCCGATTGAATTTTATTTCTTCTATAATTAACTTCGGGTTTTGAATGTTTCGCTGTATGACCATAACTAGACCGGAATTGACTGGGTACTGAAAGGTTTGCGTTACGTTTGCCAATGTGACTAGCTGGTAATCCATAATTGAGACGGTAAAAGGTCTTTTCAAAGGACTGATCCTTCCTGTGATGTTTTGTCCGTATATTATAATGCGCTTTGCTTTGAAATCTTTTTTTTTATGTAGTATGGCTTAGTGCTTCGCATGATTGATGGTTTATTCATAGATGTTGTATACAGGCAAGGGAATCGGTGTATTTCATTTTTATAATGTCGTTTTCGGCACCATCCTCTTGGATGAAACAAAGCCATCGCTTAAAATACATGAGTTGTCAAATTTTATGGAAATCTATACTAATATTATAAAGCTGAGGAGTTTGTTTAGTTGAACGCGCTAAACTCCGGAGCTACTGGTCCGTTTCGAAAAATTCTTTCACTAATAAGAAGCTACATTATCCCCGAAGGTTATAGGCTACTTTTTATCCCGGGAACGCGAGTAAAGCCGCGGTGAACAGCTAGTTTCAAATAAAAAGAATACGTTAAATAATGTCTGGTCTTTTCTAGTTGATGGGACAACAGGGAAATTTAGTTAGTAGGTCCATCACTTTTTAATTTCTACGTTGCCTTGAATAATTTAAATTCACCAGTCGCTATATATGCGATTTTCTCCTAAAATCCGTATTTTAATAGTCTTAAAATATACCCATTATGGGAAAATGCTCTATGATTGTGACTCTAAAACCAGGTCAACAGTAAGTACCACAAGTCAATGGTATTCCAATGAAGAGGAAACCAGTTTCGTGGAACTACTCTAGGAATGTGCCACCGAGACGGAGGTCGTCGCGTGACGCAATCTACACCATGAGGTTATTTTTAATTATTTTTCTAACATGACGACTGAATAGTGGTTTAGTGGTGTTATTCATTGCGTGTTCGATTGTGAGTTCCTTACGTTCTATGGTTATTATTTAGTGGTTTTAATAATTGAAATAGTACTTACTTATATTGTACCAAAGGCTAAGTTGTACTGATGTAGAATTATTCTTCTTGCAGCTTATGGAAGATGGAAGGGTTTTTTTAGTTTTCTTGTTATTTAAAGTATACTGCGCCGACTTACTTACCTAAGTAAAGATAAGAGGCTTTTAATTTTTCATATCAGTCAAGTGGGTGGGTACTACAAAATGCTTTAACACCGTGCTATAGTTTCCTAACGATCGTTTTTTTTTTTTTTGAAAGGACTAAGTTGGTAGCCTCAGATGGCTGCAACAACCTTACCGGACAAATCGGCGAGCGCAGAGGGCTCTCAGCCGGGTAATATTTAGGTAACAACGCCTGAGGGCACCCCCGAGTGGGGTACGAACCTCGGCTCAGGGCGTTACCGGGGGAGGGGAAGGACTTTGTACGAGTTACGACTAATTGGGGGCGGTCGGATTACTGTAGGCAGCTCGGGCCGCTTGAACGGGACGAGACTGAGTGGGACGTCGCGGCGGTCCTCGCCGTCGAGGACGGTAGCGTGATGGGTTGTGTGTAGTGTGTTGTGTACTTTTAAGAGCTTCGTCAGCTTCGATCTGAGCTAATGTAATAGGGTCATCCGGCTCGCTGAGGGACGATCGTTTACTTCTCTGAAACCGCGTCACTACCACTGAGCTATCATCAGCTTAAAATTGGCACACGGCATAATCAGCAGAAGATTGAAAATATGTACTTTCTAATTACCTAGGTACAGTGTGATATTTCAGTTATGGTTATTCATATGTCCCATTAGGCCAAGGAGACGGTCAAGTAGTAATTGCAGAGACTATTGGTATTCAGTCCACGGCCGTTATTCACTGTCCAATAAATACGCTTATTAATAGAGAGACATTCTATCTCTGATGTCATTCTATTAGATTCCAAGGCTATATATCGGGAATATACTGATTCTTTAATTACTAGCAGCTGTAGAGGTGAATCTTTAAATATTGTAGAAGAAAACATTCAAGACTATATCTTTTCTTTATCTTCTTTACATAGTATAAAAAAATCTAAACGAAAATCGGTTCATCCGTTTGAGAGCTTTGATACCACAGACAGATACACAGACAGGCACGTTAAACTTATAACACCGTCGCTTTTGCGTCGGGTGTTAAAAAAGAAGTCGTTTTTGCGTCGGGTGTTAAAAATGAAGTCGCTTCCGCAGTCTGTTCGCTTAGATCTTTTAAACTACTCAATGGATTTTAATGCAGTTTTCAGCAATAGATACAGTGATTCAAGAGGAAGGTTTATATGTATACTACGTGCATATTACAGTACAGAACAGCTGAGACAGCCGAGAAAGCCGGGGCGGGTCGCTAGTTCAAAATAAAGCGGTCGTATTTTTACCAGACTAAGATGGGTGTGGCAGAGTATCGGATGTACAGAAGATTATTGAATAAACTGCAAATGATAGATGAATAAAATACAAGTGAAAAGATCTTTTCACTGATAATAGCGTCTTTTCAGCACGTTTATTTTTGCGTCATTGGAAATAGAATACATACAAGTATTCTCGTAGTCGTGGGAGACAAGAGACCTTATTACGAAGGATGTAAAGGTCATAGTTCGTACCAAGCTCGCGTAGCTGTAATGATTTATTGCGTCGAATGAAATCTGTCGTACCGTTATTATAATAAAGGATTTTTTACCCAAAAGGCAATTGCCAGGCCAATGAATCAGAAAGCAATATCAATGCGATCCTATATCATTTCTACATCTAAGACATTGCTTATTCCGTGTCAAAGGTCACCTCACAAACAATAAGCTTTATTGTAAGTGTTGAAATATGAAACAATAGCTAACCACAGAGCGGCGTAAGGACAAAACCTCGTCACCTATAAACATGCCTTGGATTTCGAGCGAACCCTCCGCTGGCGAATGGCACACAATATGACACACGACCGCATAAAAAACCACCCCGCACCCAACATCATCACTACAGAAATTTCAACCCAAACGCAAACTGTTTAGCTTCAAGTTTCATAATACTCTGCTCGCATTGCATTCTAGGTTGAACTTTGACTCCGATGGCAATGGTTTTTTTCGGACGGCGCGCAGCGTGACATTCGATATTCAACTCAGTTGCTTTTACTTTAGATTTCACGTTCCATTGTTAATGGTTTCTGGTAATCTTGGTAGAAGTCGGCGAAATGCTCACGTGCGTATTCCTTTTGTTGAAAACTCGTATGAGGGTTCGTAAAAACATCCTTCGTGTTATTATTTGACGTTTCGTTTGAATAATGGGTTACTTTTATGTGACGTAACCTTTCGAAGGATTTTTCTGACACCTTTACGGTAATATTTGTATTGCCCTCCCATTTCATTTAGTACAATGTGCTCGTTACGATGATTCAATATTGGATGCTTAAATTGTATGTTCCACTAATATTTGACAGCTCAGTAAAACTGACAGAGAGGGTTGTGTGGAATCGTTTGTCATTTTTTGTGCTAGTAAAGAAGTCCACCCATAAGACAATAGTCCATAGAAAGAGCGAAAATAAGGCCTATGGGTATATCATGCTTGTTCGAAAGATGAATTACTTTATACTTGAAGATCAGCGTATTAATTCTGAGGTGCAGATTAAGAACCACGTACGTATGAGAGTATTTATATCAAAAGTTCTTCCTTGTTCTAAAATTAAAGTTTTGGGGAGCTCCAATTTTTATGTCAGAAGGTTGACAAGCAGGCAGGCGGTCCACCTGATGGTAAGTGGTTACCGTCGCCTATCGTCATTTGCAATACCAGGGGTAATGCCAATGTGCCGACCTGTTACAATGCCAAGAAGGCACTACCTCTCAAGTGGAATTGCCGGAACATACCGGTAGGTGGGGGCTCTAGTAATTATGTCCTGCCGTCAAAACAAACAAAAAAGCTATCATGGTTTGGCGACAGATTTTCAACTTGAAGGTAGAGAAACAGCCAGAAAATTTACTACAGATTTATTGCTTGATATTTTGTACCAGATGCTAATAACGTAACTTCTAATGGTAAACTATGTCAGTAGACGAGAGGACAATAGCACCCAAATATTATTGAAGACACAATAGACGAAGCTCCATGTATAGCTTAGCATGTACTTAACACTATACAAAATAGCCATTGTCTGTTCGTCTATTTGTAACACAGTGCCTTACGTGAATTGAATATCATGATGTGCTTAGAAAATTGAATCACCTGTTTTTAGATTGTATTTTTTTATGGCTATTTTAGAAGTATATAGAAATATAATTCTGTTTGATGCATTTGTAGGAATGGAAGTTAATGAAAACGTTTTTTTAAATGGAAGATGTCCACACAGTCAAGGCCTGGACTAGTACAAACATTAGAGGAACCAAAATCCAATGTAACTGGGACTTCAGGAAAAAATAATATTGTTTTAAAATTTGGTGTGTGAGTGAATGAGAAAGATATTGTAGTTAGGACGGAAAATAATTATTTTTGTATACATGTTATACCAGGGGTTCCCAAAGTGTGCGCCGGCCGTCGCGGCTCCCTGGTGCGCCTGTAGAAAGTAAAGAGCCTCTAATCATTATCCGAAAAGTCAAATTGTTCTTTTCTGTTTCAATTATTTTATAATAAAAAAACTCTATTTCATATCGTAGATGTACTACCTAACCTAAATACTATTATTTCTTTAGACTGTATCTTTTTATAAAAAAGCTAGCTAAGTTAGGGTGCCGTGACAAAATACTAAATTTCTTACTGCGCCGCGGGCTGAAAATGATTGGGAAACCCTGTGTTATACAACAGGATTAACTTCGACGATCGGTTACTCTGCTTTTATTCCAGCGATTCCAAACCCTTTAACTCAGTCCCCATATATTGATAACGGTTAGTCAGTGACACATCAAATCATTTGACGTGATTTGCTTATGTTTAGCAACTCGTGTAATTGATTACCCGGGTCGAAGACCGGCCGACACGCGACACGCAATCCTATCCGATTATGGCATATCGAACTATACCACAGACGTACTATAATCGCATGAACTCATTGTTTGGGTTCTTTGTGTTCTGTTGCTATTGTGAGACAATTATTTACGGTCTTTTCTGTAGGGTTTACGTAGACATGAGCTTTTGTTATTTTATTAATGCCTATTGAGTACACTCTTTTTGGAGGTTCATTTATTTTGTGTAAAAAGACTGTCAAGCAACCCCCTGGTATTGCCAGTGTTTATAGTCGGTGAGGCAAGTGGGTCTGAACTCTGAAGTGCACAGACCGCGCGTAGTGGAGACTTATTCTATCTTTAGGAAAAAAATTAAGACGGTGATAAATAAATATCATAAATGTGTGTTTCCTTACTGCTATTAAAAGGATTGAAACTGCTTCAATATTTGCTACTTTAATCTATATCTATATCTATACTTCTATACTAATATTATAAAGAGGAAAGATTTGTTTGTTTGTTTGTTTGTTTGTAATGAATAGGCTCCGAAACTACTGGACCGATTTCAAAAATTCTTTCACCTTTGGAAAGCTACATTATCCCCGAGTAACATAGGCTATATTATATTTAAAAAAAAATTAGGGATCCTTACTAAAACTCCAATAATGTAACATAAGGTGTAAAAAAATGACCTGAAAAATTCCTTACGTCGCGTGCGCTGCGAAAACTATTGATGATAGAACAAAATCATTTACTACGACTTTGCAGAACTCATCATTATCTACAAAAAGTGTCGCGACAGCATATGTCTAAATATTATAGATATGTCACAGTAAGCAGTTTTTTATTCTAAAATATTAATTTATATATGCCGCCTCTTGAAAAGGCTCTTCATTTGTACCTTGGTATTAATCCTCATCAAAATAAATTACTTTATATTCAAGACGGCTTTAATACCTTTTTATAACTTTTTGAATTATTAAATTCGGACATTTCATTCGGAAGATATCACGAGTTTAAAAATGCAAGTATTAGAAAAAAGTCGCGTGGTTGTCGCTCACCGCGCTCAGCTAGCCAGCATGCGATGTAGGCTCCATGTAAGCGTCACTGGGGTACGGGGCGGGGGGAGAGTCAATGTTTCAATAAAATCCGCTCAGCCGTTTTAAAATTAACACCAATTTGTGAGTTTTGGGGGTTTCTTTAAATTTATAATCCCTACTAATATTATAAATGCGAAAGAACTTTGTCTGTCTGTCTGATACGCTTTCCCGCTTAAACCTCGCAACCGATCGCGATGAAATTTGGCACGCAGATAGTATATGTTATGGAGAAGAACATAGGCTACTTTTTATCCCGGGAAATCATGAACCTCAGGAACGCGGGTGAAACCGCGGGGGGCAGCTAGTATAAAATAAATTGGAGCAAATACTTGATTTTGTGACTTCGATAGTGTAATCTCTATAGATAATCGTATTGGCTTCGATTTTCAAACGTTGAGTAGACATGCTTCGAAATAAAAATGTATTCGAAATTCAAATGTACAGTTTTAAATTTAAAAATTAAAATGATGAGGCCGTCTGACTTCTGACATCATCTATCATTCAAATATAATTTATTTATTTTTTAAAACGAGTTTATTTAGCATTCACAAATCACAAGGTCGCGAATACACAATCGACACAGTTTTGAACATCTGGCAGTTTCCCATATTCGTACACAAAAGATATAACTGATATGATAGTGTGGTTTGGTTATGTATGGAGGTCGCTATACTGTAGTGATGGGCCAAGGAAAATCACCTGATTAAATATAAATTTAATATACAGTGTGTCCAGTCATAAACTAGCGGTATTTTAGGAACTTATATTTGAACATATTTTATGGAACTTTTCTTAGAACCAACCCCAGAAACTCAAAAAATTTTTTTTTCTTTCATACATTTTGACCGAATAAGATTGATGTTTTATATGAAAAAATTCTGGGATTTAAATTAGCCTGTAACATTTAATTTGATAGCTAACTCAAAAAGATAACAGAAAATAAATTTAGCCTTTGATGGCATAAAGTTATTATCCTATAAACAATAATGCTAATCTATAACTCTATTTAATCCAATAATCTAATGCCAATAATTAACAAGTTTTCATGAGTGACTTCGCTGATAATTATAATATCGACAATCTCAAGGCGAATAATCGTAGAGTCGCATCATTGGTCTCTGTAAGTCTGTGACCCAACAACAGATTTCACGGTTTGTCGCGCCTCATTGTACTCATCTGACTGTTGTACAAAACAATCCGGTGAAACTGTAAAAAAATTGAATAAAGAACATTGATAACGGCAGTTTGTTTGTGGACTAAAATAAAATAAGTTTTATAAAAAGAATATGAGAAAAAATTTATTTGTTTTTTATTGCTGGTTCGAAATTTTGAAATTTTATTGACTAACGATTTATCGAATAACAATCATGGAAATAATAAGGAAAATTGCGCATAAATCCGAGCGTGATAAGAATCTGAAATGAGCCATTAAATCCTGATAAAATAAGTCCTATTAAAATTGAAAATACAAAAAAATCGTGTTTCGTATTCGTATTGAAATGGAAAACAACACAACTAAGCTAGATGGTGTTTTAAGGGTACCTTCTTCGTCATTGAGCACTGTACACACATGGGTAAACAATTTTAAACGCAGGCGGCACAGCTGTTTTAGTCAACGCTCACCGCTATGGTGTGGACTGTCAAAAGCACTATAAATGTAAAAAAAACTATAACATCGCATTGGTCCGTTAGAAGATGAAGCAGTGATAGTTTTTTTTTACATTAGACGCATTACCGCACTATATTGGCGATAAAAACATGGTAAATAGTCACGCACTAAACAATATTGCGACTACGTCACTTGCAAGCGAAATTCGTGCAACAATTTGCAAAAAATTGCTTTTATGTATTTTCTGATAACTTTTTTACAGCGAAAGCTAGTTAGGAGCTTGTTTGGCTTCCAATTTTACATGAAATGTTTTTGGTAGGATCTCATTTATTTTTGTGAGGACTAGGAATTCTCGGGAAGGAACCTAATTTTACTATTTTTATAGACAGATTCGCCCCCCCCCACTCCTTTATGGAGATGGGAGGGTAAAAGTTTAAGATTTTTTAATATTTCTGTTCTTTGTATATAAATCCTGGTCTCCATAACAAATTTCAGTTTTCTAGGACATGGGAAGTACCCTACCTTTACTAGTTCTGTATACAATATCTAATGTAGTAATATTTTGAAAATTGACGAAAGGCCCAAGGCGAAACCTAGACTTATCCCCTAATTTAAAGGGTTGCGGGATGATTTTTTTAAACCTTGAACACGTATTTTTTAATTTATAATTAGAAGGCTGTGTACTTGTATAATTTTCAGATCTCTAGCATGAAATTAAGTTGTATGGGAAATCCTATACAAACTTCCATCCCCTAATTTAAAGGGTGGGGGGTGATTTACTAAAAATCCTGATATAGGTATTTTATTATTTATAACAAGAAGTCCCTATGTCAATTTTCAGATCTCTAGCATCAAAACCCAGCTGGGTTGAAGTTGCTCGAAGTCAGCTCGTCCGAGTCCGGAACCGCATAGACCGCGTGTAATCGATACAACTCGATACGTAATCGATGACCGACGCGACTGCAGTGTCTTATTAAACATTAATCGCAACATTGCGTCGTATTTCGTACTGGACAGCTGTACCTACCTACTCCTCTATGTCCTGTTTATTTATTGGTACGCTAAGGTATCGGCCATACAAGTCGGTGGAACGCAACAATATCTCAAGTAATTATAGTATTATAGTCTCTATTTCAATGTCAAAGAGTTTTAATTGTAATGACAAAAATAAGTAATTTGACGTGTGTCAAGCGTATATGCTTTCCTTGGATTTGTTCCTTCGATACCTATCTGTACTTTAGTACTATTTAATAATCTGTGTTTATTGGGCAGTATTCGGTATATAAATATTATTGAATGGCAAGGTTAATAGGGTAGTTGACTGACATATCAAATCAGCTACTTTTTAATAAATGTCAAAACGATAGTTTATATGGAATTTTGTATGAAATCTATGACGTCATAGTTTCATAGCATAAAATCATCTACTCTTAGTGGTTCCACTGGTAATTAAAAATCATAAAATGCATTAAATGTACAACATATTTGATGTTTCCACGTGATTTTAGATGTTTTATGCATTGGTTAGTGTTTGGTCATTTATTTTTGACAGTGTCAACTACCCAATGAGGAATAACAACAAAAAATAGATTATCAAAAAATATTGGATACATATTTTTTATTTTGATCCGAAAACAAAAAATAACGAAGATACAGTGCGTTAAAATTTTCCGGTCTGCAAAAAGTGTACTAAAAAGTAGTTGTACAATGACGTCACAAGCCCCAATCCTGCACTTTGATGGGACTTATCTTTGTAATTTCTTATTGATTTGACTAATTAGATTTTTTTGTTGTTATTCCTCATTATAGAAAACTACTTTCTTCCTAATTCTGGAATGGAATGTTAAATCTTACTCGTGGTGAAACTGAACTTTAACAGTTATTCTCCGTAACATTTATCAAGCTTATTTTCAATTCGCGATAAAAAAAGTATAATAATAAATTTTTTATTGTTTCAGATACTCGCGTGGGCGTGACATTGTGGTGAGGTTGGTTTATTATCTTGGTTTTTATCACCCTTCCAGTCATAATGTGTGTTTATTGAATTTTATTTAGGTGCCTATTGTAGCTTTAAGTTACAATTTGAACTGTTATACCACTGTAATGGACTGATAGACGAAAATGTCACGTGGGTTTCAAGTGTTAAGCGCTCGATTAGAATTAGTGTCCGACCGAAACAGGATTTTCAACCGAAACCGAAATTGTAGCCGAAACCTGTTTTTTTGGCCGAAACTAGCCGAAACCGAACCTTCGGTCGGACACTAATTAGAATGTAATATGAAAATATCATGTTTGACTCATTCGATAAATATGTCATCTGCCTCCTTTGTTCCCAATTTGTGGTCGACTGTACTATTGCTATTATGCATCCTATTTTCTTTAATCTGAGAAATAAGTGAAAGTATTTTCATATTTTCTAAGTCTATGGGTATTTATTGAAAATGCCGAAGCTTTTATGCTGTAACAAGAACCTAAGTCTGTCTCGCAATTTGCTGAGAAATCATACGATTTATTAGCATTTATTTAAAAAATTGGGGTGTGCCATAGTTTAACTTTCGTCCCTCGGTTTTACCCGTACTCGGGTTCTTATGATCTCCTGCGTGCCAATCAAACTCACTTTCGCACCCCCCCCCCCCCATTTTTCCAACTTATAGGTTCAGTCAGTCAGTCACGCTTTCCTTTTTAGTTAGTATTAGTTGGATAAGTCCTAGGAGACCAAATCTGTATATCCTACTAAGTAAAGTAGGTACCTACTACCTACTGGAATCGAAAGTGAACCTCAAGTGATTAATTCCGAACACGAATACTACTAAAGAAATCTCTTTATCAGTACGTGAAGGACAAAAGGTCTTTGGCCCACAACGGGACGTAATGAGGCCGAAAAAGCACGTTCAAGGTGTTGCCAATGTCGATGTCTGTACCAAGGCCGCCATGGGCCTTGGTCCGACCTGGACAAGGCCGGCGGACATTAACCCGTGCGCCGGAATTAGAGATGGACTAACGACCACGTGCGCGCAGCTGCATTTAGGGTTGCCAAGCGTAACATGTTGGGTTTTTCGTCTGATTGAGTTTATCTATATTTAAAAAACAAAAACTGTAATTACATAAATAAAAAAAAAAATATCCACAAAAAAAGAAGCCTTGCTGAATTTCTTGCCGGAGTCTTCTCAGTTCAAGTTTATTCCGAACCGGTCGGTAGTAGAGTCTAAAAATTGTAACTGTTGACATTAATAAGTGCCTTATTAGGGCCTAAACTTAATAAATAAGTTTTGATTTTGATTGCTCTGGATGAATGGAAGTGATATATCATGGGCCTCTCGCTTGGGCCCACAGGCCATGTTGTTGGTAAATAAGGCTACTAAAATAAATCTCAGTAGATGGGAAAAGGATCTGGCTAAAATATCGGGTGTCTGGCTTTTTGAACGAGCGTAGCTCATGAAATATCCCATAGTCACGTAAAACGATTTTATTAGTATCCGATAGGTATTTTTCAAAATCTAGCAAAAGATGTTCTTATGTTGGAAAAGATTGCCATAATGTCCAACCCCATCTTACTATCTGGGTTTTTCAATGACAATCTTCGGCCTAACAAAAAAAAACATCTGGCAACCCTAGCTGCACTGGCTTGGTGTTCGGGATTTAGAATATCGGTTCGTAGGATTTGAGGCAGTCGATTAAAAAGATTTTGGTCGATGATATGCTGTTATTGTCGACATTGTGAAGGCAGAATGTCACTGATATTTGTATCCGGTTTTGGCATATTTTTTTATAAACATTGTCATTGTTATAATTTACGAGATTTTTAATTGAAATAGGTACACACGGCCACAGATCAAGCTACACACTGCGGCACCTCATGCGGTTGTAATAGGCGCTATTTTGCAACAAAAATGTGTAACTTGATCTGTGGCCGTGTGTACCTACTGTGTTTTTTTTACATCCGATACATTTTTGTTTTTGACCACTACCTATCTCACAAAAACGTCCGTGGGTCCTTCACCCCGTGAGATAACTGAAGAAGCTTATATACCTCTTCTATAGGCGACAGATTCTCAACTTGGAGGTTGGTAGCCAGCCAGGCGGGCACTACAAAGTACAACACCGTAAAAAATATGAAAAGTACTAAATAAACAAAGTCTGGCATAGTGGCATCAATCACTTTGTATGGCTTATCTCTGATTCTAAGTTTACACAGTCTGTTTTCATTCGTTGCAAAATTACACTAACATTTTTACTAGTAGGTGTTACACGAAATAGGGGGGCACCGCACTCGGGAGTTAAATTGGGGGCAATACCCGCCGTTTCCGTAACGATAACAGTATCGATTTACTTTTTAACGTTTTAATCGTGGGGTCACTTGAGTAGGAATCCTTTTGCTCGCCAGACTCGCCACAGAAAAAGATCTTTTTGCTAGGAAATTGGCGATGATAGCTCAGTGAATGGATGGATGTCGAATGCCGTGGCGAAGGCCATGGGTATCTTATAATGAGCTTGAACTTTCGGTGAAGAAAAATATTTTGAAGTCACCAATTTTCGTACCAAAATCATCTGGCCTTACAAGACCGTTACTAATTTTTGTACCTTTTTTTTCCTTCCACCTTCGACTATATCATCATTTCCTATGGTGTGATGAAACGAGCTCTTAGGATCTAACTAAAAACGACTATCTAACACAGTTCTGTTTTGAATGTCTGCGTAGACGAGGCACTATTGCTCGCAGAGGACTAAAATGAAGTAATGAGAACTGCACCTAAATGTACCGCATTTTGTATTAAAAATAATTGGTGGACTTTTGTCCTCCATGGACTATTTACCCCTCGTCTGCACGGGGGCTCTTAGTATAACCACAACCAGAATTATAACAGACTAGGAGTCTCCTACAGTTTCAGGGATAATGTAGCTTTCTGCGAAATAAATTTCAGCATCGTTGGTAAGTGAAGTCTATAGCACTCGGGGATAACGAAGCTTCCTATAGGTTGTAGCACATATATAAACTCGGGAAGGGATCGTCACCGAATCAACTCAAGCCGTTTAGTATTCTTTTTATGAAACTCCTTACTGCAATGCACACTAATCGCCCGTCCTCGGGACAAGGTCACCAATGGCTTACAGCTAGGCGTCAACCAGTGGTCGGCGCGGCTTCTAGCTGCGAAGATGATCTGCTTTTGTTGACGTCTGGTTGCCGGCGCGGCGAAAGGCGATACGGTGGCGATCCCTTTCCGAGTTGATATATCTGCTACGACCATATTTCTGAAAGAATTTTTTAACTCTGTAGATTACCTCCTACCTATACTACTACTATATACTAATAATAAAGCTGAAGAGATCGTTTGTTTGAACGCGCTAATCTCTGGTGTTACTGGTCCGATTTGAAAATTTTTTTCACTAATAGAAAGCTACATTATCCCTGAAGGTTATAGTGTATTTTTTATCCCGGGAACGCGAGTGAAACCGCCGGGAACAGCTAGTTATTTATATTAGTGTACCCGATGACTATGCGCAGCTCCAAACAGGTATGACTGTGAGATTCATACAGGGACTCTTTGGTCTACCGGCGGAAGAGTAATACAGGGCTATGGGCAGCACAATGGATCCAGTAGGATCGAAGTGCGAGTTAGCCATTATCATAGAATAGAATATATTAGTGTAGATATAATTTTTCACACAATACAGCTCTTTTTCTGCAAGTTATTAAAGGTCAAACAGACGATACTTGAGGTCCCAGTTCTTATAAACAAATAAATCAAACTATCACAAGCGATAATGCTATCAGTATACCTCAGGTTAAAAGCACGTAAGGTACATAATGCCGCCGTATCGGTACGTTTGCTAATATAAATAACTGCCCACACGCACTGTTGGGTGACCCGTCGTGTAACTCGCGACGGTGAAAGCATTTCTCAAGGTTTGTGGTGATATTTACTTAGGGTTGCCATACGTCCGGATATGTCCTAGTTTAGAGGTGTCCAGGAACCCTTTGGCTTTTTTGTCTTTTGTTGGTCAGGATGAACTTGAACTTTAAGTTCACGTCTCTAGGACTTTGCGGCTAAGGCTTCGAAATTTCGTAGATATGCCTATTTTAATTTCAGCAAAATAAAGTCAAACCTATATTCAAAAGAAAGATCCTCAAAAAAAAGAAGCCTTGCTGAGTTTCTTGCCGGAGTCTTCTCAGTTTAAGTGTATTCCGAACCGGTGTTAGAGTTTATTGTAAAAATTAGAACTATCAACATTCATAAGTGCCTTATTAGGGCCTAAACTGTTAGTTTACCTCTGGATATTCAGTAAATAGTCTGAGAGCCCTCAGCGCTCGCCGATTGTTCCGGTAAGGTTGGAGCAGCCATCAGAGGCTACCAACTTTAGTCCTTTAAAAAAAAAAGTTCGATGAACGTAATAAATACATATAGTATTATTATGATATCTAGATATAAATGTAGGTTTTCCCCGCATGGCATTGACATGGCTTGTCTCACTTATGTTAATTTATTATCGACGTCCAGTAATGGATGGAGCTCTCTTTATGTTATTAGGGGCCACAAAACTAGCGGTAATGTTTCTTGATAAAATTTGATCTTCGGGTCCGTTTGTGATCTCGAAATAAAATTATAAACTAATAATTAGGTGAATAATGTGTGGCTGAAACCGTGGAGCACGCCTTGTTTTATAAATTAAATGATTACCTTATATCTGTAAATTCGCCCAAGCTCGCTACAAAACTCATTTTGTTTGTTAAAAGTACTGGATAAGTCCCGCTTTACTCTCGTACGTGCATTCATACCTTATCGGTTTTTATGTATCTTAAAAAAGTCTGGGATATATAGGAGAGTTTTTTATAAGAAGGGTTCGTACATTTCGAATTTTCAGGGTTTTTAGGAATTACTTATGCCATATTAGGCTTTATGCTCTTTATCTCACTCACCCAAGGCTTTTTCGCTATGTAGGTATACACATTATCAACTCAATAAGTCCCTATATATGTACCATCAACAAAGTTGAAGCATGATCAGTTTTGAGACCTTTTCGCTTGCAGCCAGTAATCATAGTTCGCCGTGTCCATTGTTGACAATAAAACGGTCTCTTGTAAAATCTTTTGTCTAGACTATTTAGTGACAATGACAATCTACTATTTTATTTCAAGCGCATTGTCTGGCTATATTGTGTGAGACACAGGTAGCGGCTGGTCACTGCACACAGAATACACCCTTAAGGTGATCATGCTTCAACTTTGTCGATAGTACCTACACACATCAAGGCACATGGTTCAGACACCGATGGATAGATGGCGCGACAAGGTATTACATTGCGCTGGCAAAGTTATTGCGACCATCATTCAAGATCCTAACATCTAAAGTAGGAACGCACGCGCGGTTCTAGCGGAAGATCTTCCATTTTCAAAGGAGAAGTCAGCAACATTGCTCCTCCATATAAGTCGAGCTCTTCGTTTGATCAGGCGTTGTTACCTAAATGTTACCCGGTTGAGAGCCTTCTGCGCTCGCCGTTTTGTCCGGTAAGGTTGATGTAGCCATCAGAGGCAACCAACTTTAAGTAGACCTTGAGTCCTTTATAGTATCCTTTGAGCCTACTATACTTAAGGTGGCTCCTTACGTTGAAGACAAGAATACACGGTTGTAGTAGCTTCTCTCTGCACTTGCAGCCCCCTGGCCAAGTGACAATTGTATGAACTTTATGTATATTTAAAAACTGTAATTACATAAATTCAAAAGAAAGATCCACAAAATAAATGAAGCCTTGCTAAGTTTCTTGCCGGAGTCTTCTCAGTTTAAGTGTATTCCGAACCGGTGGTAGAGTATTGTAATGATTGTCACTATCGACGTTCATAAGTGCCTTATCAGGGCCTAAACTGAATAAATGAGTTTTGATTTGATTTAAAAAAAAAACTTCGCTTGCTTCATAGCCCGATAATTACATACATTGCAATCACGAACACGGTCCACCATTACCGAAATTAACCCTTCAATGTGCGGTGTTTTTAATGTGATAAAATTTCGTGAGTTGTTTTAATTAATTTGTTATTTTTTTTATTATATTACATTAGCACGAACATTGAAATGCGAAATGATACATCATATAAATAAATTCAAAGGAATTCTAAATTGCATGACATAATTTGTGTTTTCAAAGGTGATCTCATATTTAAAAAAACATAAACAATTTGAAACTATAAAAACCTTCGCACCACTCCGTAATAGGTAAATAACGCGACTCAGCATGATATCCGTCAGTTTCGTGAAATATTGGTATCTAATATTATAAAGAGGTTAGTTTGTTCGTCATGTTAAGAGTTCCGAAACTCTAAAGAAAAAAAACGGAACCCTTATAGGATCACACGTGTGAAAATATTGGACTGAGTTGATATTTGGTACACATAAAGTCGGTGACTCAAACACGGACGTGTCATCATCATCATGTCAGCCGAAAGACGTCCACTGCTGGACAAAAATCTCCCCCAAGGATAAGCATCTCCACAAGATCGTCGGTCCACGTTGTGGTAGGCCTGTCTACGCTGCGTCTACCGGTTTGTGCTCGCACTCTAGAACCTTTCTGCCTCAACGGCTGTCGGTTCTACGAGCGATGTGCCCCGCCCACTGCCAATTAAGTTTGGCAATTCTTCGGGCTTTGTCGGTTACTTTAGTTTGCCTGCGGATCTCGTCATTTCTGGTAGGTATGTATAGTAAGATGAAACTGTGAGGGAGAGCTAGTTTTTAATACCTACATCACATTTCTTTCTGATAACGGGGTCATTTATATACTGGGTAGGTATGAGATGTTGATGACTTCTCGTCGTAATCACATGACTTTCTTACTAGCAAATAAATACTGTTTGTTCATACATATAAAGGTCAAGGTTGAACAACCTTCAGTGTTACCTTTCGAAGTCACTATTCCGTTTGAAAAAGCAATCGTAAACGTTTTATTTAACCTTTGATATGTTGGAGATTTATACTCTTATATGTCAGGGTAACGACACCGACTGGTATATATATATGTATTGCTATTGAAAATTTATTGAACTAAGCTAAGCTTTATCACACCACCTGGTGTTAAGGTGATACCTTTGGTTGGAGCGCGAAATTCAAATTTTATCACGTTTTTTGCTAATTGTAGCTCAGTTATAGGTCGTAAGTTATCAACATGTTATTTGCAACAAGAATGGTAGTATATTTACTGAAAAGAAATCATCAACGTATTCCTCCAAGGTATGTTACTGACATATTTGACTATTTCATGAAAAAGTTACTAATATAACGGATTCGAAAACTTCCGAGGCGAATTCCCGCAATTGGTATTTTAATTTCTTCGTAAATGCACTCTCATATTTCCGCTATCGAATGTTTTCGATCTGTCATCCGACTGCTATTTCAAATGGCCTTCAGACAGACACAAACAACTAGTCGGGAACAGAGTTGACATTGGAAAGATTTCATTTCCGATTCCGATGTCGAATCCGAGTGTTTTAGAATACAGACTATGTGCTTGAATGCATACTGATTAAGGTGGCAGTAAAGCTAAAGCTAAGAAAGCAAGCAAGCATATTCAATGCAATTAGTCAAATTAGACGATGCACGTGTATTTAGCTACCATTAGGCCTTTACGCTCCCGGATGTTTACCTACTCTTTGTTCTACTATCTGCGATCCATATCTAACCGTCCTTCTATCTTTATTGACTAAAGTAATGAGAGTCTAATGGCTGGCGCACAATGCTCGGAGATCGGTTTTGGAACATCGCGGCGCAGTTTTCTCTAGAGCATCCCTCCCATCCCATGATTAAAATGAGATATATATACAAACGTTGAAACTAAAGTTGACATTCTAAGAAGAATATTGACTTTATAAAGAATCATCAGCTAGTTTCCTTCATTTTAATAATGGCTTATAGTCCAGTTGGTTGGTCCTAGTTGGTTGATTGAACTTATTAAGTAACTAGCTGTTCCCGGCCGCTTCACCCGCGTTCCCGAGACAAAAAGTAGCCTATAACCTTCGGGGATAATGTAGCTTTCTATTAGTGAAAGAATTTTTCGAATCGGATCAGTAACTCCAGAGATAAGCGCGTTCAAACAAATAAACTCTTCAGCTTTACTATTAGTAAAGAAAATGTAATATGTGCTAATGTAATTATTCAATTTGATGCGATACGAATTTGTAATTCACTATCTCTTTCTTACATTCAACTAAAGAACTATTGTCCTCCGTCATCCGCTAAACAATTATGAATAAAATGTCCTTTTAAAATGGGGTGTAATTTCCATGACATCAAGTCGTCTGATATGCTCATAGCGCATTTTGTTTCTGTCAAATGACGCGTTGGAGACGTAGAATGATCATTTCGATTCATAAAGCTCTACCATTGAGGTAGGGTAGGATGTGATGCCGGAGAATTCGTTATCTCTAGAGGTTCGTTAGGCTTGCCATGCAAAAGGCACGGACAAAGGCCTATTGGACCGACCCTCGGCTGTTGCAGGGTTGAAATGTACACGTCGCTTGTTTGGTGCTTTTATTTTTTTATATGTACAGTACAGGAAATTAAATTGTGACTTTAATTTAACTTTGAATTGTTTTCGAACTGTTGTTCTTTTTTATTTTTATTTTGTCTGTATACAAGTAAAGGTGAATGACCTACGTGCCAGCTGTCTGACCAGGCGGAGTATGGAATACCCTGATGAGAGGTTTTTTAATCTACAGCGTTTATATAGTCGCAATTGTTATTGTAATATTAAAAATAAGTATAAAAAAGATAATTGCTTGGACATAACTCCAACTGGTATAGCCTGCTTGGTGAGTTACATTGAAATATAAAAACTTCTTTTACTTTAGTTTTTTGTTTATAGATTGGGTTTTCCTTACGTTGACTCATGCCTATTGTGACCACGTGGTTTTGTGAAAGCTAGACACTCGTAATCATCGGTTAATAACGATACTAACTTGTAGATTTTTTCTGTCACTTGTCAAATGAATTTTTCGACTATTTTTGCTAGACTTTGTTTTAAAATTATTACGATTACAAAAAAATGCAGCTTCAAACAGTTTTGAATGCGCGAACTTTAGTTTTTACCATGAATTGGCTTGTGTTTGACCACAATCTCACTGTGATTAGCAGGAAACTGGCTCTCAAGTGCAGCTGTCGGATCACAGCGAAAGCTGCTTGGCAACAGATTTTCATCTTGAGAGTGATAGCCAGCTAGGCGGGTACTACAAAGTACCCTACCACCGTGCTATGGTTTCCTCACGATGAAAAGCTCAAGCTCATTGTAGGATACGCACCCGTGACCCTCGTCTCGGCATTCGACATCAAAAAGAAAGAAAGAGAAAGAAAAAACATTTATTCATGACAACACACAACATTACAAAATTGAACAATAAAAAATAAAATAAAAAGAGTACAAAAAATAAATAAAAAATACTAACAATAATGTAATGTTGCGCGATGTCAAGAATAGCTCCTGACTCAGCATAATGCTCAGATCGATAACTAAATATCAACCCTCGCGCTGGTTTTCAGTCAGGGCCTATATCTATGACATCACGAACATACAGTGACACCGAGAAGCGCTCTAATATAAAAATTACATAAACAAAGAAAACATAATTAAAATAATAATTTAAAATAACAAAATACAAAACACGCAATAACACCCAAATCTGACAGCTATCGGCAATAACATCACTGAGCTCTCATCGCCTTAAATTATAATAGCCGTGTTTGTTACATGAAATCATTATTCACAGAACTGTTGTTCATTTCATATCCCCGTCACTTGTACAAGTAGGTACAGTATGACACAACTTAGATGAAGCATCGGCAAAATTCGTAAAATCGATCATTTCCGAAAAGAGTGCGCCTACAACATTACCCATGTTTATTAGTACTTTAGGCGAAAATGATCATGTTAAACGTTGAATGACGCGGTAATGAATGATTTTTATTAGTTGTGTAAATCGGAAGTGAAGTGTAGATATACGATTTGCCGATGCTACATCTAAGTTGTGTCATACTGTACAAGTTGGTACAAATGTCCCGCTAGGAGCTCAAAAAATGGTCACATTACTCATGCACAATGATTCATAAATAACATGTTCCATGTTGCAACTTAAATTTATGGCTCTCATTGGGTTTAAATATAAAAAGTCGCCATTTTAAGCTGGACAAGTTTTTAATTCGCGTTTTTGTTAATTTGTACGAAACGTTTAAGTAAAACACTTAATTTTAATCTTGTAGCAAATCGTTGGGATATATTTTGGGTAAATGATTACTGGACCGAAAAGATTTTTGAATTTAAGTTCCATTGCAATATGACTATAATAGGGATGGTGACTGGGTAAAAAAGGTTGGTGACTGGTTCTGTTTAGTCCGTCAGTTAGGTTATTAAAAAATATTGGATACATATTTTTTATTTTATCAGATCAATAAAAAATTGCAAAGATAGGTCGCAAAGTTGAGTGAAGGCTTTTGATGTCATCTCTATGTAAAAAGTGTAAAGACGTGACGTCACGCGAAATTTTAACGCACTGTATCTTCGTATTTTACCTAAAAATATGTGTTAGGTAATCTAACTAACAGACTAATTACATTTTTTAGTCATCATTCCTATTGCAAAGAAGGTATTTCATTTTGAAGTTGAATGAAGCTATATAATCGGCTTAGAAACACGTTTTATAAAAAAAAACAAAATTATTAATTAGTTGACGACAAAACATGTTTAAGTAGATGGATTAAAAGTAAACGATAGAAACCTGAACATGATTTCAAGTCTCGTTCCTTAACCAGTTCACCTTAGCTAAATCCAATAAAATAAAAAGAAAATATTCCGCTCCATCGTCAGACCAGCTCAATGACACTTATCGGCAAATTAAAAAATAAGTAGTCTGTAATAAAAGGTATTGCATCTTTAATACGAAAGTGTGTTATCGATAAATCACTTTTAATTTTAATAGAAAATGTTAGATTGTTAACCGAGTGCAACGTGCAATCGATGTCACTTACCATTATGCCGGTCGACACAATCGATATAAAACACTCGACTCGATTGTTTAGGTCGCGCACCGTCTGCTACCCGCTAATAAAACTTGCAACGTGATGCCGAATACACTTCACGTTCCTGTCACGCTGTTGATACCACGCTATAAAAAAAGTTGAAATTACAACATTTCGATGAGTTCTTTAGTCACGTTTCAGTTTTTAAACATTGTTATTCGAACGTAAAAGCAATTTTAATATAGTTCACAAACTCTCTCTAAATGTTTTTGATCTCCTGAACTTAATTTTGTAAGATTACCTAACTCTTTTTAAGTAAATCCGAATTTGTCTCAAAGTTTCACTGAATAAAATATGGATGAATAAAAAACATCGAAATCTTACGACTTAAACATAACTTATTTGAATAGCTGTCTAATAAATCTATCGATATCAAGATAATCGACGTTAGGTACTGGCCAATAAATTACGTTCCGAATTTGAATAAAATTGTGGCTTTTGACATCGGATTATGAACGTCGATATCACGTCTTGCTTTATTCGAGTGACAAAGCCGCCGACTTCAAAACGACACTTGGCGCTCAATTTAAAGACTGTGGAACTTTTAAAAAAGGAATCGACTTTTTTTGCAAGTGGAGCTTGATTGTTCGTCTCGGGTGACTCATCTAAAGTTCCTAAGAACGACTGTGGTACCAAGAAATGTTAATAGAAAGGCAGATAACGCTATTAAGTGAAATTGAAACCAAATTATAGCTTTGACGTTCTGTAACTTGCTCTCTCGCTTGCGTAGTTTCGCAAATTGAATTTTGAATCGATTTTCTAGAGCCTGAGAAGCTTTTTGTGTACCTTAAAATTGACTTTCACTCGGTATAAGGTGATTCCTTGTAATTTCACATTATGTTGATACAGCTTTACTTTGGAGGGTTTCGTTCTTCCTACCTATTATGGATGACGAGGCTAATAGCTTCCTTTTAAATGGCTTTATGATGACTCATATTTTACGATGAAGTGGAAACCTTTTCAGTATGTATTTAATAGCGTGAACTTTGTTTAGTAAAAGCTTTGGTAAAAGTAATGCTCAGAAATTTGTCAAGAAGTTGATGGCGTAACTTAAACGCCATCAGACAATTGGTGATAATTTTACTATTGTTTACTATCAATTGAGTATTTCAATGTACCAAAATTAAGCATTATACTTACTTATTGCTGACATTATGATGATTAGTTCCTTATCAATAAATAACGAGATTTGTCCAAAATTCCCGATTGCATATAATGCGGTTTCCAGACCATGGGTCGCCAATGTTCACAGCCAATGGCGGGGAAACGGTGCGGGAGAATAAGGTAATGCGCGGGAAAATACGGCCATGTTGGCGTCTGATAAAATTTATATTTTATCCTGAATTTAGGACAAATCTCGTTATTTATTGATAAGGAACTAATCATCATAATGTCAGCCGAAAGACGTCCAATGCTGGACAAATGCCTCCCCAAGGATCTTCACGATGGCCGGTTTTGCGTCTTACGGTTCGTGGTCGCCACTCTAGAACCTTTCTGCCCCAGCGGCGGTCGAAGTAAGGAACTAATGTATAGATTTAAATAGTTTTAAAAGCATAATTAATACATAATTAATCAATTGATATCCATCTCAGGCGCCAATCACAAAAGTGTTTTCAATAAGCACTTAAGGTGGAGGCGTCGGTTGGAGCGCGAAATTCAAGGAGGAATATGTTGATGATTTCTTTTGTTATTAATCAGTAAATATACTACAATTCTTCTCGCAAATTACATGTTGATAACTTACGACCTATAACTGAGCTGCAATTTGCAAAAAACGTGATAAAATTTGAATTTCGCGCTCCAATCGGAGCCTCCCCCTTAAATAAGATGCATAAAATATCCGTTAAAAATTCAAAAAGCGGGTCATGCACTTTAATAACTCAGTGCTTCAATTGGCAGAGTTTCTATTCAGACAAAAAGTTTCTTGACATGCCTGTGTCTGATGCCGAAAGCAGACAATACGTAGCTTTTTTATACTGTGCCGGGTTACGAGAGGTCGATGTTGCTAGTAGAGTTCAGTGGGTGCAAGTCATAAGCGAAAAGCGTGGTGAAATAAAGATTTACTTACACTTTCGTTTTCCTACATTTTTAAGCATTTTTTTTTAACTGTGTCATTGATTTTGTAATGAAGATACAACCAAAAACTAAATCACTTGTATCTCTCCAGTGGGTTCCATAAAATTAAGATATCGAAGCCCATTTTTTTATAAGATTCACTGCAAATCCAAAACGAATCATATTATATGCGCATTTATCGCACTTTATTGCATTGACACTATTTTATCTCGATAAGTATGGTAAGTCACGTGCTTCTGGCAAATGTTACAGGGACCATTGATTGGTCAATTGGAAGTTAAATATCCTGACGCCACTCATCTTGAACTTGATTTCCACCCAGTTCAAACATTTGTTTGTTTGTAAATATCTGTTCTAAGTATAGTTCTTGCAATTCACGAGTATGAGTGAACCTTCACTGAGAAAAAAAATGGCTAACAAAGTGACAATAAATGCTTTGTCACACATTTATTTTTAATGCAACAAAACGTTTTTACTAGTGTAACAAAAAGCATTTATTACCCATATCAATCTTTTTATGGTCAAAATATTTATTGTCACAGGAGCTATAATACCTATATCATTTAACATCTTTCAAAAGCATTGATTAGGTGATAATGTCAACTTTGTAAGCGAACCCATTTAAGTATTTATATTTAACAAAATTAGTTGTTGATTTTACCATTGTTTAAAATTATCAAAATATGTAAATGTCACATAACAAACTAACCAAATTATGGTAACCACGTTCGTGTCGCTAGCGCAGCATTTAGCGTGCGCTGTGTCACTCGTCCGTCCCGTTCGTTCGTTCAACTCGTTCATTTGCTCTTAGAATTTCTCGCCGTATGGTCGACGTACCGGAATTATATTATTTAAAAAATAAAATGTGTAAACTAACAGAATTTTTGGTAAAGAATGCCTTAGGGCATACTTGATACTTGTGTATTTTAAAATTTGATTCTATAGTAATTTACCAATATATACCTACATGGAGCAAATGGCGTAAGTTCGTTTTTGATATTTTGATTATAGTATGTTGTGTGTGTTACTATTTTTATAATTATTAATACTATTATGGTGATGTTGAATTAAGTATAAATTTTGATTTTTTGTATTTGTACGAAATAAATATTTTTTTTCAAAAAACCTGTTTTAATAAGTTCTAACATTCTAGACTAGATCAACTGTCTCACAAATTCTTATGCACACACATTTTTATTGAATATCTTTGTTTATTATTACAGTGAAAATATATACGGTTGGGTTATTGTCGTATTTTGTGTGTCAAACTTCATCAATACATTTTCGTGCAAGACCTATTTGCTTGAGAATGTAATTAGCTAATAAAGTGACAATAACTCAAATATATTTTCAGTGTGATAATAAATAAAGATATTCAATAAAAATGTGTGTCCCTAAGAATTTGTAAATTAGATTGCTGAGGAAGCAAAATGAACGTAGGTACGAGGACAAAGCTAAGTGCTAAGTAAGCAAATGTAAATTAGGTACGGGTGCAAGGTTATATTGCCAAGGAAGCAAAGCGAGAGCAAGTACGGGCACAAAGTTAGATTGTTGGGAAGTAAAGCAAGTAATTGCAGCAGCAAGCTTACATTTCTGAGGAAGTGAGAGAGAGTAGGTACGAGCTTAAAGTCAGATTTACTGATTTGACAATATATTATTGTTGTAGAAACTAGGTACTGAAATGTTGGTGCAATGACAAACTTAGACTTGGCAATAAAAACTTTGATGTGGTTAATAATCACCTTTGCAGGCTCTCCCCTGTTAAAGTTTTATTGTTGTATTCAGCAATATTTTTTTCTCAGTGTTACATGTGTTATGTTGTGTACATGCACAATGCGTTAGTGTTTGTGCTCGACGGAACGTTTAATAGCGAGCGAGATAGCAATTTTTTTTATGCTTACCATAGTTCATCCTCGCACACACACACACACACAATATCAACTCAACTAAAAGCCACGCGCAGTCGTGAAATGTAAGAACTGTATTAATATACTAGCTGTCCCCCGCGGTTTCACCCGCGTTCCCGGGATGAAAAGTAGCCTATATGTTATTCCATGATCTATTTATGTGCCAAGTTTCATCCAAATCCGTTCGGTAGTTTTTGCGTGAAAGAGCAACATACATAAATATATACAAACTTTCACGTTTATAATATTTTGACAAGCCAGTTGGCGCAGTTGGTTAAGCCACCACCTACCACGCCGCTGGTCATGGGTTTGATTCCCATCCAGGACAAACATTTGTGTGCATGAACATGTCTGTTTGTCCTGTGTCTGGGTGTAATTATCTATATAAGTATATATTTAGTATATCAGTTATCTGGTTTCCATAGTACAAGCTCTGCTTAGTTTGGAATCAGATAACCGTGTCTTTTTCGCATGTCACTCGTCGCTTGCGCTTCAGATATGGCCTTATGTTCTGAACACTAACAGAGCAATAAACAACTAGGTTTATTATCCGCCTTCGTGTTGAACATGTTTAGTTGAGAGAGAGTAGGTACCTCACTTACGCGCTCGAGTGTCTTGACAGCATGCCAGATGTGCCTCTCGAGTTCTTGATGACCTTTGCAGTGATACGGTTTGTTTATGAAACGAAATAATTACATTATCTCCATTATAGTGACACCAAAGTATTATGGAATTAGAAGGAATTTGGATAAAGTTGTTTTTAGGTTTCGCTCGCGTTCTCATATATATCTATACTATACTATACTAATAATAAAGCTGAAGAGTTAGTTTGTTTGTTTGAACGCGCTAATCTACGGAGTTACTGGTTCGATTTGAAAATTTCTTTCACTAATAGAAAGCTACATTATCCCCGAAGGTTATAGGCTACTTTTTATTATTAGGCGAGTGAAACCGCGGGGAATAGCTAGTTAGAGATAGAAAGTCAAATGTTCTAGAAATTGTGTCAAAAATGATGATTTTAGCTTCCGCTCTACGGTTTTCGAAGGATTTTTTGCTTTCCAAGGATAATAAGTCTATTTGTGTAGGCTTTTTCAGTATGGGATCCTGGTTCCTGTCCTCGAGTGATTTTTGCTGTGATTCTAGACGACACTTTAAACCCATTCGATTTCTATTAAATGAAAGTGAAATTTACTTATCAGTTGTGCATGTAACGTTACACACTCATCGATAACATTGAATCTTAGACAATTATGTATGTCCGCGCATGCTAAAAGTAAAACTAATTATTAATTTATGTGCTATATTGGACCTTATAACTGTTGTTATAAGAATCGATGAAAAAAAATCAATTTTGCCATCAGCAATGTGAAGCTGTTGAATAAGTAAAGTGTTATTGATTGGAATGGCTTCATTTTCAAAGTTATGTGTTTTTGCTACGTGCAAAATATGACCTATTGAAGTTGACAGAAAAATAATTATGGAATTAATTTCTTCGCAATTATTTTATGTTACTTTCCTTTTCATACATGCGTGGCTCTCTGTCTAACTCTATATTTATAATAAAGGTTTTATAACTTATCAATCCTAATATTCGATAAGATGTCTCATGTATTAGATACTTTGAAATGGACGAAGTTTCTTAAATATCAGACTTCACTGGTGATGTAATTTTAATGACCAAAAATTTATGAGCTCTGGCATTCTTTGAGAATACTCCTCGGTACTTGGTTAGGACTATATAAGGGAAGGGTGGGGAAGGTCTAAGTATAGTGGTTCTGAGAGCCAGTTCCGGGCGAGAGCTCAGCGCGCAGCCTCCGCTGTATCGAGCGGCCGCGCCCGGAGACCACGTGCTCCATTCACCGGTACAATGCTGGTGAGCCACATGAGTAAGACCATAGTATTGGTAAAATAGATAGTAGTGGAAATAAAAATAGGTTTTTACTACTTACTATACGATGGCATAACGTACGAGCTGTGATTCGAAATGGTTTAATTATGTATGTTTTTGCTTTGCGTTTAAGGTTAATTTTACCCTGTTATAGCAAATAGATAGCAGAAAAGACGGTCAATGAAATAACTTCAACAATAGTGGATTTTGTAATGTTTGGTCCCATGTTGGGCGCCAATATGAGTTAATGGCGCCCAACTTTTAAAATAATTTATGATTATAGTACGCAAGGTTTATATTGACATAATTATTAAGAATAAAATTCAAGCACCGCAAAAATTACGAACAAAAGAATATTATAGTTGTCTTTAGTTGCAACAACATGAAAGCTTTGCTTATAAATAAATAGTCGAAAAAATGTAGCACATTATTTCCAGGCTACGCATGCGCTCTTTGGTCATAGCGGCATGATGAAAAGCCCATAATACCCGTGGCCCTTTATAAAATATTTGCAGTGTTTCTTAATTAGAATAGCGGACTTACCTTTTTCCATCCGGAATTAGCAGGTCTTGGGAAAAATAATTGCGTTCTCTACAAAAATTTAAAACAACGAACTGTTATTTTATGCCAACATGTTTCTAAGCAGTTGCACAATATTTATATTCTTTATTATCTTTACATAGTATAAAACAAAGTTGCTCCTGCTGTTTGTACGCTTAGATCTTTTAAATTACACAATGGATTTTAATGCAGATTTCAGCAATAGATCGAGTGATTCAAGGGGAAGGTTAATGTATAATACATGTATATAATAGTACAGAAAAGCCGTGCGAAGCCGGGGAGGGTCGCTAGATTCACAAATATTCAAATACGTGGAGTCTCAGTCTATAGAATTATGGCTTATGAAAATCCAGCATTAAAATGGATGCTCCAAATCATGTTACATATTCCGTTTGTCAGATTCAATCTGTCCGGCCACAGCGGACTAATGGACTAGTTTAACTTGTTTGTTTTAGACGGCTATCTAGTCAAATTATTCAATTAGATCGCCTTGACCACACTTAAAATTTGATTGGAAACTTCCTCACGAGTGAAACTGGGATAGGCGAAACTACTCTATTAGACGGCGATGCAAATTGTGCTCGAGTAGGGTCGGGAAGGATTTGAGACTAGTTTCTAACGAGGCAATTGTTATGTAACTAGATTTCCTTGGGTCTCTTTATGCCCTCTTCATTCTGTTTTCTACGCAATATGCTTCATGTCCTGACTTCGGATTGGAAATCGTGATAGTTTTCAACAGGGACGCTATTTAAGTTCTTGCGAGCTATGTTTCTTACTTAAGGTTACCTTCGGTTGGAGCAAGGTATACCTATTACTGACATATACGACTATTTCATGAAAATGTTACTATACATATACCTTGGAGGAATATGTTCATGATTTCTTTTGTTATTAATCAGTAAATATACTACCATTCTTGTCGCAAATAACATGTTGATAACTTACGACCTATAACTGAACTGCAATTAGCAAAAAAAACGTGATAAAATTTGAATTTCGCGCTCCAACCTAAGGTACCTTAAAAGTTCTTCGGATCATAAAATTGTTTTGTTATAACACAAGATTCCGTTAAAAGGGTATGCAGGCAGTTTGCCAATTGGGTCTTGGATCCATTATCCAGCGTAAGCTTAATAATTAATCTCGGAGATAATGGACAGCCGCGATGACATCGTTAACCAGACAAATTAATTATACTTTTTATTGTATTGCGTAATTAATTAATTTCTGTCTTAATTGGGACACGATTGTCTAGTTAAATATAGTAAGTAGTAGTTAGAAGGCGATGATAGCTCAGTGGTAGTAACGTCGAATGTTGTGGGTTCGAATCCTACATTAAGCTTGAGCTTTTGGTGAAGGAAATCACCGTGAGGAAACCATAGTACGGTCTACCCGTCTGGCTATCACCCTCAAGTTGAAAATCTGCCGTCAAGCACCTACCAGTGTGTTCCGGCAATTTCACTTGAGAGCTGCCTGCTTTCTGACATAAAAGAAAGTTGAAATACATTTCCGTATTTATTATTTTTTCATACATATTTGTTATGTACCTACACTTACATCATAATTAACGTTAACACAAAAATATATTGCTTGTGCAACCATTTGGAATTAAATGCTTTTCATATACAAATATTAATCACTTCGATAGAAGATAAAAAAAAACAACACAGTTAATAAATAATCGCAGACGTAGTTATACTCTTCAGATATGTAAAATACTGCTGAATTTTTCGTCCCGTAAGCGAAATTTTCCATGAATATTCTGTAGGTATACTTACTTTATTTTTCAGGAACCTGTTAGGCCAACAAACGGTTTTTAACCTTTTTTTTACTGTGAATTGGCTTAGGTTTGATCACAAGCTTTCCTTGGTGGTGTGTTCATGTGGCTAGATGTGATAGACATACAAAGCCTAGAAAGAGGCGATCAAGTGCAGCTGCAGGAAAACATCAGTGTTACTGACAAATTTTGAATTTGGTGTGTGGTAACCATCTAGACTGGTATTTCAAAGTCCATCGCCGAGTTATAATTTCCTCACGATGTTTTCGTTCATCGAAAGCTCATTGTTGGATTTGGAGACCCGAATTTCGGAACGACATTCGACGTCATAATCGCTTTAAAAGATTTAACTTCTAAAAGTGCAATTACGCAAAATTTTATTATGAAACCTACCTCATTCGCTTTCTATCCTAAGTAAATGTGTAATTAATGTGGTTGCCGAAGGATTTCGCTATTTTGATTTGGAATCACCCACTCTTGCGTTTTCCCCAGCTCCAAAAACAAGGATACAAGTAATTAATCTTCGTATCTCAAAACAATAGCGTAAGCTCTAAAAACTTGGCAGCTACAATCTAACTAGCCAATAGCCATGGCCTAGTAAACGTGTCCGTCGACGCTGACGTCCGGATCCCGGACATGAGGCGGACGTTGTCCGGATATCGGATGGACGGTATCTCTAGGCGTTGTATCGTGTAATGTCTGTATTGGTTTGCTTTACACTTTCAACGTTTATGCTGCAGCATTTTCTCTAGCATAAACTAGTGTTTATTTCCTAAAAGACCTGCCTGGTTGACTACTACCCTCAAGTTGAAAATTTGCGCCATACACCTACCGGTGTGTTTTAACAGCTGCACTTGAGAGTCAGTACCCTTCTAGGCTTTGTGTGCCATCACTTGGATTGTGGTCAAACACAACCTACATTATAATATAGATTCTTCTTATCTCCTGCTGAGGAAATCTTATTGCGCTTTAAACTTGTAAGTTTAGAAGAGAATTAAAATACTTTTCTGAAAAAGCGTTATTGAATTGCGAATATGGTGCCAATGTAAATAGATATGACAATCATATTAATATCATAATCTCGTAGAATACAATGCCAATTCTTGAATTGAATAGTTTCACATCACAAATAGGCGTCAAGAGGTCTTGTCAAATGATATTTAGTAGATCTAAAGATAGTATTGTTAGTCTCTGTAGTTTATAGGTGGTATTGTAGACTTGTAAATGTAGATCTTGTTAGGTGGACCAATTACCCCGCAGAAGGTGGTGGTTGATTAGGGAAGTGGAAGACTGGAAAACGTATTAAATCTTGAGAAAAGGCCGAAGGTTCCAAAGGAGCTTCCTAGCACGAACGCTCAAGTTCTGGAATAAGCTGCCCCCCGTAGTTTTCCCAAGAGATTACAGCATGGGGTTCTACAAGATGGGTGTGAAGAGATTTTTGCAGGGTCGGCAACGCGCGAGTGATACCCATGGTGTTGCAAGCGTCCATAGGCTACGGTAACCAATTACCATCAGGTGGGCCGTATGCTTGCTTGTTGCGAAGATTAGAGTTATAAGGTTCCACGCGTGCCCTGATTTCTTGGACAACTCTATATGTACTGCTACTGTAGTTTTGTGATCTAGTTTTCTCAAAGCTCATTATGTCTAGCGCCGAAAGTTATTGTTCATTGATGCAGAAAGTGAGTTCAATAACAAAATAAACCAAACAATAGGTTGTAATGATTCCAGATCATTATCTGAAACAATGGTTGTGATTGATTTGGTGCATGCCCATCTTACAGTAATTGGCAACTATGGAACTATTGTTGGAGGTTTTATTTAGGTCAATTTGGAGGAGTACGATTGTGTGGAGAAATCGATACTTTGAAAATCGTAAGATAATGTTTAGATCGCATGTTGGGAAGGATCGCGCTGAACGATGGACCGACCATTTAAAAATTAGAAGTGGCTCGGAAATATTGGATTGTTCCTTGGCAATCCACGGGAGTGTAATTTTTTGGGCTGACACATTTTTATTGATGTGAAATTCGATAGAATTTGTTGTCTATTCTTAAAGTTCTCTCATCATTTTTCATTGCAATAATGCTTTCTCTTTCTTTTATATTTACAGTTCATTGCTCTTCTACTACAATGGATTACATCTCGAGTAACGGGGTAAGGTACATTGCGTTCTACTTGTGCTATATTTGGTGTCTTAACACACGTTCTTGCTCCCATGTACCTATTTTAAATGACTTCGCTGTCTGATTTGCTTTCATGCTGTTTTAAGGAGATGCTTACTCAACATGCGTTCTGGAGTTCTGGGTGGTCTTGCTTGGAAATTGCGTTTTCTTTTCGTATGTTTATTTGTTCGTTATAGTACATTTCGCTGGTTTGATTTCTGGTATTTTCTTTAAGTTACCTTTGGTTATGGTCGTTAGAAAGTAGTTTCGCAATCGTATTTAATCATTTCAGAGCATGCGTCTTTTGTACTTGTACTAAATTAACATTTAAACATAGGGCTAACCAAAGACACAGGATTGTAGATGTTTATTGGACTCGAGGATTGATTCAGAATTTGGTTACTTTTTGTTTATCTGCTTTACCGTATTTTTAAGTAACGAGTATACCTACAGGTGAATTTTTCAATTGGGCGTGAGAGCAAAGTATAGGGAATAGCGAAAAATGTTGAAAGTGGTCTGAAGGCCGATTTTGATAAAAACTAAAACTGTATACTTGGATTTTCAACAAATAAATTTGCCTCGCCGGAAATCAAAGTCGTTGATTTAGAACAAAACACAACCGTTATTATTTCATCTGATAGTGTCGCTTATGATGATCAATTTCTGGGAAGTCATGTTATATGGAAAAAATCAATTACACAAGAAATTTTAGGCTTCTATGAACTGTAATACAAATTATTTATAACACTTCAATCCAATAGTGAATTCTTATGATTTGAGTAACCATAATAATTGAGAAAGAAATACACAGCTTTTCAAATTTTATTATTCCACTAACAAATTCAATGTCTCGGTCGTGATCCGAACTCCCGATAATATTATATTTATTACTTTTACCATAGAATTTCTTGCGTTGTGCATGGTTAGGGTTGTCGAGTGATAGCAAATGAACCTATTGTGTATAAGTTAAAGTTCAAAATTAAGTGGAACACGTGTGGGCAATTTAGTTGTAAATAGAACAGAGCTATTTTGTCCGCTCTTATCAGTTATTCTCAATTTAAATTGCGACGTCCATCGTATCAATGTAGGTATTTATTATGTGTTATGAGGTGCTGACATTCTGCTGCAGTTTTTTACTTGTTGTGTCAATCAAAGTGGTGTTTTGTTCAGTAAGATGACCGCAGATTACAAATGTTACCAAAAACAAAAACCTTTGTATTAGCTATAAGCTTATTCTTAAGCGTTTAAAACTGAGAATTGCTTAGCAAAAATAACGCATCTATCAAAACTTATTAGCAATTAATCACCAGACATTTATTCTGAAAAGAGTCAGCGTTTTTTTTTGTCCTGCGACTGCTTGCTGTTTTTTTATCTGACCTTTCAAACGTAACGCTGCATCACTTGGCTTTTTAATGTGAATAACCTCTTATATTACACGTTATTAACATGTTGGCAACCCTATTTGTAAAGTGTAGGTCATGCAGATAACTTCATTACGACACCGTGCCGTGACTTCGTGATATTCGTACACACGGCCAGAGATCAAGCTACACATTTTTGTTGCAAAATAGCGCCTATTACAACCGCATAAGGTGCCGCAGTGTGTAGCTTGATCTGTGGCCGTGTGTACGTACAGGCTACGGATCAATTTGTATTGGATAATGTTCATTTTTACTGTTACCATGAATTGGCTCATTGGCTGCACTGAGTGGGAGGTCTTTTGGACCAAAAACAGTTGAGACACTTGTCTCGATTTGAATATAATGAGTTTCAACATATTTAACGTCTTTCACAAGTCTTTTTGAATAGACAGACTGCGGTTCTATCTGTTAGTAGATTGCTTTAGCATAAATTACTTTGATTTATGCGTTCGTATATCCCCTGAATGGCACAGAGAGTTAAGCTGAATAGAAATCACGATATTTGTAAGCTTATATATCACTTTTGGTCATATCATCTCTTCTCATGCGTATAATAAAATCAGCAGTAAAATTATTAGAATATGTTCACCACACAATTTCATGTAATAAAATTATCAGACTTAGACCCAATTTCACCAACAATCCACGGGGTAATTTGACAGATTCTCTATACATATTCTGACACACAGCCATACTAACCAGGGGATTAATGCTACCTACGACGTTGGTGAAGTCTTTATTATTGCATAGTATAAAATGAAGTCGCTTTCGCTGTCTGTTCGCTTAGATCTTTTAAACTAACAACGGATTTTAATGCAGTTTTCAGCAATAGATATAGTGATTCAAGAGGAAGGTTTATATGTATAATACATGCATATTATAGTACAGAAAAGCCGAGAAATTGAACGATTTGTACACATGTGTGAAGCTGGGGCGGATCGCTAGTTGGTAGTAAAGGTACAATTTCTTCAGCATTAAATATAGTACCAACATCGAGTTTCGAATCTCGATGGCCTTACGTGACGTTCCAATCATGTTTCCACATCGAGAATGCCAATATCTAATTTCCAAGAGCGCAGTTAAAGTTGAATCACACGGAATCTAGAACAAGTTGAGTGTTTAAAAAAATACGAGCTTTCCTTCATGAGCAGACGTGTCTCGGGCAAGTTAAACTGGTCTGCGAGTGACTCACTGGCTTTCAAGTATTGGTTGAGGTAAGTAGATGATGTGTAAACTGTAACAAGTATAAAGAATATTTATGCATGTCGCGTTTTATCGAATTTCTTAACAAAATATGAAAATACCGTATAAACGATGAAGATGAGATATTTAGTGGCCAAGAAATACGGAAGATAGACTAATAAGACAGCGATTAGACAGAATGTGGGATGAGCCCCCCAATACGGTTTTCCTTTAGCACTACGATATGGGGTTCTTCAAAGGAGGCGTAGAAAGAGCTCTTCAAGGTTGGTAACCACTTTCCATCAGGTGGATCGTCTGCCTTTTCATAAACCAGATTACATAAAAAAAAAACAGAAATCCGACATGGACTGTGACGACATAGTACATACACTACGGCCATATAAACTTCATGCTAAATTCCGTTTTCCTTGAAAGAGGTAAATCTTTGATGGCTTATATCTTGGTTGTTTTTATAGCTATTCGAAAAAAAAAATCTACTATTTCTTATATTAATGAAGCTTTTATTCCCAATTGTCATATATAATTTAAAATCAAAGTGCAATGAGCACTTTGCTTTATTTTCACACTGCTGGCTTCGTTTCGTCAACACTTCGGCAGCCTTCATTCAGGACCATATAATCTAGAGCAGAGTTTCCCAAAGTAGTCTCAAGACTCAATTTTTTTGTCGAGTTTTGGGAACATGGTAGAATCCCCTGCAGCTACCAGAACCAGCAAAATTTTGAAAGTGGTATATGAGCAAACAAGTCTGGGTAAACTGGGTACCTCTGATACACAATATTTTTCAAATTCATATCAGGAAAATTGTATCAACAGTTAGAAAGTATTTGATTATATTTTGTCCCTAGCGTACTTAGAAATTAGATTGCTTTTACCATCGAACATCGAGCAGAGAACGAATAATACTATCCAGTCTGAAGTGGTATTAGCTAGTCCTGAAGCTAAACGAAGATGTCTATAACATACTCCAGCCTGTAACTCTTCTGGCTCTTCATCCTCAGCGTCACGTAGGGATAACCTATACCACCATCGGTGATGTTGATCGATGCCTCGCTCTTTTGAAAATCGAAGCAGCTTATTGCCTGAAATTATAGATTTTTAAATTTTAATAGTACTGGTTTATGTTTTGGTCACTTCACCATAAATGACAATGGTATAGACCAATTACGCTGAGGTAGAAGGGTTCGTGAGTGGCGACCACGAACCGGAAGATGCAGCGTGGGCAGGCCCCCTACATGGTGGACCGATGATCTTGTGAGGGTCGCGGGAAACCGCTAGATGCGAGTAGCGCAAGACCGGCCATCGTGGGGATCCTTGGGGGAGGCTTTGGTCCAGCAGTGGACGTCTTTCGGCTAACATGATGATAGAACAATTCGACAGCAGAAATATCTCCTATCCTTTTTCAATAACATTTATAAGAAGGAGATGTGAAGTGGTTAATATTAATTTAATTTTAAATAACAGAATCGCCATAGAGACAAGTGTAATTAATTCAAAAGAAAGATCCACAAAATGAGAAGCCTTGCTAAGTTTCTTGCCGGAGTCTTCTCAGTTTAAGTGTATTCCGAACCGGTGGTAGAGTCTATTGTAATATTACATATAAGTGGCTATAAGGGCCTAAACTGAATAAATGATTTTGAGTTTATACGTTATCTTAGCAGTTTAAAACGAGCTTTACGAGGGATATTACCGAAACTTCTAAAGAGACTATAGTGTAATGAGGTTAGATACATCTGCATCTATGAACAACATTACCTTGATTGGCAGATGTGACGAATCATTGTACGAGAAATACTTTACACGTTTCATAAGAGGTATAGCCTCATATTTCACTGTTTCTTTATACGCCAACCTCGTATCGTTTGTACGCTCTCCAAAGAAATAATTGAAACACAAAACATACGATAATAAACTTAACCATATCACTGAGTACACAATTTGCTTCATCTTTAAGCCTTTTAAAATTTAATGCTAGTTCTCTTGTTATTTTCTTCTATAAATCACTTTTCAAGACTATCAGCGTTGGATCGTGAACTGCGAATGAATTTATTGCCTAAGATACGTTCGCTGACATTCTTTACGCTTTTAATGATGCCTTTATCGTAGGTTAATGGCAGGTCATTACCAGCAGTGTGCATGATATGTTGTTTGTACGGATATTTCGTTATTACTTATCTTTCAAACTCTGGCGTTTCTCTGGAATGAAGTCTTTATGTAGGTTAATATCATTAACTAAGTATCACTATCATCATCACTATCACTATCATTACTATCACTATCATCACTATCACTATCATCACTATCACTATCATCACTATCACTATCACTATCATCACTATGACTATCATCACTACATAGTACACTACATAGTATAAAACAAAGTAGCTTCCCGTTTGTCTGTCCCTATGTATGCTTAGATCTTTAAAACTACGCAACGGATTTTGATGCGGTTTTTTCAAATAGATAGAGTGATTCAAGAGGAAAGTTTATATGTATAATACATACATACTATAGTACAGAAAGCCGAGAAATTCAAAGATTTGTACACCCGTGCGAAACTGGGGCGGTTCGCTAGTTCTTTATAAATCGCTAATTAATAAGTGGTTATTTGATACTACATCTACTGCATCTTACTTTATTGCAGTTTTATCTCAATTTAGATAATTTGGCACAAATTGCAAGATGTAATTAGTCTGCAGCCTGCATTCTGCGACATTTAAGTTCTCCATGCTCTTGCCAAAACGTGAGAATCCCACGGTGCGTTTAATTATAATTTAAAGCAGTTAAAATTCCCAACATCAGTGGAGCCGCGAGTTCTGAGTCAATTGGTGCTAATTTGTTGCGTGACACAACTTTAAGCGGTTGAGTTAGAGTTAATGTCCTGTGTTAGACACCACGGAGATTTTCGTTGGGGGTCCTATAAAAGTTTCATTACTATTGTTACGTGAATTTTGCATGAAAATCTTTGGTTTGAGTATATTTATCAAATCTGATGAAAGGCGATGATAGCTTAGTGGTAGTGACGTCGGATGCCGCGACGTAGGTCGTGGATTTGAACCTACAATGAAAATAAGCTTTCGCTTTTAACAGGTCGGCAATACATTAGCAATACCTCTGGTATTGCAAATGGCGATAGGCGACGGTAGCCACTTACCATCAGGTGGACCGCCTGCCTGCTTGTCAACGTTCTGACATAAAAACTTTAATTTGGAACTTTGATGTTGAAACTACTTAGGTAAGATAAAAAAAGTAATTCTAACTGCAATCACATATGGTTGAGATTCTTGTTTGTATGATAAATTCTTTACTACTGAGAAAAAAAAACATTATGCAATAATATACGATAGAGTACAAGAAAGAACGATTTGAATGAAAGTTGCGAGAAAAATGTTATCAGTTTTAACCAACATGTTTTAATCAACAAAATGACTAATACGGAGATTAGTTTCGAAGAAATGCAAGATATTGAAATACTTTATCTTATTAGAACTAAATTCAGTTAGGTCTCCGTAATAGTCCATGCCAACATAACAGAATATAAAACTATAGCATAAAATCTTATTATCTTGGGAATGCACGCGAATACATAATGAGATAATTATAACCATAACGTTCACGATAACTTTGTTTGTATGTGATGCAGTTGTGGGGTCAAATGAGAACACTGGTTGTGTGGTCCAATGTTTGTCCAAACAGCAAATATTCGTGTAGAATTGGTGATTGGACTCGAGTGAGAAATTAGTCATGATGATGGGTAAAACGTGTGTCGTCTTGTTTAATGTGGATTGTATTTTAGCAATTTAATTGCGATTGGCTTCATTACGTTCTTTTACTTAAAAGTAAAGCGAGAAGTGTAGTTGAAGATGGAGATTCTTTTCTCATCCACGATATTCCCTTGCTCCAATAGACTTTCACTTTTTGCAGCCTGGATAACTTTTTGCAGGGTAAAAAATTGAGTTTCGAATTGCTGTGTTTCTCGTGCAGAAGGGGCATTATTTATTTTTTGTAGAATAGAAAGATGTATAAATATTCTATCTGTGTCAAAAACTTACATTGAATTCATGTTTAAAGGATTTTTCTCTTTGTTCTCAGATGTGCTCCAGATGAAGATATGATCCGAAGAGTTCTATAAGCCATGGCGTCGTAGGCACACATACTAATTCTTCTTTACGGTGAGTTATCTAAATAATTCTTCGGATTTTATTCGTTTAAGGTTTTTAAAGTTTAAGCAGTTTCAAAGAATATCCTACTAATATTATAATGAATGTGAGTATGGATGTATGGATGAATGTTTGTTACTCTTTCACGTAAAAACTACTGAACGGATTTGGATGAAACTTGGCACATAGATAGATCATACCCTGAAATAAGATATAGGCTACTTTTTATTCCGGGAAAACATAAGATACCTCGGGAAAGCGGGTGAAACCGCGGTAGTTGCTTATAAATCTGTAGAAACAACTTTTTCTAGTCAATTATTATGTATCTACTAGCTTTCAGCCTCGCGATCCCCTGTTTTACCTCCTTAGGGATTTAATTTTCAAAAATTCTTTTTCAGCGGGTGCTTACGTCATAATAGCTATCTTTATGACAAATTTCAGCCCGATCCGTCCAGTGGTTTGGGCTGTGAGTTGATCGATCAGATCAGATCAGTCAGTGAGAGAGACGGTTTCTTTTTTTTATACGTATAGATAGATTTTTTTCTGATTCCCACGGATCAGATCAGAAAGGGAGAAGGGTACTTCATTATTATTTCTATCACCTCGCGTTTATTAGTATTATCATGACAATAATTTGGTCAGTCTGATTGATGTTTCTATTTCAGAAATAGTTCCTTCCAAGGATTTATTAACTTTCTTGTAGACGTAATTGGATCTGATTTTGAATGGAATACCCTGATCCAATTAGTTTCAAGTATCAAGTTCTTTGGGACTATGTTTTAAAACATGGCTTTACTGATGACCTATTTCAAAGGGATTGATGTCAGTAACGCACTTATTATTTATGATCCAACTAGCTTCCGCCCCGCGGTCACACCCGCTTTCCTGAGGTATCTTATGTTTTCCCGGGATAAGAAGTAGCCTATTTGTCATTCCAGGGTATGATCTATCTGTGCCAAGTTTCATCCAAATCCGTTCAGTAGTTTTTACTTGAAAGAGTAACTAACATTCATCAATATTCACAAACTTTCGCATTTATAGGTAATATTATTAGGATAAAGTCTCAAGTACCGAAACCAAAGTTTTGAGACATCGCAAGACTAGTATTTCATGTAAGTAAGCCCAAAGAAACAAAAACATATGGCTCTATAGAAACGCCAAGATGATTCATTATAATTCATATGGTGTCAACGTGTGAACATTTGCGAGTGTTGTCATAACAGATGTTATTGAAGCTGTTTTTAGCATTCTTTATGGTACACTAGTACCCATGGGATGATTGATAGAACTCTCAGAATATAAACTTGTTTAAAAATATATATATGTAACAATCAACATCAAAGGTGATTTAGGATCTTTGTCAAAGTACAAGTTTTACAAAGAGGAATATTCACGATTTTTTTCCGACGTTACTAAAGAAATAAATAAATCTATTCTTCGTCATATATTATCTAGTTTAACATATTTTTTTTACAAATCTTTTGCGAGAATGAATGCAGAGAAAAGCTGAATCTATAATCATAATTCCTTGTATATCGTCGCCTTAAAAAGCTAGCAACATACATGCGAATCACTCGGTGTCGCAGGTACTCATGGGCGGGGGTGATCATTCACCATCAGATGACATGCTTGCTTGCCCCCTATATTATAAAAAAAAAAGTTAGTAAAGCATATTTTTTTATGGTTGTACCATATTTGAGTCATCACATCATGTCAGCGGAAAGACGTCCACTGCTGGACAAAAGCCTCCCTCAAGGATCTCCACGATGACCGGTCTTGCGCTACCCGCATCCAGCGGCTCTCACAACATCACCGGTCCACTTTGTGGGGGCCTGCCCACGCTGCGTCTTCCGGTTCGTGGTCGCCACTCGAGAACCCGTCTCCCCCAGCGGCCGTCGGTTCGACGAGCGATGTGCCCCGCCCACTGCCACTTAAGTTTGGCAATTCTTTGGGCTGTGTCTGTATGTATATTTGATTTATCAGCAGTGAATTTTCCATGTAACCTCCAGGTGGTAGCGTGAAAGGTCGCGATGGGCGCGTCGGGCGTCTCGGACGAGTACACGCCGCCGCGTCTCTCGCGGCTGCTGCACTCGCTGCCACACATCAACGTGACGTTGCATCGCGTCAATGACACGTTTGCGCCCAACTCACCCGTCTACCTCGAGGTATGTATGTCTAGCTACGATCTACAGATGATTTTATAATGGTATAGTAGGCCGAAAGCGTATTGAAGTATACCGAGTGTAAGGGACAGCGTAATGAAAACTTTGGGAAAAGGTTACACTGAATGCCTATGACAACAGAAATCATGGGTTACATGGGGGCTCCGGAATCATGAGTTGAATCCACGGTATCAGATTTCGGCAGGCTGTGCTTTACACCAGGTATAAGGTATTACAGCCTAGTTAGCTATTGTGGGGCCATCTTCGGAAATACAAAACGGAAGTCTTGCTCGATCAAAATGTTATAATTTTTAACCCCCGACGAAAAAGAGGGTGAAGTAAAAAAGGTACATTAATCGAGTGTTTTTAGCTATGTTACAAGAAAATCCGCTCAGCCGTTTGAAGATCATGTCATCATCATCACCTCTTTTCTCGTTGATGAAGAGATATAACATTTTTTTTCCCTTTTAGAGGTTTTTAGTGTCGGGCTTTAAGTTATAAGATCTTTCTTGATGTAGACTTATATCAGCAGTAGATGTCTGTAAGTTCATAGTAATTAAAAAATTTGAAGTTCACACCAAGTTCACATCATGTTCTCATTGTTTTCATTATGTTCTTCCAGAGTCTGGGTATCCTCGGCTCCATACCAGGCGCATGGCTCATACTGACGCTGACAATATTGCTCATATACCTGCTCACGAGATGCTGCGACAGGAAGCAACGCCCTCCGAGGAGTATCACCGCTTTAAAGGTGCGTCTTAAAAAAAAATGTCTAAGACTCAAGTCAACGGTGCCGATTCTGTTGTTTACGAACGTAACTAATATTAGTCAATTCACCTCTCTTTTATGTTAACCTTATAGGAAAAAGATAGAACATTTTTAATGCTGTCAGTTTAGTCCATGCCGTCGTAATGTACTGGTAAATAGTCGTGACCAATAAAGATCACGCTTAAATTCACGTTGAAATAAGTGATCGGACTAATCTGACATGACTAAAATATCTTGCATCCCTTTCTTATATTGCTTATTAGAAAGAGATATAGTGAGATTAAATTTGTTTAGTTCGTAAACAACAGAATCGGCACCTATGTGTTGAGGTAATCCCTCAACGCTGATATTATGGAAATCAAAAGTGATAATCAAGTATATTATAAACGAGCTGTTCCCCGCGGTTTCACTCGCGTTTCCGAGATAAAAAGTATCCTATAAACTTCGGGGATAATGTAGATTTCTATTAGTGAAAGAATTTTTCAAATCGGACCAGTAACTCCGGCATTGGCGCGTTCAAACAAACATAGAGTATAGATACTAGTATATTTGAAATAGAAAATCTGATATTAGATCTTCTCCCGTGAAGAATCGACAGTCGCTTAACCCAAAGTGTAAAAACAATTACATAGTTAAAAAAATAAACTGTAAACATAATCAAAATGATTCACACAAGTTTATTATATCACCAGCATGTGTTCGATATGTACGGTATATGGTAGTCGTTAAGCTGTTAGTTTTTTAATAGTCAGGGTGACATTGGACCCAGTTATGATGTCTTGGAAACAGATTATTAATTGGGTCGGTGTTTTTTTTTATATTCGTGGCTTGGTAAATAAATTTACTTTGGATTCGAAGATTTTAATAGATGAGATAGTGGTTAAAAACAACAATGACAAGCCATAATACAAATAATATTTTCCATCTTATATTTAAGTAGTCTGTTCATAAAGAGACGTGGTGGCAAAGGGCGGTGCTGTACTTATTTACCCTTTTTGTTTAGCGGACAATACAATAACGTGTCTGTTCCGTTTTGATCCTTTTACAACTGTAACTCTTATCATTAGTTTATTATTTAAAATGCCGACAGAAGAAACCAGCTCCTAATTATGGTTGTTGTAATATAAAATTGGAACGTTAGTTCACATTTTGGCCACGACGGCTCTCTTTCTGAACTGACTCTCTCTATATTTAAGAGCTCGGCTCTTGTCGGTGTAGCCTCTTCCACTCCCCCCTGTCGTTCGCTGCCTCCTTATACGACACGACGTCCAATTTTGCCTTCACTTGGTCTATATAATTCAATCTAGGTCTTCCTGTTCCCCTCTTTTCTTCTATGATGTTTTTTACTAGTTCGTCGTGACGTATAAGGTAGCCTAACATCTTTCCTCTCCTATTTTCTATCGTCTCTAATAAGGTTCTTGTCTCTTTGACCCGTCTTAACACTTCCTCGTTGGTCACTATATGTATTAATTTTTGATTGTGATTATGTATATTCGTTATCGTCGTTTTAAATTACTTCGCTTGTATGAGGTACCGGGGGTGTTGCTTAAGGTAATCGTTTTCTTTTTCCACCATCAGATAACCCTGATGATCCTATCGGTGCTGTGTTGTGGCGCGATAGGCGTGGGTCTGTTCGGCAACGACGATCTACACAACGCCATGCTGCAGAGCATCCAGGCTGGCAACCAGCTCGCGGCCCTCGTCAACACTGTCAAGAACCAGGTAATGGACCTCTTCAACAAAGCTGTGAAGATTGTTTTCCAGAGTCGGTAACAACCGAGATTCCCCTGGCGATGCAAGAAAACGCCGTACTGTATGCTATCTTAAAGTCTATCAAATCTAAAAAAACCGGACAAGTGCGAGTCTGACTCGCGCACTCCTGTTTATTTAAATAACATACTTTTTAGGTTTTCCTATAATAGATATCAACTTTGACTGACGGATGGACAGACAAACAGACATGTTTATGCTTTTTTTAAGGAAAACATTCTTATTGGTAATTTCCAGTCGAGCATCCTAGAAGAAGCGATGGGTTCTCGCGCACGGGCACCTCTCGCTCGTCTAGCGGACGCTTTAGACGCTCCGGTCGCAAATCAAACAGCACTGGGAGCGCTGCTTCGATCGCTCTCAGCGCTGCGGAATAACGCGAGCGCCGCTGCCTCCGCTGCTGATAACCTCAGGAGGCCACTTGCAGCTCTGAATTTGGATGCTTTCATGAAGGTAATTCATGTAAATCGTTGGTGCTACATAGTTTATAGGATGACAGGTTTCCCTTCAAATAACTGAACTTTATGGGCTAGGTAATTTTTAGTTCTTACCCAATATATGAAAAGGATACTAAAAAGCTTATTTTTCGACTCCATACTATGATAAATGGTCGCGGGTTCGAATCCTGCAACGAAGGAAAACATCGTGAGGAAACCATAGCACGGTGGTAGGGTACTTTGTAGTACCCGCCTGTCTGGCTACCACCCTCTACTTGAAAATGTTGACCCTTCCAGTGTGTTCGAAAGGTTACTTTTGCTGAGGAGAACCGGCAATAAACTCAGCAATTACTCTTTTCAAAATAAACTTCACAATTTACATAAAATATATCCTTTAAGAGCGAGAACTACACCCAAGCCTTTTTGTAATATGTTTATATTTTTTGGTAATGTAGCTGACGGACTAATTATATTTTTTAATAATGATCCCTATTCGTGTGTAGCGAGTGTGGGTGGTGGAGGCGGCTCGGTGGGCGGGTGGCATGGCGGGCTGGTGCTGCGGCGGCGCCGTGTGCGTCGCGCTGCTCGCCGCCGCCGCCCGCCGCTCGCGCCGCGCGCTGCTGCTGCTCTGTGTCAGTGCACCCTTATACCGTACCATACCATACCATACCATACCATGTCATGCCATCATCATGTCAGCCGAAACACGTCCACTACTGGACAGAGGCCTCCCCCAAGGATCTCCACGATGGCCGGTGGAGTATTGTCACGCCATGCCATAATAATATGAAAAATAAATTATCAAACACTAACCAGCGAAGCAAAAAATAAACTTAAAACAACGCGAAAACATCAGATATGATTTAATGCTTTTGTTGATTTTTAATTACCAGTTGAACCACTAAGGTCGATGTTCAAAAAGAAAACGGTTCCGTAAATTATAATCAACCGTTTCACCCCTGTAGGCTTCCAGCGTGGGCGATAACAAAAGGGCGTTATCGCCTACTTTAAGAAAGACTGCATTACATAAATGTATAAGCAAAAATGTATACAACAAAATATCCCAAAATATTGCTTGGACCTTAGCAACTTGGTATATGAATAACTAATGAATTTGTATGTATGTAGGTGGGAGCCCTAGGCGCGCTAGTAGCGTGCTGGCTGGCGGGCGCAGTTCTGGCGGCGGGCGCGGTGGCCGCCGCCGACGCCTGCCAGGACCCCGCCGCCGCGCTCGCGCATCACGCGCCGCATCATCTGCCTATTGACGTTAGTAATCAATCATACACAACTAATGTACAAAGTATCATCAATGTGCATGTTCAATAAAATAGGCGACAGGTGAGATCCCTGTGGAACTCTAAATTATACCAAACTGATGGACATTATATCAACAATGTGCATGTTCAATAAAATAGGCGACAGGTGAGATCCCTATGGAACTCTAAATTATACCAAACTAATGGACATAGTATTATCAATGTGCAAATTAAATAAAATAGGTGACAAGTGAGATCCCTGTGGAACTCTAAATTATACCAAACTGATGGACATAGTATCATCAATGTGCATGTTCAATAAAATAGGCGACAGGTGAGACCCTTGTGGAACACTAAATTTGAATGTTCGGACACGAATAAAACAAAGTAGAGCTTGTACTTGTACTTTGCAGCATGAGGAAGTTGATTTGTAGGGTTGAAATAGACTGATTGCCCGCCACAAGTGACGTTCGATTCCCATCCAACACAAATCTTTGTCTGTTTGTTCTTAGTCTGGATGTAAATGTATATTTTATGCGATTTCAGATTTCATGATAAAAGTTGATAATATTATGACTTTATGTTATGAGTACCTACTTTTACCCTTGCAAGTATGTTCGTTATTCAACCTGAACCTATATCCAGTCTGGCGTCGCTGTCCGTATTTAGCCCAACAATTTTGTTGGCATATGGCTTTTGTTTATAACAAGTAGTTTCCGTTACGCTTTTATTATTTTAAAATGTTATTTAAATTTCAACCTTGACAGGAAAAAATAAGAATTATAATAATAACGTTTTTAAAGTCAATAAGGACAAGATTCGCCTGCAAAAGAGTTGCTTTTCACGACTTTCCTAGATTTTCATTTTATTTGACAGCCACGCCAGACTGGATATGTAATCACCTAGATTATGAGTACTACATCATGTACGTACATGTACTATATCAGTATTTTTTTTTTTTTAACTAATTTCTTAGTTTCTTTGACTACAGTCTCACGATTGATGATGTGGCGATGATGGTAAGCACACAAAGCCTAGAAGGATACTGGTTCTCAAGAGCAGCTATCGGAACACATCGTTAGGTGCTTGGCAACAGATTTTCAACTTAAGGGTGGTAGCCAACCAGACGAGTACTACAAAGTACCCTTCCACCCTTAACCGACTTGAAAAAAAGGAAGGCTCAGTTTTTTTTATGCTTGTTCGTTCATGCATAACTTTTTTGCTTATGTTCCGATTTTAGTAATTCTTTTTGGTCGATTATATTTGGTTGGTCTTTTAAATCAGGTTATATGCTCTTTCCAGATGGTACACTACTACCTATCGTGCAAGGTGTCCCGCGAGAACGTCCTCACGGCGGAGTTGAGGAACGCTCAGCGCGCTGTAGTTGCGGTCAGACAGGCTCTAGCTGTACTCGCTAGGGGGGCGCCACAGCTGTTCACTGACCCTGGTAAATACCCTGTAAATGACAGTGACAAATCACGAACAATAGGCTAGTTGACAGTGTCAAAAATAAATGATCAAACACTAACCAATGCATAAAACATCTAAAAACACGTGGAAACATCAAATATGTTGTACGTTAAATGCTTTTTATGTTTTTTAATTACCAGTAGAAACACTAAGAGTAGATCATTTGATGCTGTGAAACTATGACGTCATAGTGTAATATTTCATACAAAATTCTATATAAACTATCCAATTGGGCGTCGGCTAGATGACAGCGGAGGTCACTGATAACTAGCTAGCTAGCTAGTTAACTTTGTTTTTCCACATGAAATTTTCAAAATAAGTTCACACGGTTGTCCACTATAAAGGGAAATCTATTAAGGTGGAGGCTTCGGTTGGAGCGCAAAATTCAAATAGTAAGTAGTAACATTTTCATGAAATAGTCGTATACGTCAGTAATATACCTTGGAGGAATATGTTGATGATTTCTTTTGTTATTAATCAGTAAATATGCTACCATTCTTCACGCAAATAACATGTTGATAACTTACGACCTATAACTGAGCTGCAATTTGCAAAAAACGTGATAAAATTTGAATTTCGCGCTCCAACCGAAGGTTTACCTTTAAAGCTGTAATATGGTGGCGACGCCCTATAAGCCCTGTAAGAGGCTATCGTTTTGATATTGAAAGTAGCAAATTTGATGTCAGGAAACTACCCTTCGCCTACAGTGCGACAAGGATGTTTTAGCATCTTATGAAGAGTCACTTTTTGAGAGTTCGCTCTTTCCGTTTATAATTGTAGTATATTGTGTTGTTTTTGCATGTTATTTAACTCTATCTCTCTGATCCCACTTCTTACTTTCATTAAATTTGTAAAAAAAATATTGTCGGTAATTTACGTTGTCAACTATCATCTAAAATTTCATCGTCTACTTATTAATTGTTGGTATAGGTCTATAAAGCTGTTTATACTTCGTTTCCAGGCCTCCAACCAGCGCTAGGCGCTTTAGGCGCAGGCACAGGTGAAGCGGAACGCGCGCTTGTTTCGCTGAGTACCGCACTTGAGTGTCGCATGGCTCGCTCTTACTTCGTGGCTGGCGCACGGGCTGCTTGCGACGCTGGCCTTCAGGTAAGCGATATAGCAGTTGAATTTGTAATTTATAGTAATTTATGCACTCCATACATCCGGACTGATTTTAAACATATGCATGAATTTCAGATTCCTTTATTCCAGTCTTAATAAAATTAATGATGTCAAAACAATCATGAATTTGCTAAAAATAATCAAATTAAATAATAATTAATAGGTGTTTTTGATTTGTAAGTATGGAGTAATCGTGACGTCGTCGATGACGTCCCACGACTTGCGAATACCTACGTCTGTATGCCAAATTTCAGCCCGATCTGTCCAGTGGTTTGAGCTGAGCATTGATAAATCAAAGTCATTCTGTCATGCTTTCCTTTTATATATTTAGAAAAAGAATTAGGGTTCGCGCAAAAACAAATATACCGAACCGCGGGGGATAGCTAGATCACGTTCACAATCATGTCATCCGAAAGACGTCAACTGCTAGATAAATGCCTCCAAGGATCTCCACGATGGCGGGTCTTGCGCTACCCGCAGCCGGCCCTCACAAGATCGTCGGTCCACCTTGTGGGGGGCCTGCCCACGCTGCGTCTTCCGGTTCGTGGTCGCCACTCGAGTAACTTTACCATGTTTACAATATGATTAATATTGTGACATTTTGCAGGCGCTGTCGCTCCAACTCCTGGCTGCCGTTGCGGCCGGGTTCCTGTTCACCGCCATCGTTCTAGTAGATTCACACGCTTGGATCTATATAAATACCAAGTAAGTTACTGCCAGAGAGACATATAAATTGAGCCTTATTTCTTTGCAATAAAGGTCATCCGTTTAATCTTTGATATGTAGATTCAGATGTCGTATCTTGGGAATAGAACTCAAAGTGTTGATGTTAATAGAGTTAAATCATCTGGTTATCCTGTGCATATGGGTGTGCCGCAAGGGTCTATTTTTGGTCCTTTCCTATTTTTCATTTACATATATAAATGACCTTCGCTTTTATGTTAAAAATACCTTTGGAATTGTACTGTTTACAATTTGAATTGAAAAAAAATAATAATAAGATCTGAAATTTGGATGTCCTATCCTACTAATATTATAAAGTTTGTGAGTGAGTTTGTTACTTCTTCACGCTCAAACGGCTGAACCGATTTTGATGAAATTTGTGACAGAGTTTAGACATAGTGTTGTATTGTCACAGACGCAGCGGTACTGGCGAGGAACAAGCGCCTTTCCTCTCTAGCGGTGGCAGCAGCGCGGCCAGTAGGACCCTCCCGCGGCCAGCGCCCTTCCCTAATGGAAAACCACCTTCCTACAGCGCTGCAGTCCAGCTCATGGACCTTGGAGACAGGGAACGACCTAGGTATGTTGATTATGTAACTGTTGAGATTGAATATTTTCGAAACCAAGCTGGATTTGTCAAAACCATTTTTACATAGGTTTTTTGAGGACTACTGTTCCATTTTTCAAAATAGGTACCGTTTTGTGTGCTACGGTTTCAGTCTGCTACGAGTCTACGTCTTGTCGGCTACAATGCCTTTGACATATTTATCGGCTACAGTTTCAATCTGCTACGAGTCTACGTCTTGTCGGCTACAATGTCTATGACATATTTATCGGCTACAGTTTTATTCTGCAACAACGACTCCTATGTTTTGTCGGCTACTACGCTACGATATAATATTATTTATCTTTCGACTACGGTTTCATTCTGCTACGACTCCACGTCTTATCGGCTACGACTACTCTTTTGTTTTGTCGGCTACGCTATGACATATCTTTCGACTACGGTTTCATTCTGCTACCACTCCACGTCTTATCGGCTACAATGTCTACGATATATTTATCGGCTACGGTTTCATTCTACGACTACTCTTTTGTTTTGTCGGCTACTACGCCTACGACATATTTATCGACTACGATTTCTAGTCTACTAGCTTTCATCGGTTCCGATTCGTTTAATTTATCCTACTAATATCATAAATGCGAAAGTTTGTGAGTATGGGTGGATGTTTGTTCAGTTTGTTACTCTTTCACGCAAAAACTACTGAACGGATTTGGATGAAATTTGGAATTCAGATAGTTCATAACCTAGATTAACACATAGGATACTTTTTATCCCGGGAAAACATAAGATCCCTCGGGAACGTGGGTGTAACCGCGGGGCGGAATGTAGTATACAATAATAAATATTGCTAATTTGTCTATCAACGCAGCATGGAGTACCAAAATAATATTCAATTTTTTTTTTCCAATACGTATTATTTTGTGTCATAAGTTGCATTCGTATCGTCGTACACAAGAGTATTGTGATGTGGTCAGGTCGCGCATGTCAGGGTCGGCGACCCTGGGGCGCGGGTCGAGCGCGTCGAGCGCGGGCGGGCACAGCGCGGGGGGCGGCGGGGGGTCGCTGGCCGCGTCTCTCGGCGGCGCCCACACGCTGGGCCGCGCGCCCCACAACGGCAAGTACGCGACCCTCAGCAAGCAGTGCAAGACGCTCGAGAGCAACGACTTCTACTGAGAGCGGCCCGGCGGCGGCGGAGGCGGAGGCGGAGGCGGCGCGCTTATACAACATGATGGTATGTTCACACCCTTATTTATTTTAATCGGGAGTGCGCTAATTATGACTAATACTTTTTGTTGAAATAAAAAACCGGCCAAGTGCGTGTCGGACTTCGCATATGTACGATTCTGGGAACCGTGAGGGAATAAAAAAAACTTGTTTATCATTATTAAAATATACGTCATAATAAAGATTGTCACCGAATTTCAACGTCATAGATTGATTGGAAGTAAAAAAAAAATTCGGGATAAAATTTTGTTACAGACGACGGACAGACTGACACGTGAGTGACAGCAATAGGGCTCCATTTGGCCCCTTCGGGTACGATACCCTAAAAACGCGTCTTTATATAGAAATTTAGGAAAAAAGTGTTATTTCTTTTGGGATTTTTGTATGAACTTTAAATTTGGACGGTTAGCTACTAATAAGTACAATTCCACAGCATTTTCAGGTCAACCCGGCCGTGCGACAAGCCTAAACCGCTTCGACCCTAAATACGCGTCATTCGGTCCCCGCGCGGTCCGGCCTCGCCCCCCCGCCCCCGCCCCTGCCCCCGCGCCCTCGCTCGCCTCCTTCTCCCCCGCACCCCCGGCGCCCCCGCCCGACCGCGCCCCAGCCGACAAGTACGCCACCGTGCGCCCCTCGCGCCGCCCCGAGCCGCAACCTCTATCCGCCGCCGCGCTGGAGTACCGCTCTCTTCAACGTCCGAGACGACAACAAAACAATACTAGTACGCAACATAGACGCAGGCCCGACAGGCCGGACCGAGGCCAGCATATAAACCAACACCACGATCAGAGAGATCTGTACGCTGTCACCGAGCTTTAGGTCTCATAGTTGATTGATAATAAAAGAGACATTTGAAAGTGGACCGTTAAAATACTGTGAAATAAAATAATGTTATTCCTAAAAGTGTGACGTCGTGTACCTAAGATGCCGGCTCCGGCATAAATAACTTTTAAATTTGGAAGTGGACGCTGCAGGATGAAGTTTAAAAATGGATTATCTATGTTCGATGTAGCCGATTAAAAAGCAATGATTGTCTATGTAAGTCATAGCGCAAATAGTAACGATTCTAATAGTAGAATCTATGAATTTATTAGACCGTAAATTTTCGATCTATTTATGGTTTTGCGCATTTTTCGCATATTAAAGCTCGTGCTGTTTTATGAGTTCCTAGAGAGTTTTATGACCACATTAATTTGTTGTTTATTTTTTTATTAAGTGAAAATGTTTATCTTTCGTTTATTATTTTTGTTTGAACGAGTTTTTTGGCGCAAAATGTGTTACGGCAAAAATGTAAGGGCTAACTTTTATGTACAAGATTGCTCAAATCTTTGTAATTATTGTGAATACTGGTCTAATATTTATATCGAAATGTAATTAATGGTTAGTTAATTTATTTCATTTCATATTTAATAGTATCGAATTTATCGACGATTAAAAAAGCACAAAACGTGGCAGAAGAGACGTTGATCTGAGGCCTATAATTTTTTAAAAGTTTATTATGATTCATTATCCTTTTCACTCTTCACATCAATGTCCATAAAAAGGCTGTGTATTAACAGTTAATGATGACCAATGTAATAGTTTTCTGATAGAAAAAAAATGACAGCATTGTCTATGACTACGTTTTTGAACTCGGTTAACGCTCAATGTAGGTTTAAGAACTGGCTATGGTCTAATAACAAATAACAGTTAGCGATAACTAAATGCTATACTAAATAGCTTATAGCACTAATAGGTGATTTGCCAAACGTTAGAAAAACAATTTCTCGGCAAAACCAGCATAGTGTAGAAAGGCTCGAAGCCTCATGTAGAAGTTTGATCTTATTCTTATAACTTTATATAAATATAATTACGTGTATATAAATAGTAAAATAACTGTTTATTTAACGTTGTATGTGTGATTCCTTTCCAATTATTCGTATTTATATATGAGCGTATTAAGCGAAATTGTTTTATCGAGGCACGATTTGTTTGGAATCTCTTTAATCGACCTAATGCTTCTCTTATGTATAAAATTTATATAAAGCTCAAGGTTTTAACTAATTTAATATAGCGTGGACCTAATATTAACGTTCAAATAACATCGTTTTATTGTCAACGGACAGTTCTTTTATTTACAAATATTATGTTTTAATTGTAAATAAAATAAATATTAAGCATTCCAACGTGTGTGAATTAGAATGTGGAATTGTTAGATGCAATTGTCATATGAAAAATCTACCTTTACATAATGTAAATAAGGTGCAAATGATAACTGCCATTTGATGAACAAAAAAAAAAACAAGAATAATGTAATTAACTGTAGTGATAATAATAATGGACAAAGTACTGCTCTTGCTATAACACCACAAAATATAAACTAAAACTAATATTATAACGATAATGTTGAAACTATAATCGTTAAAATAGCGTGTCACGCACGATAAAAAAAAATTGCGCCATAATTTGACAGGTGCAAATATTAATGGCGCCGAAATTTTGACACATTTCGGATACAAGTCTGAAATGGTTATTTTGACGATTACATTTTCATGAGTAAATAATCTTGTTAGATGTAAAAACTAGTGATAAGTAAGAATGGTACCAGTTTTATTCGATATCTCTAAACAGTTTTGTAACTCAGTATTATAATAGGAAATTTTGTGAGACTTTACAACGACGTTCGTACGGTTTTTATGATCTGTGTACTGTTTGTTTTCAATAATTTTCGAGGTACCGTAAGCAGTGTATTCGCCAAAGATAATGCATAATTTTAAAATAAGTATTTTTAGATAGTCGTAAGTTTAAATTAAGAATGGGGTTGTACAGCTGTGACTGTATTTGTAATTCATCATTGTCGTTGACATCATTAAAAAAACGGTTTTTTTTTTCTTGAAGTTCAATTCCAATGTATTATACTTTTATTACGTTATAAAACGTTATCTTAACTGCTGAGATATCAAACATGAAAATAAATGATTTGGATTGAATTTTTAAAGGCAATCAACTATTTATTATATTTAATCTGTGTTATACAATTTAATATCTATTATTTTCCAGTTATTACACGTCAAAAATAAAAATCTATACATAAAAATAAAATATCACCGTATACTCATTTACTTTTCAAGGCATAAAGTGAAATACGCAATAACAAAATTATGATATCTGTACTTGTTTAAGACACAATTTTTCAATGTAATTAATGCACACTATTAATGTAATCGTATTTGTAAACACTTAGGCAGTTGTAAAATGTGACGATCTTGCAAGGTGAACTATGGTATTTACGGGCTTATAATATGGATCTTTCATTTATGCAAAACAAGTCGTTCACTGTTTGACACTAAATAAATTTTTAAGAACATTTCGGTTTCACCCGCGTTCCTGAGGGATCTTATATTTTTCCGGAGTAAAACGTAGCCTATATGTTATTCCAGGGTATGATCTAGCTATGTGACAAGTTTCATCCAAATCCGTTGAGTAGTTTTTACGTGAAAGAGTAACAAACATCCATACTCACAAACTTTCGCATTTATAATATTAGAAGGATAAGCTCCCTCTGTGGTTTTACCTACATAATAAAACTATGGGGTTCTTCAGGGTTGCAAGCGTGTCTATTGGCTTCGTACCATCAGACGAGCTGTATGCTTCTTGCTACCATAGAAGAATAAAAAAAAAACTTCAAGTAAATTATTTCTTCTTAATTAAAGTTATTTCGTGTCACGTAAATGGATGACATAATAATTGTTTTATAAGAAGTTGCAATGCGATCGAGATATGAATAGTAACGTCAACGACCTCGATCTGTCAAATGTCACTTGAAAAGTACGGTTTGCAAGAAAAAATATTTTGTGTTGGTTTTTTTCTACTATTACAAATCTACTGAAGTTTTAGTTGGTTTTTAAAACAATTTTTTTTTCAGCTGTGACATCCCAATTTGACGGGTAGTCAAACCTTTTCTTATTTTGATCGCATAGTAACTACTATTCATAGCTTCGATGACACTTTTTTGAGATCTAATCCAATGTACTATCCATGTGCATAACATTTAATTATTATTATTTAAAAATTATATTTATCAAATTGAATAGATAATGCTTACCTGGTTACTTACATTGTTATGTCTTTTCCAAGTCTTAAATAGTACAATTTATCAAATATAAAATCAAGTGAGAATCTCATTTAAGTGTAATTGGAGATTAACTAGTTACCATACAGCGGAGTTTAAACGTTTTTTCCGTCACTATAGACGATTTTTGTGCCATATTTTGTTAACTAAGTTCAATTTGTGGCGATTTTGATTTTAATACAAAATTTATGTTAGAAATTCACTTTTGTTTTTAATATTTTATGTACAGTCCACCTTACAGTACGTTTCTACTATACTCAACAATAAACACCGACGATGTTTACAGATCAAGTCTGATAACATTGTTGGTCGAGCGAGCCCATAACATTTTGATGTTAAGGAACGATTTGACATGTTACCCAACATCGTCTTAGGACTAGGTGTTAATTTATGTTAACATAACATTGTTAATCGACTAATGGAAACCCACGGTTACATTGGAATACTATCAGCGTTCGGGTGCGTTTGAATTGGCCAATCACAGTACGAAATCCCAACTCCGCATCAGTGGAAACAGTGTGATTATTCACGGTCCCATTCCGCCCAGCTCCAGCTCAGCGTCAGTGGAAACGCAGCCTTTGTAGTATCGAGATACCAAAGGTTGTGATGTCGACTGTACATAGCTTTATGCATTGTTTTGCTTTTTCAAGTCAATTATGGTGCGCCCGAATATTTAAATAAAAAAAAATGCATTTGTGGTTTCATACATTGTCATACATTAGTTTTGAAGATAACTGAGTCTTAGGCTGTGGAGAATTGTAGAATAAATTTACAACAAAATGAAGTAATATATAACAATGTATGAAATTAATTTAGTAATTAAGATTCATCTCGTGATGTATGACGTGTTTAACGTAAATTGTAAACGGTTGATGATAGAACAGTGTATGAGTTTACAATGAAAATAATAAATGGATTAAAAAAGATTGTTGTTGTTCTTATTTGAAGGGGACCGCTGGGGGGATCTAGAGCCTTTGATTTATGCTTGATTTTTATTTATTACTTTAAAATTATTAATGCAATCCTAATTCTAACGGATAAGCCGTTTTGTCTATCATTTCCCATTTTGATTAAAATTACATGTGATAGGATAATATTTATTTCGAGATTCATAGCTAAGTGTTATGCTTAGGCTATTTTATATTCAGATTATGTGGGTGAAACCGCAGGGGACAGCTAGTGGTTCATATTTCAAAATGAATGGAATATGGTGTAAATAAACCCCTATATACTACCAAATAGGGCTCTGCCAACCGGGTACTTAATCCTACTTCTAGGTAAGTATATGATTCTTCAACATGGCCCCAAAAAACCGTTACCATAGCAACCAGCTACATTTTACGCTGTCAACAGCAGATAAGGCTTTAATAGAAGCAAAAAGCTCTACTAAACATTTGTTGTTTGTCCACGTCGGAAACCCGTTGGCTTTCTGTATTCAGTTTACGATTTGCGTAGTTTCTTTACCTTCTGCATGTAGGTATTACTAGATCGAACATGCTAAAAAAAACTAGATCAACTATCGTAATAATGTCTTATTTAGGTACTAATGCTTTTCTGATCAATTAGTAACATGTCACATAATGTAGGTATTGTAGGTAAGTACCTAAAAAACTAAGTAGTTTTCTTACAAAATGTCCAGATAATATAAATCTATCATAAATCTGAAGAGTTTGTTTGAACGCGCTAATCTCCGGTGTACGGGTCCGACTCGAAATATTCATTCACTAATAGTAAGCTACATTATCCCCCAAGGTTATAGGCTACTTATCCCGGGAACGCGAGTGAAGCCGCGGGAAACAGCTAGTAGTTAGTAGTAGGTTTAAATGTAGCCTATCACATAGGTACGACGCCTTGTAATAGCGTACTAATAGAGATGCAAGGGATGGCAACATTGGGAAGAGAGAGTTGGTAACCCGGATGGTGTTCACACCGACACACAATAATTGTATGTAAGTTGTAATGAAGGAGATAATTAATAAAACCCCAAGTGCAAATATTTTAAACAAATTATTTTTATTTAATCTTCTACACGCCTACCTAATTAAATGAAATGAAATGAAATATTATTTATTCAAATAGACCTTCACAGGCACTTATCAATTGTCAGACTAATGCACGGTTCGGAAGGTAGCTTCTATCTTCACACATGCTCCATAGTATGTAGGCGTGCAGTTGTTAAGTCGATAATACAGTTCTGTGTCTCTTGCGATTTTAATTCGGTACAGATACCTACACACGTATTTACTAGCGCTTCCCTTTTGGGTAACGAGAGGCTCCATCCAGATTTTTGTACGTCAATGAGAACGTCGTTTCTAGAAAGTTTTATATCAATGTATTCGTACCTTGTGCAAAATAATTGTCCCCTTTCGGCACTTCACGAGTAGCAATTTGTATAAGAATGAATGTACGCACTCGATCCAAATAGCTATTTACTCTTATGAATGCTAAAGTTACATAGAATAAATAAATTCTTCACAAGAATCCTTGCTTATATTATTGAATTTAGTACACTTGAAATACTCAGCCACGCCACGCGCAGTATATAGAGTTCTCCGTAGTTGCTTGCCTTTAATTACGACCCGTTCAGCAGTTTTTTTTATGATGTATAGGCCAGTGTTTGACCACAATCTCACCTTGGTCAGTGATGATGTGGCCGATGATGGTAAGCACACAAAGCCTAGAAAGGAACTGGCTCTCAAGTGCAGCTGTCGGAACACACCGAAAAGTGCTTGGTGACAGATTTTCAACTTGAGGGTGGTAGCCAGCCAGGCGGGTACTACAAAGTACCCTACCACCGTGTTATGGTTTCCTCACGATGTTTTCCTTCACCAAAAGCTCAAGCTCATTGTAGGATTCGAACCCACGACCTTCGTCGCGGCATCCGACGTCACTATCACTGAGTTATCATCGCCTTTGAAGCCGTTCAGCCGTTTAGTCGAGAAAAGGTAACAAACAAACAGAATTACATTCGCGTTTATAATATTAGTATGGAAGTATGGATACTGTTGTGAATAGCAGAACTACAGATAATTTCTGAGCTAAATCTCAAAACTCTGTGCAATACTGTGTTGAAAGATTTTTATTTTAATATATTTGACGGGCCAGTTGGCGCAGTTGGTTAAGACACCACCTATTGCGCCGCAGGTCGTGGGTTCGATTCCCATCCAGGACAAACATTTGTGTGCATGAACATGTCTGTTTGTCCTGAGTCTGGGTGTAATTATCTATATAAGTATGTATTTACAAAAAAAAAAAAGTTGTATATGTAGTATATCAGTTGGGATCAGAGAACCGTGTGTAAAAAAATGTCCCAGGATATTTATTATTATTTTATTATTCTATTTTTATCTTAACACATAGTTGTAATAAGTCTTAAGAAAATTATTCATCTTTGACGATCGGGAATCGCATGTCAGTATTGTTGAGGTGTTCCACCATATATTCATGGGCATCCTTGGTCATTTCCACATCGAAATAATTCACCCAGTCGCCAGATTTACCTACAATAGATAAAAACAGAATGATTAAGTTCCTTAAAAAACGAATTGTATATTTTTTTACTCAAATAAATGCGATTTTTGTCTTCTTTTTTATTGGCATACGGAAACTATTATAAAATACGCAAAATGTGTGTGGGGCCAAGTCTGATTATTTTTTATTAAAAAAATAATTAAAAAGTGTTTTTTTATATTTGTGATTTAACAGTTGTCGTGTTGTCAGAGTTATTGCTATATTAAAATTTGTTCAGTATAACCAAATATTGTTCTGAAAATATCTATGTCAATGGTAGAATGTACTGGACAGATTGGTCCATTTATTTCGTTTGTAAAAAAGATTTGCTCATGAAACTTTGTGCGCGTACGATATTTTCCCAAATATTTGTGCAATGCTTTGATGTGCTCTAAAATACAGACACGGTTTTATAAATCAAACGAACTGAGCCATGGATTCAAAAAAACATATTTGAGAATAGTATTTAATTGAGCAGAGGTTACCAATCATTGGTACCTATATTAATTTAACAGAATAATGGTGATACAAAATTTAAACTTTCTGTCTTTTTTTGTTGTCTTTTCGGACCGATGCCGTCTAGCATAATTAATAATGTACCTACAATTTTAATAGCAGTCTTTGTGAGATTTCGTAAATATATTGTGCGTAGGTAAAAAAAGTTTATATTAAATATTATATTTATATAATAACATTATACAAGACGAAGAATTTTTCAACCGAATGCATGGTATAATTTTTATATTTTTTTCGTTTCGATGTCATTTACACCTTGTATCAGAAGGTATGTTTCTATTCTACCTTTTCTGATAAAAGTGATCTCAGATGCATCTTTTGTGGCGCCACCAGGCCTGGTGAAAGTGTTTTTCTTCATGTTATTGAAGCTGATGTAATCAGCTAGTTTCTGCTTCTGTTCCACAGAGTATTCTCGACGGAGAAATGCACATACTTTGTCTATGGACCCTTGAATATCCTGGAATTTGAGATATATAAAATAGCATAATAATTTAATCAGTATGGATGCCTATGGAACTAGGTTTATGCAGGAAAGGTCTTTGGGGCGTGTCTATTTTTGTATTAGCATTCCTGACCCTGCGGTTTTAAGAGCATCCCCTATTTTGCCCCCTCAGGGGTTGCATTTGGTGAACCCTTAGCGAATGCCGACGTAATTGCCTTACATAATTCATAGATTCTACACCTTGCGGTTTGCGTTTACCTATGCGTTGATATGTCACTCAAATCAAATTTTGTTATTTTAATAGACCTTAGCAGGCAATTATTAATGGTCTTATAATATCTCTTTTTCGGAAGGTTGTAATGCTGAGAAGAGCCAGCAATAAACTCGACTCTTTCATTTAAGTTTATGAAGTTACGACAGTTAGAAATATCTGGTAAAAGCCTATATAAAGGCCGATTTTGGTTATAAATCCGGTTCGTGGTCACCACTCGAGAACCTTTCTGCCCCAACGGCCGACTATGGTAGGTATGCCTTTACTCTATCGATAGTATTTTAATACTCGAGTAATCTAATAGGTAGCCAACTAGTTAGTCAGACCAGTTAGACTAACGTATGAGCGTATTTTTTTAATGCTAAACTACCTAACTTTTTGATACATTTTCAGTTCTAAAATCTTCGATCAACAATATCATAGATTTCGGGTCGGCGCAAAAAATACGTCGTCACTTGAGCTCTTATTTTGTTTAGTTCGAATGATCGTAAGTATCAGATTTGTGGCTTTATTACAAGGTGCTATGGTTGTAATTAGGTTGAACTTAAAACTGTTTAAAAACATTTCTCTCCGTTTGTTAGTAAACAAATGCAGCTGTAAAAGTATATATTCACGCGCACATAATTTAGCTTGGATTTTGTACGTGACCCGATATGTATGATATTGTTGATCGAAGTCTAAACTATTATTCGACCCACTCTACCCATTCAAAATCATCCTATATCAGTCAATGGAAATTGATTTGCATGTTGACTTACCTTTTTCATTTCTTCGTAGAATAAGAATAATAAATTCGGATGTTCGCGTCTCTGCCAGGCTTCTTTGATGTGAGGGAATATAGGCATATGTAGTACTGAAAGTGGAAACATTTAAATAGGGTGTAAATAACGAAAGGTGATAACATTCTTTCTTTTTATGAGTTTTCGCTCATCATCTGTCCCACCGTCGACGACTAGCGACAAGCGAGTAAAGCTACCAAGCGTTGAGTGAGTTTTTATCACAAGCTTTAATTTCACTTCACTTGTTAGTATGTTATTGAAGTAGTTTAATAGATGAGATACGTTTTTTTACAAGCTTTTATTTATCTTGCCGTTTAGGTCGAAAGTCGAAACATGTAAGTCAATTTTGACATACTTCCCGGTGTTCACTAACCGATAAAAATACAACAAGATGGTGTCATGAAATAAAAAAAGCTTTTTATCTTATTTTTTATAGCTTTTGTCGGCGACAAACTGGTAAAGAATGAGTAGGTACTTACTAGCCGGTAGTCTGAACTATCAGCTCTTTTACTGAAACGAGATCTTTTTTTGTTGATGTTGTGTGTAGAAATTAAGCTGAACATCTGTCGACTATATATTTTTTTGCTCAATGATGATGTGACCGAATGCGGAAAGCACATAAAGCGTAGTAGGATACCTATATCTATAAATAGTCGATTGCTAATAGTCGCTCCCTAGTCGGCAGTGAGACAGGTGCCTAAGCCGTGTAATTTTTACGTCCTTTTAGCATCTGCGCCCTGAGTCGACGCATCTCTCGAAGTCATTTGAATAGACAAGATGATATTAAAAAAGTTTCTTGTTATCCTACTCATATTATAAATGCGAAAGATTTTGAGGCTGTATGGATGTTTCTTACGCCTCCATGTAAAAACTACTGAACGGATTAGGGTGGAACTTGGTATATAGATAGTTAATACCTTGATTTGACCTACAAACCTGTAAAAATTGACTTCGTTGACAGTCATTTTACAAGATTGACATAAAAATCTACAAATACTTACCTAATAACGTGATAATATCGATACATACAAAATTGGATTTTCGTAGGTATGTGTGTAGCGATGTTACGAATACCGCAATAATAGTTAAAATTCGAATAAAAAAGAACTCACGTAAATCTTTTTTAAACAGCTCCCAGAACTCCTTTAACTCGACCTCGTCGTCAAAATATCGGAACAATTTGTGTGCGAAGTGCCACGACACTGCTACATCGCGGGGATCGCGCGCTATATAAAATACCTGGAGCAATAAAGTGGCTATGGGAAGGGAGGAAGGAACATGCGAAGTGACGTTGTGTTTTCATTTTATTTTCATAAAATCGTAAATATTTTGAGTGTTATTCAATACTAGCTGTTCCCCGCGGTTCCACTCGCGTTCACAGGATAAAAAGTAGCAAATATCATCAAACAAATTACATATACTAATAGGAATTCCCCTGACATAGACGTGCATAGTTCGGTTCTTTTCGGTATCGCTCGGGTTACATCGAGCGACCGCTGTCATCCATTGACATACCGTGTTGCATTGCACGCCCGTGCTATACATGCTTCCCGCTTAGCGTTCTTTTTACTATTGCTTGGCTCCTAAGGATCGTAGCGTGATGTTATATAGCTTATAACCTTCCTTAAAAATTGGGCTTTCAATTGCAAAAAGATTTTTCCAAATCCGTCTGCTAGATCCAGAGATTTGCGCGTTCAAACAAACTCTTCAGCTATTATATGTATAGACTAGCTGTCCCCTGCGGTTCCACCCGCGTTTCCAAATAAAAAGTAGCCTATGCAACCTGATCTAGATAAGGCAACATAATAATTGTCCATGGGGAAAAACAGTTTTCTCTTAAATATATTCCAACATGCTTAAAAGTTTGTCCTTATGCTTTATTTATATTGACTTCAGACGATAGGTAGGTAATTTCACAGGAAATTGTACCTATTCGTTTAAATCTATATGGTAAATCTGTGGGTATCATCGGAATGCGAGGTATCAGTACTGTTTGTCCAACAGCTGGCTCAGTCAAAACCAATCGCTACTATGACAGAAATCTAGAAATTTTACTTGAAGTCTGGTTTTACCATTACATAAATTAGGTGGTCTAATATCTATTTAACATGCATTGTCCTGAATGACTGTCTGACGGATCAACGCATAGCCTAAACCGCTGATCGTAGAGACCTGAAATTTAGAGGGTGTGTTCTTCGTATGAAGTAGGCATCCTATAAGAAAGGATCTTCCGAAATCCTTAGGGGTTGAAAAACTGGGATAAAGTTTGTATGGAACAACGTGATTCCTTGGTCCAATCTACTTCAAATTTTGCATAAACATTCTTTAAGATAATTGATGGAAGACGTGTTTTGTATTTTATTGAAACTCATCGCCTATCGGGGTTAAAAAAGGATAGAAAGTTATTATGGGGGTGATTTGCATCGAAGTTGATATCAATACTGCTTTTGAACTCACATAAAAGCTTGGTGCAATGTAATGCATATGACGAACAATTGGGATGAATTTGCTGTTATGTCTCATGACCGTCTTGGCAACAATCATGGGACAAAAGAAAAGTATAAATTTGATGTTACAACACTCTACATTTCTACGTTAGTTGCAGACGGTCAAATATAGGTACCCATTTGTATTTGAAGTATAACCAGTATACCAAATTTGGTACAAAAGACCAACCCATCAAAAGGTTACGTTTTTCCCAAGATCTTTCTTATGGTCACTTTGATGCCTACGCTGATGCCGATGGTGATAATAACACTGATCAGCGTCCAATAGCCAATCTAAATATATAAAACTTTTAACAAAAATTAGAACCGATATCATGGTACCGCAGATTTATTTCGCTTAATTCAAAACTATCATATTAGAGTTCCTAAATAGTTATTTTCTGCTTTTTAGTGCCTTTGAAGGCGGTTTTATTTTTTGTTAAAAGTTTTTTATTTTTCAATTTTGAATTTCTTATGTGTAATCAATGACTCTCAAGGTCACTGACCTAGGATAAGCATATTAGCGTTGTAGTTTCCATCATCGTTCCTATAACATTTAAAGAATTATCCCCTAACTCCTAACCATTAAGGAGTTGTACCTTCCATCATCAGCTCAGCAACATAAGATGATGACTACCAGACGCAAATATCTGAATAGCTTTAGAAAGTATGATGAAAAACATTGTAAGTGCCTATAAAATTTAAAGAGTTCCCTCGATTTGTCCAGGATCCTATCATCAGATCCTGACTTGGTGACCATGGGACTACTTGTGAAGTATACCCTTTCAAACAAAAAATATTTTTCCAAATCGGTCCAGGCGTTCGAGTATTCGGGGAACATAAAAAAAAATGATTCCGACGAATTCATAACCTCCGCTTGAAGTTGGTTAATTGACTGACTGACTGACTGACTGATCGCGGGTGGAAAGCTATTTAGCATTCTATATTAAAGCTGAAAAGTTTATGAAAAACATTGTAAGTGCCTATAAAATTTGAAGAGTTCCCTCGATTTGTCTAGGATCCTATCATCAGATCCTGACTTGGTGATCATGGGACTACTTGTGAAGTATATCCTTTCAAACAAAAAATAATTTTCCTAATCGGTCCAGGCGTTCGAGTATTCGGGGAACATACAAAAAAAAGATTACAACGAATTGATAACCTCCGCTTGAAGTTGGTTAATTGACTGACTGATCGCGGGTGGCATCGCGGGTGGAAAGCTATTTAGCATTAAATAATAAAGCTGAAAAGTTTGTTTGTTTGTTTGAACGCGCGAATCTCCGGAGTTACTGGTCCGATTCGAAAACTACGCTGTCGGCTGGTAGTTTAGCCATTATTTTGTCGTTGATGGCGTCCACGCTTATATTTCTGGCAGCTAATTAAATTAAATTGCCCTCTCACACATCCATTAATGTTTTTTTTGGTCGATATTACAGACTTTCATAATGAGGAAGATTTTAAGCAAGATTTAATAATATCTGCTCTAGTTTCCCTAACAGGCAACGTTATCTGAAATCACCAGAAAACATCAAAGTTATTCCACCCATGGCTATTTGTGCATTTTATAATTCTGAGAGTTCTATCTAAAGCCTCTAGATGAGCTCTATGAGTCATGTGCACTCATCCCATATTATTAGGTTTGCATCTTGTAAAACCTTCCCCAATGGTCCATTTTTAGGTATAGAGCGTACGCTGTCTTTTTCAAGAAATACCGTAAGGGTCTGTTTAGAAGTGAAATGAGCCGTCCTTCTACCTGTCAATAGTGTAGCAGCAATAAATATCTGATGATGCAACAGCAATGGCTAATTTCGTTGACTTCAAAACTATCAGATTAGAGTTCTTACATAGTTATTTTATAATTATTAGTGCCTTTGTGGTTTTTTTTTGTTAAAAGTATTTAATTTTTAATTTTTTAGTTTCTTATGTGTAATCAATGACTCTCAAGATCACTGACCTAGGATAAGCATATTAGCGTTGTACTTTCCATCATCGTTCCTATAATATTTAAAGATTTATCCCCTAACTCCTACCCGTTAAGGAGTTGTACCTTCCATCATCAGCTCAGCAACATGTGACGACTACCAGACGCAAATATCTGAATAGTTTTCGCAAATATATGAAAAACATTGTTAGTGCCTATAAAATTTGAAGAGTTCCCTCGATTTCTTCAAGAGCCCATCATCAGACCCTGACTTGGTGACCATGTGAACACCTGTATGTATAGTTTCCAAATCGGGTCAGGCATTATTCGAGTAATCGAGGAACATACATAAAAAAAGATTCCGACGAATTGATAACCTCGTCTTGATGACAGTTAAAAATAACAAAAACTGTTACCTAGGCGACCGCTGTCATCCATTGACAACCGCGTCGCATCGCTCACCCATGCTATACATGCTCCCGCTTAACGTTCTTTTTATCATTGCTCAGCTCCTGAGGGTCGTAGCGTGATGTTCTATAGCCTATAACCTTCCTTAATAAATGGGCTTTCAATTGCAAAAAGGTTTTTCCATATCCCACTGGCAGATGCAGAGATTAGCGCGTTCAAACAAACAAACAAACAAACAAACAAACAAACAATCTCTTCAGCTTTATTATTAGTATAGATAGAATAGATAATAACATTACAATGGTGCCGATTCTGTTGTTAACGAACTAAATAAATGTAATCTCACTATATCTCTTTCTAATAGTAAATATAAGAACGGGATACAAGATATTTTAGTCCTGTCAGTTTAATCCGATCACACATTTCAACGTGAATTTAAGCGCGATCTTTATTGGTCACGACTTTTACCCGTACATTACGACGGCATGGATTAAACTGACAGCATTAAAAATGTTCTATCTTTTTTCAATAAGGTTAAAGTGAAAGAGAGGTGACTTGTCTAATATTAGTTAAGTTCGTAAACAACAGAATCGGCACCTTCGCAGTATCAACTAATTTTGGCGGGAGATGTGACAGCGGCATATGTGATTTGACAAATCTTGGTGATGGCAAGTCAGGTAGTGTGCGGAAGTCATCGAAAGTTGCTTTCAATCTGTACTCCAGGTCTGATGACTCTGATCTTATTTCAAAGTCTTGTGTTGAGAACCTGCACAAAGAATATCGTAAATTTTATAACGTAGGATGCCGTGACGAAGGTCCTGGGTTCGGATTCTACATTGAGCTTGAGCTTTATGTGAAGGAAAACATCGTGAGGAATACCATAGCATGGTGGTAGGGTACTTTGTAGTACCCTTCTGGCTGGCTACCACCCTTAAGATGAAAATCTGTCGCCAAGCACCTACCGGTGTGTTCCGGCAATTGCACTTGCGAGCCAGTTGCCTTCATGGTATTGTAACAAATCGGCAAAACATTATCGGCATAACATATGTACTTCTCCATATCAAAGGCTATCTGTGTGCTAAATTTCATCGTTATCGGTTCAGCTATTTAAGAAAAGGTAACAGACAAACAGAGTTAATACTTTCGTAATTATATTATAGCCACGCTACGATCAAATATAAAGCGTTCAATGACTCATACTTACAACAGAACTAATTTATTATGATGCTGACCGACTTATCTATACATTAATAGATGATAACATTGATGGTACCGATTCTGTTGTTTACGAACTAAAATAAATTTAATCTCACTATATCTCTTTCTAATAGTAAATATAAGAAAGGGATGCAAGATATTTTTGTCCTGTCAGTTTAATCCGATCACACATTTCAACGTGAATTTAAGCGCGATCTTTATTGGTCACGACTATTTACCCGTACATTACGACGGTATGGATTAAACAGACAGCATTAAAAATGTTCTATCTTTTTTCAATAAGGTTAATATGAAAGAGAGGTGACTTGTCTAATATTAGTTAAGTTCGTAAACAACAGAATCGGCACCATTAGGTACTTTCACTAAATGAGCCACATAAATACAAATAATTTCAAATGTCCAGTAAAAATATACAGTGTTTGATATGGTTGATATACAAAAAATATTTTATAACAACTTTTTGACAAAACTCTACTTTTGTGAATATTGGGTATACAATTTTGGAAATTAAGAATTTCGACCTAGTTTGGGCTGAGGCGCTGAGCACTTAGCATCTATCGTTAAATAGACTGAAACGTTATACAACATTGCTGATTCAATACCCTCTTCTTGGCCTCGGTGTGTCACTGGTGGACAACCCCTTCAGAGCCGTTCTTCATATGCGTTTCCTCATTCAATGGCCAAGCTAATGCGATGACTGAAAAAGTACCCGAAGCCTCGACAAGTTTGAATTATAGGTAACTAGCAACCCGCCCCGGCTTCGCACGGTTTTACTCAGCTTTTCTATATAATAATATGCATGTATTATACATATAAACCTTCCTCTTGAATCACTCTATCTATTAAAAAAATCGCATCAAAATCCGTTTCGTAGTTTTAAAGATCTAAGCATACATAGGGACAGACAGACAGCGGGAACGACTTTGTTTTATACTATGTAGTGATGATAATTATTATTATTAACTATTATCAGTGCAAGAGCACCCGAAGTGCTCATAATATTATTAAAACGAGTGCAAATGAACCTTTCAGATAATAACGTTATTAAAAAGCACTTAAAAATAGATAAATATTAAATTCCAGTTTTATTGCGTTATGATAGGTTTGCTAATCATAAATTATCATGATACATTTTTCCAACTGTCATGCTGATAATAATTTTAAGGGCATTTTATATTTTATTTGACATCTAGTATCTCAAAACAGACAGTTGAGTTTGAAATCGATTAATCGACTCCAAAAGAGGAGGAGGTTCTCAATTACACTCAAAGTCAGTCCAATATTTTTTAGTATTAGTCTCTACTCTTATGTCTGTCTATCTGGCAGTATGGGTCAAGCAAAAATTATTTTTTACTTACATATTTTTTTTAGTTTTAATAAAGACATTTTGATTTGATGAATTGTACCGCTGTGAATTTGATCGAGTGTATTACGAACCGGTATCTGTATAATCAATTGTAACTGTCGACAACACAAGAATGTGAATGTGTATGAAGGGCCTAAACTCTAAAATAAATTAGTTTTCTGTTTGAGTTTGAGAATGTTAGGTTTCTTTCCCATCAGTTATCGGTTTATCATATGTCGTTCTACGATCTACATATACAGGGTTACAGGTTAAGTCAACCTAGATCCGTTAAGGGCGTGTAGTACCCATCTTTTCTGACATATTTCACTAAAGAACACCCTACCCCAAACCTAAACGTTTTAAATAAAATTGACATTTAATTTTCATTTTTTTATTAACTTTTTGAACTTTCAATCGTCCAGAAAAACGTATTTAGTTAACCTACGTAGGATTTTGGTTATTAAATTCATAGAGCATCTTAATTCGCATGTAAAAAACCAATAATAATAATAATAAGATGCACTAACTTCAAAATATTGTAATTAATGGCAAAAAATCAGCAATTTTTATAAAAAAAATTAAATGTCGATTTTCTTGAAAACGTTTAGGTTTGGGGTAGGGTGTTCTATAGTGAAATATGTCAGAAAAGATGGGTACTACACGCCCTTAGGGGATCTAGGTCGACTTAACCTGTAACCCTGTATAGGTACCGAGTCACTAGCGATATTTTAGGTACTCATATTTGAACACATATTATGGGACTTTTCTTAGGACCAACCCTGAAAACTAGAAAAAAAAAGTAGGTATCTAAAATATCGCTAATTCATGACCGTACACAATTGTATATCAAGTTATTATAGCAATAAGTTGTCACTTACTCAAGATAAGCGAATCTCTTACTGATGGACACAGATGATGCCGTATCAAAGTCCAAATTATTGGCTACCAGCCACACTAGCTCTTGAAGCCATGTTGTACCTGAATAAATTAAGAGAACATGTTAAAATGCCATGAAGGTTGTACTGATAAACCAAGAAATCTGTTGTGGAATGAACTGCCCGCCGTGGTTTTCCCAAGAGAATACAGCATGGGGTTCTTCAAGAAGTGTGAAGAGATTTTTTGCAGAGTCGGCAACGCGCGAGTGATAGCCCTGGTGTTGCAGGCGTTCATAGGCTACGGTGACCACTTACCATCAGGTGGGCCGTATGCTTGTTTGCTGCCTTAGTAGAATAAAAAAAAACCTTTGAATGTATTTCTCTTTCAACGCAGACACTATTTCTATGAATATAGAGTAGAAATTCCTTTAGTTATTGTTCCAGAAACTTCTATGTAAGCTGACTAACTTTTCAGATGAAACTCACCAGATCTTGAGAAACTGGTGACCCAGATGTCATCAGGCCTAACTTCTGTATTATAGATGTCCACTATGTGATCTTGAAGACCTGCTGGGGCTAAATAGCCTTCTGCTCCGACCTTGATAAACGGTCTTGTATACCCTAGAATTTGCATAGATGGTTAAATTAAAACCCACATTACATTAAAGGTAAATTTCAGCAAAACAAAATGTTACCTTTGTAATATTTTTTAATAATCTTATCTTCGTCTTCCGTAACATTTTTGATTTCATGTGGAAAATTTAACTGAGCCATTTTATTGACCTGAATTAATAAGGATTTAAAAATAAACTCATAAATACAGGATCGGTGTTCACAGCATGCGTTCATAACAGATATAGTACTTATAATTTAAACATACTATAACAATATTATGGGGAGTAAAATAAAAAATAAGATAGATAGAAACATTTCCTAGAAAGGATATTATTATGGATGTTTCTTTGCCAAATATGTAATTTATCACTAAATATATCATAATCTAAAGGCCTAATATGTAACTAAGTGGGGATTGAAGAATGAATAGGCAAAGTAGTATATCGTATCGTGGGTTGTATATCGATAGCGAACTATCGATATTTCCACAACACTTTTTTTCGTTCGAGAGTTCGAGTACCTATTGTGGTTCGAGCACAGATGTTCGAGTGAGAGAAATAATAGATCTTCATTCCAGACAGGAAGAAAAACCTATGCAAAAATTTAAATAAATAAATTTTGAGTTTGAGTAAGTTCGCTATTAGCAAATTCAATATACAAATTTTGGTTATTATTCTATATAAAATTTATGGAACGAAACCATAGCTTGTACTGAAACGAGACAGCGCCATCTGTGATTAGCTTGTGTAACTATCATAATGTTACGTACGGCAAAATAAGATTTAATTTCCATTTATTAATGAAATCAAATCAAATGGTATACTTCGATGCCCTTTTACCTTGTATTATTTTTGTATATCACAGTTTATAGGTACGCTCGTAACGTAATAGCATAGTAGATAGCGTCACCGCTCGCTTGCCCGATTGAGAGCGCTCGCCGTTTTGTCTAGTAAGGTTGATTCAGCTATCAGAGGCTACCAACTTAAGTCCTTTAAAAAAAAACACCTATCAGTGCGTGCGCGTGTAATCACAATAACTTCGCTTGTAAAGTACCTAATACATAACTAAGAAAAAAATTGCTAAGCTTAATTTGGGAACCGTTTAAGATGGCCGTGTGTGAAAAATATCCCAGCCACCCAGGATACCATTATTGTTACATATCCCGCTATGTATCTCTAGAGGAAAACCACTCTAAATACTGTCTCAACAGACTTCACATTTAATCATCGTCTAGAATCACTTTAATTCTAGCATCAGTTTCACAAACAATCTTGAGTCTTAATTGTTGGTTTCATTTAAGTTCTAATTTACTTGAGAAGGCAATATTCTTGTGTAAATGGAGCACTATGACACTAAGATCAAAAGATCCTCATTACAGTTGGTTACACTGTGATACTTAATGAATGAATAACGCAGAATTCCACTGTTCCACTGAGTTTATGAAGTGTTTACAGTGCGGGACAAAATAACTAGTAACATTTATAAATTTATAATTGAATAGAGCGCCAAGCAAATATTGTCTTTAAGTTTTTTTTTATAAAATTAAATCGATATTTTTTGTATTTTCGGCATCCCTATTCTATTATGTAGGATATTATTGTTGCCGAGCCGAATCGAATATAGATTTTCCTGTACAAACTTTTATACTTGATTTCTAACATTTCATATAAAACACGCCATCCCAAATTCATGTCTCTAAGACCACCGGTTTGGATTGTGGTTGTAAACAGTATTAGTCAGGGACTTTAAATTTAATGTACCTATACCTAGTACATACCTATATAGTGGCGGATTTACACATTTGCCGCCAGTAATTCAAATATTGCCGCCCCGAAAGACCTCTACAATTCACAATTTTTTTTTGGCAATGAAATTGTAACTTTATAATTTGTGAATTATTGTCGTAATTACATCACCTTTTCCACGTATTATTAGGTACTATTATTGTGAAATAGGGCATCGATGTGTCAGTGCCTAGATATTTATACAGCCCAACGATTTTGTTAAGATTGGTTTTTACAATTTAATTTAGGTTTATAAATAAATATGATTCTTTTAATGTCTGTATAAAAAATTTGCTCCTATGCCGCCTCTAATATATGCCGCCCTAGGCTCCAGCCTACACAGCCTACTAAATCTAAATCTATCTAAATCCAGACAGACAGATAGTTTATATTGGCCACAAGTGTACGATCAAAATGAACACTTGGAGGTAGCTCAATTTTAATTACAATAAAGCTAAAATTAAATCGATCCGTGTGAAGATCAAAGTGCGAGAGCAACTAAGGCGAAATTGCTTTGAAGTGTAGTCTCGTTTGACAAGAGTCTGTGGGTGTATAAGACAGGTGAGTCTTACGAACTTCGTCTTAATCGACACTCCTAATTAATTGCTTAAATCTTAGGCCGCTCTCTTTGACTGAATATTACCATCTATCTGTCATCATGTTAAAAATGAGTAATTATATTGTATAGCTGTTCCACGCGGTTTCACTCGCGTTCCCGGGATAAAAAGTAGCCTATAACCTACGGCAATAATTTAGCTTCCTATTAGTGAAAGAATTTTTCGAATTTGACCACTCCGGAGATTAGCGCGTTCAAACAAACTCTTCAGCTTTATTATTAGTATAGAATTTATTAAGATAATGCAATTTGTCTGTCTCTGTGCTAAGTAAGCCGCGGACAGACGGATGGACGGAAATGGCGAATCTATAAGGGTCCTTTGATGACTATGGAACCCTAAAAACTGATATGTCAAACACGATCCCAAACTAAGTAGAGTTTGTATTGCACTGATGTACCACCCTACACCCGCTAAGAGAATTCGTATCTGAGACCTGACAGAATATCATAAAAACTACTGATCCGATTTTAAAAGAAGGTACTCATAATTATAATCAAAATCTCATTTACTCAGTTTAGGCCCTAATAAGGCACTTATGAACGTCAACAGTTACAATTTTTAGACTCTACTACCGGTTCGGAATACACTTGAATAATATTTAATTATCTTACCTACCTACCTACGTAATAATGTCATAATGATTTATGATGATGAAATACTAAATTATGACGTCATAGTTTCATAGCATCAATGATCTACTCTACTCTACTCTTAGTGGTTCTACTGTTAATTAAATATCATAAAAAGCATTAAATGTAAAAAATATTTGATGTTTCCACGTGTTTTTAGATGTTTTATGCATTGGTTAGTGTTTGGTCAGCCTATTGCACTGATTGCCCCCGAGAATCCGCGCCTGGTCAAAGAAGGTCCCACACAAATACACAATCGCTGTAAAAAATAAAATAAATAATATTAGGGTGAAATTATCCTACAACTTACCGACTAAGAAACTTCCTATCACGATCAAATTAGCTATTATACTAAACGAAAGCATCGGTTGACACTTATAACCTAAATAATAAGAAATGCTATACGTCCCTCCCTACGGAAGCCCGGAGCGGTATGGCGCCTACTAACATTTCTCACGACTTTGAGTGATGGAAGCCGTATAAGGCTTCATTATGAGACTGGCATAGTATTGAATCTATTCGATATTTGAGCGTGTTCTTGTGCTTTAGACGTCCTATATCCTACTAATAAAGATTAAATAAAATGTGAGGATGTTTGTTACTCTTTCACGCAAAAACTACTAAACGGATTGAGATGAAAATTGGCACATAGATAAATCATACCCTAGAATAACATATAGGCAACTATTTATCCCGGGAAAACATACGATCCCTCAGGAACACGGGTGAAACCGCGGGGCAGAAGCAGTAACAGCTGAACGGATTTCAAGTTACATATTTTTAGGTCCTGGACTTTGAGTAGGTTCTTTTTATTCCAGAAACGGGGCAGCCACGGGGGACATCTAGTAGTGAGATAAAAGTGAGTTTGCACTCCGTAGTAAATTTAAAAGTAGGTTATGTTACAACCGGTTCTTAGTGGTCAGTAAAAGAAACCTTTTTTATTATGTATAGGCCTGTGTTTGGCCACAATCTCACCGTGACTGTTAAAAAAGGCCTATTTTTAAAGTTGATTTGTAATTATGTAAATTATGTACTGCTTCACAAAGCTCAATTCGTCGATAATCTGTGCAAGCCTGAGCGTCCAGTAAATAGCATTTATTAGGCTAACAGTGTTAATTAAGTCATTTATTCTGAATTTACGGTACATAGTATTGACACTGATGCAGTACAAATTAATGTATGTATTTACCCGTAAATGGCAAATTGCTGCTTTATTTGACCTGCTGTAGTATCAATCCTTTGATATACGAGTAGGTATATGATGTAAAATCCGTGAAAAGTTTTAGTAGAACGGCTACCATTATACTAAAACCTAACTTAAACTGAGTGACTATGACTTGAAGATGATTTAACATGACTTGATCTTTACTAGAACTTTAAAACTTGACGATTGACGAGAATTTAAATACATGAAGAATATAAAAATAACTACATTGCCCAACTTGACACTGGCAAAATGCACTAAGTGTTATGCCAAAAAGAAAATATTTGTAGTTCTAGAAAATGGTGCAAAGGGCGGCGTGGTCATAGAAATAGCATAGAATAAGTAATATAAAAGGTAGGTAGTATATTATTTACTCTATGGTAATTAATAGCAAAAGTTATTAAAAACATCCGGCTTTAAGGGTATACCTTCGGTTGGAGCGCGAAATTCAAATTTTATCACGTTTTTTGCAAATTGCAGCTCAGTTATAGGTCGTAAGTTATCAATATGTTATTTGCGACAAGAATGGTAGAATATTTACTGATTAATAACAAAAGAAATCATCAACATATTCCTCCAAGGTATATTAGTAACATTTTCATGAAATAGTCGTGTATGATGATTTATTTTAAACGTGATAAAATTTGAATTTCGCGCTCCAACCGAAGCCTCCACCTTAATTTGTTTTTGCCGTCTGAGGTTGTTTTAAAGGTTGTCTATAACTCCTAGATAAATTGTCTAATAGGTATATTAATTGATTTCGTCTCTTTCAAAATTAGACGTAATGGATAGATGTCTGTCAGATAGTTAACCGGGACCACAGAATATATAATAGTACTTAAACCTGACAGTCGCTATTTTAAAACTATTAAACCAAATTAAACTAACACATAACAATCACCCCTATACGTTTGGTATACTGAATACTTTAAATCTTTCTGCTAACCTCTGTACCTTTTCAATTGGGGCAAGCTATAAGCGGTGAGCGAAACAAAATAAAATAACTGGGCCTTATTACAATTTTTAAATCAAAGTCGCATTAGATGTCAAGCCATTTATTCAGTTGAGGTTTAAAGGGAGAGAGCAGAGAGTACAATTTTTAGGCTGGTTTTACCTCCACCTTGCAGAATTCTGCAGCCATCTTAATGTTATGTTGTTGCAAGTTTGTACGCATGAAAGAAAATGTTCCTTCTGTCTATAATCTTACCCTATATTTATTCTCTAGTTTAACATAATATATTTTACAACAAATAATGCAGAGAAAGCCCTCATTTGGAAATATCATTTCTTGTAATATATCGTCGCCTTAAATCGCTATATCTCATACTTTGGGCGTCAAAATTCTATTCGAAATGCAGTAAAGTAGTCTCTTGTTGCACTTCGAATCGCGGGAATATCGTTCTAAACTTGAAATTTTCAAATGCGTTTATTAAATTTCAGCTTTCAAATTTCACTTGGCACGCGAATACCGCAGTCGGGATCGATATTGTATGATACAGAGTATTGAATATCGTGGGAGCTTTGACTTTGTGGTTTTTGAATGAGGAATTATACACTAACGACTAGATACCGCCCTCCCTGTCTAAGAATGCGTAATAAATATAGTGACGGGACATTGGGTGCGATCGGAAATACATCTAAAGCGAAAATTACACGCAAAGTTGCGTCCCGAATCAGTGTGAACGCGCTCATGATAGAAGGTCATCATGTCACCCGAAAGACGTCCACTGCTGGACTAAGGCCTCCCTCAAGGATTTTCTTGATGGCCGGTCTTGCGCTACCCGCATCCAGCGGTTTCCAGCGCCCCTCACACGATCATCGGGCCATCTTGGGGGGCCTGCCCAAGCTGTCGCCAATCGAGAACCCTTCTGCCCCTTAAAAAATGTTACATTTATATGTAATAACCCTTTAAAAAAATCTGACGGCGTACTGACTCGCGTAGTTAATTAAAGAATAGGATTAGAAATGGCGGCCAATCTCATGCTGTCCTGCTCGGATCATACCTCCGTCTATAATTATCTGAGCAGGACAGCATGAGAGAAGCCGCCATTTCTAGTCCAATTCTTAACTACATGTGTTAGATAGGTATATTAATGAATACTGTTGCCCCGTAAAGGGCAACTTACGATCGATCGTTATTGACTTATTACGCCCTTTAGACCTCTAGACTACAAGATAGTACCTAACATTAATAAATTTACTAACAAGACAGATATAGTCATTGTAATATGAATACAAATTTGTGTTTCGTCTCAAAATTGTGGAGCAAAACTTTAATTAAGAAATTATTTCACAGACAAAACCGGCCATCTGTTGCAGACTGTATTAAAATATTGTACGGTGCTCCGAAAGTTGCCGTTTTATTAAATTGTTCGTATACGGTTAATGGAAAATTAATTAAATTAATTTAATTTGAGTAAATAAACGCGTTTAATAAAAGTTTATGAAGAAAACCGTTGTTTATTTAATGTATTTTTATTAATAACGCTAAGCTGACCTATCAGATGTTTTGTACAGATTTTAAGTCCACACAAATCCCATAGAAAAAAGCACATTCAGTTTTTCATGACGTTTCAAATTTTCCACCCAACTTTTCTTTGCCTAAAAACCTTATTCGGATATTATAGACATTTTAAAATAAACAATATCCAATAACAATTCAGCAGGTATTACCGTGGGATGGGAATTCCGAGGGGGGGTGGGGGGCGCTGATGGTAGTAGCCTCCTGGTATAGACATAGGGTTGAAAACTCATGTACTTCTAAACTGCCAAAGTGCAAACATTGTATCAGAAGGTAATGAAGTTCAAGTGTGAATTGGACCTTAAAACCTGCCCTATTGTAAACCAATGAGTAACACTGCCTTTATTGATTCGTGAATAATCTAATTGTTTCCATAAGGATGAATCCTAGCTCCAACCAGCCACGTTGCTCTTTTGATCCCATATTTAGTGCTTATTATTTAAGTCGTAAAGTTTAAATTGTATTGTTTCAGGGGTATAAAAGTTGGTGTAATGGTATTACACTCGTTGTGTTAGTCAGTCAAGCGGGTGCTAATTGATTTACTTTGAATGAGTTGGATGAAGCTCAGATTATCATTTGATTAGTAAAAATATGAGCAGTCAATCAACATTCTGAGAAGCTTTTTGTTAATAAAACATTTTTTAACGAAAAATCGAACCGACTTCAAAACAGTAAAAAGCAAAAAACCATGTAGGAACTCTAATCAACCTGACATTGTTTTGAATCTGAATAACTTTTAGAAGTATATGAAAAAACAGTTCCCTCGGTTTCTCCAGGATTCCATCATCAGATCCTGACCTGTAAAGTATACCATTTCAAACAAAAAAAGAATTTTACAAATCGGTCCAGGCGTCTTCGAGTACCTAATCGAGGAACATACATAAAAAAAAAACATTCCGACGAAAAGAGAACCTCCTCCTTTTTGAAGTCGTTTAAAAATACACCAACGTCTATTAACATATATTAAATTCTATCCATCCAAAGATTTTCTTTAAGAGTCCGAGTTGAATTTGCCCAATATTTTAGTTGACACACTAAAAAAATTGGGCAAAAATGTTACTTGTACTTTGTATATTTGTTCTAAATAAATTGTATCCAAATGATCATCATCATCATATCAGCCGAAAGACGTCCACTGCTGGACAAAGGCCTCCCCCAAGGATCTCCACGATGGCCGGTCTTGCGCTAGCCGCATCCAGCGGTTTCCCGCGACCCTAACAAGATCGTCAGTCCACCTTGGCCTGGCCACGCTACGTCTTCCGGTTCGTGGTCGCCACTCGAGAATCTTTCTTCCCCAGCGGCGGTCGGTTCTACGAGCGATGTGCCCCGCCCACTGCCACTTAAGTTTGGCAATTCTTCGGGCTATGTCGGTTACTTTGGTTTGCCTGCGGATCTCATCAATTCTGATCCGATCTCGCAGGGAAACTCCGAGCATAGCCCTCTCCATTGCTCTTTCGGTGACCTTGAGCCTTCTTATAAATGATCCAAATGATATAATAGTAATACCCTAACACGTAATATCTCATGTAAGCGAATCCGTGACGTGAAATTAATTAATGTGTCCCGGGACGTTAATGAAGTCCCATTGTAATAGCATTTATCACTAAACATGTGTAACTTGACTGCTCAGAAGTATGGACCCTTAAATATATGGAGGTGGCATCTTAAGGTTCACAGACTGGAACATAAATTATAATCGGGCGTCTACCATGAATTTTCGTAAGAAGAAGTCATCGTAAACGCCCGTAATTTATCTATCTATCTATCTAAAATTAAATTTATCACTAAACATGCGTAACTTGACTGCTCAGAAGTATAGACCCTTAAATATATGGAGGTGGCATCTTAAAACATGTGTAATTTGACTGCTCAGAAGTATGGATTCTCAAATATATGAAGGTAGCATCTTAAAACATTGTGTAACTTGACTGCACAGAGGTATGGATCCTTAAAGATAAGGAGGTGGCATCTTATAACATGTATCACTAAGCATTGTGTAACTTGACTCCTCAGAAGTATGAACCGTTAAATATATGGAGGTAGCATCTTAAAACATTTACATGGGCACAAAGGAAACACAACTTTGCTCGTTAATGGATTAATTCACTACGGTAGCTAAGGGAAGGTGAAACTCGAAATAAAGACATAAATATAAATCATTTGCATATGGAGATTGTCTGTTGGTGATTCTCCTTCAATCTGAATCATTTAATGCACAACCTTGGTGCGCAAATCAAACTCGAACTTGTCTGGTGTTTTTTACTTTATTTACCCATTAGATTTTTTTCAAAATAAATAATCGAACTTTCTTTCATTAACTTATTATGTCACATCCAATATTATTCCTCGTTCTGCCATTTCCTAATCCATGTTATCTCTTACAAATGCGCTCACATTGTCTGTATAAATTACATAGCCTTTTCCTATATAATACGTCATATTACAAGCCCTTATTATAGTATATATGCTATATGTTACGGGGAAAATATATAATTGGGTAATCTGTTAATTTATTAAGATCTATATTTGAAATGGTAATTTTATTTGTAAAAGGATTTCGAGCGACAATCAGTTGTCTTATCTAGTCTGGCGTCGCCACCATTTAATACAGCTTAATAGATTTCCCTTTATAGTGGACAACCGTGTGACGGCATTGAAACGCTTTTGTTTCTGGGAACTTATTTTGGTTAACTGGTAACTGGTTATCGTACTCTTTTTAAAATTCAATTAATTATTACTTAAAAAAAAGTTTATTATGACCCAATAAGGTTTATTTTACTTTGACGTCAAATGGTATTTTAGATTTGATATAAATATCGGCCCATAAAATGTCTCTATGCTAAAAATCACGTCAATACGAAATAAGGACAAACAAACAAACACACACACAATATCGCATAATATTATGAAGCATTTAATAATAATTTTATATTCATTCTCCTTACAAACTTTATGAACACCATAAACAATGAGATTAACAGGATAGTATGCCATTTTAGTTTGTAGGAGAAACTAAGGTCCAGTTGCATCGAACCATTAGTAATAGTAAAACCATTCGTTTCATTCATCCTCATCATCATGTCAGACGAAAAACGTCCACTGCTGGACAAAAGCCTACCCCAAGGACACCCATGATGGCCTGTCTTGCGCTAAACAAATAAAAATTTCCAAAGCTGACAAAACACCTGACAGAGAGAGAGAGAGAGAGAGATTTACCAGATAGTATAATATTGCAAGCAGCTACAGTAGAATTGCAACTTTAGCTAAATCACGTAACATCCACATAGCCAGGTATAAGCAACAACAATTTAGTTAATTAATAAGGTGTCCGAATTCATGTAATGCCTGTAACACAAGACATTATGTTAGACGAGACATTGTCTTCTATTGTATAAAGGCATGCACACGCGATAATTTGGACAGCGTTTAATGTGCTGTGTAACCTTACCTTTTGTTACCATTATTACCATAGTTATGTATGTTAGGATATACAGGTTATCTTATTGGATGAATGAAGCATTGCTGAGTTTTTTGCCGTAATCTTCACTATTTAAATGTATTTAATCTGTGTAATCAGTTGTAAGTTTTGACGTTCTTAAGTGCCTTATTAGGGCCTAAAGCTGAGACATAGACTCAGCTTATACAGAGTATTGTTCTTATTAGTTTTCAGTAAAGCCAAACAGGCCTATGTCAGATCTAGTCACGTTAAATCACATACGAAACAAAACTGTCCATACAAATAAGGGTAAAAATCCCCTATTTCCCCCCTTAGGGGAATTCCAAAAATCCTTTTTTAGCGGATGCCAACATCGTAGCTATATGTATACCAAATTTCGACCTGATCCACCAAGTGGTTTGAGCTGTGCGTCGATAGATCAGTCAGTCACGTTCTCCTTTCCGAAAAAAGTCAATAATATTCAAATAAACCGAGAATATGAATGTTCCGAAGATGCTGCTCAGCAGGGCTATTTTAAAACACTCGGATTCGAGATCGGAAACGAAAACATTCCGCTGTCGATTCCGTTTCTGACGAGCTCTACAAAGGCTATTTTAAATAGCCGTTGGATGACAGATCGAAACAAATCAATAGCAGAAAGATGGAGTGCGTTTAGAGAAATTAAAAGTCTAAATTTTATTTAAAACGAATTTAAAGTTTTCGAATCCGTTTCCGATGTCGAAACCGAGTGTTTTAAAATACCTCTGCAGCTTAAATTCTTCATTAATGGTTCACAGACAATAGACGCAGTCATTGGGAGCATTGCATCGTTTACCAATTCAATAAGTACCACAGACTCCTAGCTACTTAATTTAGACGCTCATTCGATTTACAAACTGAAGCCACTCAAAACTGAACTTCGGTACTCTTGGAAAAACTTTATCAACTTCAACATTCTAAAACGAGTCGTATTCCGCGAGGATAAAGTTTAAATGTGGTTGTAAGTTTGTTCGTACACTTCGGACAAGTTTTCCAGGGTTCCTCTAGAAGTTTAATGACTAATTACCCCCCCTCTCGGCGATCTCTGACCCAAACTCGATTGCGGATTTAATTCTGTAGGGTTTCAAATTGGCAGCTACGGAACTTATTAGATTCGTATTATGATTTTGTTGGGAGTTCGTGTTTAATATTTTTCTGTTACGGTTTTATCTTAAAAACGCCATATCATAAACGTATAATAATAATAAAATAATTAGTAATATGTACCTAATTAATAGTTCGATAGAATTTAATGATTACTTACTTATGTTATAAAATGGTGTGTCTTATGTTAAAAATTATTCCATAAACTTGTGTTAAAAATTATTCTATTGACTTTATTATTTTACTGAATCCTCCGTGCGCAAGTCTGTCTCTCTCTTGTCCGGTCGTTTTGAATTGACGTAAATTTAATCGATTCCGATAATATCTCTGTATTTACATAGGTATCTAAAGTATTTTGAATAACTATTATCAAATCATTATCTATGATTTTTATCTGTTTAGTAACACCTATAAAGTAACAAATATACTTATCGCTTTCACCTAAATACCTTTCTTATTTTTCAACTGCGATTATAAATTTCTTCAGTTTTATTGACAGTTTAATTTAATTAAAAATAAGATTCTTTAAAAGTAATATCAACCTACGAAAATAAAAGCGTAATCCAGAGAGCAATTTTATCATTAAAAAAACATGGCATTCATTATATTTTATGGACCGACCAGAGATTGTAATCTTTGGACAGTTCGAGATGTTTTCCAATATTGAGGGGGTAACATTTCTGTAGGTCTTTAGATACAGTAGCACGGTGGTAGGGTAGGGTGTCATATACTACCCGTCTGTCACTGCTACGGCTCTCAACTTGAAAATTTGTCACCAAGCATCTACTGCCATGTTCTGGCTGCACTTGGAAGCTAACTTTATCAAAACTTTTCATGTATACTACCTCCTTAAGCTACATCTTTACTACGGGGAGATAGTTAGTGGTCACAGCACAGCAGTAAAAAAAAGAGTGACTACATGAATTTGGTAGGTACGTTCGCACCAAAAGGCGGTTAGCACGTATACCAAAGTAGTTAATACCAGATAGTATCAGTGACAGATAAAATATGATATTAGTGACAGGTAACTGATAATTATGATCCCTCTGACTCGACAAAAAGGCTCTTTACGAACTGTGTAAGGTCGAAAATTATACGTCGTTAATTATATCTGGTAATTATGTCAAATATCGATGGTGCGAGGTATCAAGTCCTGCAAAATTAAGCTTTCAGTGAAGGATCATGAGGAAACCATAGCACTGTGCTAGGATAACTACATTATAGTAGCCGTCCGGTTGGCTATCACCCTCAAGTTCGCCAAGAACCTACCAGTGTGTTCCGGCAATTCTACTTGAGAGCCAGTTGCCTTCTTGGCATTGTAACTGGTCGGCAATACATTGGTAATACCTCTGGTATTGCAAATGGCGATAGGTGACCGTAACCACTTATCATCAGGTGGACCGCCTGCCTGCTTGTCAACCTTCTGACAAAAAAAAGTGTTGAATATGAGAGGCAAGAAACTGAAAGGAGTAGTGCGTTCTAAGAGAGGCCTATGTCCAGCAGTGGACTGAGAAAAGTTGGTGATATTTGTTTATAAATAGGTACTCTATACGATCATTCGTCAAAACCACCGCGGGTGAAACCACACGGCACAGCTAGTAGTATAAAATGACTAATATTGTGTTCAAGTACTGAGTTTTTATCAGTCCAAAAACATTAGAGTCCTAATGTTATCTTGGTGATAGATGAATCAATATCATGATAAGATTGCTTACGAAATTCACGCCTATTTATCAGATATTTTAACCAACTGTAAATAAGGAGGCTTAGGCCTTTTTCAGGATTCCGTTGGCAAAAAATGACCTCCCTTTGTCTCAAAAATGGTCAATTATCCAATGGTAAATTTTCGCCTATTTTCTTAAATAACAAAAATAATTGAGATCCTCACAACAAGCCCTTTCATATTTTGATGTGTCACACAATATAATTTGCAAAACATTTTTTTTTAAATTTCTAATTACACGTCCGTGTTTGGGTCACCGATTTAGGTACATATTATGTGTACCAAATTTCAACTCAATCCAGTCCAGTATTTTGGGACTGACAGACACACGAGTGATCCTATAAGGGTTTCGTACAAAGTCCTCCCCCTCCCCCGGTAATGCCCTGAGCCGAGGTTCGCACCCCATTCGGGGGTGCCCTCAGGCGTTGTTACCTAAATATTACCCGGCTGAGAGCCCTCTGCGCTCGCTGATTTGTCCGGTAAGGTTGTTGCAGCCACCTGAGGCTACTACCTTAGTCCTTTCAAAAAAAAAAAAAGGGTTTCGTTTTTTTTCTTTTGACTTTCGGAACCTTAAAAATGTTAAATTTTTATTATTTGGGAGATTATACCTATGCGAATAGGAAAACGTAAACGTTTGAATTATCATATTTGAGACGAGATAAATAATCTTTTCTACGGTTGTTATGTAAGGTAAGTAAACACGTGACGCGTGGATAAGTCGTATTTATGTAGATTTGAAGACAGATGTAGTACGATCAAGAACTAACTAGAGTAATGTAGTCTATGTAGTCAGTAGCAATTAGGCATAATAATACTTAGTCTTTCTATAGAGTGCACGTACGTAGTTTAAAAAAAAAACATTAAATATTTTGCTAGTGAAAGTTAATTAATTTTTAAATTCAGAACGTAAAAAAAAACTGAACACGAAATTTATGTTAGTGACGCGTATACAATTTGAAAAATAGAATACAGATTGTTTTAATTTTGTTTTTATTCTGGTATTAAGCTATCTACGCGTGCCAATAAAATCGTGTTTATATATAGGGTTATGAACGAAACTGTTATCGCAGTACTGTATTAGTGTTGTGCGTGAAAGCTGCCTGAAAATGGCGCCTTGGAATGAACTACCATATGAAATAACGAATGTTACCCCAGAAGAGGATAGACTGATCAAAAAGTGTCTCATAGGTTGGTCGTGCTGTGTGTCCCCAACGTTGGGTCTGGTATATGTTTGTGGTCGTTTGCGTGGGATTTATGTTGGGTTTACGTTTATGGTAAGTTGCTTTGTATTTTTATAAATTAACATGAGTAATTCGTAATAAAAAAAAATAGATAGTTACTATTAGTACAAATTTTAAATGATGTTCAAGTGTGTGTTGTTTAATATTATTGTTATTCTTTATTTCAACGCAAAATATTTGAGAAGTTGTCATACCTAAATAAATAGGTATATGAACTTTAAATAGGAACAAATGTAAACAATGAAATTATGTTCGAATTTTTTAAATAATTTTATTTAAAAAAAAGTTTTAATCTTCGAACGTAGAACTAAAGCATACATAATACTTCTTCCTAGTCGGACACTCTTGACAGAGTGGTCGTGGTTATGATAGGTCTTGAGTGGCGGCTTTTGCAATCCGTCTCCATTCGGCCCTGTTGCAAGCATTGCGGGAACACTCGGTCATGGTGGAGTGTGGGGTAGACACTATAAGATCCGACCATCTAGTCGGAGACCGACCACGTGGTCTTTTGCCATTCATTCTGCCTTGAACTACCAAACGTTCCATTGAGTCCTCTTTGCGGGTAACATGACCAAAGAACTTCAGGATTCGTATCTGTACAGTTGATGACAGTCTTTCCCTTATCCTGAGCTCATCCAAAATCGACACATTAAGCATACACTGCAAGTTAAATAAAAGCTTTTAAAAAATAAGTAGTATCTAAATCATATAATAATTATGCTCGAATATTTTTCATGATATTTTCATTTTTGACCGGTAGGTTGGTAGTGTACCTACGTTTTTTTTATGTTGTTTTAATTAAGTTATAATTTATTTGTTGAATTTTTGTCCTATTATGTATTTTAAAGCTATAAACTTGTGATATTTGAGAACCCCCTAATCTTACCACTGCTAGGTATAATCTACCGCTCTCAAAACTAATCAACTAATCTCTTACCATGTCTTTTGCCAGGTGCATTTGAAATGTTAATCAAAACTTTAAAATAAATAATAGCCAAAAGTTTGCCCACTCCCAAACTAACCAAAGCCGACCCTGTTTAACATACAGGTAAGTAAATACTTACTTATGTAGTTGAAAAGGCGCTTTTACCTTGCATATCTTTATGACATGTTACGGAACGACACTTATCTTTGAGATGTAGATCTGTTTATCCGTCCGTGGACTATTTTTGTTATCACAACTATAGAGATGTCATCGTTATCACGATATTTATCCAAAAAAATGGCGGAAGTACATAAAATTCATGACAGAAAATCATATCATCGAATGAAAATTCCAAGTAATTTTTTAACTATATTTTCCACGATCCCCTTTTTCCCACTTTATTAGAGTATTTTTTTTAGATAATCCATTATTTTCAAAATTACAAGTTTCTAGTTTGTGTTTATAGTAATGTAACGGGTCTATTCACGCATAGAATATTATCAAAATATAATTATGCGTGAATAGACCCGTTACATTACTATAAACATGAATTGTGTTCGCGAGAGTTTCTAGTTTGTGGCTTGAGTGCGTTAATTGGGCAAGTCTGAGTCAGCTACTTCTCAAGAATTGTTTTATTCACGCCCCTTCCCACAAGCCAATGTGTGCTCATGTTGGTGGCATCACGCGGCGTGTACAAATTCGTATACATTGATTCCTTCAGGCTTCTATAACCGAGAAGCAAAGAAGAAAATATTTATATTTTTTTTGCATTTTTGTCCTCAATTAGCTATCTCCTACACTCTTCTTACCATAAGCTATTCATTGCGATTTTTTCAAGTATCACTGATGAAAAGGTCACAGGCAGACAGAGATACTTTCATATTTAAAATAATATGATTAATGACTTTATCTTTATCCTACACGAACAAATTATCTGATAATATATTCATAAATAATTATAATGCACTCAATTATTACGTCATTGTAGCAGTACAAATGTACTTGAAATTTACGACCTATAAATTGATAATCATCAATCAGATAGAGCCGATCGTAGGTATGTTTTGGATAATTGCCTAACCGAGAGTACAAAGTACAAGCCAGGGTCGTTGCGGGTTTTTTGTGATTGTTGTTTTTTTATTTATTTATTTCATCCTGACAAATTATTTGTTATAACGCTTGTTTTGTCCATCGTTAAGTCCATAATATAAGCTTTTGTCTTGTAAATTTTCAGTTTTTCTACTTGTTTTTTGTTACTTAATCGTCTTTGTTTTATATAAAAGTTAGTATTCCAGTAAAATTGTCCATTAAGGGCTTAAATAAGATGGATGTCTGTCGATATTTGTGTTTGCCAATTGAAAATCACAAAAATATGGAGTAAACATAAATTTTAAACGGCGTTTATATAAAAAATTACAGGTTACACAAGACCTTTTGTAAAATGTGGCGAAAACGAATATGTCATGCCTGGAGCTTTCAAAAAGCACGCCGAAGCTATATACAACATGGAGGTGCGGTCTGATGATATTTGGGTGATTACTTTTCCAAGATCAGGTATGTAATCGTAGGTACTGTAGGTATATAAACTAAATAGAGTAATAGGAAGAATTATCAACAACGGTAATTTATGAAAATGCTTGCATTTGTCCAGCAATGGTGATTTTTAGGAATATGACATCATAGAATATATTCTACATGTTGTACGCTTTATCAGTTTAACCAAAACGTATCGTAAATGGTGAGGCATTTACGATATTGATAACTGAAGTACTTTTGTTACGCATTTGATACAATGTGTCATGTCATATGATGTGATGTTACATTTCACGTAGTTTTATTTATTTGGAGTTTAAATTAAATATGTGAGAAAAATATCCAAACCTTGTACCTGTTGATATTTAAATGATATATATATTTTTAAGTTCGGAATAGTTATTTAGTAACAATATTCAGAAGATTGTTTGCCCGATCATTTTATCCTTGAATGCGGCCCTGCACTTTTTACTTCAAGAGCTGTAGCTAATTGATATTTTTCCAGGAACCACGTGGACACAGGAATTAATATGGCTCGTAGAAAATAACTTAGACTATATGGCTGCCAAAGATAAACCACTTTATGAGAGATTTCCAATGCTAGAGTAAGTAATTTTTTTTCTTTTTTTTATTGTAGGTAACTATTATTATTCTTTTTTGTATTTCTTTATAAAAATCTATATATTCCAGAACCACAACACAAATACCCGAAATAGCTTTCGAGCTCATAAAGGTAAATTTCTTGAATCTGGGTAATTTCCAAGGATTACACGAAGCCGTCAAACAGGAGAGCTGGAAGTCCATAGCAGAAGCGCCATCGCCTAGGTTGATCAAAACCCATTTGCCATTGTCACTGCTGCCACCGAATCTGCTGAGTAAAGCTAAAGTGGTGTACGTTGCCAGAGATCCAAGAGATGTTTCTGTATCTTATTATTATTTACATAAAATGGTCCTGAAGGGATTGATGAGGACACAGTTTGTTCACTTCTGGGAGGCTTTTAGAAGAGATTTATGTAAGTATATGACATTTTAGAAAAAAAAAAATACGCCTCAGTTTCTCGAAGGGTCATATGATTTTCTGGAATTAAAATATGTTATTCTACGATCTGATGTATTCATCTGGCAAGTTATTAAGGAGCTGATTGAAACATACACAGATTTTCTACAGACAGATACCTAACTTAAATATCTACCAAATATTTACCACAGTGAGCTTATGGGTAAATGAATGTCTATATTGGGTAAATAAGACCAGATATTGCTCACGTCTTACTACTTACATTACTATGTTAATTTAAAATAATTGGTTAATATTTTTAGTACCCTGGACACCGATAGTGGCTCACACGAACGAAGCATGGGTGAAACGGCATCACCCAAATCTACATTTTGTGTTCTACGAAGATATGATAAAGGTATTTTGTTTAGTCTTTATTAAGCAGCAAAAAAGTTTCTTCTATCAATCTATCTATTTTCTATCTATATATAAAAGAAGAAACTAATTGATGCACTCAATCACTCACTCAATCACTGATCGATCAACGCATAGCCCAAACCACTGGACGGATCGGGCTGAAAGTTATGACGAAGACACCCCCTAAGGGGGTAAAATAGGGGATCGCTTATCCACAACTTGAGCGTCCGTGGTAGGAAGCTACTTTGGAACCCTACAGTACGAGACCATTTAGGTTCCAGTGTGTGAGGATGGACTCCCCGCCGGTGAGAGGTGCGATGGTAAAAGGTAGCCGTGGACATCAGGTCAAACAATTCCTCAGAACACTGTCCATTGTAGTTAGCTCATTGCGAGCGAAGAGGGCTCTCAGCCGGGTAACATACCACGCCTGAGGGCACCCCCGAATGGGGTACGAACCTCGGCTCAGAGCGTTACCGGGGGAGGGGGAGGACTTTGTACGAGTTACGACTAATTGGGGTCAAGTTAACTATATTTGCTAAAACGTTCACTTAAATCTTAGAACCTACTAAACCAGAGATTATAATGCAGTAACAATTTTCAGGATCTCCCCAAAGAAATCCGGAACATTTGCAACTTTCTCCAAAAACAGTTCAGTGATGAAGAGATCAAGATTTTAGCAGGACACCTCAGTTTTGACAGCCTCAGAAAGAATAAGAATGTTAATAACAACACAGATGACAATAATAATGGAGGCGTACAATTTATTAGAAAAGGTATGTCTATTTTAATTAAAGCTTATGTTTGATTTGTTTCCTTATGGCTGGTAATAAAATGGTTGAAGATAGATGCACAAAAAGAAGGAAACTGGCTTTCAAGTCCAACTGCCAGCCAGATTCGCCACTTAACGACGATACACATGTTAACTGACGAATTCGTGGAAAAATATCTGTTTCGGCTAAAATTAGGCTATATTACGAAACTTCATACAAATCTGTGAAATTAGATGAAACAAAAGATAGTGAAAAGTCCATCCGAAACATCTATGAAGCTGCAAATGTGGCTCCTCCAGAATATACTGATTATGCTGCAGATATTCAACTTTGTGAACATACACACATTAAGATAATATTTTTCTTGACTGCAGTTCTTGTAAACATATTGGAAATAAATGTCAAAAAGACTAGTGGGTACCTACCTAATTTGCTTTTACTGAATAAGTATCTGCAATAAATGCAGCAATAAAATTGATTTTTTTAATACAAACAATAGTATTGTTACAATGAAATTTTTAATTTTGCCTTTCAAAACTTAAATGATAAAATATGAAACTCAAACAAACCAGCCGCCACAAGCAACAATTGTGAACTTAATAATTATTTCAAATGATACATTTCCAGGTGAAGCAGGCGGCTGGAAATCGCATTTCGATGAAAAGATGGCGCTCCAAGCTGAGGACTTCCTCATCGAGCGACTGCAAGGACTCGATCTATCTTACCCGTCATTTCCAATAAGAGAAACCACACACTTATAACAATTTAAAAAGTATAAAATATACATGCTAAACAACTTCCAGTGTGTTCTGGCAATTGCAGTTGAGAGCCTAATACTTTTGTAACGGCAATATATTCGCAATATTCCCGGTATTGCTAATGTCCACGTAGTGGCGATTAACCGTAAAGTACAGCCTGACAGCTTCAATAGAATAGGCTTATTATCGACCTTAATATTACTAGTATACAACAAACAACATCTAGGAGAAACCTTCCCAACTTTATTCTGAAATCAGTTATATATTTATCTAGGTATGGCGGATTTACAATCTTGGCCGCCTTAGGCCGTGTAGCCGCCCCTTTTTCAGCTCCTATCATTTAGATATTTAGAAGGTGTATTTACCATGCAATGTAAATTTTAACCGACTTCAAAAAGAGGAGGAGGTTTTTTCTATTCGGTTGTATTACTTTCTATTGCAGATTTCGGGTGTAGATTATTCTCATAATTGGCCGCTCCTAATATCTGGCCGCCCTACGCCCGGGTCTATCCATAAGGGCAAATCCGCCACTGTCTAGGTACTTTACAATAACGAACCTACATAGGTATAATGACTATTTTATTTATTGAATGGATTCAAGACGCAGTATTTATTTTTAATATTAATAGTAATTACGTACTAGGAATAATGTGATAGCATTTAATATAGTTTTAATTAAGTAAAGAAATAATGTTTGGAGTCGAGACGAATTGTAAAGTTCCTGATATTTAGAATTAATTAAACATGACTTAATTATATACTTTTAATGAATGTAAATGTATAAGAAACTTCTTGTTGAAATATTTTTAAATAATAAAATAAAATATTATTAGTTATTTAAAATGAGTTTCAATTTTCGCCAAGGCAATTTAAATCTAATTCTCTATGTAATTATTCCATAACTACGCGGGTTATTATACCTAAGAAATTTAGTCCTGTTGAATAAGTATAGCATGAATTAAAAAAAAATGCTTTAATGAAAGCTCATTCATATATGAAACAGTAGAAAAATTATTCGAATTACTATAAAAATAATTAAAATAAAAGCCATCAAAGATTTATATCTCTCTTTCTACAGAGTTATATGGCCGTAGTGCCCATTGCCTAATGACGTCACAGGGAATGTGGGATCTCTCTGTCTAATTATTAGTTTAAGGTGGAGGCGTCGGTTGGAGCGCGAAATTAAAATTTTATCACGTTTTTTGCAAATTGCAGCTCAGTTATAGGTCGTAAGTTATCAACATGTTATTTGCGAGAAGAATGGTAGTATATTTACTGATTAATAACAAAAGAAATCATCAACATAATCTTCCAAGGTATATTAGTAACATTTTCATGAAATAGTCGTATATGTCAGTCAATTTTACTCTTTTTCATCATTTTTACGGTATTTTTATATTACTAGGAATAATGTTTGTTAGAAAGAGATGTAACATGATTAAAATTTATTAATTTTGTACACAACATAATCAAGACCAATATAGGTAGGTTAGATTAATCTATATCAGTTACCAAAGTGCTTTAATATCAGGCAATCAATTAAGTTTGCGCCTTGTATTAGTTCAGAAACTTGGGCTGTACGCTTAAAGCTTTGAGTGGATCGCAACACATAACTTGGATAACTTTATATTTCTTGGGCGTCAGTTTAGAACAGGTTAATAAAGGCGTATTATGATCTTAATAGGTTTTTCTCTACTTTATTGTAAACTAGTGACTCGCCCCGGCTTTGCACGGTTGCAATGTATATACATAAACCTTCCAAAATTATGTGATGATGTATATGATGGTGAAAGCTAAATCAAAATCCGTTGCGTGGTTTATAAGGAGGTGGCGGTTATACAGATAGACGCGAAATACCTCATTTTTACATAGTATAAAATGAAGTCACTTCCGCTGTCTGTTCGCTTAGATCTTTTAAACTTCTCAACGGATTTTAATGCAGTTTTCATTAATAGATAGTGATTCAAGAGGAAGAGAAATTAAAAGATTTGTACTCCCATGCGAAGCTGGGGCGGGTCGCTAGTTAATAATATACTAGCCTAGAAACTAGAATTTTTCATGAAAGTTCCTCTAAAAATACCAGTGCTGCAAGTCCATATCCGCCGCAAACGAAAAATTCGGACCTAAAATTTATAGAATATTTTGTCATTTATGAATTCGGGAAAAAGTGGCGTGAGGTAAAAAATTATCCTGGTCACGGATCCAACGGGATCAGAGATCAAAGGGTTGGGATCAATCGGGCTCGCTATCGGAACATATTGAATTGACACAGATTGAAGGAAGGCAGGAAAACGATTTTACTTCGCAATTGAGTTATTTGGGCATTTCGATCATTTGCTGCAAATGAATGATCAGACAGTTTATTTTTGTAGAAAAAATAATTGAATTAGAAAATGTGGTAAAAAAAAAATTGTCAGACTTGATGACCCAAAGTCGCCTATGAGGTTTTATGTTAGTTACCAGTGATTCTGTATTATGCCAGATGTACCTAAACGGCATCTTATTCTATTCTGTGTGGGGGCGATGAGGATGTATTGTGCATTCCCCCCTGCCAGCTTTACCCAAGCCATCCTAGCTCCTTAAAGTAACGGAGCGTGGTCTTGGGGTGCTGACTTTGCTTCAGTGGTGTCGATATTGCTGTTATGAATGGTGGCGAAAGCATCCTTGAATCTGTTTCCACAGTTTGTGGCTCCGTTCCTTGAACCCATGATCCGCAGTGTGATAAGTGTCACTCCAACTAGCCCATCAACACACTAATTCGGTACTTTCCCTTTCCTCATCATATCAGCCAAAAGTCGTCCACTGCTGGACAAAGGATCTCCACGATGACCGGTCTTGCACTACCCGCATCTAGTGGTGAGCGGTTCAATTTCCTCAAAAGATGATAAACGCATATTATAGTAGAACCGACTGATTTATGCAAAATCCTAAATTTACTTGGTAATAAGTAGTTCCCCTCGCCTTGAGAAACCGTATAAATCAAAACACATTAAAACCGGGGCTCCACAATAATCCTGTTCATAAATCACACAAGTTAGTGACTGGGGCGCGGCGCAGGGTTGCATATCAGGATCTCAATACTTGGCACAAGTGCTCTGTTGTTAATTTTGACGGTTTAATATTGCTTGATGTAAACCAGGATCCTTAGCATAGCAAGCATAGGCTAAAGAAGTTTCCGACCAATAATAAGCGCGGATTAATTTTATTACGTCATATTTATGTAATTTCATTGGTCGAAGATTCGAGTCTACGCTTGCCATGCGTAGTACTGATATTTCTCTACATAATCAAACGATTTAACAATTAGTCGAAAGTTACAGTTGACTTTACCACCGGTTCGGAATACACTTAGTAAAAAAAGAGGTCCTCCGCGTCTGTCTGTTTATCCACTAATTACGTCTAAACAACGCAATGGATTTTGAAACGATTTTCACTATCATGTAGATAATTTCTTCCGAAAACTTTATAAGTTTTACAATACTAATAAAAAATGAGGATATTTAAATGAAGACTATATTTCGGAACCAAGTCGCCAAAATATTACTTTCATGGCTTATGTAGACTGGGGGGGTGCCCTCAGGCGTTGTTACCTAAATATTACCCGGCTGAGAGCCCTCTGCGCTCGCCGATTTGTCCGGTAAGGTTGTTGCAGCCATCTGAGGCTACCAACTTAGTCCTTTCAAACAAAAAAAAAAAAAAAAAAAAAAAACGTAGACTGTGCTATGGTTTACTCAATAGTTTATTTTGAAAAGTAGTATCATAAAATAAACAAATGTGTTAACCAAAAAGCCTCACTAGTCATAGACAATCATGGTAGCTTTTAACGTTCAAATAAATATCCATTATACTGATTTACTTAACGTATACGCAAAATATCCGCACAATGGTCCGGTATTGTGATGATCCGTGCAAACTCTCTCTTGTCGGCGGATATTATGATAAAATCGCGCGTTAATCATTACATTAATCAACGATAAATTATGTTACAGTCTAAACTTGCACGGGACTTTCTACTTGCAACTGAAGAGTCAACCCTATTTCGTTAATATAAAACTAACTATCGCCCAGCGATTTAATTCGCGTTCTCGGGAAAAAGTAATCTATATCATTCTCCATATTATCGGCTATCTGCGTGACAAAAATCATCGCAATTCGTTCAGTGGTTTAGGCGTGATAAGGTTACAAACAAACTCTCCTTCGCATTTATTATATTTGTAAGGATGAAGTCGAGGTGCGTGTTTGCTTGACATCTTTTTCATAGACTGAATACACAATGGAATACTTTGCTGACTAACCTTAAAGGCAGTCAATCAGCAAGCAGCTGCCCTTGTGTGCCGTGAACAGCCCAGCCATTAGATGGAATCATTAATAAAGATACTTTTTATGCTTAGAGTAGCATTGAAGATGCTTGGGTCCACGTCAAGTTGGAACATCTTCATTCATGACAGATCAAGTGGGTTGACACTTGACTGACAGAGACTGACTTGACTTGTTTACTTGTGTGAAAGTGCAATGTCACATTGATTTTTCGTACATAATAAACAGTTAAAAAATTCTGCTTACTTGTGAACTTTTTGACATAATGAATTAAAAACATTTAGCATTAATAATATTAGCACCAATTAGAATAAACCTAAAGCCCAGTCATCCATAATGGCTGACAACAAACCGACCGAGCTTTGTTGGAACACAATGAAGTCCCTAATAATTAAGATAAAACCGACGCAAATGTGCGCAGCGAATACACTTTAATGGGTGAATGGTTGCTACATTTTATACGTTCTTACTGATAAATTTTAATGACTAATGTTTTTAAATATATACAACAAATATAATCAACTTTTTAAAAAAATGGTCGAGGCGGCCACTGCTGTCGATCAACGACAAGGTTCCTAGAAGGCTGGCAGCGTTTCCTCTTTGGATGGCCAAACTAACGCATTGGGGGAAAATGCTGCCCACTCGTCGGTCCCCCTCGATAAGTTTCGATGATAATTTGCGAGGAAATCGACGAACCACGGACCTCCAAAGACTGTCTCGACTGCAAACATATTATTGGGAAAATTAAATATTTTTTTTTTTTTTTAAGTTTGGAACTTTAGCATTTATTAGTAAAAGTATAGTATATTATCTTCTCTGTGGTAAAAGTTACAAGTCACCACTAATGATGTGGTTGAAGATGGTAAGCACACAAAACCTCGAATGGATGGAATGGTAAAATTATCGCTGATACCTACATCACGTATTCAAATTTGCAAACGGTAATCAACCTGCGTGTAGAGTGGAATATAATAGGAAAAATGAGGCACCAAAACTCCATAGAGACAGAACGAGGGTGGTGGCCAGACAAACTAAAAAACATAACTTTATTTTTTTATTTATAAAATAGAGTTCTGAATCGAAGTAGCGTTATGCACTTTGTTATGGCCTGTCCCATAAAAACTGACTAAAATAAAAAACACGTCAGAATAAAAATTAAAATGCTTTATAAAAATTGAAATATTTGATAACTTTTTAACGCATTGAACCGATAAAAAACATCGTTGCGTAAAATTTAATTGAGAAGTTGCCTAGTGAAAATGGATGAGCAATCAGTTTTAAATATTTGTTTTCATTATTTTGTTTGTACATATTAATTTTAGGAGTTAACTAAATGAAAATTGATGTACATTATACTGTTGTTCTAAAATTACTAAAAGGTTATCGTACCTACATTATCATGAAAACTAATTGAGGGACCGGCCGGGAGCTCTTTCCGCCAGCGCATTAGCCCGACCATCTAAAAGGAAACGCTAAGAATTTTACCGATGATCTGCTGTGTGGAAATTTTCTATTTTCTATTTATAGATATAAAATGAAATGAAATTTATTGTATGACAAGATATTACACCAATTTGTGGGAACGTCTAAGATGTATGTTCTGAGAGTCAATGCTCTCTAATAAAAAAATACTAATAATAAGTAAATTTTTAGGAGTCTGTTATGTTTATGTGTGAGGTGAAGCTATGTATGTGAGTATGGGGTGAGTGTGAGTGTGATGGTGTGTATGAAATAACTAAAAAAGAAAAGTTTATATAATAACTTATACCTACTCATAAAAGACAATACAGTAATTAGTAATATAATTCCTGAAGAAATGGAATTACTCAAAAATATTCTGTTAATTGCATTGAAGTTTTAATAGAACCTTTGTAGTAAGGTATAGGTTGTAGGTCCTGAAGATTTTTTCATGAATTTATTGATCAGAAGGAAATTTTACTGTATAAGCATTTAACATTTACAATAAAATACCAAAAAGTACTTGTGACCAATTAAATAATCTACTCAAATTCAATATAGTGACAAAATTAATTATACCAAGACCTTGGCGCTCGAAATCTTTGAATAAATATAGTAGTTAACATTAAATTAATGGTGTTGTTCCATTTGAATGTCGGAGTAAAAAGTAGGTATATATTTTAACTAGCTGTTCCCCGCGGTTTCACCCACGTTCCTAGGATAAAAAGTAGCCTAAAACCATCGGGGATAATGTAGCTTCCCATTAGTGAAAGAATTTTTCGAATCGGACCAGTAACTCCGGAGATCAGCGCGTTCAAACAAACAAACTCTTCAGCTTTATTATTAGTATAGATATTAAAGGAATTTTTTCAAATATAAGTCCTAATAATATGATTATGTTTCTTTTGATTAAAAAAAAACTGAACCTCTGAAGCTCCGTACAAACTGTTAGTAGGTAACAATCTTGTTACCTACTAACAGTGTGTATGTATCTACATACAGGGTTACTTTTTATTGAGTAGCAAAATCAGGGATTATTGTAGGAAATTCTCATTATGAAAGTCATTTCATATAAAATATCTTTCTTGTTTGGTCATAATTAACTTTAACAAAAGGAATAAAACCTCGTTCAAAGACAATAAAATTAAAATGGGACCACCTTAGAGCTGTTTCTGCTCCCAACGCAACAATATTTGTTAAAATCGGATCATAAACAAAAAAGTTATGTGTGAATAACACGAATTGAGAACCATCCTCTTTTTTAAGTAGGTAAAAAATTTAGGAAAAAAAAATCCTCGTGTTTTCAGGTTTGATCCCAAAGTAAAAGTTGTTCATAATTTTATTATGAGTAGGTAGTATTATAATAAAATGCCTTAAAAAGGGTGTAGGTATTTTATAACTCATGAAATAAATTATAATTAATTTCCATATTATATTCGAATATTTGATATCTGTCATAAAAATCTTCTGTAAAAATAAATACAGATAACAAATAAGGGACATTACACACGAGAAAATTGACTTGTCTATCAACTGTCACACTTGAATAAATTAATTCCTTTTTTTTACATGAGGCTTTATTTATTTGGCAAGGAAATTGAGCGTTATTATTATTGAAATTGAAAGTTAGTAAGTAGATAGGTACATATGATTAGGAACCATGTTTTTAACCGCAAAAAAGGAGGAGGTTCTAATTTTTTTTGTATTTTTGTTAGTACGCGATTACTCCGCCTTATGTGAAAAAAAAAAAAAAATTCGAAAGAGTACCTGTACTCCTAAGGTCCCATTGTCACCAAGTCTCAAGATATATACTAAAAATTTAAAAATAAATTACTTTTATACAAAGAAAGATAACCGCCTTCTAAAACACTGAAGCTGACTAGATTTTCTATCACCTGTAAATAATAGTCTACACAGAAAATATTATATATACCTAATATTTATAAATTTAAATAAATGAATTAAAACTAAACTTAAATCTAACTACCTACTTACTATTTAAAAATAAAATTAATCATAAAATAATAATAAAAATAAATTACAAATAGAAAAGTTGTCCCAGATCACTGCCCTGTGGAAACGTGCCAAGAAGGCTGGCGGCATTGCCACGTTGAATGGCAATGCTAATTCGTTGTCCTAAATAGACGCCAGCCCTTTTGTCACGTGAGGCCTCAATAAGACGATGTGAGACCTCTTTAAACAAATGATGAGCATCCGACCCCCACGGCCCCAGCGTCTCAACTCCAAACGCCGCAAAAATGTACCCATTACTGATGGCGCTTACTTATTACTTATTTGCGGCGCTTCAGATATTCTTGCTGGGTGGCAGCGGCACCGGCCGTGACTGAAGTAACTGGAAGGTGAGACGGAGCCAGGGTGTCGACACAAGTAGCATCCCACACCAAAGGACGTCCCACCCTCCAGGGTACCAAAGTCATTCCGTCTGGTCTCTTGCCATCCTCGCGCACCAGACCATTCGGTTCTAGAACGGCTGGTACACCAGCGGTGACAAGAGCCCGACGGATGAGATCGTTGATAGCCGCATGCCGCGACATTCGCCCAGCACTCCTGCAACACGAAAGGCCGTGATGCCCGAGATGCTCAACACTGTCACCACAAAGGCAGCGATGTGGGACAATACATTTTGCCCCCAATCGGAGACAACAACTTATTTTAAAGGTTGCGTTATCAAGTAACGTGCCCGTATTATGAGATGGTAAACACAGAAGCCAGAGCCCTGACTCCCATTTTGTCGAAGCTAGAAGACGAGCTCGCTCAGCAGTGTTGCCAGATGAGTCAAAAAGGGAATTAAAGGTAAGCCTACAGAGAGGCTCGTCCCACCGCTTTTGTGACTCCGGTGTGGTTGGTACGTCTGTATTGGGACAGGCCATGGACCAAGCATTTTTAGCCTCAAATAGCCACGAGACCTCAAAGCCACTGAGTGACGGACTAAGGATTTTACCAATGAGGCCCCATGTGCTATGAACTGAGGATAAAAATGCTGGTAATGCGACACTTGAAATTTTTCGGATCCCCAGGCCTCCAAACCGGATTGGTAAAGAAGCCTGTGTCCATGTACGATCTTCCAAATCAATGTTTAGAATGGATATGAGAGTTTGTCTAATGATATTGTCTAATTTAAATGAAATTTAAATATTAAATCATTATTATTAATTTTCAGTTTAAAATGTTCAGTCAACTGTTTTTTTTATGGTTTCCAAAAGAAGGCACACAAAATTAAGACAACATATCTGCAAAACTGCTTTGCAGATCGGCAAAGTTAAGAGTGAGTTTGAGTATTGTGTTGACCCAACTAGGCTCAGTTGCATAAAGAACGGTCATAGTAAGGTTATAGTTAGGATACGGTTATTGTTAACTTTAACCGCCGAAAGAAAGCAAAATGGGTTGCTTTGCTAGTGTTACTTTAACAAAAATTTTTAAACATAACCGACGGCCATCGGTCATCGTCAAAGTTAACCCTACGGTCAAAGCATGGTTATAGCAAGGTTAAAGTTAACATGACTAACTTTAACTAAAAGTACGAGCAACCGACCCTAACTAAATCCACTTTACTTGCTCACTACCATCGTGTGTACCCAGCTTATGATAACAGAATCGAAGCGCCAACGTGGCGTTCGTTATAAACAACTAAACCGGTCCAGTCGACTTGCGCGGGCGCCGGTATCGAACGTCTGTCTAAAAATAAAGCAAAATGGCCGCGCGTACTATTCTAAATAGCCAGTGCTTGTTTTCAACTGTCTCAAAAAGAGCTTTCAGCTCGAAGACTGATAAAAATGTCGCTTTTCTCGGACTTGGAAATATGGGAGGATTCATGGCAGCCAATCTTGTTAAACAGGTACCTAAATACTGCATTGCAACAAGGTTGATTTTTGAATAAATTCTCAATGTTTGTGAATGTGAAGATAAAACTATTGATAGTAAATTTGTATGTGCGCTCAGCGTGTTTACCTACTGCTTTATTTTATTTTTTAAAAGACTATTGGTAATTCAATATTTTGTTCAATCATTTTTTTCTATTAGTTCAGTTAATACTTGTTATTTTTTGAGTTATAAATAAATGATTCTAGACACAGAAATCAAGAATAACTTCACTATTATAAAGAACGCAAGGTCGTACAAATTACGAGTCCAAACAAATTAATTAATTCCGTAGATGTTTATAACCCATTCCGTATTCTACGGTAACTTCTACATTTGAATAACAACATTAATATATGCTTATTCGATTAAAGCCGGTTCGCGACAAATAAATCCAATCGATACGCTTATAACTGATAGCAATCGAATGACATTGACCTCCTATAATAGATAACTCAGTATTCTGACATAATTTCTGGCTCTTTCACTCCCACAAATATATTTTGTGTCTCACTCACATGCCCATTATAATTATCTGATAATGTATTCTATTGACTTGAGCAATAAACACGTCTTTACATGTGATGCATTTAAATAAATTTACCAGGTCAAACAATATTACACGTAATAGGTTTTTAAATGTGATCCAACGAAATTAGTAGCAGAAGGCCTAAATTATTAACAAATAGAATTGCAGCAAACTGACGAGAAGTAAATTTTGGTTAATTATTTGACAACGATGATCGGACTATCGTGTATCGTTTTTCGTAGTAGGCCCTCTGTAGTATTGCACACGATGGTCGACTGAGACAAGAATGCCTGATTTTATACCATTTTAATTCTCATGAAATTAAATCATCTATAGAATGCTTAAATAAGTAAGTAGACATCTAATAGCAGCTTTTTAAAATGCGTAGACTTTTTTCTGAAAAAAAAAACCATTGTGGCTTCGTTTAATGCTACTTTTACAGTAATTTAAAATTAAAATCCTTTCAATTCATTCAGAGATTATGTTAAATTATGCAGATGGACGCTTTTTGCGTTGAAACATTTTAAGGTCGACGGGATTTGCAGTGGAAACACATTAAATAACTTCGGTTTTAGGTCACGTCTTGAAAATTTGGAAAGTTGGTGAAATTATGGTTTTTTCTCACTGTTTACTCTTGAATCTTCATTATGTTTTAGCGAATGTTTGAATAACGTTGCATCTATTTTATTGTTGAAATAAAATAAAATTAAAGCGTGTTATTTTAGCGTTCAGTTTTTTTTTATATAAATAGGAGGGCTTTTTAAGCAGTGACTTTCGATTAAAATTTTGCTTATAATATAGAATTACTTGAAAACTTAATTTTCAAAATTGTTATTAGAATATGTTTTATAAAGAGACATTTTATACATACGTATAACTATTCGGTAGTTTACTGGGTTATTAGTAAACAAATCAAATTACAAATAACCTAATAAAATGCAAATAAGTAATTCACATCACAAAAACAACCTTCGGGTGATCGTTCTAAGGTTTTCATAGAAATATTAAGTACGACATAAGAGCTTACTTGGAAAATTGCTCAATTCATAATCTGGAGCCTGAGGGATATTAAGGCTTACCTACAAGAAAAAATATATATATTTCATCCTAATTCAATGTCATTGAAATAATATACCTATCAGTATCTAATCCTGTATAAACAATATTTTACTAAACCTGGTATAAGGAAATTATTTACAAAAATAAATCGTTACGTTTTATTTTATGTTTTTAATGCTATTTAATTATTAGTGAAATATTTATTGATGTATTTAGATAAAAGTGAATTAAAAGGAAAAAAAAACCTTAATAACTAAAATAAAAATAAATATTAAACCACCGAAACTCACTAGAAAATTAATAAATTTCAAACGGCTGAGCGGATTTACTTGAAACATAGCTAAGACCACTCTCGATTAAGTCACCTTTCAAACAAAAACACTAAATCAAAATCGGTCCATCCGTTCAGGAGCTATGAGGTCACAGACAGACATACACAGACAGATACGTCAAACTTATAACACCCCGTCGTTTTTGCAGATATATACCCTGTATAAAACCTAACCGTGTAAGGAAAAGGCTTAAAATATCAGTGTAAGTGATATCTTGATCTTTTCCAGGGTTTTGCAGTCAGAGGTTACGACCCCTCCAAAGAGGCGTTGACAGCAGCTGGTAAAAATGGAATCACCAGTGCCAGTTCCATCGCAGCTGCAGTAGACGGCGTTGATGTTGTGGTTTCCATTCTACCCAGCAACAAGGTTGTTCTGGACGCTTACCTTGGCAAAGATGGAGTTGTTAACAGTGTAAGTTATTATTAATGTTAATTATACCTTCCCTATATCAGGGGTTCCCAAAGTGTGCGCCGTGGCGCCCTGGTGCGCCGTAGAAAGTAAGGAGGGACCGTGAGTCGATCCTCTATCATTATCCGAAAGGTCTGTCTTGTTGTTGTTCTGGGACATAATAAAAAATCTTAAGTACTTGTAGGTAGATGTTTTAATTTTTGTTCCTATCTCTCTAACCTAACCTAACCTAACTACTGTTATTGTAGGTACTTCTATCGACTGTATCTTTTTCGAATATGTAGCTAGGGTAGGGCTCCGTGACAAAATACTAAATTTATAGCAGTGCCGCGCGCGGGCTGGAAAAGATTGGGAACCTCTGCCCTATTATTATTTATTATTATTTGGGTTTTGTGGCTGTTTCAAGTCTTTACAGAGCTTGTATCACTGCGACCTGTCTAGATCTATTGTGATCGCCACATAAGCTAAATTTCACCGCCAAGACCTACAGCTATAATAAACTGTACTATATTCTTAGCGGCGATAAATTTTACTTCATCTGGGTGCAACTGGTGCTTCCCCAGGAGAGTATTACGTACCTCTGCCCTATACTCTTCTCTCTCTATTGGGGACGTATCACTAATAAGATTGTGAGGATGTATAGATGTTTGTTACTCTTTCACGTAAAAACTACTGAACAGATTTGGATGAAACTTGGCACATAGATAGATACCCTGAAATAACATATACCTATTCTACTTTGTAATATTTGGATGATATAGGAGATAACTCTGATTATTTTTTGGACTAGCTGATGAATTAGTTTGTGTTTCCAGGCACCTAAAGGCGCTCTGCTCATCGACTCCAGCACAGTGGACCCTAACGTGCCGAAACAGATTTTCCCCGTAGCCCTAGAGAAGGCCTTAGGCTTTACAGACGCCCCTGTTTCAGGAGGTAAGGAGATTCAAACACTTCTTCTCTGACGTCCCGTTTGGGGAGTATTCTGTATTGGGACCCTGTCAGCTTTACCCAAGCCAACCTAGACAATGTTTACGAGACCATTACCAGATCGCCTAAAAGATTTGACTTTATTGTCCTTATCAAAGGAATACTGTTAGATAAAGTAAATTATTAAAGAATAATTATTTTTTATCAAAAACGTGATTTTGGTTATCACATCTGTTGCATCATTCCTTACGATAGCTCCGATTGTCGTTATGTAACCTTGATTTAAATTATATTTAAATACTTTGTCGTTCCAGTTTTTTTATGAATGCCCTGTGTGTTTAATCATACTCCCACCATGGCCATGGTGGCCGATGGTGATAAGTACACAAAGCCTAGAAGGGATCTGGCTCTCAAGTCAAGTCAATCAACAGCTGTCGGAACACACAGAAAGGTGCTTGGCGACTAACTTAAAGGTCGAACTAGTCAGACGATGTTAGCGTAAAATAAAAAAAATAATGAGAAACTTGTCATTACTCTCTTGCAATGTATAAGCTAGTAAATGTCAACAATAAACTATCCATATCTGAAAACATTGTTAGACTTGCCAAGAATTTTGAATTTTGCCGGACATGTTTGACTTTTTATTTGTTTATCTGAACATAATTTTTTGATTCCACTTTTTTACAAGCGTAGCTCCAATACAAAAAGAACAAATAGCACATCCGTTCTGGAGCTATGATGCTACAGACAAACACACAGAAACACACTACAAACTTATACTTAACTCCCTTCTTTTTCGTCGGGGGTTGAAAATAAAAATTCTTGACATAGTAGCACTTTTACATATATACCTACAAATCTTAATGCCAAATGTAAAAGTACCTAAAATAAAGGCTTTACAAGGGTCGTATGAAAGTCAAAGAAGAAAGTCTACAGAAGCAACCATTAATAACTGACAAGGTTATAGGTCAAAGTTGAAGTGTATCTTGAGTTTTAAAGAGCATATAACATTGACTAGTAAGAACCAAAATATGGACGCTCAATCAAACCTTTGAAGAAGGTAAAAACAAGCCTTTAAAATTACGAATTCAAAGCAGACTTAAGATAAGAAAAATAATACCTATTACTTTCGTGAAAAACAAGTCTTATCAAATGATAATGAGCTATCATTTACATCAAATAAACCAGCATAGTTGTCCAGATAAACATGTATGATAATTATGAGATTTTATGTAACAGAATGAACATACTTTGAATAAAATATATTCAATTTGTATTTATTTAGTTAGGTTATTTACGTAATATGGTATCCTAGAACTGTAATGGAAACAAGTAAATAATATATTAGCTAGTGATGTTTCTATATAGTTTACAGACTAAACTAATTTTGTCTCACAAAAAACATATAAACAAACGTATAAACAATGGCATACAGGGTGGTAATTTGAAACGGGTCAGTGAAGTCAGAAAGAGATGTTAAATCTTTCATACAAAATTTCAACCGAGCGCTATTGATAATAGTTTTTTTTCTAGATTTCAGAGTTAGTTCGATAATGTAAATTGTTTACCATGAGAAAATGAACATAAGTTTCAAAATCATGCCTAAATATACACCCGGTTAGGTTTAATTTGAAACGTATGTCAATCATCATATCAGCCGAAAGACGTTGCTGGACAAAGGCTTCCCCCAAGGATCTTCACGATATCCGGCCTTACGCTACCCGCATCCAGCGGATTCCCGCGACCCTCATAAGACCGTCGGTCCACCTTATAGGGGGCTTGCCCACGCTGCGTCTTCTGGTTCGTGGTCACCACTCGAGAACCTTTCTACCCCAGCGGCCGTCGGTTCTACGAGCGATGTCAATGTATGAGGACTATTCATCTATATAAGGAAAGTTTGACTGACTGATCTATCAACGCACAGCCCAAACCACTTTACGGATCGTATTTTTGAAAACTCAACCCCTAAAACTTAATAAAAAAAATTACCCTTCTTTTTCCAGGTGTGATGGGAGCACAAAACGCCACCCTTGCTTTCATGACTGGGGGTCGGGAAGAAGACTTCAACAGATCCATCCCGTTACTCAAAGCGATGGGAGCCAAGCAGTTCCACTGCGGAGAGATCGGCGCTGGCCAGGTGGCCAAGCTTACCAATAACATGCTCATGGGTATCACTGGCATGGCTACTGCTGAGTGTATGAATATGGGAATCAAGTAAGTCTTGCACTTATTAATATCTGTTAATATCTTCTTCCGTTCTCAAATGAGAAATAAAGAGCTATTGACAGTACTAAACAGAAAAAATAGGACAAGTGCGAGCCTGACTCGCGCACCGAGGGTTCTGTAACGATCCGATGGAACGGTAAATTTTTGCCTATTTTCTCAAATATATTCATAATTATTTATTTTAAAATTATAAAAAATATATATTTGAGATTCTCACAACGTTGATATGTCTCACGATATATTTGAAACCTTTCAGAATGGGCCTCAACCCCCAAGTTCTCTTAGACGTGCTGAACAACTCCTCAGCGCGGTCGTGGTCAACTGAGGTTTACTGCCCCGTTCCCAACCTGGTAGCAACTGCACCATCCAGCAGGAACTACGATGGTGGATTCAAAAATGAACTTATGGTTAAGGTAAGAAGAAATTAAGCTTCATGCAAGGGCGGATCCAGGATAACAAAATGAGCACGCCAAGCTTTACACCTTCGATTTTGTACTACGAGCTCATCACATAGCGTCAAAACTCTATGCAAATCGCAAAGGTAGCCGAATTTGTGGGAGGGGTCATGGCCCCCTAGCCTCACCTATATATGTAGTCCATATATCATTCTCATCTTGAAATGATATTGTACCACAATATTTTTACAAATATTTATTTTTTACTTCTCAGGACTTGGAACTTGCTAGCGGCATGGCTCTTGGCATTAGGTCACCAATCCCCCTCGGCGCAGTCGCGACACAACTGTACCGCATCGTCCAATCACGAGGATACGGCCAGAAGGACTTCTCCTTCATCTTCCAACTCCTCAAGGAAGAATCTGATAAGAAGTAGAATAAAATTTTAATTTAAAGTCTGTTGTTTTATGTATTTTGAGGTATTCACCTCCACACCGTCACGATTTTGAAAAGAAAACAAAAAATCTTTCTTAGAAGTTTGTAATTAGGTACATGGGCTGGGACTATTTTTAACCAACTTAAAAAAAGAGCAGTTTCTCAATTCAGTTTTGTAATAATTCTTTTTGCGTTGGGTTAAGTATAGATCCAAGGTGGACCCATTAAATTTTTTTGTATTTTTTTTTAAGTCAAAAGGTTGACAAGCAGGCTGGCGGTCCATCTGATGGTAGGTGGAGGTATTGCCAATGTGTTGCCGTCCTGTTACAATGCCAGGTTAAAATGTTCCATAGATTGAATGAAACCATAGAAGCCAGGTATCGGTTTTCGTAATAATATCACTTACACACGGTAGATCTTCGATCAACGGTAGATATATTATATGTCAGTGCTCCCTTTTCTCCTTAAAACTTTTTTGGCTTCTGTGATAATAGAAATTGAAGTAGGTAAAATAAATGTTTTTGTATGGTCCCCTACCTACTGAATAAATTACCGTTTGGAGAAAGGATTTAAATACCCAATGGGTTCCGTACAATGTTTCTTTAGGATTTTGTGGTTTTAAAAATCGGCTCCAATAAAAATGCAGTAAAGAAGCTAGTAGTGAAACTGCAAGACACTATTTTAGTCGTAGCTTGGTGCGGGTGATAGTAGCCAGAGAGATATGTATAATGAGCCTTATGACTTTGCAATAAACTTCATTTGTACATGTAGATTCAGATGAACAATATTCAGATTATTGCAATGGAATATTCTCATTTCATATCTCTCTAGCTCTCTCTAGTTTATTTATTTACTATAATTAATAATATTTACAATTATTTATAACAAATATACAAACTGCATATAAAAAATCCTCAAGGCGGCCGTTGCTGCCGATCAACGGCAAGGTTCCCAGAAGGCTGGCAGCGTTCCCTCTTTGTATGGCCAAGCTAACGGCGGAAAAAGCTCTCCGCCCGCCGGTCCCCCGTGTCCTCAATTAGTTTTGAAGATAATGTTCGAGAAAATCGGCGAGTCTCGGACCCCCAATAGAAGCGTATTTTTGAATTTCGAATAGTTTAATCTAGTTTATTTATTACAACTCCAAAGACAATCAGCAATTTTAATATCACTTATATTCACAGAACTTCTCCATATCTAGAACACTTTGGAAGTCATTTACGTAGCATTCCGTTTCCAGTGAGCAAAGCTTCGCAGAACAATGCCGCACTAATGATATGAATCAACCTGACTAAGCTGACGCCATTCTAAGGATTACTGTTTGTAATGCGAGTGATGTGCAAACACGATGCTCTATAGCCTTTGAATATGCTCCACAGATGCTTGAGAATGTAATTAAAGTTATAGAAACTAAGACAGAAATGTTTTCTACAATATAGGTATAATTTAAATATTTAAGGTGATGCCTTCGGTTAAAGCGCGAAATTTAAATTTTATCAAGTTTTTTGCTAATTGCAGCTCAGTTATAGGTCGTAAGTTGACAACATGTTATTTGCGACAAGAATGGTAGTATATGTACTGATTAATAACAAAATAAATCAGCAACATATTCCTCCAAGGTATACTACTGACATAAACGACTATTTCATGAAAACGGTACGTAATAAAATTTGAATTTCGTGCTCCAACTGAAGGCATCACCTGACTGATCTTTCAACGCACACCTCGAACCACTGGACGGATCGGGCTGAAATTTGGCATTCATATGTATGCTATGATGATGTGAGCTATGATGATGTAGGTATCCGCTAAAAAAGGATTTTTGAAAATTCAACCCCTAAGGGGGTAAAAACGGGATCGAGGTTGAAACCGAAGAGCAGAAAGCTAGTTAGAGAAAATATTTGTATTACTCTACTACTTCTAAATAACGTTGTACTGGCAGATGGTACTTTAACATACAAAGCGTGAACATCAAGATGAATACAGTCGTATACTGGCACAAAGGGCCATTATTAAGCTAGTAAATAGAAATGTTAGTCCACCGTATAGCGTTATCTCATGTCAAAGCGGTTGACTCAAATTAATCGGTTGCTTCAGAGACGAATTATTTCGCTTGTTTTCGGTTAGAGGATATATTGATTACAGCTTTTCCGGTGCTCAGTTTGATTTGAAGGATTTGTACTTGTGAATGGGAACCTTAAGTAAATTAAGATAAAATTGAGATTGACACGACACAATGATATTAAATACCCTGGAGTTTATGGCAAAAATGATACAATAGGTATATTTTTAAAATTATTAAGAGAATACCTTTTTTTTTTTTTTGAAAGGACTAAAGTTGGTAGCCTCTGATGGCTGCTCCAACCTTACCGGACAATCGGCGAGCGCAGAGAGCTCTCAGCCGGGTAACATTTAGGTAACCACGCCTGAGGGCACCCCCGAGTGGGGTACGAACATCGGCTCAGGGCGTTACCGGGGGAAGGGGAGGACTTTGTATACCATCATACCAGGTTGGGTTGAATTTTTAGTTACCCGTAATAACAACACTAGAAAGGACCTAGCAGCTTCCAATATTTTTTTGTAGAATATACTAGAAATGTCAGATACTACCTTTCTATTATAAGTAGTCGAAAAGTTGCGTCTCATTAAAACACTACGAAATTTTACACAGATTAAAATAACTAGAACGGCATAAATCATACTATTGTTCATACACAAATAAGCATAAGCAATGCTTGTGCAGTCTGTTAAACATAATAATGTTTGCAAAAGTAAAGGTCGTCTGCCAGCTTGTCTCGACCGCAGTCGCGGTTCGCAGATGGCGACCAATGGAAAAAATGACAAACCCATTTTATTCAAATTTAGAGCTAACGTCGGTTCAATTTTGTATGAGAGGGTTGGTGCCCGCAGTGTTTTATGGAACAAATATTTTTTTGATACACTTATCTTTATGTCATTATTCTGAGTAGGCAATATATTGTACGAAAATTGTTTGGAAATTTCTCCTCGACGTTTTCTTACAAGTTGAATACGAGTGTATTTAGTAAAAAAAAAATGCCTACACATTTTTCTAAATCATTTCAGAGCAAATAAGAGAGTTTGGGATTTTTGTTTATTAACAATAAAAACTAATATAAACATTCCAAATTCTAAAAAATAACCTATGTTCTTCTTCATATCAGAGACAAAGGATATATGCGTTCTAAAAACAAACTAACAGACTCAATATCGTATTTATAATATTACAAGTTAGGATATAAAATGAGAAGCTTAAAAATCGTCGATTTTAGAACAATCTCATCTTTCGTGAAAGTAACGTTCAGATTTTTAATCAACGTTGAATGACTTTTAAATTTTCAAATTCGAAATTCCGCATCCCTTAAAAAAGTCGAAAAGACCCCACAAAACCATACCTTACACGCTCCTGACTTTCATTTATTACCCGCTCGCATTTATGTAAGAACTCCTTTGTGTCGTGAAAAATATGATTATGACGCGGACTGGACCTTCTATTGTCCTTTATTCGATTTTTTCCCTACAAAAAGGCTCAATATGGCCGACCTTTCTGCCCCTAAGCCCAGTCGGAAAATTAAAAAAAAAGGTACGCGATGGACGCTCGTGGTTATTGTAGTAGGTAGAAAAGTATTTTATTATACCGTTTGTTCGGGGTAAAGACCGGATAATGATTTTTTGCTTCATTAATTTTATCTTCATATGGAAAATTGGTGAAAGTTCCTAAAATAGGTTTTTATGAGCTATATACAATGAATTATTTAGGCCGTAACTTATGTTTTATTGAATATTTGGATTGCAACGGAAAAATACTAGGTTTTTTTGTTTTGGGTTGATGGGCCAGTTAGCGTGGAGGTTAAATAAACTGATTATCACCTGACTGCATTAGGTTTGATTTTGGTAAGGGACAAATAATTTGTGTCTAGGAATATGAATGTTTTTTTTATAGAATGTCCCAGAATATTAATTATTTATTAAGTATACGAATTATATCCCTACATATTTTCCATTCCCATATTACAGATTAATAACTTAATACTATTTCATGAATCATAAATTGCATCAATAATTAATGTAGAGTTAATACCCCAACTCACTTACTTATTACTTCTACATATTCTAACAAAATCATCATACGTTGACGTAAAGTAAAGTAAAATTTACCAAAGCGTTGGTTACCACGCAATACAACGTTTTTTATGTCGATCACGTAAATGTTGCCACAAAAGAAAATTAAAGGGGGCATGCTAAATTTTTCGACGTTCAACACCAGACAGTGTATCTATCGACAAAATTCAAATGGCATTCCTCTCACGATCGACCATTACTTGCCAACAGTGACTTCCAATTTCCAAATAACTCATATTCAGCAACACAAAATACAAACAACACACATATGAAAATAAACCTTTCTTAAAAAAGGACAATGTTGAAAACGAAAAAATACGTTTTGTGACTTACGCCGTTTTATGTTGCAGAGGGAAACATCGTAACGTGAAAATTTTTAAATTTCGTGTTTAAGTGAAATTTTATTGGGATTCCCTATTTTTATTGGTCGTCGTCCAAATCGTTACATGTCAAATATTAACATTTATTGCGTCTGCCGATACTTGGTTAGAGCTTTGGTGTACTTAAGATAAGCCGTAGAACGTGCGAGAGTGGACTTTTAAAGGGTTAACCGAATATGAAAGACGTGATGACTGTTTGGTCTTCACACAAAGGAGTTTCATTGCTGTCATTTAGACCCTGCTTTACGCGTAAATGATTTAAGTTAAATTTGTACACGTTTTTTACTTACGTTTTATTTTTATTTCAATAGGTACGGTCCTAAGGTTGAATGTCGCTTGCAGATTCATAGATGATAATGATTAGTTTCGCTTGCAGATCAATCTGACAACTTACAAAATTTTGTTTACTGTTTGTTACGTGACAGCTGTTCTTAGTTTGAACCTTGTTGTAATTTTCGATGACTAGGAAACTAAATCAAAGCACACCACTTTCTTGGCCGACCGTACTAGGTGTCCACCGTGGTTCCGGGATAAAAAGTAGCCTATATGTTATACAAGGTATTTATTTAAGTCCCAAGTTTCAATTAAATCATTTCAGCTGTTACGGAGGTAACTAATATACACACATACACAAACATTTGTAACATTATTTTAGTATGATATGAAAAAGACATTCGGACTTGAAAACTTTTTTTTTTAACTATGTAGGTATAGTGGCTTGTGTTTGACCACAATCTCACCTTGGTCAGTGATGATGTGGACGATGGTGGTAAGCACACAAAGCCTAGAAGGGAACTGGCGCTCAAGTGCAGCTGTCGGAACACACCGAAAGGTGCCTGGCGACAGATTTTCAACTTGAGGATGGTAGACAGCCATGTGGGTACTACAAAGTACCCTACCACCGTGCTATGGTTTCCTCACGATGTTTCCTTCACCGAAAGCTCAAGCCCATTGTGGGATTCGAACCCGCGACCTCTCAGCATCCGACGTCACTACCACTGAGCTATCATCGCCTTATTTATTATTTTTATTAGAAACTAGCTTTAATAACAAAAAATTTGGTTACATCTGTTTCTAGCGTCGGTTAACATTATGGATTTTTTTTTTTTTATTTAATTTTTTTTTTTTGAAAGGACTAAAGTTGGTAGCCTCTGATGGCTGCTCCAACCTTACCGGACAATCGGCGAGCGCAGAGAGCTCTCAGCCGGGTAACATTTAGGTAACCACGCCTGAGGGCACCCCCGAGTGGGGTACGAACCTCGGCTCAGGGCATTACCGGGGGAAGGGGAGGACTTTGTACGAGTTACGACTAATTGGGGGCGGTCGGATTACTAATGGCAGCTCGGGCCGCTTGAACGGGACGAGACTGAGTGGGACGTCGCGGCGGTCCTCGCCGTCGAGGACGGTAGCGTAATCGGTTTTGTGTAGTGTGTTGTGTACTTTTACGGGCTTCGACAGCTTCGATCTGAGCTAATGTTATGGGGTCATCCGGCGGCTCGCTGAGGGCTTGCCTTGGTCTAAGGATACGGAGTATACGGGAGGGCGTGTACGTTGCGGCTTTCACTATAAGAGGGTTGCGGTGATTAACGGCGGTATTGAAAAATCTGCGTGAGGCGCGTTTTATAAATTGTTTTAACGTGGGGAGACCTAAATCAATGTGCAGATTTTCATTACGCATGTACTACGGGGCGCCCGTGGCTTTGCATGAAACGGTTACATTATGGATATTTTAATAAAAATATTATTTACGCAATGCAGTATCTGTAAGCCGGGTGTTTATGGAATTAATCGCTCGCGGTCGGCTAATGGACCGCTTGCGCTGGCTACACTTTACATCCCTAGTAGGGTTGCCACAGATTAATAAATTCCTTTTGTATTTCTGAAAGTTGTCAAAACAACGTTTCTCAAATGTCAAGTGACATCTTAAAATAAGTACGAAAAAGGGTAGTAGGTACTTGAGATTTTCGAACTGCGAGGAAATTAAATGTCATAATACTAATGTGACAATTTGCTTTTCATCTAGCCATAATCATAGTGCACTATTTTATTATTAACTGTAAAAGCGACAATACACAGAAAGACGAAAACATAACTTTTCTTTTCATCGGTAAATGGATTTTTTGCTGACATTAGTAGTTTATATAATTTTTCAATAATCTATTGGAAAAACCTATGCTTTTACAAACTTTTCACAGTTCGTAGTTTGCTAATTTGTTAAAATAAAGCCTTATTTTTTTGATAAATAGTAAATTAAATACATTTTTTAAAATGAGATTTTTTACGTTTTTACGAGTTGCTCTAGCTTGATTTCACCTTAAATGTGTGGAGCGTTTAATTTTACCATATGACAGCGCCTTAAATCGACTACTCACACTTTGCGTTTTTGTTATATCCAGCTTAGTACAGGAATATCAATCCACGACGACGAGGAAAGGCCCATTCACATCACGCGCGATTTCTTTTGTCTTCGCTTATATTCGGTGTAGCCACGTAAAAAATGAATAAATTTACGTAGAAGCGACCTTTCTTTGTTTGTGCATACGTAGAGATTCAATGAAATATGCATGGACCCATAGTTTTTGCTCAGATACTAAGCCTGTATTATTAAAGTTGATACATCGGTTGGTTTTTACGATGCTCGTATAAAGTGAATAGTGAAGCATGACTAGCAGAAAGATGTAATTTTGAAATGTCAGGAGAGACAATGCAAGTATTTTGATTCAAGAAAAATAAACAAACTCATTTTCACATATACTGGATGTTTTTTTTGCCATCCCTAAAAATTTAGGGATCATTGTACATCATGATGTAAATGTTTTTTTCAAAGCAAAAAAAAAAAAAAACATTTTAGTCATACTGACAACAATTGCGTAGTCCGGCGGTAATCCTTAATCCATTGGCTCGCAGATGGGATGTCCGTCCCTTAACTACATTAGAGTACAATATGATCAAATTTAAGACTTGTAAAATAATATTAAGTATTTTATTAATAGTTTTTAATCTATGACATATCTCGGTTTTAACAGCGTGCACAAAGAAACATTTCCTGGAGAACCCTCGAGCGAGCATGACGAGAATGACAATTGAATGTTTTTCAAGTTTTTAATTTTTGAATGGAAAGTCGTGGTTCATTTCAGCCATTGTTCATTGCTGTGTCATTCCATTTTTTACAGTTTTCCTTTTTAAATATGTTATGGAATTTTGTAAGTTTACCTTTACTGTGTTGGTATTTGATTTTATGTCGTTTTATAAAACTGATCCGGGAAGACTAAAAATAAATAGTATATTTACTCTTGGGACCCAGTTCTTTGCTAAGCTTTGTGTGTTTACCACCATCGGCCACTTCACTGACCACGTAAGATTGCGATAAAACACAGGCATATACAACGTAAAAAAATACTAACCCATTTAAAACATTACCCGGGTTGAAAAGTACCCTAAGTTCTATTTTAGGACTTACACTTAACTATACTGGGTGGATAAATATAAAAATTTTTTTGGTTAGTCATGCTGAACGACTTTTAATAAGGGTTCGAAAATCTCGATTTTTTTTGTTTAGCTAAGTTGATTTTCGCTATGGCGAAGTGAAATCTTCCATTGAAAGCTGTTTTCTTTGAAAATATTGAGTTGTATTCATTAAATTATTCCTTCACCTATCTGAAACATATTGTATATATAAAATTGTATCTCTTGCGAAAAAACCTTAGAAAGATGAAAGCTTTTCGTTGAACTGAAATCCTACAAAGACTCTATACAAAGTCTAGACGGGTGTACAATGAAAACGTCTAAAACAGTAAAATCGACTCCCTGTTCACGACAGTTCATATTCCCAGCAGCATTTCGACAACTCAATAAGGTATTTCAGGCGACAACAGAATGCCGAAGTTATTTTAGTCACGGATTTGCAGACTGTGTAAGACAAACGGGTGAAGCTTCAATTTTGTGGGAAACATGAAGAAAAAATCATAATGCTGAGGGTGTTTTGCATTCGAAGGGTAGCGGGAAAGTTTTCAGTGAGGTCGCTGACAATGCTTTTTGACATTTGTGTATGTCAAATAAATTGATCACTGAACATACATAATCAACGCTCAGTAAGGCCAGCGCCTCATTACGCGGAAATTGCGTCGCGGATCTTCCGTCATGGAGGCCAATACATTTTCGAATTCAATTCGAATTCGATTTTTTTGTCTATTCGGAAACGTGTCGAGGAGAATTCATCAAAATACATAAAACAACAGAATTTAAATAAAATTTTAATCTCTAATTTTTTTTCGAGCAGATTTTGCAAAATTATACCTCATATTAAATGGTATGATATATTGTATAATATGATTCCTCTTCCGCTTTTAAATTTGCCTTCACAAAAATTTAAGGAACATATTAAGACCGTTTTAATAAAGAAGGCTTACTACAATATTTATGAGTATTTAATTGACAAAAGGCTTGGGTGTAGCGCTCGCTCTTGCAGCACATATTTTATGTAAATCATGAAGTTTATTTTGAAAAGAGTAGCTGAGTTTATTGCCGGCTCTTCTCAGCAAAAGCTACCTTCCGAACCGTGTATTAGAGTCTGACAATTCATAAGTGCCTTTGAAGGTCTATTTGAATAAATAATATTTCATTTCATTACCACATAAAAACTTTTTTCGGGTTACCAATTTATTTAGTTACTGTTAGCGTGGTCGGAATCTTGAAAGAATTTTCCTAAAATACATTTCTTTCATTACATAAAATATCGTTTTAATTCGTGGTGTCACTTTCAGAAATAAAAGGTCTACGCTATATTTCGAAATGTAATAAGAATATTCGACGCTTAACAAAGACAATCGAACACACCGGCGTGTAATGTTGAACTAAAATTTTCCTTTCACTATAAAAATATTTTGCTAGCTAGGTGTTCCACAGTCATATTTCATTACACAATTTATTCATCAAAGTATTATACCTACTACTATGCGTGAACAAGTCATAAAAGTGGACTTGTGGAAATAGGCCAACGAAATACGTCCCACGTGTATATGAAAAATGAATAAATAATAAGCAGTTATTCGCTTCGGTGTCACATGCGGCCATTTTTTATTGAATAAACTCGTTAGGCGTTGTGTTTGAAACAATATTTTTTGGAAACATTCAAATTATAATTTAATTTATTTTCTTTGTTATGTTTTTTCTGTTAACGCAACAGGAAGCAACACAAAAATATATTATAATTTTTTATTTGTAAGTAATTTGTTTAATTATTCTTGTTCTTTGGAAGTTTTCGATGTTTTTGATTAGTTTTTATTTGTCATGATAACTGTACAAACTTTTTTTTCCTATTTGTAATTAACATACAGCTTTATTTTCACTATATAAAGCCTATATCTCTAACCCTAAGAATTAAAACATTGCAATCTCAATCCCCTGTCGCATGGCAAAATCTGAGAGACATTTAATTCAACGCGATTATAAACAGCTATTTATAGCTTTAATGTAATTGATATAAAGATCAATTTCAGATGTACTTGTAAAGGTAAGGGGAAAAAATTGAAAATAAATTTGATCTATCTCAACTCGCGCGTGAAGTGAGCGCAATCGCTCAGAAGGAACGCGATTACGTGTTTTGTGTGTGTAGTTTTGATAATACACCCCTGCGTTACGAGGGATTTGAAAACGTGATGATATACCATTACAAATACGTTTGAAAAAGGTTATATGTACCTATTAAGAGGAGGCTATCTGCATATGTCTCCGTCCCTTACTAAACTGACGGGGACAAGCGAGACAGGAGAGACGTAATTTTAGTAAAAATGATGGTTTTATGTTATTTAAAAAGAAACTAAATCTTGTTTTTTTTAAAGTAAGAAAACTATTCCCTTTCCAATCCCAATTTTTAAAAAAACTATTCCCCGTCACATATTCTCTAGTTTAACATATACTTTTTCCAAATCTCTTAGAACAAAGAATACAGAGAAACATGCATTTTAGAATCATCATTTTTCACGTACAGCATCGCCTTTTTTAAAAATAGTTGTACAAAACAAGGTCGTATAAGTAGGTAAAAATTTCCTATGGACCGGAGGCTAATTCTACCGGCGCGTTCCCGAGGGCATGAAAATTCAGGGTAACAACCACCTCTATACCAAATTGCATCAAAATTAGTCCATCCGTTTGAGCGTGAAGAAGTAACAAACATACTATCAGCCGGTTTCTGAATTGAGAATTTCAAGTTGATAGCGTCTCAAACTCTGCTTAAGTATAACTTTAACAATTTTTCATTTCTGAATTATAATTGAGTAAAGTTTAAGCATTTATCCCTGAGTTTACTTATATTTGAGATTTTGAAATCATAAGTTGTACTCAACACTAGATTTGCGTTTCTGAATGCATTTGACAGCGCTCAAACCACTCTCATGTCAAATTTAAGTGTCAAATAGATAAGTAACAGAATTCCACTGCTTAAACTTTACTCACGATTAATCGTAGTACCTATGTAATAATAGTTTCATGCGATGTATTTATATTAAAATAACAATGTCTAGTGACGATACTTCGATAACTTCGTTAGAAATGGCTCAGAGAAGACCACCGCGCAGGCGAAGAGTTATAAAAAACGATAATGTAGAATCCAAAGACGGGACTATATTGCACCGATACTACAATTATTAATGGAAGCTTCCAAGCTGTTGTGGGAGACACAGCAAATGTGAGCAAGTCAACAGTATGTCGTGCCATTGAAAGAATTTCGAGACAGTGGATACCCATGTCTTAGGTATCTCCTGACATCTTTCATTAATCGTGCTACTCCAGCACAAGAAGCATACAACATTTGAGAAATACTTAGTTAAAAGCGGTTTGAGAAAATCTAATTCTCACTTGTGAAACACACAAAACTTAAGTACTTATCAAATATTTGAGCAAAACTCTACTGATTATTGCTAGAATTCTCAATTCAGAAACCGGCCCATAGGGCATTTTGGTTCAGAGGCAGTAAAGAAAGTCGAACGAACATAATATTTTATTATTAATAATCAATATAATTATGTACTACGTATTTTTTTATATGACCAAGTGATGCAAGTTTGAAAGACTTAGTTAAACTAATTAACAAAATAAATAAATAATTAACTTAAAAATAAAATCAACATTTACGTCTCGATACGTCAAAATTATTCGTGCTAGCGCTACAGAAATCAATTCAACACGATATTTCACCAAAAAAAATATTTCGAACCTAATTCTACTTAATTGGTCAATTTAGAAACGTTTTTTACTTTTTACCGTTCGGCGACATGTGTCGTTTAGCGTTTTTTTATTTTTTAATCTAATACCATCATCATCAGAGGGTTATTTAGGGGTACACAAATGCTCTTGATTACATTTTTTTAGCTCGTAGAGACGCGCGAGTCAGATATATTTTTTTAAATGTAATTTGTTTCAATAACAACCTCAGGAAAAAAAATCTTTAAGTATAAAACTTATTTTCAGCTAGCAACGAAAATAAATATTCAATAAAAAATCTAAAATGAGATATATTGCCGACAATAATATTTGTTCTTGGAATACCGTATCAATCGTACAAAAATATTAGGAAACATCACCATATTCGTAGAAAATACAAAAAAGAATTGTTTGGGGGAAAATAAAAATGAACAATAGGAAATAATTTAATATTATTTGTACCATCAAGTGCTTCTTCCTGTTGTCAATAAAATTATACATTTCAGACATCTTACCTTTTAACCGACCTTTAAAAAGTAGGTGGTTTTATGTTCGACTGGTACATTTTCTGCTAAACTGATTAGGTACGTCATTACACAATCAGACTAGAATTCCTTCATTGTAATTTTATACCTTTTAATGCAGACCCACTTTGACGAGGGTTTTATTTTTAACTTCCTTAAAAAAAACGAGGTTTTCAATTCGATTGTCATGTTTTTTTATATGTTTGTTTACGCATATATTTTAAGCTTATGAACAGATTTTAATAATTCCTTTTGCGTCCTGTATAGCTCCAAGTGGTTCCATATTAATTTTATTGTCTTTGAAGGGGGCTTTATTTTATTTTTTCATGTTGATTATTTAAGTATTTTTTTTTATTTATTAATTTATCATTTATTTCCCGATTTTGACTACTTTTATGGCTGATTTTATGGGGTAAGTGTACTATTTAGTCTATAATGATCCATCGCAAAGTAAAATAAATAATACCTACATCGTATTTTTAGTTTTAGAACTATGATTACAAAGGTTATAAGTATTAATTCGTAATTTAACGTCTAATAAATCCATATACACCCTATTAGTGAAATAACAGTACAACTTATATCAGTAATACAATAAAATACAGTAAGCATGTCCCTGGTGCTATTCCCAAACAAAGTTTTAATTAATTTATGCATTTAGTTGTGTGTCTCACTAAATTACAACTGGCTTGTGTTCAGTGACCGTTATTTGGTTAGTTTGCCTCATTTATTTACTGTTATTACGAAGACAATGAAGTCAAAGCTAAAATAGGTTGGTTGGAGACTGTTAACATTAAAAAAACGTACGGAACGTAAAAAAAACGATAATATTTTCAGAAAATATATTAATAACCTTCGTGCTCATTATTCTGTTATTAAAAGTAGGTAGAAATAAGGACTCCTTGTACTTAACACTCAAATAGGGTAGTTGACTGACATATCAAATCAGCTACTTTTTAATAAATGTCAAAACGATAGTTTATAAGGATATTTGTATGAAATATTACATTATGACGTCATAGTTTCACAGCATCAAATCATCTACTCTTAGTGGTTCCACTGGTAATTAAAAATCATTAAATGTACAACATATTTGATATTTCCACGTGTTTTTAGATGTTTTATGCATTGGTTAGTGTTTGGTCATTTATTTTTGACACTGTCAATAACTACCCTATTATGGTCTCTCGTTTTTAAATTTTTTTTTCGATAGGTACTATTGCGATAGGAAACAACCATACAGCCAATGATAAACGGTAACCGTAGCCTATGGATGCATGCTTGCACCAGTTACTCTGCCTCTTTCCTATCAGTTTCATTTTATTCTGATTATTTTCACTACATATTTAAACTGTACATTTCTCAAGGAATTTTTTCGAGATTGTAAAATTTATATTGATTTACGTAAATCCTACTAATATTATAAACGTGAAAGTTTGTATGTTTGTTGCTCTTTCACGCAAAAACTACTGAACGGATTTGGATGAAACTTGGCACATAGATAGATCATACTCCGGAATAACATATAGGCTACTTTTTGTCCCGGAAACGCGGGCGAAACCGCGGGGGGACAGCTAGTAGTACATAGTTACGTAGAGGTATAAGACTTATGATTTATGCTTTTCGAACAAAGTACGTTAACATAAACAAACTATCATGAAGACCCGAAACTTTTTCAAAAGGGTACGTATCCATACCTTCTTTAGGGACAAACAGGAACTATTGGGAAGAATAATGCGCTGCCAAGTTCAATCGTTAGCTGTTCGCAACTCAAACAAAGGATGTACAAACTTGCGTAGTTAAAACTTGTTTTTTTTTTCGCAAACTGGTGCTACGGGCACTGGACTTATATCGAACGCTTTTGTTTGGGGTGTTTAACGTAATTTTTGTTTCGTAGATTTTTTGATGTGGTAAAATTTGATGTATATGGAAACTTTTATGGAATGTTTTAGTTTTGTGTGCTTAACGTAGTTTTTGTTTCATTAAATAAATTGAGCCATTGCTATTTTATATTTTTTATGTTAAAATTTAATGTAGATGGAAACTAAACCGAGCTGTTTCTATTTTTATAGTTATACTATTTGCATTGCTGATTAAGTTAAGTATTTTTCCGAAATCGCAACTCTCAAACTCATGGGTGGATATAAATCTGTGCGTTGCATACCGAGCAGTCTGGACAAAATTGTGACGTAAAAAATCCTGTGACAGTTTGGAGTACTCGCGAAAATATGAAACGCATTGTCACCGCGCTGATTGAATTTTGACACGATACCAAGTGACCGACCCAGTTCGTTAGTTTCGTCGGAAAATATTGCGATGGAAATGTATTTCATAGTCCGTTAAAATAGATAGCTCTGGTCTGACGTGCGCGAATTGGATTGGAGTTTATTTGATGGCAATTCGAAGTGTACTGAACTATGCACGTGTCGGAACTAGTGTCAAATTGTTTGACGTTTGTTAAATTAAAAAATATATATTTAATGTTAGCAGTTTTTTGGTCATATTAATTAATAATCTGTCCCTAAATTAGGTATGGAGACTGCGTACTAGCAAGCGTAGTGTGGGGCGCCCCCCAGCTAGATGGACCGACGAACTGAATAAGACGGCTGGAACAGACTGGATGCGGAAAGCGGAAGACAGGGTGTTCTGGCGCAACCCAGGTGCCTCACTTTTTCTTCGTCATAGTCATGATGATCGGTTCTAAATATATAGGAATTAAATCATAATCAATTTATTGCTCAATAAAGCACCGGGTGTCATTTATACCCCACAATACAATATAATATTTAAACTAAAACCAATATCCAATCGAAACTTGTACAAGAGTACGTGTTGAACAGTTTATCGGGAAGAGGGGAAGGGGGAGGTGCTGAGAGGGGGTGTCACCGAACACGGCATGTGCATAATACAGAGCTTCAGGGGACCGTGGCACTTTCGTATTTGAGATGTTAGTCCGGGAGCTAGGATTCCAAATAATCCATAATTCTTTTTTATCTAAAGGAACAATAAATATAATCAATCCAAAATCAAAACTCATTTATTCAGTTTAGGCCCTAATAAGACACTACCGGTTCGGAATACACTTGAACTGAGAAGATTCCGGCAAGAAACTCAGCAAGACTTTTTGATTGAGATGACTATTGAGATCCAGTTATCTTCTAGGTTTTATATGCTTAACATCATCAGTCACATCATCACTGACCACGGTGAAATTGTGGTTCTTACACAGGCCTAAACATAGTTAAAAAAAACCGGACAAGTGCGAGTCTGACTCGCGCACCAAGCGTTCCGTAATTTTCTATGTTACTCTAAATACCATAGACGTTTTCCTGTAATCTATAGGTAAACAACTATTTTCTGTGTTTTCAAAAATTTTATTCCAGTAGTTACGGAGATTAGAAGAGGGGGGAATGGTAAAAAATATTATGTGATGTAACTAAAAATTTAAGGTTTTCGCAATTTTTCCTTTATGTGTGCTATAAAACGTTGCTTCATGCCAAATTTAAAGAGTCTAGGTCTACTGGAAGTATCCTTTAGGTTTTGATTCCCTTGCGAGCAGTTGCGAGTTTCAAAATATGCGGCTTAAATTGCTATTTCTTTTGATTGCGTTGACATAGAAGTTTGATTTTGGTACAGCTTAAAGTTATTATAAACCTGAGTATTTGATATGAATTTCAATACCTCTACACGTTCATGAGGTAGTAAAATTGAAACTATTCAAAATATTTTTATTATATGATGTAACTAAAAAATTTTATTTTTCGCAATTTTTCCTTTATTTGTGCTATAAGACGTTGCTTCGTACCAAATTTCAAGATTCTGAGTTCACAGGAAGTACCCTGTAGGTTTTGATTCCTTGCGAGTGTCAAAATTTACAACATAAAGGGCTGTATCTTTTGAATGAGTTAGTTTAGAAGTTTGATTTTTTCACAGCTCCAAGGGACAGTAGATCTGATTATTTGATATAAGTTTCAGCTTGATACCTCCACGCGTTCTTGAGAAAAAGGGTCTTGACAGACCAACAGACAGACAGACGGACAACAAAGTGATTCTATAAGGGTTCCGTTTTTTCCTTTTGAGGTACGGAACCCTAAAAAACAATATTTAATCTATAATACTTGCTGTCCCCAGCGGTTTCACCCGCGTTTCTGAGGTAAAATGTAGCCTGTATGTTATTATAAGGTAAGATCTATCTGTGTGCCAAGTTCCATCAAAATCATTAGTTTTTTTGAAAGAGCAACAAGCATCTCCATATCGTTATATCCTAACAAACTTTCCACATAGTAATAACATTTTAATTTCACGTCTAACCCGAATCATTCACCTTAAGTTAATTAATTCATAATTATTAAATTCTAACTTTACTAACACCTAGCTCCAGGAGTATAATGAAACATAGGACCCATTTTAGGGCTGTTGTAAGTCTGGGTGCAAAGTTAGTATACAGGAATAGACCGTCCAAGACATCTGTCGAAGTTCTGTACATTGTGACTGAGTTTAGGTCTAGACTTAGTTTAGTTTTAGTTCATTAATATGTATAGCTTAGTATGCAACTGAAAACTGCTGGGTAAGTATTCGGTGAATAACGTTCATTTTGTCTAGCCAGAACTAAGAAAATATGTAAATTTAATATGAGTTTATAAATTCACACCCACATAAAATACAAATAAAAATTTCTAGGCAATTTCTTTGTAAATGAGAGGAATTGACTAACTGATGTTTGATGTTGGTGCCAATTCTGTTGTTTACAAATTTAACTAATATTAGTCACGCCTCTCTTTCATATAAACCTTACTGAAAAAAGATAGCAATATTTTTAATGCTGTCAGATCAGTGCCATCGTAATTTATAAGTAAATGGTCGTGACCAATATAGATCGGGCACATTAAATTCACGTTGAAATAAGTAATCGGACTAATCTGACAAGACTAAAATATCTTTCATCCTTTTCTTATATATTTTTGGTAAGAAACTAATTGAAAACCTCCTTAAAATCTGGGCTATATTTGGTTTAAATAATTTCAACTTATAAGACAGAAAAAGATAATGTAACCAAACTCCGTGTAAGGTATTTGACCCTTGCATAACTCATGTCCACAAGTGACAGAGATAACTGATATAAAAAAGATCACTAGATCCCAAACTATTATTATAACTTTGCAAAAATTAAAGGTCGACCAACTCAACAAGACGTGGAAACAAAGTACCTATCTCTTTTGCATTGTCAGACACAATTTATGTAAAAAACAGGATTTACAGAATGCAATAAAAGGAAATCTCTACATTTTCTTGCATGTAACCTTTGGTGGTGTGAATGATAAAATTGAAAAATATGGAATGTGACGCGAGAACGACGTAGCTAGCTACCAACAATTCCTTTCCTCGGTACAACAATACTACTTTGCATTGAAAAGCTGCATAGAACCGAGATATGGATGCGTTTACAACGTCGCGTAATGTGTAATTCGTTTTGTGAATTATTACGAGTCTACGCAACAGTTTATTGTTCTCAATTGTGCTTTATATTATTATAATAATGTCAAAATATATCGTGTGGTAGAAAATATCCAAGCTTATGCAATAGTTAAAAATCAAATTGTTACAGTCAAATATGAAACATACCTATTTTTGTGAGTAGGTACGTGCCGAGGAAGCTGCTTCGTCGCTGGTAGCCTTTTTAGACACAGACGCAAAAATTAATATAAATCTCTATGAGGTCAAACAACGAAACAATCAAGAAGAAATTATTATTAAATAATTATATCCCGCTAAGATTTAATTTTTGGTTTTAATTGAGAAAACCTGCATTGGCTTTGTATTTTATTTCTTGGCTTATACTAATTCTATAAGCTAGTCGGTTTTACTAAAAAAATATCACGAGAAAACCGTAGATCCCTCAGGATAGTGTTTATATCATAAAATTTCTCAAAGGTCGTCGACGTAATCCAGTGTAGTTCATTAAACAACATGATATAACATATAACAGTTTTTTGCACGTATGTAATAACGCAGTAAATCTGCGCACAGCTGCGTACTATCATAAAATTCGTGTAACAGTTAATACCGACTGTAATATTGCGCTCTATGTAGTATAATATTAACGTAGTTATGAATAAATATATTCCGTTTTTATTTTCACAGCCTTTTATTTGTATAAATGCTAGTGAAAAATATTTTTATCTACTCTCATATCATAATGTTCTTATTATGAAATCAAAATCAGTACTTTAATGACCCACTTTAGGCACACCCGTGTATAATGATTCATTATAGTACAGTTTTGTTCCCAAGATAATGCTATCAAATAACTTTTTTTCTATTAAAGTACACTTTGGACCTATCAATAGTATAATCAATCAATATCAATTCAATTTAACGATGACAATGTGACTAATTTTTGACTTGAACTTTAGAAAGTTAGACTTGAACTTTAGGAGTTGAATTTTGAAAGGATTTTCAAAATTCAACCCCTAAAGTAAATCCTAAGGTGAAACGAAACAACTTTATGCTCTATCTCTCTCATATATCGGTGTCGGTGTCGAAAATACATCGGTAATTACTCTGGTATAATCCCTCTTTTTCATTGGAGGTTAATGAAATTACCGAAATGATTAAAATAATTCGGTGTAACAGAATCCCCAGCACAGCAATATTCAAGAAATGTTTGAATGTTTTACTGAAGCGTACATCTGGTTGGTAGCTGGTATTTTAAAAATAAAAAAGTGATGCAAACATTTTTAGTTCTGTAGTTTGGTTATTATCCGCTATCGGAAAATTCGAGTTCAATCTCTCGATGGAAAATTTCTTTTGAAATAAGAATTTGTAGTCGATAATCTTTACTTCAAAATAGTTGAACCATTATGGAGACTCATTTTAGTCAATGTTTAACATCTTTAACTTTAAAAATACTTGATTTTTCTCATGTTTACTCTCCAATAAATAGAACATGAGCATTATATTTACAACTCATCATCATCATCATCTTGTCAGCCGAAAGACGTCCACTGCTGGACAAAGGCCTCCCCCAAGGATCTCCACAATGGCCGGTCTTGCGCTACCCGCATCCAGCGGATTCCCGCGACCCTCACAAGATCATCGGTCCACCTTGTAGGGGGTCTGCCCACGCTGCGTCTTCCGGTTCGTGGTCGCCACTCGAGAACTCTTCTGCCCCAGCGGCCGTCGGTTCTTCGAGCGATGTGCCCCGCCCACTGCCACTTAAGTTTGGCAATTCTTCGGGCTATTTCGATTACTTTGGTTCGCCTGCGGATCTCATCATTTCTATTTACAACTGCGTACTATCGACAAAGTTGAAGCATGATCACCTTAAGGGTGTATTTTGCGTGCAGTGACCAGCGACCACCTGTGTCTCACACAATATAACCAGACAATGCGCTTGTCATAAAATAGTAGATTGTCATTGTCAGTAAATAGTCTAAACAAAAGATTTTACAAGAGACCGTTTTATTGTCAACAATGGACAAGGCAAACTATGATTACTGGCTGCAAGCGAAAAGGTCTCAAAACTGATCATGCTTTAACTTTGTTGATGGTACAATAAAAAATAAAATTTCATAACAGTGTAGGTAATGTTGACATATTTGGTGATGGGGGATGAATTAATTTGTTACGTTTGAGTACTGTGTAATGCACTTATAAATTTCTAAATTATGTGTTTTTCATTCATTTTGTTAAATAGTTGTTTAATATTGACAAGCCAGTTGGCGCAGTTGGTTAAGACACCACCTATCACGCCGCTGGTCATGGGTTCGATTCCCATCCATGACAAACATTTGTGTGCATGAACATGTCTGTTTGTCCTGTGTCTGGGTGTAATTATCTATATAAGTATCTATTTACAAAAAAAAAGTAGTATATCAGTTATCTGGTTATATAGTACAAGCTCTGCTTAGTTTGGCATCAGATAACCGTGTGTGAAGAATGTCCGAGGATATTTATGTTTGTTTAATTTTTTAATTATTTTTGATTTTTTTGTCTGTCCACTGCTAGGTATTTGGCGACAGATATTCAATTTGAAGGTGGTAGCTTGCCAGGTGGGTACTACAAAGTACCCTACTACCGTGCTTAGTTTAGGCGTCAAGAGTTAGTAAAGAAACTTAATACTATAATAATACTTAAGATAGTATAACGTTTTATGTCTGATTGGTTGATAGTTTGATGAGAAATTGAGAACATATTTTTTTCAACAAAATTTTATCATCATTTCATAAAAAAGATTTATTACGTCAAAGATATCACGTGTCGTGAAGTTTTTGTACGATATAGTGTTGTTACGGAACGTTAAAATAATATTGATAAACTTAGTTTAATAATACTTTTGATGCAAAACTTATATTACAGGATTGGTGCTGAGAAATAAACATACAATTCTTCACATTTATTATTATGGTAGAGTCAAAGTCTAATATACTGGCTTCCGCCCCGCGGTTTTAACCACGTTCCCGAGGTATTTTATGTTTTCCCGGAATAAAAAGTAGCCTATATGTTATTTCAGGGTATGATCTATCTATGTGCCAAATACCATCCAAATCCGTCCAGTAGTTTTTACGTAAAAGAGTAACAAACATTCATCCATATATCCATACTCACAAACTTTCGCATTTAAGTATAACATTAGTGATTATTAGTTTCTTATTTTCATAATGTACGTCACCAGTTCAGGGTCTGTTTTTTTTATATATATATTAATAATACATTTGGCAAACAAACATTCAGCCCGCCTGAAGTTGTTAAATTAGGAAAATTATAATTTTTTCCATTTTTATTTTCTTTAATTCGTATTTTTTCCATTTATATATTTAAATCGGTTTTGCAATTATCGTGAGTCAATCGATATTCTCGCAACACTAGTGCAAAATAGGCTCGTAGCAAAATAACAAACATCCCAAACATTGTAACATGAGACATGTCACAAATATTGTCAGGCACCCTTTTCATCGAGCCATACACCTTTGTAGGAGAGAAGATGATATGCGTGCATTGTGTTCCTAAAAGAGGGTTGGGATCTCCCTGGAGGGATCGTGCTATGCTATCGTCAGGATGATTTTTGTTATTGACAAACTTTTTAGGAAAATATTAACTTAGTTTGGGCTATTTGTGGGCTATTGGGTTTGTTATATATTACTTGGGAGATTTCATATTTTTTCCTCTTACCTACTTATAAAAAGTTACAAAAGTCGTCACAATTTAATAAATAGGCCCGTTATGAAAAGAGGATTTTGACGCAAAATTTCATTGTGTCGATTTAATAAGTTAGTCAATATTTTTTACATTGTATAAAACACTCGCTCCCGCTGTCTGTACACTTAGATCTTTTAAACTACTAGCATAGGTGCTTATCATAAAATTCATTTCAATAGGTACGTACTACTTATAAATTTAAACGATAAGAGGAGGCTATCTGTGTATGTCTCCGTCCCTTGCTAAACTGACGGAGACAAGCGAGACAGGAAAGACGTGATTTTAGTAAAAAAAAATGGTTTTATGTTATTTAAAAAGAAACTAAGCTTTTTTTTAAAAAAAGTAAGAAAACTGTTACCTTTCTAATGGATTTCAGAATGTATGTTAATATTTTTCAAGTTATTTGGATGGCCCAAATAAGAGAAGAATGCATTCTTAGTTTCAAAAAGGTGCATATTTACGATTTGTTTCTGACGTTACTAATGAAAAATTCCAATTTATTTCCCGTCACATATTCTCTAGTTTAACATATATTTTTTCCAAATAATAGAGTACGGAGAAAAACGCATTTTAGAATCATTTTTTCACGTATATTATCGCCTTAAACATTAAAAATGCGGCCCGATTTCCTAATGGGCCGCGTTTGACGTTAATAATTGTGCGCGCACATCATTTGCTTCGTTTTAGTCGAACAGCTAATTACGTTATAGAAAACTCATTGTCCTGGGACTTTCCGCCATTGTGTTTCTGACATACAGACACCTCGATTGTAAGATTTTGTTTTAATAATCCTTTAATTTTTTATTTTATTATAATTATGAAGTTGGTATTTTACTATAGCTGAGTATGCAGAGATTTTATATTTTGTTTTTATATAAAAATGTTGCCATAAACAAAGTGGATCGCAATTCAGTTGTGTTTTTTTTCATTAAATTACCTATAGGTGCGTTGGTAAGTTTGTTTATCACCTCTCGACGCCACAACAAATCAACATATAGTGATTGAATATAGCATAAAGGTATACCCATAAAAAGGCCAGGCAACCATTACATCCCTAATCTATATACTATTAAAAAGATGAAGAGTTTATTTTTTGAACGCGCAAATCTCCTGATTTACTGGTCCAATTTTTTTTTCCCTGTTAGAAAGCTACATTATCCCCGAAGGTTATAGGCTACTTTTTATCCCGGGAACGCGAGTGAATCCGGGAGAACAGCTAGTTCTAAATATAAATAAACTACACAAACCCAAATATCACAGCTTTTCCACCAACATATCATTCTCATTTTCTTTTTAAACCAAAACAAGAAACGAGCTTGCAAAGCTTTTAGCTTCCACCGCATCAACGCCGCACAGTATGACAAAGAGCTTCTCATTCTTGACGACGCTGTGTCCTAAATACAGATGTCCTGCCTTCATTTTCAGGGGATTCGCGTTACCCGACGAATATTCGCTTCTTGACGTTACGTCTGAAATATAAAAGAGGCATTCTTCACAAGGCGCGCTGCAGACTGTGTGACGTTGTAGGATTTTATGAGGATATACCTTGTAGTTTAGTTAAGTAGTTGAGAGCTGTTGGCTTCTTGGCTTTGGAAATATATTAACTATGTCCATTTTATATATCTATACCGTCTGTCTGCTTTAAGTTTGGCTTATGGGTAAGTGTCATTATAGTAAAAAGAAAAGATTTAAATTATTATTAAACGTAAATATACTAAATATAATATGTAATCTCATTAATTAGGTAAACGATTCTATAATATTACTTGCAAACAGTAATATTATAAATGACTCTATCTATTCCTAAGGTTAGAGAGAGACAGTTATTGTTTCACAATTAATCTTATCGTCTATATATTTGGCTCAAATTCAAGTTAGTACTATCAGTAAATCTGGTGAATAGTGTATGCTTATGGCTTCATCTTGTGAACAGTGACGTAGTAATATATCAAAAAATCTAAAGCTAATCTGTGACATTGATTTTCCATTTACACGACTGCACAAAAATAAAGAGTGTAATGTATTCTTGTCATTCTTTTTATTCCATCATAACTTCTAAATTATTTAACATCCTCGATTTAGACATGTTAAAACCTGAACAATGAAAATGGCAAAAAAACGATCACGACGATATGTGATTATATTATTTTGTCACTTTAAAGTTGAAAATGTTTGTATTTTGATATTATACTATATATGCTATGATTACATTTTGTAATCATAGCATTTTTTTTAATTATTTAGTTTTATACTTTTTTACTCAGTTAACATTAAATATTTACAACAACTAAAAATTAAATTAATATTCTAACCCTATTTACAAAATACAAAATATTTACAAGTAAAAAAGTTGTGCCAGATCGCTGCCCTGAGTAACCGTGCCAAGAAGGCTGGCGGCATTGCAACGTTGAACGGCAATGCTGATCCGTTCTAGATAGACACCAGCCTTCCTGTCACAGGAGGTCTCAGTAAGGCGCCGGGAGACCTCTTTAAACAAAAGAAGGACATCCAATTATACAGGGTTACAGGTTAAATTCGCAAATTAATGGCAAAAATTCGGCAATTTTTATTAAAAAATTTAAATGTCGATTTTCTTGAAAACTTTTAGGTTTGGGGTAGGGTGTTCTATAGTGAAATATGTCAGAAAAGATGGGTACTACACGCCCTTAACGAATCTAGGTCGACTTAACCTGTAACCCTGTATTTTTAATAAATTCTATATTATTTAACACTATATCAAATCCATGGTCAACAATTTTCAAGCTCCGCAAATTATAAAGGAAGCTCCGTAGGGAAAAGCGACGTGGCTACAATATTTGTGCTCGTTAAGAATGCGTTATTGTACTATGGAATTTATTCTAAACTTTTTTTTTAATATCTCCAGTGCTACAGCTTTGTTTGATTTAACAATGAAATTGTATTTGTTAGGTAATATATATTTTTTTTCAGTATACTTTTTTCTATTACTAGCTTCCGCCCCGCTCTTATGATATTCTACGGTAGGTATGTGCCAAGTTTCATCCAAATCCGTTCAGTAGATAGTTTTTGCTTGAAAGAGTAACAGTTTACTTCCTCACAAACTTTTGCATTTATTATAATATTAGGTAGTAGTAAAGAAAATAATTATATATCATGTAAATTTAAGTACTTACAGAAAATATTGCACAGAAAAAATATTATCAACATTTATTTTATACATTTTGAAGCTAATCACAATTACCGATGAATCCTTAAAAGTTTACAGCGCAAACTGTTACTGTTTCATATTAACAGAGAGGGTATGCTTGCAAAATATCACGCTGCGATGGATAAAACCTCGAGAAAGAGCAAATAATGATACTGCATTTTTATTATTATAGCATAGATGAGCTTAGAGCTATTATGTTTTTTAAAAAACATTGCTAGAAATATAGAGTATTTTTTTTAATAACGTCGGCAAAATAGCTAGATTTTGAAATGGTTTTCACCATCATATATTTTTTCCGGAAGGGTTAAATTTCGTATACAGGGTTACAGGTTAAGTCGACCTAGATCCGTTAAGGGCGGTTAGTACCCATCTTTTCTGACATATTTCACTATAGGACACCCTACCCCAAACCTAAACGTTTTCAAGAAAATAGACATTGAATTTTTTAAATAAAAATTGCCGATTTTTTGCCATTAATTACGATATTTTGAAGTTAGTCCATCTTATTGTTATTATTATTGATTTTTTACATGCGGATTAAGATACTCTATGAATTTAATAACCAAAATCGTAGGTTAACTAAATACGTAATTAATGGCAAAAAATCGGCAATTTCTATAGTCAAATATGTCAGAAAAGATGGGTACTACACGCCCTTAACGGATCTAGGTCGACTTAACCTGTAACCCTGTATAAATATCCTGGGACATTCTTCACACACGGTTATCACAAACTAAGCAGAGCTTGTACTATGTATTACTATGTAATAAAAAGACGCCAAAAAAATTACTTTTATGGGCAATTTTTTAAATCTAATTTGCACCCGTGCGAAGTCGGGGTTTTTTACTAGTACAACATAAAGTTATTTAGCTGCAATATTCTGTAAGGTCTGGGAGGTATTGCTCTTTGAGCGATGTTTTTTTTCTTACTATATATAGACCCTGTGTTTGACCATAATCTCAAAGTAGTCAGTGATGATATGGCCGACGGTGGTAAGCACACAAAACCTAGAAGGGAACTGGCTCCCAAGTGCAGCTGTCGGAACACACCGGAAGATGCTTGGCGACAGATTTTCAACTTGAGGGTAGCCAGCAAATATTAGCTCTACATGTAATTCATAGAGCCTTTTAGTATTTTTCTGTATCCATATTCAGACCAAAGTCCTGAGTTATCATAACAAAGGTATAAATCACACAAAACAACACGAGTTTCTACTAGACTAGAGGATGTAAAAAGTATTCATATACTGATGCCGAGTGGCGACCGTCCCTACCACAAAGCTGAAGGGACCAGCTCATTGTGTTTCAAGTATTACTCAGGAATATGTAGCTTTTTGGACTATGTCATAAAGTTTGAGCGGGGAACTTGAATTTTATGCTTATGATAAAATTGACAGTTGAATTGTTCTATATAAAAATGACATAAAGTTTTTGTAAAATATTTTAAAGGTAGAGCGACCTATACAGACTATTACCAGGCATATATTTATGTAGGTAATAAGCCTTATGAAAAAATAAACAAATTGATACTAAGAACCTCAGTAAAATCTGATGATTTTGTGTCATTATATTTAGAATAGAGTTACTTCAAGCTAAGACGAGGTTGAAGTCATTAATTCATAATTCAATAAAAAATACCTTGAAATATGTGTCTTGATATGTAGGTATACGCCTTGATGATGATATGATAATGATATTCATTATCAAGGCATGTAAATTTATACATTAAAAATCAAAACAAATATATCATCAAAACTACTTGTGATCTAACCACGTTGAACTTATAAATAATTCTATATTGACTTTTGGTATCTTCATTATGACGAAAATACAAGTTACAGACTGAGATTTAACATTCACACATAAAAAGCCATAGAGCATGGATGAATATCGCAACTAATATTAAATAAGTGAAAACTTTCATGTCTCATAACTTATACCATACACAAAAACGCCTGCGCTTCCACCCGACGTCTTTTGAACCCACCACGCATTGAAGTCTAACCATGCAAATTACGAGTTACATACACCCCGACACGAAGGTTATGCATTTATGTGTTTTTGCTGTAGTTTTTGTGTTTGTGTATATACAGGTTTACGAGTTAAGAACACAGCTGTATTTCTTTTTCTCTTTTTGGTATCAGACGGTTTACTTGTGTATTTTGCCAGTGTCAAGTAATTTTCTTCACGTATTTAATTTCGTCAAATTATATTTGATGTTCATGTTAATAAATAATTGTTGTTGATCCTAGTCAGTTACGTAGTCATTTTATGTAAGGTTTTATTTAGTACAATGATGACCGTTCTACTAAAACATTTCACGGACTTTTTGAGACAACTTGAAAAGCCACTTTACTAATAATTTAATTTCACTTCACTGGTGTACTTATGATGTGTAATGTGTGGTGTACTTACTTGGTACATGTAGGGTGTAGTACCTAAAAGGTGTCCCGTAGGCAAGTTTAGGTGAAGAAGATCCAGCCTTATGTACTTAGGCATGACAAATCCAGAGTGGGGCAGCTGCTCCACCTGCCCCTGGGTACGCCCATGACAAAATCTTGTCTTTGGTAGCAAAAAAGCATACGGTTAGCCTCATGATCATCATCATCATGTCAGCCGAAAGACGTCCACTGCTGGACAAAGGCCTCCCCCAAGGATCTCCACGATGGCTGGTCTTGCGCTACCCGCATCCAGCGGTTTCCCGCGACCCTAACATGATCGTCGGTCCACCTTGTGGGGGCCTGCCCACGCTGCGTCTTCCGGTTCGTGGTCACCACTCGATAACCTTTCTGCCCCAGCGGCCGTCGGTTCTACGAGCGATGTGCCCCGCCCAATGCCACTTAAGTTTGGCAATTCTTCGGGCTATGTCGGTAACTTTGGTTCGCCTGCGGATCTCATCATTTCTGATCCGATCTCGCAGGGAAACTCCGAGCATAGCCCTCTCCATTGCTCTTTGGGCGACCTTGAGCCTTCTTATAAGGCCCATCGTAAGCGACCACGTCTCTGCTCCGTAATAGCCTCATGATAAGCTGTATTAATACGTAGCCATCCTTGTAAAGGTTATTACCATGAGAAAAATAATCTTTTCAGGCAGTCATGCAAAAATTGATTCAATTAAAACAGCCTGATTAGAATCATTAAACTAAGCCATTACTACATACATTTACGACCATTTAACCACTGTTATAGCTCGGACATACGCCGTTTACCGTTTATATGGCCACATGAATACATGTCCTGTTTTACTGCTGATGGATATTAGTTTGGTTAATTGTTTGTATGTGCGATTGTTAAATTTAATTGGCTATGAATTGAGCTGTCAAAGTTTTGCTGCTTAATTGTGAATGTACCTTTGTCATATTTTTTTTAGGTTTTAGAGATAAACTAGGATGACATAATATTATGGCGCGCCTCCATATTACTGTTTAATTGTAATTAGTCACATCCTTAAGAAAGAGTTTATTTATTTTATTTATTAGGATATTCAACAGCAATATAGTATCTCGGTAATATGTTCAATTATAAAATCCAATTACAGGATTGATATCCTGAAAAAGACGAAGAAGAAGACTAAAAATGTATCTAACTCGAATTTTCAAATAATTCAGTCTTCGCCAGGAACTCTTTGATTTAGAAAAAAAAAACATATCTTAAATTATTGCTTCATCTCATGGTACTTTTTAAGGTGCTTCAAAATTATTTTGTAAATAACAGAATCGGCACCATATTAGATATTTTTATAATACAACCTTACTTAATTTATTTTCACCAAAGTCGGCTTTAAATGAAGTCAATAAAAACACATTATTGACAATAAAAAATATTTAAAAACAGCCAAGCTGTATACTTAAATAGTGAACGAATAAAGGCCTTAATTACTTTTTAAATTGGGCATAAAATCCTAATTTTCTCAGGCTAATGAACATAAATATATTTTTTATGTTAAGACTTTTAAATCATAATTAACATCGTTCCAAGCTAGAGCGAGACAAAATAAAATATATAGAAGCAATATAAACGGAAACAATTTTCTCTTTCATATTTTTAATTATGTCGCAATTAAGCGAACATTAATTGTGCCTAGGTACAATTTTTATGACTGAATTTATTTCCCTAGTTTTTCTTTTCATGATACATTTACTACATCTTATTCTGGGGTTAGGCTAGTTATTAAAAACGTTAGAAACAAATACACACATAAATAGATGCGTACATGTGACCTCATATTGTTTTATGTTTTTGTGATAAATGGCTTATCATTTGTGTGCATGAACATGTCTGTTTGTGTTGTGTCTGGGTGTAAAAATCTATATAAATATGTATTTACAAAAAAAGTAGTATATGTAGTATATCATTTATCTGATTTCTATAGTACAAGCTCTGCTTAGTTTGGGATCAGATAACCGTGTGTGAAGAAATTTCCCAGGTTATTTATTTATTATTGTTGCAAACAGTTTCGGTAATTCGCAAATCATTGTTGAGCGTCGAATGCCGGGAGGTAAAAATATTTTTGCCGCGAAGGTGGCGCGACGTGCGACGGAGATTCTCAATCGCGGTTCGCAACGACGCTTTCATATTCAAAAAATGCTCTATTGATCATACAAACATTGTAAAATTTCTAACGACTTAAAGTTGAAATAAATTGAAAAAGTTACGTGATTGCCCCACTGTTAGGTACTCGTACAAAAAAACTCTTTATTCAAAAGTAGAGCACAATTTTATTGATGTAAAATATATATTAGTTTTTTTTAACCTTCAAAACATTGTGAACGTACCATGGCAGGGTTGTAGAATTTGTTAGAAAGGTTCATTTTTCCGAACATCGTTCGCCAATAACTAAATGAAAAAGTCCCCAATATAAACAAAGGATAGATAGGCAATAGGCTTTTTCGATGCCATCGCCTCTTAAATTAGGTTAATACCGACTGTTCTTAAGGCATAGGAGCGCTTGATTGAAAAAGTTATTTAGGGATCCGTGGTGGAATGAAAACACGGAGGGAGTGGACATAAACTTAATTATTTGTTTGTCTGCAAATTGTATTTGATTAATATTTTCAATTGATAACGCTTTGTTTTTTTTTCAGCCTTAAAATGCAGTCAAAGTTACCACAAAATACTATTATTTTTTTAAATTGTATATGACATTTTTAAAATTATTTTTAAAATTGATTCATATTTAAAATTTTATACATGAAACATTTTAATGTAGTATATTATATATACTGTATATAATATTTCATTTCAGTTTTTATTATCCATTTGATTTAGAACATAGGTATATTTTTACTATAGGTATACAAATTTACCCTGATCTATAAAGATATCATTTTATATAAGCAAATCAACACAACTCATGACATCTAACTCTGTCTTGACCGATTTTTTCCTTTTTCATATATTTTTTCCTCTAAAAGCAGGCTTAGGGGACCCCCGAAACAATCAATTAAGGAAGTTTGAACCTCCTTGAATTGTAAATGTGAGTCTCACCCGCCTCTTTGTTTATGCCCTTTTCTTTAGACTTTTCTATTGTTTCCATATAATTGTGATGTCTTTTGTCTTTTTTTTAGCAAATAAAGTTACAAAATAAACTAAAGTATTCACTACTTAGAGAAATATATAAACTCATACTGTCTTATGAAATGAGGTGGTATGTAGATTGATGCCTGCAAAAAAAAAGTTGAAAAACTGTCGCCAAACACTTAGGTCGACTATCACCACCAGTGTGTTCCAAATGTTGCTACCTATAGGCTTTGTGTGCTTATTACTGCTGGCCACATTATCAAGGCTTTCTTTTACAACGATTGGAAAGACTGATGGATTATCATTATAAACTACTAGCTTCCGCCCTGCGGTATCACCCGCATTCCCGAGGTATCTTATGTTTTCTTAGCATAAAAAGTAGCCTATATGTTATTCCATGGTATGATCTATGTGTTAAGTTTCATCCAAATCCATTAAGTTTTTACGTGAAAGACTAACAAACATTCATCCATACTCACAAACTTTCGCATTTATAATATTAGGAGGTTACTTTAATAAACAATGACCAAAGATATCTATATATATAAAAGAAAGTCGTGTTAGTTACTCCACTTATAACTCAAGAACGGCTGAACCGATTTAGCTGAAAATTGGCAGGGAGGTAGTTTAGAGCCAGGAGAAGGACATAGGATAAGTAGGTAGGGGTAGGTAGGGTAGGTAGGTAAGGTAGGTAGGGGTAGGTAGGGTAGGTAGGTAGGGTAGGTAGGTAAGGTAGGTAGGGGTAGGTAGTTAGGTAGGGGTAGGTAGTTAGGTAGGGGTAGGTAGTTAGGTAGGGGTAGGTAGTTAGGGGTAGGTAGTTAGGTAGGGGTAGGTAGATAGGTAGGGGTAGGTAGTTAGGTAGGGGTAGGTAGTTAGGTAGGGGTAGGTAGATAGGTAGGGGTAGGTAGGGTAGGTAGGTAAGGTAGGTAGGGGTAGGTAGTTAGGTTAGGGGTAGGTAGTTAGGTAGGGTAGGTAGGTAAGGTAGGTAGGGGTAGGTAGGTAGGTCCCAGTTTTATTTTTGTTCTCAGGGCAGGACAACGTCTGCCGGGTCAGCTTGTTATTTATATTATGAAATTACTTAAAAGCATTTTGAGAAAACAGTAGTAGCACTTAACATAACATTTATTTGTCAAAAAAATAAAACTGAATAGAAACTGCACTTTTGTTCGCAGACGAGACCTTTTGACTACTACCATGATATCTCATTTTATTAACGTGCTTTATTAAACTAGTTTTCCCCTCGATTTCACACTTTGCTCCCTTACGAGTTGAATTTTTACATATCCTTTAATAGCGGATGCCGACGTACGCTCGTAGAACCGACGGCCGCTGGGGCAGAAAAGTTCTCGAGTCGCGACCACGAACCCGAAGACGCAGCATGGGCAGGCCCCACACAAGGTGGAACGACGATCTTGTGAGGGCCGTGGGAATCCGCTGGATGCGGGTAGCGCAAGATCGTGGAGATCCTTGTGGGAGGCCTTTGTCCAGCAGTGGACGTCTTTCGGCTGACATGATGATGACGTGATAATAACTATCCATAATACTAATTCAACAATTTTCAGTGGTTTGAGCTGTTCAACGCACAGCTCAAACCACTGAAAATTGTTGAAATCAGTCAGTGAATCAGGCAGTCAGTCACTTTTTCCTTTCTTTATATTTAAATGATTACAAGTCTGGGGTGGAATTTAAAATGGTTAGATACCCCAAATACCTTGCAAGGAATAGTAGGTTAGATTCCCATTTTAAAAACAAAAACATGTTTGTCGAGACATTATCAACAAGGCAACCAAAATAAAATCAGTTGTCAGCTACGAAACAACCAATCGCGTTGGTGAGAAAGAGAGAGAGATTTAGCTCAGTGGTAATGACGTCAAATGCCGTGATGAAGGTCGTGGGTTTGAATCCGACAATGAACTTGAGCTTTCAGTGAAATCGGTGGTAGAGTACTTTGTAGTACCCACCTGGCTGGACACCACCCACAAGTTGAAAATGTGTCGCCAAGCACATATTTAGCAAATCTGGCAATAGCACTTCAGAGCTAATTGCCTTCTAGACATTGTGAGTTGTGTAAATTCTCAAAGAGATGGAGCTCTATGTATTATTTTTGTAAGAGCGATGCTCACAAAAGCCGGCTCCCTCATGTTTTTTCTTCATCAGAGACCATTAGTAAGGGCGTATTTAAAGGTCTGGCTCCACAGTTCTCGTTGTTCACTTGAAACATCCGTTATTTTTTACTTTTGCTTTACTTCTTGAAGTACAGTTTCATCCTGTTCTTTGTCTTTGTCTGTTAAAATATAGGTACCTCTTTGTAGATGTTTGTATGTGCGTTCGTTTAATTGTGAACTTTGTACATTTATTATTTAGACTCATTTTTTAATAGCATAACTTCTACGACAACCAGATAGCTGGTGTAGGTATACAACCAGATTCCGGAGATTATCCCCTGCATCCGAACTTTCAAACCTCTTTAGACAATAAAAAAAAAACATTTTTATTTTTTTATAACTGAAAAAAATATAGGTGTAGATATCCTATCCTACTAACTAATATCATAAATACAAAAATTCGTGAGTATGTATATTTGTTAAGAAAGAAAGAAAGAAAGAAATAACATTTATTCCAGACAACACACAACATTACATTATGTCTTCACGCTCAAACAGCTGAAACAATTTTGATGAAATTTGGTATGGAGGTAGCTGACATGGATTAACACATAAGCTAATTTTTATCCCTCGAAAACGCGGGTGAAACTGGGAGCGGAAGCTAGTTATTATCTAAAAGAACTAAAAGCAATGCTTCAATTTCGAGAACCTCGAGGTGTAAACATGGAACCCAACTTAAGTATTTCAACTGTTTATACAGCTGTAACTCCGTTAATTTATTAAACAATTTGTATACCTATCACGTAAAAGTGTTAGTGTTTTATTATAGGAAGAGTACCCTCGTTCGCTTCACCTCCTGGGATTGGAAGTCGTTGGAACCGAGTTCCTTACGGCATATCTCGACAGCATTAACGCATAGATGAGTGAATAAAGAATGCAGATGATTTATTGAGGGTATGAGATGCCTAAATTAGCGAAACATGTTTGAGGCTTTATCAGTAGTTCCTTCTGTGATAACTGTTTTTTTTAATTTTAAATTACTACTTTTGTGTTGAAAACACTTAAGATTCTAAAGAAGTTGTTTATTTTTGGTGCCAAAATAATAACTTCAGGTATTTAAATACAACATGTTTTGAAGTTGGAAATAAAAATATGTAAGATGTCTATCTAAATATCGTTCGAGAGTTGAAATACAACCAAATAAGGCTTTGCGTTGTGGAAATTTTGAATAATTAGGTTATTAAATAATATTTAAATATTAACATGATGTGACTAACATTGGAAAATATTTACAACCCTCTAAAATGATTATTTTGCATATGAACTCATAGTAGCCATTTAGGTAGACACATCTGTATATTTTTCCACTTACTCTTTGACAGTAAAACGTTGTTTTCTGAGAATTAGCCAGACCTCTCTTGCCCGTGGCGGATTGCTTATTTGCATACAGAGTGAGTAGAATACTTCGACTGTGTAGCCATGATTATTTTCTATTATTTCCTCTCAAATCCCTCGGTTATGGTCTCTGAGATTGTAAATAAAATTTTATTGGGGTTCACTCTGGCTTTGTTTTCTTTATAATCATCGCGAGGCTAAAATTATGGGTTGGCTTTATTTCGAGATTAACGAATTTGCTTCGCACAATTTATTAAGGTTTTATCTTTCACCCTGTTTTACCCCTAAGGGATTGAGTTTTGAAAACTCAAAACTAATTAATTCAGTTTAGGCCGTGGTAAGGCACTTATGAATGTCGATAGTTACAATTATTACAATAGACTCTTACCTCCTAGAAAAATCCTCCTTTCGTAATCTGTAATGCGCGATTTCGGATTTTTTATACACGATTGGGTCCGAAACAAGGTCTTTCATAGAGCGACCTAAACAAAGTGATTTTGGGAAGGTATAGTAGCCCAAAAAGATATCTTAAAAAGAGTTGCTGGGAGCTTCTAGATGAAAGGGACCCAAAATCATCATTCATGGAAATCAATAGGAAACCTAGTCTATTATCAGCAGTGGACATTCTTAGTCTGAATATAATTCATGAAGTCCTTCTATTATCCCAGTAGGAACTTAAGTCTGTTCATAATAATTACTTTTAACTCAAACTAATAAAATAAAACTTCCTATTTTCTTTCAAAGTTGTCTTTTAACAGTTCCTCGAGGACCATAAACAGTCAAAATACCTTCAATGTAATGCTGGATGTTGCTCCCAGACGTCCAATTAACACTCAAAACGATACGAACCCAAAACTTTTGATTGAAGCTGTGTTTTTTCGCAGCGTATTTTTCAGTTGGTAAACAAGGAACGGCTACTGTGTTTGCTTTGGAGGATATAATGCGATTAAATTGGATTGCCTTGAGTAGTGTACAGTTGAATTTATTTTAAAACCAACAAAAAGGTTTCACGTCCGTTTTTTGTTAAAACATATTTACCTTATTCAATATATCGGGGACCCTTACCAACTATTCATTTCGAAACCGGGTTGGTAACAAAAACCTGAATAACTGAAAAAACATAATTTAAATATACTTCTCTTGGAGATAGTTATATATTTCTTCCGTTTGGGGTCGAAACTATGGGTATGGGGTCAAGATGCTCGCAGTTTGGTTAGGGAGCTGTCCAGATGCTATTGACACTACAGGTGACCAAAGAGCTGGCACTTACCTCGGGCAGCGCATCAGCCTTGCAATCCAACGAGGTAACGTTGCCAGCTTTTTGGGGACCCTGCCTGCAGGCGGCGATTTAAATGCGGTATATTATTTATAGTTACTCTGTATATAGGTTTGATTTTGTAGTTAAATTTTAATTTAATATTTAATTATAGATAGATTATAATTTGGAATAATACATTGAATAAACTAAATAAATTTTATATTAATGGTTTTTAATACAATAACCAAAAAGAAATAATAAAGTTTTACTTTTTCTTATTTGCATTAATGAAATAAACTTTAATAGTTTTTATTTTAAACGGAAAGCTCAAATATTTTAAAAGTTATTGCATTTTTTATAACCCGCTTTCTTTGCGGCTTAGTGTATATTTTCTAGGTTTTGTGTGCTGATCACCTTTGATTGTGCGCTTATCACCTTTGGAAATATCATCACATGCCATGATTAGACGGTATGGTAAAACCGACCATGCTAAAACGATAGCTCATGTAAGTATGACTACTAATAGCGACAGTAGTATTTTTTTTTTATATTATAAAAAACTTCTACCGTGTCTCCTGTCTCACTTCAGAGAAGAAAAACAACTACACTACGTACGTAGACCTGTCGGCGAAATACAATTAATGTTCCAGTAATGAGAGAGTTGGCACGCCGCCAGCACTCAAACATGCAATTGAAATCCTATGATTTTTTAATTAGACAAGTCGTTAGGAGAGTAGTATACGTTTCATTTTCTAAAATTAGACTCTTTTTAGTTAGTAAATATTGAGAAGGTCAAATAATTGGTCTATTTAATTGTATATTTAAAATATTATCCCACATGAGTAAAATTTTTTTTTACTGTAAATGGTTAGACAATGCCATAAACTACTCTAACATGGCGCGTCCTTCCAAATTACTGTTTCAATGTTTTTAGTCATATCCTTACGAAAGAGTTTGTATGTATGTGTAAGTATTAGTCAATAGCAGGCTGCGTCTTCAATATCTCTCTTATTACCGGATTTGTTGGTCAACTAATCATAACTAGCCGACCATGCAAGACAACGGACGTATTGGTTGGAGAGCGCACTGTAGTAAACCCTACCTCATAAGGTAACAACATGGGACTAGTTTCTGGTGGTGTATAGTAAAAAAATACTCTTACTCGATGAGGTAAAATGCACCAAAAAAAGGGACCTCTTAACTGCCCATTCCTCAAAACCCTCCAGGTTGCGCCCACGCAACCCTGCTTTTTTAAGAGTATTTTTTTACTATACACCACCAGAAACTAGTCCCATGTTGTTACCTTATGAGGTAGGGTTTACTACAGTGCGCTCTCCAACCATATTGTCATAGAGTACGTCAGTGCAGCGCCATACTAATAATATGACGCCGCTAGTCGAGCAACAAATCTTTGCATTTTGTTTTAGTTTGATGGCCGTATCAGTACGCACACATGCGTTATGAGTCTGTAAATACTTTCACAAATACATTTCAAACGTTTCGTGCTTTTTTGGAAGGGCGCGCCATGTTATCGTAGTTGATCTCTACCTTTGTATTATACAATGAATCTGGGGGGCAATTTCACTAATTAATTTAGATTATTTTACAATTGGATCGCAGCTAAATGACGACTTTTGCATGTTTTCGTATTCCACTAATAATCTGACAACGATCGAGATCCAATCATGGTTGAGTTAAAGTTGACGTTCGATCAAGTGGTATTCCACTAAAAATTTGACACATTTGATTGGATTAGAATTGTTTCGGTTACCAAGGGCAACAACGATTACAATCTAATCGTAATCCGATCGTGGTTCGGTATCGTTTATTTAGAGGTATACCGTTTCTTAGTAGAATTTGAATTGGATTGGAAATGAACTTTAACTGAATCGAAATTGGATTGGATTGGGGCCCCCCCCTGAGCAGCTTAGCAAATATCAGCAAAATTATGTGAAATCATAATAATTCTAATAATCACGAGAGGTATAGGGCAATTATAACAATTAAAATTAGAATTTAGACATTCCCATTTCACAGTTAACATAATTACTCGCAACGTATGCCGCCGGGGCACAATAGCTTTCAACTAACAATTTCGAGGAATTACCGCGATGCCAAGCGTCGTGTCGCGTCAGAAGCTGCGTTAATTTCTCGTCCCGTCAGTAGGTATATGAAACGATTCATCAAAGTATGCGCCGCGTATGTACGCGACAATCTATTGTATATTATGCTTGCTTTGTATGATAAATGCTAATGGTATTATTTGCTCTACATGCAATTTCTTAGCTAATATTATGGCGACGATTTCCGAGAAATTATGATTCTTGCTATGTAACGAGAATGGTTTTTTTTAATTGGAATTTTTCATTAGTAACGTCTGAAAAAAATCTTTTGTTAACCACCTATGAATGTTTTTTTCTCTTATTTGGTCCATCGAAATAACTTAAAAATATTAAGATATATTTTGAGAACCAATAGAAAGGGAATAGATTAATTACATTAAAAAAAATCTTACGTTTTTTTTAAATAACATAAGCCGTCTTTTTTTACTAAAACAGCGCCTCTCCTGTCTCGCTTGTCTGTTAAGTAAGGGACGGAGTCATTCACGGAGAGCATCCTCGTAAGGTGATTCCTTCGGTTGGAGCGCGAAATTCAAATTTTATTACGTTTTTTGCTATACTACCATTCTTGTCGCAAATAACATGTTGATAACCTATAACTGAGCTGCAATTAGCAAAAAAACGTAATAAAATTTGAATTTCGCGAACCAACCGAAGGCTCCACCTTCACCTATTAAATTAGGAAAGTTAAAGATTGCTTACGTGATAGAAGCCTTATGAAATTATAAGGTTTTTGAATTCCATTTGTGTGCTACGTATTTATTAATACAGCTCAACTCAAACGACATATTTATTGCTTAACTACTCATCGTATTACTCACGAAACATTTAATACATTCAGAAAGCGTACGAAATAGAAAATGATAAGAAACATTACGTTTATTCTTTTGTTAATAATCCAAAGTATTCTACAGTATCTCATTTTGATTTACATTAACGTTATGAAAATGGTTTCTAAAATTTTACGATTATAATGTGTTCACTTGATGTTTTTTTTTTTTATAAAGTTACTGACAATCGCATTATTGATCGCTGGAATATCTAAACAAAGCAAATTGTCAAAATTGGTGTTGGTTTTCAAAATTTTTAATAATTGTTTATATTATGGCCAACATATTTTTAATAAAAACATATCCATAGATCAAATCAGTACCAATCGAATCTACATGTGCATTACAGAATAATAGACTATTCTAATATTGTAATCCATATCTTATATTATAATAGAAAAAATATTCTAGAAAAAATATTGAATATTATGTCAAATTAATAAAACGTCACGGAAAATTCTTGCGCTGATGGTTTAACAATCATGTACTGAATGCATGTTATAATTTTTCGTAACTATTTCACTTACACCCTGTATATAAATGAAAATTAATAGTGCCGATTCTGTTGTTTACGAACTTAACTAATATTAGTCAAGTCACCTCTCGTTCATGATAACCTTTAGTCCATGCCGTCCTCATACGGGTAAATAGTCGTGACAATCGGACTAAAATATATTTTATCCCTTTCTTATATTTATTATTAGAAAGAGACATATTGAGATTAAATTTATTTAGTTTATAATCAACAGAATTGGGGCCAATATAAATAATTCAGATGTACTTCCAAATGTCTATTTCACGTGAAAGTAATGACTCTCCAACAAATACAATATTGTTATTGAAATATAACATAAAGTAAATGGATTCGTTCATTACTTATCGGTATTGTACTGCTACATGGACATTAATCAAACAAAAAGCATCGGACGATGTTATGTTGTTATGTTTCATTGCTGTTAGATATAGTATATACTGTGGCACTTGTAAATGAGTTTTGTTTTGTGTTTGTTATAAATATGTTTTTTAATTATAATAAAAATACTTTAATTTACTACTTAAAAATTTACGAATAAAAACGGACTGGTGTGAGTCAAAATATTATTCCATGTGGTAAATTCTCAAATACTTTTTTCTTTTTTTTGTAAGTAAGTATACATTTGTATAATCGCCAAATATATTTTTTTGGTGATATGACTGATTTTGAAATTATTGATTGTCACATTTTATTCTTTTACAGGTCGACAGACTTTACAGGTAACAGTTAGTCTTTAAATAGAATAGCGTAAAAAACATACATGACAAATATGACAATACAAGTCTACAGAATTCTACTATAACTAATCTGATATCAGCTTGCCAAAAATCATCAAACATTCAAATTTCGTTTATAGAGCTAATGAAAATTGAGCCATAAATAAACGCCAACACGCGTACTTTTCGCATGTCGCGACAAAAATCTGTCACGGAGAATATCTAAGCGTATGAAGATGCCTTTGCCACAGATTTCATAACGCGTTGATCACACGCGATGCTACGTCGTAGGCGTCTACGTGCTACGTCGTAGCTCTCGTAGCTCGTAGCGTTTATACAACCATTATACGCAACTGCGTTCAGATCAGATGAAGACGTGAATCTAACGCATAATAAACGGTACGTGTATGTTCTGAGAATGATAATTCATGAAAGCTCTGTAACTGTGCCGTTATTCGTAACATATTTTCTCACTTTGCGCAAAGTTATTGGAATATAAATATTGAGGAGTTACTGTTTTTTTTTTTTTTTATTAAACTTTATCGTGAATCCTATCAATATTATAAATGCCAAAGGTTGTGAGTATATTTGTTGCTCTTTCACGTAAAAACTACTAAACGGATTTGGGTGAAACTTGGCACATAGATAGATAATACCCTGGAATAACATATAGGCTACTTTTTAACCCGAGAAAACATAAGGTACCTCGGGAACGCAAGTGGAGCAGAAGCTAGTCGGAAAATAAAATTAATATACCAGTTGGTTCTAAATTGTACCCATACTTCACTTCTGTAGCTTTTCTTTTTTATTTTAGTCTTGTTTTTATTGTAATTTGTGTTAATATTTAGTTTTGATGAATACTTAAAAATATACTGAAAATTTAGGCAAAAAAAAAAAATATGCCAGTTGATTTCGTTAATATCCTAGAGCTATAAAAAGCATATAATATAAATAATAAATAAATATCCTGGGACATTCTTCACACACGGTTATCTGATCCCAAACTAAGAAGAGCTTGTACTATGGAAACCAGATAACTGATATACTACATATACTACTTTTTTTTTGTAAATACGTACTTATATAGATAATTACACCCAGACACAGGACAAACAGACATGTTCATGCACACAAATGTTTGTCCTGGATGGGAATCGAACCCATGACCTGCGGCGTGATAGGTGGTGTCTTAACCAACTGCGCCAACTGGCTTGTCAATATACAGGGTTACAGGTTAAGTCGACCTAGATCCGTTAAGGGCGTGTAGTACCCGTCTTTTCTGATATATTTCACTATAGAACACCCTACCCCAAACCTAAACGTTTTCAAGAAAATCGACATGTAAATTGTAATTTTTTTTACTAACTTTTTTAACTTTCAATCGTTCAGAACAACGTATTTAGTTGACCTACGTAGGATATTGGTTATTAAATTCATAGAGCACCTTTTTATAAAAAAAAATCAATGTCTATTTTCTTGAAAACGTTTAGGTTTGGGGTAGGGTGTTCTATAGTGAAATATGTCAGAAAAGATGGGTACTACACGCCCTTAACGGATGTAGGTCGACTTAACCTGTAACCCTGTATAAGCACTTAACTTCAACATTACATCAAAAGGCATCACTTACAAATACACTTAGGAACACTAAAATCAAATAGCAGTCGTATAACATCTGAATTTCAAATAACAGTGTACCATGCATAGCTCCACCACTATCGATCTTGGAACACAAACGGCTTTATTGACATGCCACTATTGACACCGAATTCAGTTGCACCGAGCGATTCGTCACACACTGAATAAATGATCATTTCCATCATGATAAATATTTTGTTCTGAAATTCATAAATCATTCAGTTTATGATGTAGTTAAACACTTATGAATGTAACAACTGACTTTCAGGTTCATGTTATATGTACATAGTTTGTGGATGGATGTTTGTTAATCTTTCACGCAAAAACTACTGAACGGATTTAAATGAAATTTGGAACACAGATAGTTTAAACCTTAAATTAACACATAAAATACTTTTTATCCCGGGAAAACATCGCTCGGGAACGCGGGTGAAACTGCGGGGCGGAAGCTAGTATACCGGCTCGCAGCGGTTTAGATCAGCTGTACCTATTGTAAATAGCTTTTCTTTTTTCTTTTTAGTTTTGTGTTTAATTTATTTCATGTAAATATTTTAGTTGTTAGTTTCAATGTAAATAATTAAGCTATATGTTTCAAATCAATAAACTACTGATTTATACTATAATTATATAGGTATTCAGTTTCAGCTATAAACCCAGCATTAATTACAGCTAGATACAATTGAAGCGTGAACTGAAATTGTGCCTGACTAACAATACATAGGCATTATCGTGAATTATCGAGTAATTAGCGCAGAACGGCTATAGCTGTCAAACGTTTGTGCTTACAGCTTTTAATTTAAAAATATTTATAATTTGTTAATAGGGATGATGACAAAAAAAACTTTTAAATAGTCCGTCAGTTAGATTAGCAATAATATTAGACACATATTTTTTTTTAGTTCCGAAAACAAAAAATAACGAAGATACAGTGATAAAATTTCTTGTGACGTCACGTCTTAGAACACTTTTTACAGAGACGTAACGTCACAAGCCCCCACTCCTGAACTTTGATGCGCCTTAGTTTTTTTTTATTGATTTGGTAAAATTAATAAATATTGACTAAACGGAATTAATTATTTTTTACCCAGTCCTCATCATTTTTTTGTACATAAAGATGAACTAAATGAATCTCCTGAGATAAAGTGACAGACTTTTACCAATTAAACTTAATACATTCGAAATTGAAAATCAACAAATTAAAAATAGAACGAAAAAGTATATTCAAATCTGATATAAAATTTCCAATATCGCCAAATCAGAGAATTCAATTTGTCGATTCGCGATTAAATCATTCGCCGTTGAATCGATTATAAATTCGAGTCACGGCGCGCGGCGCACGTTTCGATTCTAATCAGAGCTAGATTCAAAATTTCAATTTTAAATCAATATGTGTTCTGACTGGGTATATTTACGGGTTTGATCAGTAGGGCTGCTACCTGATTTTGGCCGGCTGCCTACATTTAATGCATATGAAATTTCGCAAATATGGGCTTCATTCCAACCAAATAAATGGCAATTTTACAATTGAGTGCTTAATTAAATTGTATAAGAATATTTCGGTATTAAATAAATAATTTCTAGTTCTGTTCTATGATATTTTAATTTTAATTGGTGTTTCCAGGAATGGCTCGCAGAAAGGCAATTTGCTTCGAATAATTTGGTACAAGTTTCGTATTTAATTATTGTGAATTTATATAAATACAAATTCACTATAATTATTTTACCTTGGCCCAAATACTGAAACGCCACTTAAAATTTTGGAGCGTCTTCAATATTCAGTTTATTAAGCCCATATCCCATAAAATCGAACTGTAAAATTAACGCAATTTCAATATTTAGTCAATTGAAAATTTCCGATTTACAATCTATTGTCAGCGGCCGTAAAAAGGCCGCACAAGCAATATTGCTATGCAATTCATAAGTATGTATTTACAAAAAAAAGTAGTATATGTAGTATATCAGTTATCTGGTTTCCATAGTACAAGCTCTGCTTAGTTTGGGATCAGATAACCGTGTGTGAAGAATGTCCCAGGATATATATAATTCATATATTATCTCGAATTTACAGCAGAACGAAATTTTTATTTAAATATATTTTGGTGAAAATGTAAATCATTTTATACCATTAATTTCCAATTTAGACAAATAACACTATTATCTGCTACTATATGCACATTATACTGCACACTATAATGCTGTAAATTCGAAAATTGAATATTGCTCTAGCGGCCGTTTTAGCCCCCTAGATACTTTAACCTTTTCTCTAACTAAATAATGTTGTTTGGTAAACACGTTTTCGCCATGTTAATAAATGGTGCCCAACACAAGATCATCACACGAAGCCAGTTGAAAATCATCAATTATACCAAATTTTAGCTAAGGTTTTTTTTTTTAACAAAAAAGTAAAAAAATATATTACTAAGTATTATAAAAGTAAAAATTTGTAAGGATGTGAAAATGTTAAGATGTTTGTTACTCTTTCACGCAAAAACTAGTGTACGGATTTTTATGAAGCTTAGCACATAGAATGACATATTTAGGCTACTTTTTATCCCGGGAACTTGGATGAGACCGCGGGGAACAGCTAGTATAACCATTTATATTTAGAAAACAAGGGAAGTCCATAAAATACGTTTCATTGGGTAACATCAATAAGCAACGCTACCGTTAGAACGAGTAACTACGGTCCCGTACAAAGCATGCACCATTTGATAGTCTAAAAAAATGTCGTTTGTTACTATCTAGTGCTACGAACGATAAAATCTCCAATACCAGATCCATTGGTTTTTATTTATAAATATTAAAAGCACTTGCCACCTTTATTTATGGATAAGGATAAAAATTTTTTTTAGACGGATCTTTAATTATTTTTCTAAAATTAAACTGCTTTTAACAGTGAAAGCAGTTTCAGAGATTACCCGGGACAAAAAGATAGAAAGATAAACATTTTTAAAATATTTTTTAAAGTACCGTAATATACTTTCATATGCTTTTAGTAAAAAAAAAAATATTTTGAAATTACAGATAGACATCATAATTGGTATTAATTACATTAATAATATATTAATTTACCAAATAAGCTGTACTTATATGGTGGATAGGTACATTGACATTTGATTTTTATTTATTACTTTAAAATTATTGATACAAAAATAATTTTAAATAATACAAATTGTAAATAATAAAAGAGTATAAGATTCGTTTTGTCAAAAATTTCCCATTTAAATTGCATGTGGTAGGATATTTAATTTCCAAAAAGGGATGTTTACTTCCATTTTAATCAATACAATTGAAACATAATGAACTACTCGTAAACTATAACATATATTTTTCGTAGGACTAATAGACGAAAGGATTCGTCAAAAAAACTGTCTAAACACGGCGTATTTTCGAGATTTGACCCGTGCGTGTTCCACCCTTAAGTTATTTTTATTAAGATTATACCTACTCTTATTAATAAAGATTGAAAAATAAATTGACAATATTACAGTATTATGACGATTTTACGATATTTTTCTCTCTTAAACTTGCTGATAAAAAAAAAATTAACTACATTTTTTCGCCCCATAAACCAGTGCTATCAATATTTTTATGACAGTTGGACGAATAACCGTTTTTTAGATCGTTGTGGACCGGTATTTTATTATTTAATCTTCAAAAATGGCTGTAAAAATATCGAATATGAAACGTAACTTGAAATCGATATTGTTAATGATCAGATTCGAAACACAATCGAAATACGATAACTTAATATTCACTGGCAGGTATTCATTTTAATTATGAATAAGTGAATAATTCAATTCGTCAAGGCTATTCGAATTTGTACTTGCATGATTTTAATATTACGTATTTTTATGGCTTGATTGATATTTATTATACGGAGTTTCCTGTTTTTTTTTGCCTTTTCCTCACCATTTTACTTGCGTTCTTTATATAATCAGCTTCTGTCCTGCAGTTTCACCCGCGTTCCCAAGATATAAAAAGTAGTTCCAGGGTGTCAGCTACTTCCATACTAAATTTAAGAAAATCCGAAAATTGTCAAGTATGTCGGGGTTTTCTTTTTTAATTTTATTATAATTACTTACCTACTTGTTAAATTTTTGGCTTTGGCTTTTTAGTCATATATTTATATGTAGTAGTAGTTAGATCTTATGAAGAAGAAATAATAATAATATTTTCATGTGATAAAATAATATTGAGCCCACTATTAAATATGTCCGAAATAAATTCTCTCGGCGGTTAAACTACGTCGATTTCTTGCCCAAAAAAATACCTTCACCTTTACTAAGCTATAATTTTGTATCGTGTAACGACATAAAAACTTCAACACTTCAGGGACCGAGCACAGTTAAGTTTCTTATTGTTTTATCTACCTCTCAGAGGTCACACAAGTATCAAATTCTTGATGTGTTTTAGGAAAAAGTTTTAAGATGTACGAGTAGGTAGATTAAAAATTACCAAACTTACAATATTTTGTACATTTTATATTCTGTTGAAAATATTTTTAACATATTAAGGGGGATGGTTCTCTGTATGGTTTTTTAATGAATATTTGGTACGTTTTAATTTATTACGTCAATATCAAACGCCTATTGTCATTGTAATTGTGTAATACGCCTTTATAACAAAAACTAGCTATGCAAGTACTAGAAAGTAACCACTTATAGTACTATTATGGTTTCCTTTCGATGTTTTCCTTCACAGAAAGAAACTCACTGTGGCATTCGACCTCGCGACTAGAGCAACTATCTACATTTTTAATTGATCACCACTTAAACCATATTCTATTACCAGGTAATGGTACAGGTCTGTATAATTTCAAAGCCAATTCATTGATTCAATGAATAAATTAAGCCGCAAACAGAAAATTTCCAGGAAAACCTAATAATTATAAATCAGAAGTCATAAGGCGATGGAATTGTAAAGGAACTTAACAATACTTGTTCAGAACTTTGGAAATTTGTCTTTCTTTCAATTTTACTGTTCTATGAAACTTTGTTCGCTGTATTAATTGCCTATTGTCAAAGTTATACTGACTTTATTAAAAAAGTATAGACGAAATTATGAGAATATTTTTTATGGAGATGCTGCCAATGGAGTAATAAATTGTATTTGATTTCAAACATTTATCGTATACTATCTGTTATTCGCGGTTTTGCCCGTGTTATCAGGGTATTTTTTAATCTAGCTGTTTCGGAGATTAAACAGAACAAAAGAGAGATTGACAAAAGTTTTAAAAATAGATTTTTTGGTAAATTTGTAATGCATTTGGCGCCAAGTGCATGACAATCCTTGGCGCAGTTAGTTAAGACACCACCTATCACGCCTCTGGTCATGGGTTCGATTCCCATCCAGGACAAACATTTGTGTGCATGAACATGTCTGTTTGTCCTGTGTTTGTGTGTAATTATCTATATAAGTATGTATTTACAAAAAAAAAGTAGTAGTATATGTAGTATATCAGTTATCTGGTTGTCCATAGTACAAGCTCTGCTTAGTTTGGGATCAGATAACCGTGTGTGAAGAATGTCCCAGGATATTTTATTTTAATTTAGTAATAAACAAATGCTTCAATATTAATCTATTTATATTTTGATATAAGATATGTACACTACCTATAAGGCTTGTATTTTGATAAATAAAAATTTCATTTCATTTTTCATTTCATTTCATTTTTCATTTCATTCCATTTTTCAATTTTATTTATTAACAAAAGATACGCGATAGCCTAGCAGGTTAGCACCAAGCAGGCCGTATACGTAAATGCTTATGTTGGTACATAAATAAAATATTGGTCTCGCCGAACCGCAAAACTGACGGTAGTCAATAAATGAAACCCAACTAAGACAAAATATCCAAGAATTATATTATTTGTATATTGTACGAGTCGATATATCTCACGAGAAGTTATGGGAGGCCACACCGTCGTTTATGGCGACTTACAACCCCACTCTCGACCAAACATCGATATTATGTTAATGTACTTACTCCATCCAACACATTGGTAAGATACAGCTAGGGTTGCCTTCTTTATTTTTAACCGACTTCAAGAAAGGAGAAGGTTCTCAATTCGATTGTATGTTTTTTTTGTATGTTTGTTACGCGATTACTCCGCCATGTGTGTATTTTTTTATTCGAAAGAGTATACTCCTGAGATGGACTCATTGACACACGGTTATCTGATCCCAATCTAAGCAGAGCTTGTACTATGGACAACCAGATAACTGATATACTACATATACTACTTCTTTTTTTGTAAATACATACTTATATAGATAATTACACCGAGACACAGGACAAACAGACATGTTCATGCACACAAATGTTTGTCCTGGATGGGAATCGAACCCATGACCAGCGGCGTAATAGGTTATGTCATAACCAACTGCGCCAACGGGCTTGTCAAAGCCCCCAAAACATTTTTTCCATAAAATGATCAGCCTCCTCTAATGTCGAACCTCGAAACATATAATTAACTAACGGATTCACAGAAACATATTTGTTTCGTCTAAAATTGGGCTACATTACGAAACTCCATGCAAATCTGTCAAATTTGATGATATTAAAGATAAATTACAGGTCGATGAAATATCCATATTACGAATTCACTTTATGAAGGTTATGAAGCTGCAAATGTGGCGAAACTAACCCCCCAGCTCTTTATGATTACTATTTTGCTAATAATTATTTTGCTTAGTGACGCCTGACTTGCGAGTCACGTTGAACAGTATCAGTACGCACTTGAGATCAAGCTCGTTGCACTTGATTGTTTTATGTGCGGCAAACTAGAGAGGTAAGGCAACGCTAGAGAGGCAAAGAGAAAGGCATAGAGTTTTCTCACCAGGAGAACGGATTATGAAGAAACTTGGCACATACGTTGTTAAACTTCCAGAATAATGTGCCCACAATGGTTTACTGACTTTCTATTATTACCTTTTCTGAGTGATTTACCCATCAGTTACGAGTGTTAATTAGGTACATGTTACGCCAACGTATAGGGAAAGCTCGGGCAAGAAGTGTAAATAAACTTATAACTTTTTCCCTTTTAATGTGTGTTTGGTTAATCATCTTTGGAAAATAACAATTAGAAAAGAAAAAGAAAATTAAACATTAACAACTTTAACAAACTTTAACAACAACTAAAAAATAATGGCTATTACAAAAAAAAATTAAATTAAAATAATGGCTATTAATCAAAAATGAAAATAGCCATGAGAGAAAAAAATCCAACAAAAGATTTTTAGAAAAATCAATTATTCTTCTTACCCACACTATGCTTCTTACCCGGGTTTCCCCTACGTTCTTTCCCTAATGCTATTGATCGATACATTAAATAAGTTTTCCTTATTATGGTAGCCCTAGCCCTGCTTCTTCCCATAAACGTGCACTATAAAAGCTTTCTCGTGTTCCTATGGTATTTTATTGCTAACAATTGGAAGGGAAATGTTTGGTTTTTATTATTTTTCTTTTTTATATTTGACGGTAATTGTACGCGAAATTTCCTTTGATGCAATAAAATGTACGGGTATGTTTTGTTTGAACGCTATGAAAATATACCAGCAAAAGCTAGTTTATTTTCATATCGATATCGGTCAGATTTTCATAGTATTTAAAAGTGAACAGTGGGGAACATTACCACTTTACGGCGAAATAATATAACAGCCTATATATGTTTCGCCTAGAAATTATGAAACTCCATACAAATCTGTCAAATTAGATGAAACAAATAGTTGACAGGTCGATGAAATGTCATCTGAAACATCAAGTCAATATCGATATATAGAGGTAATTGTAACTTTCGACGTTCATGTGTCTAAACTGAATAAATGAGTTTGAGTTTGAGATATATCTCTGTTACTAGTCAGTCCTGGATTTAGGTAGGGCTAAGGTCTACGGGACTCAAGGCCCACCAAAAAGTTCTCCTGGGACATTCAATGTATGACGTAATGACTAAAGCCCTCTATAAACAAAAATACAAATATTTTCTATTCATAATATTAGTGACGTTACAAATTTATTTAAAAGCTAGACCCCAATAAATCCTACTAACAAACATCAAGAACAATATCATTGTTTCAACCTCATCTATTTTATACCAAGCAGCGTTTCATCATCAAAGGCTCTAAAACCATGTTGTGCTCAGGCCTATCTATTAAATTTCATTGAATTGACCACTCGTGCGTCTAAACAAGACCGTTGCACGGAAATTATGTGCAGCAACAAACCAATAACGTGCCAGTATTTCACCTACAATTCTGTTGCAAATTGTTATATACCTACTAGGGGGACTGAAAACGCTACATAAGCTTTATTGTTGGATAGAAATCAGTTCAGAATTCAAGGCAGATCCTATTCAATACATCAACGAGTTTTAAAATACATTTATTTACACTATAGCGTGGGCACATAAGGTAGACTGATGATCTTGTGAGGGTCACGGGAAACCGCCAAACGCGGGTAGCGCAAGACCGGCCATCTTGGAGATCCTTGGGGAGGCCTTTGACCAGCAGTGAACGTCTTTCGGCTGACATGATGATGGTATTGCAATACGAAGTTACAACGTTAATAGTGTAAGAAGAGGTAGATCAAGCTCAGAGGTAGAGCAGCAAAATAAGTCGCCAGAACTCATTGGGGAGGGGGGTGTTTGACGGGCCAGTTGGCGTCACCTACTACTCCCCAGGTCGAGGATTCGATTCCCATCCAGGACCAACTTTTGTGTGAATGTCTGTTTGTTCTGAGTCTGTGTGTAACTGATAGAAGTTCTAAGAAGACTTGAAACAGCCACATAACCCGAATAATAATTGTTTTTTTTTTAAACCCAAATTACTTAAAACTAATGACCTAACATCTAGAATATGGTAAACATTACGCGTAATATATAGCTTAGTGTAAACATGTCCCAAACAGTGTAAGCTGTAGTCGCAGTTATTTTTCAGGCTTCAACACAATGTGAAGATGGATGAAGGATTAGTGTCGTGTACATTCGCATGTTTGTACCTTTTCGTGTCTAAATCGCTTAATCTGAGGTAATCTGCGCTAGTGACGTGTTTTGAAAGTATCGGTATTTAACTTAAGTCAGTTTTGTTAGAGGTAGATTGATTCAAAATATTATTGACTATACTCATAATAATCTATGTATACTAATAATAAAAAAGATCCACCAAAAAAAGAAGCCTTGCTGAGTTTCTTGCCGGAGTCTTCTCAGTTAAAGTGTATTCCGAACTTTTGACATTCATAAGTGCCTTATTAGGGCCTAAACTGAATAAATGAGTTTTGATTTTGAATAAAACCTAAGAGTTTGTTTATTTGTTTGTTTGTTTCAACGCAGTAATCTCCGGAGTTACTGGTCCGGTTCAAAAAGTTATTTCACTAATAGCAAGCTACATTATCCCCAAAGGTTATAGGCTACTTTGTATCCCGGGAACGTGGATGAAACCGCGGGGGACAGCTAGTTATTAATAATGTATAAACAACATAACAACGATTTGAAATAGAAAATAATCCAGCATAGACGCAAGCTGAATTTAGATTAAATTCAGCATACAGATAGAAAATGATTTGGAAAAACAAAAGGTCCCTCGGGAACGTATGCAATGAACGTAACATAACAAATTATAACATTAAACCCAAATATCAAGCAACTCTAACCACCACAAAGTTCTTGCTTGTATTTCGAGGTAATACATTATTATGTTTAAATAATAAACTACAAACTCTTCGGTAATGTTTGTTCGTACAACACAGAATATGTTTACCCGGAACATTTCCACATTATAAAACCTACTTATGAAATTACAAAAACAAACACACAACACGGAAACGTTCGCAAAAACAAGAAACAACATGTTCGCGTCCGGTAAATACCGGTTTTTACCAGATTAAGCCGGAACAAGTCGGATATGCAAACGAGGGTATACGAAAATTTACACGCGCTGTATGCAAAGTAGAAGTTGCTCAGTTTTGCTTAAAGTACAGTATTAAAAATACTTACATAATTTGGAGGAATATTATGTGGTATTAATTTTAATGAGAGAAAATACTGCCTTTTGTGAACTAACTATAGTTAGGAAAGGTACTTATACGATAGCCAAATGTGCACTGCTATTGCTTGTTGTTTTGTTTTGAAATATTCTTTAAGAATTACCCACCATCATAAGGATGACTCACGCTAGGCCTGTCGGGTTCGAGCCGAGCGTCGGCCGTAGCACGGTCAACTAAAGGGGCTCGGCCGTCACTCGGTTGCCGCTCGGTATAGCGTTAGTATGTCCATATAAAATATATGTAATACTAGCTAACAGCTAGTATTACTCGGTCTAGCGTGAGTCATCCTTTATAAGTTAAATATTTTCAAAATTGTCTTACATCATCATCAGGTTCCTGTCAGCCGAAAGACGTCCACTGCTGGAAGAAAAGCATCCCTCCCCCAAGGATCTCCGCGATGGTCGGTCTTGCGCTGCCCGCATCCAGCGGTTTCCTGCTTTTCTAACATATTATTTACTAAATGTGAATGTGCGTTTGTTGGTTTGTTCTTCTTTCGCCTAAGAACAATACAAACAATACTCATAATAGTATTGCTTCGCCTATCGACCAATGGCGTCATTGCTCGTATGCGTGTGATCGCAGCGTAGTAATTAAATTAATTCGCTTAATGAAGTGCTTAAAATATGCCGTCTCAGAATTCAGGTTATTTCAAATAATGTAAATGTTTAATTTACGCTTTAAAATATCATTATCATCCAGCCTTTCTGAGTCCACTGCTGGATATTGGTCTGTTCTAAACCGCGCCCCTCTTTCCAGTTTTTCACCACCCACAGCCGACACACTAGCCCCCTTTTTAAGGACGTCAGTCCATCGTGCTGAGGGGCGTCCCACATCACGGTTGTCAAGACGCGGTCTCCCCTTTTATACTCGTCTGCTCCATGACTATCTGTTTTTCGACAGACTTGCTATAATATGTAGAAAGGTTTTTAAACATAAAGTAATTAAGCTTAATAAAAGGTCACAATCAAAAGCTCTTTTAAGTGTAAAGGCAATATTTTGAGGCAGACATTATAAGGCTTTAGAGCTTTGAAGCTTTACGCAAACTATGTCTGGGCCTCTTCAAAAGCTGAAGTATAATGGTAAATTTATTCTGCTAAGCTTTTAATCTGGAATATAAGTTAACTTCTAAGCCACTAAAACCAAAAATATTAAGCGTTTTTTTTTGCAAGATCTCTTTTATATCCCCCGACGAAAAAGTCTGTCTGAGGAGTGTTGAAGCTATGTTTCAAGAAAATCTGCTTAGCCGTTTGAATATCATCTCCTCTATTCTAGTGTTTTCGAGGGGTTTCTTTAAATTTTTAATTAATTTTATATGATATCATTAGTTTACTTTTGATGATAATTATAATAAGGTAGTTTCCTAACATATCAAATCAGCTACTTTTTAATAACTGTCAAAACGATAGTTTATATTTAAAGGCGATGATAGCTCAGTGGTAGTGACGTCGGAGGCCGCGACGAAGGTCGTGGGTTCGAATCCTACAATGAGCTTGAGCTTTCGGTGAAGGAAAACATCGTGAGGAAACCATAGCACTGTGGTAGGGTACTTTGTAGTACCCGCCTGGCTGGCTACCACCCTCAAGTTGAAAATTTGTCGCCAAGCACCTACCGGTGTGTTCCGGCAATTGCACTTGAGAGCCAGTTTGCCTTCTCGGCATTGTAACAGGTCAGCAACACATCAGCAATATCTCTGGTATTGCAAATGGCGATAGGCGACTACTTACCATCAGGTGGGTCATATGCTTGCTTGCTACCTTAGTAGTATAAAAAAAAATATATATGGAATTTTGTATGAAATATTACACCATGACGTCACAGTTTCACAGCATCAAATGATCTACTCTTAGCGGTTCTACTGGTAATTAAAAATCATACAAAGCATTAAATGTACAACATATTTGTTGTTTCTACGTGTTTTTAGAGATTTTATGCATTGATTAGTGTTTAGTCATTTATTTTTGACACTGTCAATTAGCCTACTTTAAGTAAATAGTAAAATTATTTTTAATAAAGGTTTCATTTTAATTGGCCGTGTACAAGCACTTCGTTAATCAAGAGCAGAGCAAATTCATTACCGCTCCATTACCGATATTAATGTTTGCTATCGAAACTATTAGTTGGTTGGTATTAACGAGACTATGTTTACATAATGATTCGAAATCATTAATCTCATCTCATTGCTGTTTATGTAAAATCGAATCCATCATAGATTATGGATTTATTGAAGTGCTATGTGATACCTAGACACAGTTTTCTCACACGATTAACTAAACACGCCTTTGCATTTACAATCTTATTATTCCGCCCCTAGTATTTTACTCTCTTAGGAATTGAATTTTAAGAAATCCTTTCTTAGCCATTTCTGTAGGTATGCCAAATTTCAGCTCGAGCCGCAGTGGCTGTAGCTGTGAGTTGATAAATAAGTTAGTCAGTCATTTGGAATACTCATACTAATTTTAATCCTAACTAATCTAAATATAAGGAAAACTTGACTGACTGACTGATCTATCAACGTACAGCCCAAACTACTGAACAGATCGGGCTGAAATTTGGCATACAGATAGCTATTATGATATAGACATCAGCTTAGAAAGGATTTTTGAAAATTCTATCCCTAATGGGTTAAAGGGATCGCGGGTGAAACCACGAAGCGGAAGCAAATTCATAACATAATAGTTATTATTAAAAAGCTTTTAAAAATTCATCCCATTCATCAAATATTTACTGAAGATAAACAATAATGCTCACAAAACAAAAAGAAGTGTATACCCCAGCCATTTTAAAGAGAACCGGATAAAACACGGGTGAATAAAATAAAAGCCAGTGCTACCGAGTCAGAACAAACAGAAAGAAAAAAAAAGCTACAATATACACAGTACAGAGACTGAATCGGAAAGAGTTTGCTTTGCGTTGGAATCGAAGCTTGTACCTGTACGGAGTGAGAATACAAATGGACTCTATTCCAGTTTGGTAATTTGGAGTTTAAACGTTTCGTTTTGGTTAATACTGGTAGGTGTAGAAACGATGCGTTCGGAATACACAATTTTGTGTAGATTCATACCATAAGATTTTTTTTTTTAAAGGACTAAAGTTGCTAGCCTCTGATGGCTGCTCCAACCTTACCGGACAATAACCATAAGAATACTTAGTAAATAATATGAAAAGTCATAGCTTTAAAATGATTTGACCGAACAGTATTAAGAAAAACAATGAGCTACTTTTCCTTCGAAACTTGATGTTAACACATTTTCCCGTCAGTTCACAAAATATCTCGCAAAATTGCAAACTAGCGATAAACTATAAATTGCACTGCACCATATCGCCCTTAATATGAAGTATTAATTTACGATCGTTCACAATACAGCCACGTCAAACCGTCAAAATTTGAACGAACCAACAAGGTTCACAATCTCAAATCACCTGGGAGTCTAAAAAGGTCAAAAGGTAAAAGTCCTATACAATTAATAAAATCTGAATCTACTGATGAAATTAATGGTATAAACAAAAAAAAAAAAAGGATTTGCGTATGATATTATGCTGTGTATTAGGAAAAATTATTGCATTCAGCAATATAGCTCGTATACATTTTAGACCCCCTGCTTTGCTCCACAAAACATCAATCAAAAGATAAAAAAAATCTTCAATTCAGATTATTTTGCTCTTGATCATAATTTTTGAGTGCTTATTTGTATAATGTTTAAATTTTAAGTTGCAGGTATTTTATATCATGAATTTAAGGACAAAACATCCTTAGAGCACTCATAGACGTCACATAATCGGGTTAGCCCAACTTTTTGTTGGAGGGAAAAAAACACTTGAATACCCAATGTATGCTCTATAAAAAGTCTTGAGTCGGGCTGACAATCTGGCCTATAAAAAGTTTAACGACTGCGATGTCACTTCATAAATAAAATTATATTAGAATACTAAAACTGACGTACATCAACTTTTTATATGGCTTGAAGTACATATTGTCGCAGGGGCGTTAAAACGAATAAACATCTCTGAAATCTTGAAAGAAATACAAAACATTAATCTTGTTTGTGAGTGAGAGAGAAAAATGTGATTACAGAGAGGAAACTAGTAATCATAATATAATTTATATATAGTGTTTGTGCTTGGTTATAACTTGAATGTATGATTCAGAACGTTGGGCAGTAAAAGGCACGGATGAAAGAAGATTGCACGCAGCTGAGATGAGAATGTTAAGAAGAGAGAGTAGCACCAGTGAATGATAAGTTGAGAGGGAACTGTTCTTGGTTCGGCAATGTCATGAGGAGGGATGAAACACATGCCACTAAAAGAGTCATAAATATTAAATTTGATAGATATACGAAAGGTGATGGAAGGGAAAGATCAAAAAAGGGATGGATGGATTGTATGAGACGGATAGAAGAGCTGAATTAAAGAAGAGTACATATTTCGTCGACCACAAATGATTGGGAACAGGGCAGGGAAATGATATAGTACTTGTGAGTTTGCCCTGAGTTTGGCTGAGAGCCTACTGCGCTCGCCGATTTGTCCAGTAAGGTTGATGCAGCCATCAGAGGCTAACAACTTTAGTCCTTTAAATAAAATCTTGTGAGTTTATGACATAAACTCAAAAAACAATACCATTGAATATACTGTGTTTATAGATAGGATAATCGATATACTGTGCTTTAAGTAAGAAATTAAAATGAACAATCATATTGTATGCTAATTTAAAACCAAGTAAAGGATGAATTACTGTCATTTAGTTTAGTGACACTTCATACTGTGTTTTAACTTTGCAAGCAATTTTCTTTTTAACGCTTACTGTGTTTTTATCATCTCTGTAAATATTAGCGCTAAAAATATAAAAAAAAATAGTCCCATATAGCCTACATAATCGTGATTTTAATAGTATTACAAAGTCAATTTCACAAAAATCCGAGTTACTGTGTTCTTTCATAGCACGGCAGATGTGTATGTGGAAGATATTTTTAAATTATGCATAGGTATTGTTTATTGAATAAGTTTGAGTTTTATATTTGATTTATAGTTTTATTTATTTATCATTGTTATTATTATATTATTATTATTTTTTTTTGAGACATTACAATTGATTAATTTCATTATTGAACGACTGCATACTATAATTTACAATGTTTTTAGGTACCTTAGGTAAAAATTATGAAGTTATTATATAAGTATATACAAATATCGTATATATTATTGAATTATATATAATTTTAGTTGTTTCCTCATTTATGGGCTACTGACAAGTCTTATAGGTTTATTTTTTATTTTTGTTTTATGTATATTGTATTTATTACCCTACAATCGTCCGTGCATCACCCGTGGCTTCAGCTGAAAATCAGCGCTGTAGTTTCTGCAGCACATGCTGAGCTGGGGCCTTTTGGACTCAATATAGCACAATGTCGTAATTGTAAAATATTTATATTTTGTGAATGTCTAATTTAATTGTATTGTGCTATTTTGTTATGTCTAATAAATGTTTTTCTTTCTTTCTTTCTTTCTTTCTTTCTATTCGCTGTATTATTCGTCTTACTTTTCATATGGGGAACGCGGGTATACTATTATATAAGTTGGTTAACATTTGTTATGTTATTAATCATTAGAGATGATGGATTATCAGACGGTTATCTGTCAGTAACTATAATACTTTAATTTAACAACCTGCCTGACTTTGTTGGACAAATTACTGCGAGCGAAAACTTTCCAAGATGTAAATCAAATTTTAAATGAACTCTCGGACTCTTTCAAATAACAAAGTAACTTTTCTTTATTAACCAATAATGGGTTTGAAGCTTTAAATCTAGTTTGTTCTTTTTATGAATGACCATAATTTTGTGTTAACTCACTTTCCTAGACTATTTGACTTTTATTAATTTACTAACTAACACAAATCTGAGTATAGTATGACACAACATAGATGAAGCATCGGCAAAATTCGTAAAATCGATCGTTCCCGAAAAGAGTGCGCCTACAACATTACTCATGAGTTAAAAAATGATCGGCGAAAATGATCTTGTTGAACGTTGAATGGCGCGATAATGAATTATTTTTATTGCGTAAATCGTGTAAATCGGAAGTGAAGTGTACGAAAACGATTTGCCGATGCTACATCTAAGTTGTGTCGTACTGTACATGAGTATTTAATATTATTTAATCGTTATTTCTCAAATTTCACAAAAACATGACAAAGTTGTTACGTTATATAACTACATCATATTATATTAAACTATGTGTATTAATGTTACTTATTGTTATGTACGTTATAATTTAATTGGTATGTAAATGTTCTAAAATAACTGAAATCGATTTAATTCCCTGTCCTGGAATAGAACCACCTTTACTCCGCGCTTCAAGCTAAAATCCGACCGTCTACACCTTATTTCTAATTAGACCACTTATAGCGGACTGCAGAGTTGCAATTAGAACGGAATCCGTACAAAAATTAGAGTTGGGCTGGCTAAGCGACGGACAATAAAAAGTAGCTGTAAAATTGGAGTCCGTTAGGAGCGAATTTTAAAGCGCTGCACTAAATAAATTCGTTGATGGCTGGAACTTTATAGAACTGGATTGAGGATCGACTGAAATATCCAGTACTTATTCAACAAATTAATAAACCTATTTTATTTTCTTTCTTTCAAAAGATTTAGCGTACTATTAAAAATATGCCAGTAATTGTCTTCCTACTATAATAAAAAAATATACGCGGGGCGGGGCACATCCTTCGTAGAACCAACTGTCGCTGGGGCAGAAAGGTTCTCGAGTGGCGATCACGAACCGACGCAGCGTGCGCCGGCCCCCCACAAGGTGGACCGACGATCTTGTGATGGTCGCAGGAAATCGCTCGATGCGGGTAGCGCAAGACCGGCCATCGTAGAGATCATTGGGTGAGGCCAGTGGACGTCTTTCGGCTGATATGATGATGACGGGTTCATATAAGTACCTAGATAGGTAGGTTCATTATCATGTTCATACAGGGTAAGTAAGAATGCATATTTTTCAGATATTTTGTAATAGTAGACGAGATGTCATCGAAGAATCTAGGGTATATACCGTAAAACCTCTTTTTACTTTTTTCGATTCGACGTTACCTGATAACAAGGCTACCTTTTGACTTTATTTGCAGTCTTTCTTTTCTCCACTCATGTAATTCATAATACAAATTCACTTAGCATAAGTAGATTATAAAGAAATTGTACCGCAAAAGGTAATATGAAGTTTTATACGTATTGGGTTCCAGAAAGGTGGAGAAAAAGTATGAGAAACAATCAGCAGGAATTTAGTACGGCTTTAAAATGTATGTTGCCGATCCAGCGTCGTTATAATGACCCGCAGCAAGTATTGTTGTGTGGTGCTGGCTATGAGCGGCAGCGGCAGCGGTAGCGACTATTAGAGCTATATCTCTGACAGTACCTACTATGAGTTGTATAATTTTATCAATTTAAATTAAGTTAAAAATAAAATATTAAGTTGCAGACTTTTTTCCGAATCGTTTTTATTATTAGCTCATGAACTTATATAGTGTGTTAACAGTGCATACACCTTCACAGATCCATCAAAACTGATATCTAAGAAAAATAACAAAACCTGTATATTTTATATTTATCACTAGGATTCTGCTCCACGGTTTCATCTGCGATCTTTTATTTAACTCCCTAATAAAGTAGATTTTTCCTAAGTAACGTAAAATTCTACGCTTCACAAAGAATACACTCTTTAAATATATGTCTAGAATCAGCGGCTTAAAATGTTGGAATGTCAATCAGAGATATATTTAAACATCCCTTTCGTTTACCTTCCAAATTTCCCAACAAATACTCTCCACTCTCTCTTAACTTGCACCACACCACCACCGTAATTCCGCCCGCTCGTAAAAAACGTTCTAAACATCCAACTCCGCTCGTAAACGTAAGAATAAACAGTGTACCTTGTAAACGCTCGCCGTTGAATAGTAAAGCTTTGCAGTAAACGGCAGGTGTTTGCTTTACACTGAATATTCATGAATATTTTGGGGCAGTAAATTTGTGATGTCTTATCTATCTGGGGCTAATATTGTTGATGGTGAAGCTATTTGACTTCAAATCGGTATTCAATACTGTTTGTACTCAATTTTGTAAAGGTGATAACGTGCTCGCACAAAGACGCCGCGGACCTCGTATTTGATTGCTTGGTATACGAAAGGGATAGAGCATAGTAAGAATACGGAACACACCGGTTGGTGTTTCGTGACAGATTTTCAACTTGAGTGTGGTAGCCAGCCAGACGGGTACAGTATGACACAACTTAGATGTAGCATCGGCAAATCGTTTTCGTACACTTCACTTCCGATTTACACAACTAATAAAAATCATTCACTATCGCGCCATTCAACGTTCAACAAGATCATTTTCGCCGATAATTTTTTAACTCATGAGTAATGTTGTAGAAGCACTATTTTCGGGAACGATCGATTTTACGAATTTTGCCGATGCTTCATCTAAGTTGTGTCATACTATACTACAAAGTGCCCTACCACCTTCGATCAATCATATCACCTACCACCGTACTATGGTTTCCTCACGATGTTTTCCTTCACATGAAAGCTCAAGCTCGAATTGTAGGATTCGAACCCACGACCTTCGTCGCGGCATCCGACGTAACTACCATTGAGCTATCATCTTGCCTATGCTTATTTTTTTTTATAAGCCATTAAAGATTTATTCCTATCTCTTTATAGCAAAATAGAATTTATTTATTTATTTTTCTGCTTGCGTGCGGTTTATTTTTATTGATTTTCTTTTTTTTCTCTTTTGGTATATATGTACGAGTTGAGTTTCATTATTCAGGATACATTAATAAAAAGAGTGTGAAAAAAATATCTGGAAATGACCGCACTTTAAAACTACAATTACTGGATTGAAAATGTATGCAAATAGTGTTTGAATAATTTACATTCTACTTCATAACCAACCAACAATATATGTGATGGTAATTAACTCACGATTTATAAATGATATGATATTTAAGAGGACATCACTACCAGCCTGTCGGAGCGCATTTGGTATTTATTATGATGCTGTTTTTTTATTTTGATATTTTTTTTCATAATATTGTTGCTATCTTTATCGGTCGTGAGGGAAGTGTGGTGAAACAGCAATTGTTTTTGGACGTTTAATTTCATGTTTCGTCATATAATACACTAGTAGTTCCGCGCGGTTTCACTCGCGTTCCCGGGATTAAAAGTAGCCTATAACCATCTGGAATAATGTAGCTTCATATTAGTGAAAGAATTTTTCAAATCGGTTCAATAGTTTCGGAGCCTATTCAATTCAAACAAACATACAAACATACAAACAAACAAACAATCAAATCTTTCCTCTTTATAATATTAGTATAGAACTATAGATTAAGTTTTTTTTTGTTTAAGTAATTCGTAAATTTTCCTAAGCTCCTGGCCTAAATATCCATGTTTTTTTTTTTTATTATTTGAAAACTTTTGTTCATCAAGGGGACCCACCTTATCAATCAAGAATAATAAGTTTTACGGACCATGTTTTTATGTCGATTTTTTTCAAGCGTAACGACAATCTGACTTACTACAGACCTAGATCTAAATTACTAGTTTCTAAATTCTGTTTCTAAAATATTACTGAATTTTATTTGTGGATTTCCACAGTGAGAATAATTTCGTATTATATCGAGCTGGTCAACGGATCCTACAATCATAAATTATAGTCTTAACAAGAAAACTAAGAGTAAATATTATATAACTTGTTATGTGCACAGACAAATGGCAACGTACGGCGTTCTGGTAATTAAAATAAATTCGTGCACGACTAATCCCTACACAGGGTGTTTGCTTATTCACATGGTGTTGTAGTTATTTTCGGCTTGTTCCGCTCGGATTAGCGTTAAGCTTCACTAATTGGAGCTGCGCGGATTTGAGCTACCGAACTCGGGGTGCGAGTGTGAGCGGCTTATATTATCTATATAATATATACTAATATTATAAAGAGGTAAAGTATTTAAGTTCTGATGTAGGAGGTATTCGAACCTACAGGTCTGATTCTGACAAATTTATCACTAATAGGAAGCTACATTATTATTGAGGGCTAACCGCGTTAAACAGCTAGTTAATAATAAAATCTGTATCGAAAATCGGTTTTTATAGGTCCATAGTCAATGTTTTACTATAAAAAAACGTTAGTAGAAAATAATAATAAACACCTTCTTCTTTGTCAGATGGCGAAGGAAGCACCTTGATGAGCTCTAGCGATCTTACTCACGCGAAGAAACACAACATTTAGTTATTTCTACTACTACCTAAGGAGGTACAGTAAGACACAACTTAGATATAGCATCGGCAAATCGTATATCTACACTTCACTTCCGGTTTACAAAATTAATAAAAATCATTCACTATCGCACCATTCAACGTTCAACAAGATAATTTTCGCCTAAAGTTATAATAAACATGGGTAATGTTGTAAGCGCACTCTTTTCGGGAATGATCGATTTAAAAAAAATTGCCGATGCTTCATATAAATTGTGTTATACTGTACTTCCATAGTCGAGCTGCTCTTCGATCGAGAAAAAACGCAAATATTAATAACATTTTGAAGCTATAATACACTATCAATTTATTTTATTCAGACTTATAAGAGATAGCGTTTTTATAAACGCTGACATTGCCACCATAACTCAACATCACAAGCTCTACATAGACATTTAGCAGGAGTAGAAATAATTAATATTTGTAATTTACTTTGATTATTACAATTTAATATCAATAATATTCATAGTTTGAACTCGCGCAATGTCGTATTACATCAAATAAAACGATATTAGAAATGTAGGTATGTATTTAATGCTTTAATTTTATTTTATTCTACTGGTTATTTTTGTTTATAATATAATACTACATAGTATAAAATAAAGTCGCTTCCCGCTGTCTGTCTGTACCTATGTATGCTTAAATCTTTAAAACTACGCGACGGATATTGATGCGGTTTTTTTCAATAGATAGAGTGATTCGAGAGAAAGGTGTATATGTTTAATACATGCATATTATAGTACAGAAAAACCAAGAAAGCCGTGCGAAGCCGGGGCGGGTCGCTAGTGTTTAATAAAAGCCATATTTGTCTATTGTCTTACCTATTTGTGTGAGAAGAATGTAGGATATTTATTATAAAGAACAAAGAGAAGAAAAGATTTGTATTTCAAAAATTACTGTTGAGGGATTTAGTGTTGCCAGCTTAACGCAACCGTCAGATCTAACGAAAACATGTGATATTGATAAGACTTCCATTTCAATATATTATCAGGCACATTATAACGAATATCTCATTGAAATTAATTCCACCGTTTTTGTGTTAAATTCCTTATTTACAGGTGTCACTAAAACGGAATAGGTACGCTTTCTTTCGGCGTAATTTAACTGGTAATCGTGTTTTCTATCTCGAAGCACTTCATAAGACTCATAGCAATTATCCGAAGTGTTACATCTGAGTAATTGCGAGAGGAAAGGATTCTTTAAATTAATTGTGTCACCAATTTTAATTAACCACTTTACACGTGAGCGCTCTTTGAAAGGCGGCGTAAGGTATATACTGTTAGCGATTTGGCATATTTTGTTTTTAATGAAAAAACAAACTCTTGGAAATTTACAGTGTACAGTGTCAATTGGACTGTCTGTCAGTCGTATACGTTACTCAGTTTTCTAGAAAACTAAGTAGGTACCTCACGAAGCTTGAAATTTGCGAAATGTTATATATAACACTCATTATGTAACGAGTAATTGAAATAACTCAAAACTTCAGACATCTCAATTTATTTTTATTGAAATAAGTTGATATTACAAGTAAGTACGCTCTGCTTAGTTTGGGATCAGATAACCTTGTGTGAAGAATGTCCCAGGATATTTATTTATTTATTTTCAAGAACTATTTTATTTTAAAGATATTTTCAGTCTTTAGCGATCGACTTATTTTAAATAATTCATAACACTATTCTCACACTCATACACTATCGCCGACGAGCGTACGTTTGTACTATTCGCAAATAGGTGTAATATTAATAATGACGTGTCCGGTGCCGGTTTCCTATTTACGTAGGAAAGCATGATCGGCCATTACATAAAGGTAGCAAACAATTTCAGTCCCTATTATAATAGTTTATTATATAGAGTTCCCAGTATTTTGCAAATTTACCTTTGCTCTACTACTTATGTTTCTGTTCGTACGTATTAGATAATTTTTAATTTAACATAGTAATAAAACGCTTTAGCTTATAAACTTATACCACACAATTTACTGAGTAAAATGGAGCGTTTAAGTACGCATGTCTTCTCAGTGTATTCAAAATGAAATTTTGGACATTAACATTTTGTGAAAATTTGAACCTGGATTTTAAATGTAAATAAATATCCTGACACTGACACAGACATTCTTCACACATGGTTAACTGATCCCAAACTAAGCAGAGCTTGTAATATGGACACCAGTTATCTGATATACTACATAAACTACTTTTTTTTGTAAATACATACTTATATAGATAATTACACTCAGACTCAGGACCAACAGACATGTTCATGCACACAAATGTTTGTCCTGGAAGGGAACCCACGACCAGCGGCACTACAGGTGGTGTCTTAACCAACTGCGGCTTGTCATTGTGTATTAATCGATTCGATGCAGCAACGAGAACATGGGAAGACATACCTGTAATATTAGCGTAGAAACGCTGCTTTTGTAAAGTTGAAATAAAATTAAAATCGTTCTTATCGATAGGTTATAAATCAACACACCAACAATTTGGAATGTTAGTATTTGTTTCAAATAATGATCACAATATTTATGTGTTCCTACTAACTACATGCTATGTGTAATAGAGATGAGCGTTATTTAACGTTTCAGTAACTGCTTACGAGGTTGATAATCGTGTACGTAGTTTCGTGGACAAAAATGTAACGATTATTTTACGTACCCAGTTTACACTCACTCAAAGACGTAACTTTAAAATAAAATGCAGACAGTCCTAAGCCTGGAAAAGCATGAAGGGAAGTTCAATTGATAAAATTATTTACTCAAAGAAATTACACGCATAGCTTACATAGGTATTAAAATACCTAGAAACCTGTTACATATTCCTAATCATAACATAACACGAAAGTAAAACTAATATTATAATACCTATAACCTGTAACATTTTCGTAATCATATCATAATACATACCCAAAACTAACTAACGCTCTACCGTATACAGAAGTAACTAGTTACAAAAATAAGCAGTTTTGAAACTAGTTACTCATATGCACGAAACTACGTATACCTGATTACGCTCAAAAGACGTTACGACCCACCTCTAATGTGTAATAATCGAGAGGAATATTGGTAGACGTGTTAACTTTTAGGAAAAACCTATCAACCTACATATACTTGGTGATTAAAAACAAAGCAAAGATTTTATTCCATTAAACGCTGCATTTATAGCAACGTTTAATAAAATTTTACCATAATTTCATAGCATCATGTTAAAAATCGTAAAAAAGTATTTCTGTCTATATAGTTTTATCATCATCGCGTGCGTCGTAAGCTTTGAACTACGAAAACAAACACTCTATAGTTGAAGAATTCAAAGAAACGATTTTATTTCATTACTAGCTGTTTCCCGCTGTCTCACTCGCGTGAAGTAGTAGCCAATAATACTTGAGGACAATGTAGCTTCCTAATAGTGAAAGATTTTTTAGAATCGGACCAGTAACTCCGGAGATTATCTCCTACATACGAACTTTACCGTTTATATACCTAATATTAGTGTAGAAAATGCTGTTTTAGATGAAATACCTAGTTCCTAAAATCAGGCGATTCAATCCAGATTCAATCTTTTTGAGCTAGGTCCTAATAAACCTAGCTCAAAATCAACACACCAAAGGAAGGTATTAGTTTCAGATAATGACCACAATTTTACGTGTACCCATTAACTACATGCTATACCCTCGTCAGAAAGTCGTCAAGCGTGATTTTCACCTATTAAGTTTGTAATGTCACCGCATTAGTTTCACCAAAAGTTCTGAAAAGCAGGTCTCATTTGACAGTTCGATAATAGGTTTTTGCCCCACCAAAGTTAGCCTTAGTTCTGTAGTTTGATATGCTAGTTAGTTGGTTTTAGTTTATTAATGTTAGGGTATAGCAAGTTGTGTTCCGAAAATATAGTTGTTGCTTTTCTACATGTAGGGGTGAAAGTACTGTTTGAGAGAAAAAAAAATTGAAAACATATTTTGGCGTAAAAAGTCAGCCATTTTGATTTTTAATAATTTTAATATCCCCAGTGATTGATATTTGCGCAATAAAGACGAAACTAACGATATATCATTAGGTATTATTATCATGGTAGAAGGATTGGTTGTTAAATGTAGTGGCAACACTGATGGCGACGTCAATGACCATAGACTATTCAAATATAACCCTAATTATGGTATTCGTATCGCTTGCTGTCGCTGACGTACGCGCACATACGCACGAAAAACATTACCTTCTGTGTTCGTCGAGTAAAAAAGTTGATATTTTGCCAATTCATACTCGATCCTACTATAAAAAGTCGTACCCATAAATAAATCATGTATTCATTACAAACTCTTACGGAATACAAAATACTTTCATTACGTGTCCTAACCTTGCCAGGTAGCGGTAAAAGTAATTTGTCACCGAAAACAGCCGAACCCTTCCTGACCCGAGGACATCCATCACCGTGTATCCCTACATTTTTATTCCCCATGACGTCACACCTGCTGGCTATCTGTCATTGGTCAGAATTATAATGTGGGAAGCTAGTAATAGTTTCCCTTGCGGCTTGCATGGTTGAGTGATATAAAAAAAAAATCACGCGGGAAATTCGAAGACGGACTTTTTAAGGACGTTTTAAAAAATAACAGACAATTAATTTCGAACGCATTGACACGGATACGCATGAAACCAGGAATGTATTGCTATACACTTACCTACATTGAAATATGATCGTTTGTTGAAAAACACCCAGTAGCATTAAACTTATACGGGTTCTCTATGGATTTTTTCGTGAACGCAACCTATTTATGTAATTGAGAAATAAAATTCGAAGGCCCATAAGGACCACGTCATGTCCCCGTAGTGATGTATTTTATTTATTTATGTTCCGCTAAAATTATGATTGTAAGAATATAATTACTTTTACATAAAGTAGAATAATTAAATTCTTAGCTTCCCATTTTATAGCATAAATCAAAGCTCAGGTTAAGTTTTGAGTCATGAGCAATAAAAAAGGAATATCGGCCTATAATATAGGTATATATTCAAATAGCGGTCCCCCGCGGTTTTACCCGCATTCCCGAGATACAAAGTTTCTTATACAGTGTGGAATTTTTAGTCGCACCTGGATGGAGAGTACTCTAAATACTAACTACAAGTACCAAGTGCGGTTAAAAAATTCCATACTGTATTATGTCATTCTAAGGTATGATCACAGGATGCACTTAAATTTTTTTTTGAGTCAGTCACAAAACTGTCAAAGTGTAAACTACAAATAAAACCTATGCAAAACTTGCATGCAATAAGGTTATATAAAACTTAGCCAGCATCGAGTAAAGTCATAAACAAAGTATTAGTTTACCAGCATACCCTCATAACTTCGTACTAGCCATGATTTACGACGCAATAAATAAAAAGTATCCAATAACTGAAAACCTTAGTTTAGGGGAAAAGTTTTCCATTAAAAATGGTGGAATTTGTAATGTGAAGTTTTTGGTAAATCACGTCATAATAATATATTCCGTTCGCGGAATCAAGATGTATGTCGGTTATTCGGATTATTCTGATATGGGATTTATTGAAATTGAATTCAGATTTAGAAAATTGAAATCCGGAAAATTTGCGCTGCAGCAGCTCATACTGGAGAATTTGCTATAATATCTTTTGTGCATTTAATTTGTACTTTGTCACCGAAGTTTTACAGCCAAACGGTTGGAGCTACAGTCTTAAAATTTTCTGGGTTTAAGCATCTTGTTGACCCTTTTTCTTAATGTGGGGAAATCCTCATAGGATACCCTGCGGCCCCGGGGGGAGCGGCAGGGTTATGTCAGACTCCTACTGACTAAAACCCCAAGTGTTCCTACATGTCGCTGCCGGCTGGGTATACAGGGGCGCCGAAGCATTCGCCCGCGTACCCAGCAGCGACGGCCTGGTGCGAGGCCTCCTCTTCGACGACAACGACATCGTCGGCGACGGTGGGGACCATCTTGTTGACTCTAGGCCATACAAATTGTCAGAAAATGTTCGACCTACTCCAACAAGTGTGGCATCATTGTTTAGAGCTTCTCGTTGAGTAGATAATTCTGTAACATGTTTTTTGTTTTATAAATACAGAAAATAAACTTTTTTTTACAAAAAAAATGTTTCGTAGAATTTTTTAACTTCCCATTGACCTATGAACTTGAAATTTGGTGATAATGTTTATTATTACGTATATTTAACTAAGAAATACCAATATTTATTGATAAATCTGATGTTTGTTTTAAGCCCTCTGGCTGACAAGTAGGCAGGCTGACCTGATGGTAAGTAACTACCATCGTCTTACGGACAGTGTGTCTAGTAGTCGCTTTCTAATTGGGAGTTTGTGAAAATAATTAGGTACTTGTGCTTGTAAAATTCCTGTTATAAAAAGTTAGATGAACTTATTTCTGCTCCCGAAGCTCGAAGGTCCCAAGTTAAAAAGTTAATTAAACCAATATGGACGAAGCGTTATTTGAATTAGTATCGACTCGGGTTCTCTTTAAAATGTATGGTGAATTTGTGTATGAAAATATTTTTTTTTAAACAACGATTCTACTATCTATTGAATAAGTATGAAGTAATCATAATATATTAGATATTTTTTTATATAATTAATATACCTTGACTATGGGGAGCTTTTTCGGTTAACGCGTTAGCTTGGCCTTCCAAAGAGGGAACGCTGCCAGCCTTATTCCTTGCCGTTGATCGACAGCAGCGGCCGCCTCGAGGATTTTTTTTATATGTCATTTGTATATTTGTTGTAAATATTGTATAGTCTTATAATAAATCGTTACCTTTGCATAATCATCCTATTGGACACACAGGTTTCCTCCTACTTCGAGGTTCCAGGTTATTCGGCAAAGTATAGTGTCCTTTTTTTACCAGTTACCTACGGTAATTTTTTTTCCGTAGGTATTACATCGATATGGAATTTTGCTAAGTAATTTATCACGTGGTACACACGGCCACAGATCAAGCTACACACTGCGGCACCTTATGCGGTTGTAATAGGCACTATTTTGCAACAAAAATGTGTAGCTTGATCTGTGGCCGTGTGTACAAGGGTCTCGTTGAAAACGCGCTGAGTACCTATCCCTTTCCTTACGCAACGTAACAAAATAGTTTACTTACACTATTTATTTTATATGTAAAAAGTATTTGGGCTTATAATTTTAATGTATAGTTTTTGTAAGTTTTCTTCCCAAGATAATGCTATAAAATAACTTTTTTTCATTAAAGTACAAGTATTTGGACATGGCTGGCCACTTATAATGTTTTTTTGGATTTTAATACCTCGAATACTGTCAGTCAACTTGTCAAACAAAATAATAAAGAAAAAACCATTATAAGTGGCCAAGACATCAGGACTAAACAATAGGCTACTTGACTCATATCTAATTTCATACAATAAATGAGTATTTCTAATAGTATTTGTCGTAGGAAACAGAAATATATGGATTTCAATTATTAAAAGCGCAAGATGGATTAAATAAATCCAATTTAAAAAATATTTTTTTCTTTTTTATTTGAAACACTGAAAACGCTATCGGCCATGATGTGACGTCATGCAAATTGTAAACAAAGAAATGTCATTCGTATGTCACTCGTGCACTAACGTGGTCTTTTTAAATACTTCTAAAAAACTCATAATCAACGTGAAAAGTTACCGTATTCTGGTTTTATTGAAAAGAAAAAATCATGGACGTTGGATTCCTAAAAGCAGAAAGCACAAATTTTCCGAAAATTGACACCTTGATGGTTGGTAATTTTTTTGTCTTGAACCCAGAATTCAGCTCTGCTGAGCTGAGGAACGTCAAGACTACTATGTAAGTACAGAGCATTTGATATAATGATAGACATAATAGTAAAGAATAAGTAATATACTCCCATAATCTTCCTTTTCAAGTCATTCAAAGCTAAGAAGCTCATGTGTAACTATGCTTATCCTCTGAATAATTTTATCTAATATTGTATTTCTTCTTACAGATCTGCAAGGGAATCGTACGGTGATGATGCCATAGGTTACGTCCAACTTAAACGAGATGGTAAAATCTGCATCGTAAAATATGTCGTGAACATAAGGTGCACTCCAAACAATACACTGTCAGTACTAGTAGATGATGAAGATGAAAAAGTTACAAGTGCTCTCTGTGTAGTTAAAAATATTAACTACAAAAGAAATGTGCAAACGTAAACGTGAGGATCCTCTTCCAGATATAAGTGTATTATCAGAATTTATAGATTAATGTAGGAAGAGAAATATTGAAACTTGTCAGTTTTTAAAGCATACTGAAAATTATACAGAAAATAGATCAGTGTTATCATTGCATAATTTGCTATATACATACAAAGATTCAAATTGTCAAAACTTTTTAAAAAATATGGAAGGTTTATTCAATGAACAAAACATAAAGTATGCAGAAATACATACTAGAAATCAATACAAAAGTAATTTATGGTTTGAGCTTCGTAATGGAAGAATAACAGCATCCAAGTGCTACGAAGTGAGCCGATGCAAAACAATAGATAGTTGTCTGGTTGCAGTGATTTTTGGTGTGAGTTATTATGTGATGTAAAATAAAATGCATTATGTACTGATGATGATATTTTATTTAATAAGTGCTTAATAAGCTTGAATCACTTTGTGAGCATAGCGTTGTATTACTCGACATGATACATGTTCATGTGATGGCTGAACTTGTACTGCTTGATCACAGAACTTAGTATTATCCTGTACTACTTGCACTGCTTTGTCATGGACCTTCTCAAGAGAGGAAGAACATGAAGGTATAAGATCCTCCTTATTGAGTAACTCTGAAAGAAATGAATACAGTTGATTAAACAATTTTCTCCATTTCTATATATTATTTTACTATACCATACTTAACCATACCTATATTTACATTACCTTGATGAAATGATGATATTTCCATGGGACAGGCTTATTTAACATTAGTAGTGCCTATATTAGTACATAACTAATATAGGCACTACTAATGTTTTCTTGTAAGCATGCTGTAGCTGATCTATAGTCGGGCTAATTATTCGTTTAGGATATTTATTATACTAAAAATAATCATATATCCTACATAAGTATCCTATCCTACTAATATTATAAATGCGAAAGTTTGTGACTGAGTATGTTTGTTGCTTCTTCATGCTCTGGTATGAAGCTATACAAATATTACAATGAAACTAACTTTAAAGTCTCTGTAGAAACTGATTAAGTGGTCGGAGAGTAGCCTTACAGTTAATAAGTAGGTACTTACATCAAAGTGATCTTCGCAAAAATAAATTTGAGTCAAAGTAGATAACGATTCAGGATCCCTTTTAGCCAGATGTTGCGTATATTTATTTCATTGGGGACTCTAATCCACAACTTTCCTGGAGTTTTAATCGATGTGTTTTTACATTGTCAGACGATACAATAATGATAATAGCTATATGTTTCATGTAAACTAGTAGAAGTCATGTTTAAATAAACGTTGAGAGGTTATGCTGATGTTTACAAATGGTATGACGTCAGAGCACAGACAATCTTTAGACCAAACATGGCGGACAGCGTTTTAGCCCATATAAGAAAAAAATATTTTTAAATTAAAGTTTTACGGTTTTTTAGGTCTCAAAAAAATATATTATAATTTTTTTTGGTCTAATAGAACAAATATAAACTATTTAAGACCTACTTTAAAAAAGAGTCAACTAGCCTAATAGGCTAATAATTTTAGATGCAAATTTACTTTGTCTATGGTCGCGTATGCGGTAGAGATCTCAACTTCGGAGTTTTTCCGCATATGGATTTGGGCGCCATGATGATTAATGTTTGTTTATTTTATTGATTTTTTTGCATACATATTTTATTTTGGCCAAAAATGATAGAAAAATAGCAGTGATACTAAGGTGAAATAAACTTGGATCTGAAATTGTGGAGGCGGCAGTGGAAATGACGAATAATCGATACCCATAAGTCATGAAAACCTATGACAAAATATTATCGATTTTTTACCTTTAAATTACATTATTAGATGAGTTTAGATAAAGTACTGTATGATACTGCACATAATTAGGTATTAAAAACTCATGTGATACTATTAAGAACCTCGCCTACGGCTCGGTACTTAAACTCACACTCGTATTTAATAACCCCTATTATGCAACAGTATCATAAACTACTATTATTTATACAATGGAAAACATGATGTACCTACCTTGTAGGTAAGTACTTAGGTAAGTAAAAGTTTCGTCATTAATCAGACAAAATTCTAAGTAACTAATTGACTTCTAACTTAGGTACTAGAATTTATTAAGACTTTGAGGTTTCGCACTTCGTTGAAAGCTTTTAAAAGGCTTTTTAATTTAGTTGTTGTACTTCGTTTTTAAATTCTTTTAAGTACCAAATTCACGACTTTTATTTTAATACTTAAATATGTTTATGTAGGTATTCTATAGAATAGGCTAAATATAACTAAGTAGGTATAGTCAGCGTCAAAAATATATTGACACATTAGTACCCTTTCACAATAAATCTATTGACAGTTCTTTTGACAGTTTGTTTAAAAACTGTGAATTGCGTTAATTTGACAAGGTTCTAAAATCTAAACTGTTTAGATATTTGTGACGCTGGCTGTACAAGATAGGTAGAAATTGTACCTATAACATGGGTCAATAAATAATGTCCTTGCATCTTACACATTGGCTCGTTAAAGTGAGAGGTGAGAGCAGATGACATAAAAACTAGCCTATAACCTTCGGGGATAATGTAGCTTCCTATCAGTGAAATATTTTTTCAAATCGGACCAGTAACTCCATTTGTATGTGGATTTGAAACTCGAAGAGTGCTAAATGTTAACAGATCAGCAAATCGGAAGCACGAACACCTTTAACAGTTACTACGTTTTCCTGACGTCACGTGCGTAAACGAACGTATTCGCAGTTTGGTATTAAATTTGACATAATGATTTAGTTATGGCGGTGCAGAGTGGCGGACGGGATGAAGAGGATTTAAAATATATAATTTTAATTTAATAGTTATTCAAACAAAATAATGTATATATTTCAACCAGCGATGCTCTAGACAAAACTGCGCCGCGATGCTCCAAGGCTGATCACCGAGCATTGAAATATGTAACTTATTTTGATTGGTTAACTATTAAATTAAATAGAAAAATTTTTAGTCCCCTACCGTGTCACCCGCCATTGTACGCCAGCCATTACTGACAGCTACCGTCGACCTTCTCACCGAATTTTTCAGTGATAGCGTTTTATATCCACGTTTTCCATAATTTTTGTTTTGTCTTTTCGTATTATCATGATTTTAATTAAAAAGCTTCAAAATTCTTTTCCTTAGATGTTAATAATTCTTCATAGTTTTGAATCTTTTTGTACTACAATAATATAAGGTTGAGAATTTCCTTCATTCTATTATCATTCTTTAGAGATGCTAAAAGATATTTAAATACATCATAATCAACTAATGCTTTTTAGAGGGAAAATATAAGTATTTCTATTCTACGTAAATGAATATTTTTTTTAGTTTCATTTTCAACCAGCCAGTATATTCTTTATATGGAAAAATAGATAAAAATTAAATCATCGTTTATTGCCGGCAGGTGTTGGCGATATTTACCAACACGTTCGAACACGAAGTACGTCCAGTAATATGTTATGCTGAAGCCGCTTACCCCTATGAAAAATGGCAGCGTTATATTTATTTAAGTGCTCTTTTTTGTAGAACGGGATTTATGAATTTCTGAACGTGATATGTTGCTTAGTTACTCGTACCTACAATACAAAGATAGACTAAAATTCTACTATCCTATAATATAATTTTATAAATGCGAAAGTTTATGAGTATGGATGCATGGATGGTTGGATGTTTGTTACTCTTTCACGCAAAAACTACTGAACAGATTTAGATGAAATTCGGAACACAGATAGTTTATAACCTAGATTAACACATAAGATACTTTTTATCCCGAGAAAACATAAGATCTCCGGGAACGCGGGTGAAACCACGGAATCTAGTCCTTCATAATTCGAAAGTTTGAATTTTACTAAAAATTCTACATAGCCTACACGGTCTGGATTTTTCTTCAGATCTGGATATTGAGACATACTTTTTCTGTATCTTTATAAACATTTTTTTTTGCACTAGCAGGAGGACTTTGCGAGAATTAAACCCGCTAGCCGCAAAAAAAAACAACTATAATCTTTAACTAAATCCATAATATTAAATGTTTCTTTTCTTTCATGTGGCATTGCCATGGAACATAAGATTCCTGGTTGAAGAACCAAAGACAATGAAAATCAATTTCTTTACAAAATATATTTTTATTTTTTAACATTTCCCTCGGATAAATTAAAAGCTAACAACTACATAAGATATAAATAATCGTAATACGTTCACAATTTAGATACAAATAAAAGTCATAAACAGTTTTTTAAAATATCCAAACCATAGTTTCTTTACAGGGCATTAAAAAAACCGCTTAGTAAACAAAGCGTGCAAAATATCGATTCAAATGCCATCAACTAATTATTTAAGCTAATCACCTCATTGATAAATTGATACCTACGTTTCATTACGAAGACAAACTTCAAAGCCTCCAAAGCCAAGAAGACAATCTTGGCATAATGAATGAGAAACTCTCAGAACTCAAATGGTAATATGCTGCCAAGAAATCATTGATCTGTCTGTTTATTATTCAAATAACGTCTTAATATCTATTCAAAATGTATTTACATTATAACGAATTTATAGATCGACTTAGATTTAAGATGTTCGCAGTCAGTCGAATTGCGTAAAGCTGGGTGCATTATGTTTAAAATACGTCTACTAGGTACCGCTCTAAGTTGGAGCGTAGCAGAAACCAATCATTAATCTATGGTCAAGTTTATGTTTTTTTCTTGTGTCTTACTAATTCTTTTTTTAAGTGAAATGTTGTCATTACCTTCATCGTCATTATCACATACGTCCACTGTCGGTAAAATATCTCCATCGTAAATTTCCATGACGATTTAAATGATGTAAAATTTCAAATTTTAATGTTTCTTGACATAGGTTCCTTGGTACCTTGAATATCGTAATATTTTTCATATTTTACATTAAACTTTACTGATATTTTTACTTGTATGAAAAGTGGAATGATGTTTTAACAAATGACTATCATTATTCTCAACATTTATTTAATGTTACTATCATGTGCCATCAAATCACTGTCACTGTTAACATCAGGTTATGAATTCATAAAAAATCACTTTATATCTAAGTTACCTAATTGATACTGACTTAACTGTTTGGCTACTATCACCTTGTCCTAACCTAAGTTCGTTCGAAGCATTAAATTTAGGATTAGGTATTGGGTATATACATTTATTACAAAACAATTGAGCGCCTGGATTGCTACCCTCCTTAAAAAAATTTACTGTAATAAGTAGTAATTGTTCCACCATTAACACCACCCCATCATTAAATACACGTTCAAAAAAGAGCTACTTAAGAAAGTTGTTTCTACTATTAAAAAAAATAGAAGATATCAAATTAACACGTGAAAATTACATCGACAGATTAGCACGCAACAACGGAGGATGTAATACATTGTTCTTAGTAATCAACAAAGCAAGGTTCCGGCGCTCAGTATAGTGTCTGTCAATGAAGACTCCAGTCCATTGGGAGGTCCCGTGACGTAGACCTTGAGTGGAGAGACGGCGGTGCGTGAGCCGCACCGCGGGCCGCGTGTCAGTAGTCCAAGGACTCCTCGTCAGGAGATCGCTTACGGTAGCAGAGGCACCAAGCAGCTCCTAACGCACAAGCACATAAGGCAATTGCTAAACCAGCTCCCAAAACTGTAGCAGTCCAATCTCCGGATCCAGCATTCCTTGCTCTTGCACACAACTCAGGTGCTTCATCATTAAACTGACCTAACGGTAGACTTCCCAATGCATCCAAATAACCTAACCTACGTAAACTATCTTCAGCGTATGCTTCTCTAGCTCTCTTTTCTTCTGTTGTCCAGAATTTTCTTTCACTAGTCGTCACATTCGGACAGTTGACAACACCATTGCAGATCAACCTAGCTGGAATACAAAGAACTTCGTCACCTGGACAGATAAAATCACAACCTTGACTAGAATCTGAAGATTTCATTCCTCCATCAGTCAATCGAGATGTCATAAGGGTCCCGTCTGAATTTTTGGGAAGATGATATAATCCGGTCCACACTATTGTGAAAGCTGCACGAGCAGGAGATGCACTACCTATAAATACTATTCGTATCGACCTCGTTCTATCTTTTTCTATTGCCAAGGGATCATCTAGAGCTTCAAAGCCAAGTTCACCAGCAGATAATATTGGTAGTTTATCCGTTTCTGATACATTTCCACCACAAATCGAAAGGTAAGGTTCAACTCTACCTGGCAAATATATTTGTATGTTACCATCTTCGCAATGCCGTGAGGCAAACTTGATGCTATCAAAGTGCAACCAAATATCTCTCTTATCTTCAATTTCTAAGTCCCAAATACACTGAATACGTTTTGGTGGTTCTGTGTAACCTAATGCTTCTAAATGGGGATATACAATTTCTCCATCTGAAGCAGCAGCTAAGACGGCTGGACCACAAAGAGGACCGTGAACAAATTCGTATCGTGCCTCAAAAAGAGGCGATGGATTTTTGAAGTAAGATGCTGCTGCATGTGCACTATCAACGATCAACTGCAGATTTAGCGTTTCCCCAGAAGAAACTACTCTGTAAGGCCTTGCTCTAGAAACTGTGTTAGCATGCTTGGCACAAAGACAAGAACCGAGTGATCTTTGAACCGCTAAATGAAGAGGTAAAGGCGTAGTGCTGACTCCCATAGAACTGTTAGCTCCCTTGCCAGTTGGCAATGGTTCCCAGATTATCAGCTTATCAGCACGGTCTTCATAACAATTTTGACAAGAGACTGGAGTATATGGGTGTTCCTGTAAAGAAAATTACTCTGTAAATTTTAATTAAATCTCAGTATACTTTAGTCTTGAGATATTCATAGCAAATAACGAATTATTTTGGTTGGTTGAAGCGAAAGCTTTTAGTTAGGCAAACATTAAAATTTGATGTTTATATTACGAGAGAAGTTTAGATATCTAGCAGATAATGGTGGTTTGTTTGCTATTTAAACATCATATAAGACTGAATTCTATAATTGAATTATTATTCTGTTGAAGTTCAAAAGCTCATTGCAATTGTAAGTTTGAGACAGCTGTTTAAACTAATTGAAATAATTTGTGTGCTGAGCTGAGTAATAGCTGGTACTCATATTTAATTAATACAGTTTGTTATTTAACCTGCGTCTTTAAAATTTGATCAATTGACACAATTGGTTCTATAGATAATGAAGGATTTTGAATATACACCTTTGGAACATTTTTTCTGAATATTCCTAAGACTCACCTTAAAATTTACACTGAGTATCGTCAGAATAACCCTCGCATATATCCTCTTATCAGTGACAAATCTGTATAAACAGTGGACGTCTTCTCCAGGAGGTGCTTGTTTATATACTAAGGTATTGAGGGGAGATCGGAGTCGACCAGCTCGCTGCTTCCACGATACAATGACCTCGTCACATGCAGTTCCTTGTACAGGCTCACCGAAACGTGTGTTGTTGAAGAAATCGTAGTGGGCCCAGTAGTAGAGTGACGAACTGGAAATAATGATGGCTTTAGCGAAATGTCAGCTGTTTAATAATGAAGTTGCTTTATACTCCCAATATATCCTTGCAAAAACTTATTTCATTCTATTTCAATTCTGGTCCTCACGTCAAAAGTTAAGCAAATAGTTTTATCGAGACAAGTAATCATAGTAAATGATGAAATATGGTATCATTTTCTTAATTTCATTGAGTCGCTTAATTACTGTTAAACTCACCCACTGTAACTGCCAGTTTTGCTTTCAAATCGAACAAACATTGCATTGCCTGTGGACACGAAGTCATGTTTCTCCATCGGCCTACTGAAGGTATCGCAGAAAGTCTTGATGATGCGAGCGTCATCAGGTCTCGGAGCATCATACAGGGTGAGAGATTCACCACAGTCACCAGTCCAGGGAACAATGGGGGATTCTATACGGTTGATGCGGAAACTATTGGATAGAAAGGAAGATATATTCAAAGCAAATAGTTAAATTGACTTATGATTATTTATTAGCAATTTTTAGAGTCTACTAGTAGTCTTTTAAGGTGATGATAGCTCAGTGGTAGTGACGTCGGATGCCGCGACGAAGGTCGTGGGTTCGAATCCTACAATGAGCTTGAGCTTTCGGTGAAGGACAACATCGTGAGGAAACCATAGCACGGTGGTAGGGTACTTTGTAGTACCCGCCTGGCTGGCTACCACCCTCAAGTTGTCGCCAAGCACCTACCAGTGTGTTCCGGCAATTGCACTTGAGAGCCAGTTTGCCTTCTCGGTAATAGGTCAGCAACACATTGGCAATATCTCGGTGTAAAACACATTGACGGATTTATTTCATACTTAGAAGTCTAACTGACTAGGTACCTACCATCAAGTTAAAATTTTATCAGCGAGTATAATATCAGTAAGTTAAGACTAAGATAAGTTATTCTTAGAGCCAATTCCTTTCGGAGCTTTGTCTGGGACTACCTGATTTATTAGTAAACATCAAAATAATGTTAAAGTGTACGAAGTTGAATGAAGACAAAGAAAATTCTGTCCACAATAATGAAACTTAGTGGTATAGAAATATGAATCTAAATGGATAATTAAAACATCTATTTATTATTCTGTCAAATAATTAGAATACTGTGCGGGAAGTTGACAAAATTAATTATTTTTGTGTCATCCATCAAATAGTCGTTAGTGCTTTGTCTGACGTATTTTCTCCAACAATATTATTTCTGTTTTTAACCCCCGACGCATATTATAAGTTTGACGTGTCTGTCCGTTTGTGGCCTCATAGCTCCTGAACGGATAGACAGATTTTGATTTAGTTTTTTTTGTTTAAAAGGTGACTAAATCGAGTGTTCAAGAAAATCCGCTCAGCCGTTTGAAAATTATCACCAATTATCTAGTGAGTTTCGGGGGTTTCTTTAAATTTCTTATTTTAGTTTAAAATCAATAAAAAGAACATTGTAATTTTTTCTCATAAATAAATACATACCTAGGAAAATACAATCTCACGACCTGTCCTGGGAATCCTTGCATCAGATACGTGCAAGAAGTATGAGGTGGGTACCAATGAGCTACTGACAGGAATATGCCTTCGGTGTCTCCTGATTTCTTGAGGGATTCAGCTGTCAGTAGCCAGTCACACGTACCGACTCTTGAACCTGGTGCTTCCACATGACCTGGCCAGTTACCGACGTTGAAATGGAATCCAGTGTTTAGAAGAGGACCTGAAAAAAGGAGTCTTGATACTACATTGTTGATATCTCAAAGTTTGTTATGGGAAATAAAATAGTGCATATTATGTTAAACCATTAGATCTTGAGTACCCAAGTTATGTAGGTTCACTGGCTACGTTTCAGTTCTACTGCAGTCATGCGTTACGTCCCATAAATCAAATCATCCTATAATGCCAAAGTCCTATAAATTCATGCTACTGTTATTTGTTAAAAGGTTAATCTAAAATTTGGTTAGTCACTGAAGCCTATTTCAATTTCAAATTGTCAGTAAAATATTACAAATTATACTAAAATAACTGTAAATCCAATTGAAAATACAATTTAAAAAAGAAATCAAGAAGAATATCAAATAATAGATAAAATTGTTATGAAGAAATTTGTACCAACTAAATGGATATTAAAAAAATTTCGAAATGTGATTTCAATTTTCTATACGCGTACAACTTATTCATAAAATTCTTTACTTTATATTACTTATTTAATTTAATTCAGAACGAAGAGAATAAATTACAACATTAAACTTGGCAAAGTTATGTTACATATTATGCACGATGGTTTTAGTTTATTTCTCTTATATGCTAACGTGGTAAAACCCAAAATTTTATAAACATACCAGCAGGCGAGCTGACGAACTCCACAAACAAATCCTGAGAGGTACCGATGATAGAATATGGAAATTTGCCCATTCCACAAAATGTGCCGATCACTGATGCCGATTCGTCTTTCCCATCATAAATCCTGATGTAATCATATGGGCAGTTTTCTGAACCTGTAAAAATTATATTAAATTAGGAACCAACGATGAAGGCCGAATCAATTTTAAAGTGCCATGACAAAGGACAAACTTCAATTTGAAAATATAATTACGTTTTGTCACAGTAATGACACCGTGGTGAGATTGTGATTAAATACAAGTGTGTTTAAATAAATGCCTAAAAACAACAAAAAAATGAAACGTGAATTAAATAGGATAAAAGTTATTCGTACAAAAACTGATGCTTAGCAAGTAATCAATAAATTATCTTTATAGTTTTTTTTTATAATTATTCCCATACAAAAAATATACGTACATTGTTTATATAGGGTACCTAATAAAGTTCCCAAGATTTACAACAGGACAACTACTTGTACAACAAGCCGCAGCAAACATCTGTTTCTGAAGGTCTATTTTTTGTAATACACAAACGCCCGAGTTACAAGGGTCCGCCAACTTCTGACAGTCGCTAAGAATTTAATATAGGATGGAAGTTGCCAGAAAAGCGTCCAGATTTAACGGCCATTATTGGATGCTCGTTATTTACGATGGTAATAAATTTTACTCTCACCTTACTTTGCGAAATTAGGTAAAAATTACAAGTGTCTGGTGGGATGTGGAATATTATATTCCTTAGAGTACAATTTTCATAAATTGTGACATGATAAATTTGCAATTGTAGTTTAAAATTATATCTTATTTGCCTTAATTTTTCGCTACACATAACAAACTGGAAAGCTGTTTTCAATTAAAGTAGTAACTAACTAACTGTGAGTATGTATGTATCTTTATTGCTCTTTCACGTAAACAATACTAAACGGATTTGGATGAAACTTGGCACATATATAGATCATATCCTGGAATAACATATAGGCTACTTTTTATCCCGAAAAAACATAAGGTACCTCGGAAACGCGGGTGAAACCGCGGGGGGCAGCTAGTCTCAAATAAAAGTTAATTCGAAGTGTTCACTTTCTAGAGAGAATACAAATTACGATCTAAAACACAAAATGGATGATCATAATATATCAATTTGAAAAATTGTATGTCATTGAATAAACTAATTGGCAATAGATTACTCGTCTTTGAGACAGTATAAACTAATAGACTTACTCGTATATACTATACAATATACCTACATATTTGATTGGAAATATCCAATAAGAACAATTTTCGAGTAAATCTTCAAGTTTACGCGACCCTGATTAAAGCAGTAACTTATTGTCTCAACAAAGTCCTATAAATTATGCAGTTGCCCTGAACCCGATTGCTGATGCAGGCCTCCCAATTGAAACACTGGATTCTCGATTGCTTTATCGGATTTCGATTGTTTTTTTAACGGAATCGAACGACACAAGGGTGATTCTTGTGGATTTAGGGGCACTCATATTGTATGTGAGGTCGAATGTTTTTGTCAAGAGGGAAAAAGATGGCAGTTCAGTTTCACAAAGTGATGCTCCAGTGATCTTTATCTTGAATTTTAAGAGGTGACTATACTAATATGCATAACATGAATGAAGTAAACAACTCGAGAAATTGTAGGAACTGATCGAAAAATTTCGGTCGTTTTGGTATCAATAAAAAAATCACCGTCAAAATCCTGATTAGTAACAAATTATGCCATATATAGGTATTATGCTTGTAAAGCTTTTATTCGAAAAAACAAGGTCTTTGGTCTGTTGTCCTTGAACCCGAGATCTAAAAAACCACAGTTAGATTTTCTAGGTATATTTTAAAAGTATTATAGTCCTTTATAACCATATTGTTGATTATGATTAACAAAATACAAAGGACTTTATAATTTGGCCTGAAAAATAAAGTGCTGATAAAATTCTACTTATGACAAGCTCTCGTTAGTAAACAAAAATGGGACAGAGGAAACTGAATTCCGCGAGCGACAATGTTATTACCAGCTGAAAAAATCTGGAAGAACTTGATTAGAGGCCATGAGTTTGCATATTGTGCACAATTTACCTTCACATATACGTGGATACATAAAATTCTAAGGGTATATGCTTGCTTCAATTGTAATTTTACCAGAATTTCAAAGAAAAACATTTTTTTTAGTCTGCGACCTGTATTTACTTTTAGTGATTCGTTCAACTACATCATAGTCTATAGATATAAAGTAGAAAATATTTTACAAACCTACAAGCCTGCGCAGACAAAAACGATTGTCTTCAAAAGATGTAATTCCACGAACATTTTGTATTAAAATAAAAATACTGTACGAGTACTTTTAAGTCTGTCGTGCTGAATTTACGATGCAGGTCTAAGTGTTTTATTTTTATTTACTCCCCGTGAACTGCTGCGGACAATAATTCCTAGTCTGCGCAAGCTTTTAGTCATATTGCAGGCCCTAAGAGATCACTAACAATTTTGCCATTTAATAACTATATAACCGCCCCAGCTTCGCACGGCTTTTCTGTACTATAATATGCATGTTTTATACATATAAACCTTCCCCTTGAATCACTCTACCTATATATATTGCTTAAAACTGCATTAAAATCCGTCGAGTTTAAAAGATCTAAGCGAATAGACAGCGGAAACGAGTTCATTTTATACTAGATTTTCTGCTCAGTTTCTATACATTCTAATAAACTTTTGATGTCATTCTATTAAATTCTAGTGTAAGTACCTGAGGTAATGGGCCTCATAGGACATGTCATGATATTCTCGCAGCGTTGGCCATCAATGTTGAATTCTTCATTCTCTATATACAATTTTATGTACGGCAGTCTGGTGTTGAGATGATATCTAAAGAAAAACGTACATATATCACATTATTGTTCCACTAGATGTGAAAGATTACTACTTGTGAGAGTCGGTCTGCTATTTACTTATTCAATTTTAATAGGGACAACTTTGTAGTTTTGCTGCTGGGGCACGCAACGCTGTCAATACCTTGGAACATTCTTCACACACGGTTATCTGATCCCAAACTAAGCAGAGCTTGTGCTATGGAAACCAAATAACTGATATACCACATATTCTTTGTTGTGAAAACATACATGTGTAGATAATTACACCCAAACTCTGGATAAATAGTCATGTTCATGCACCTATGTTCGTCTTGGATAGGAATCGGACTCACGTGGTTACGTCAATCAGTAAATGAATCTCCTTGTGTTATAAAAGTACAACGTTTGTAGAACCGACGGCCGCTGGGGCAGAAGGGTTCTCGAGTGGCGACCATGAACAGGAAGACGTGGCGCGGGCATCCCCCCCACAAAGTGGACCGATGATCTCGTGAGAGTCGCGGGAAACAGCTGGATTCGGGTAGTGCAAGACCGGCCATCGTGGAGATCCTTGGGTGAGGCTTTTGTCCAGTTTAGTCTTTGACATGATGATAAGAAGAGAAACTACTGCCAGCTCTTCTCAGTAAAGCCTTTCGAACCAGTATTTTTATTTCAATAAAATAATTTGATTTAATTTTGAGTTCGAAGCAGAAATACAAAATATGTAAAGAAACTGATCTCACACCAATATTAATCTCAACGAAGTAATCTTCGGTCAAATTAATTACCGGATTCAGACACGGTCTACCGAAGAGTCTTATCAATAGATGTCCAACGAGGAGTTGCTAACTCAGATGATTGTTTGCAAAATATTTGACGTGGGTAGACGGACCGGGACAAATGAGTTTGTTTAGGATTTCTCGCTAAGAACTGTTTGTTAAGGATCATTTATGTAAATAAGAGTAATGGATTAGTGTAGTGCAATGTGATTGACGAATCACTTGTTGTATTTAGGCTTGCAGTGATGACTAAACCATTAATAATAACAAAGATTTAAAGAATTATTTACATGATTTTCAATTTTGTTATTCTTCTGATAATGAAACATACAAGGAGAATAAATTGGGATGATGACATTCCAAAAACCCATATTTGGTTCACTATGGTAAACCAATATAGAAATAATTTAGTAAACATGAAAGAAATTGTAATTTTATTAAAAAGTTAGCTTTGTACTAAATAATTGACGGGCCAGTTGGCGCCGTTGGTTAAGGCATCACCTATTGCGCCGCAGGTCGTGGGTTCGATTCCCATCCAGGACAAACATTTGTGTGCATGAACATGTCTGTTTGTCCTGAGTCTGGGTGTAATTATCTATATATAGTATGTATTTACAAAAAAAAAAGTAGTATATGTAGTATATCAGTTATCTGGTTCCCATAGTATAAGCTCTGCTTAGTTTGGGATCAGATAACCGTGTGTGAAGAAATGTCCCAGCATACTTATTTATCTATACTTACTTATTTAAATATTTTGTGATTTCATTAACATGACGAACCTAAGTCAGATTTTGAAAATATGCCATCTCTAGGATGCCATCCAGTTATATAGCTAGCGAGTCCATCAGTAATTACTTATTTTGAATTGGAGTATTGAATCTTTCCTATACTTTTATCGGGTTCAAAGACTATAAAACCAAAATCATCAGGTAAGACTAATTTAACTTTCGGTGTGTTCCGACAGCTGCACTTGAGAGCCAGTTGCTTTCTAGGCTTTGTGTGCTTACCATCATCGGCCACATCATCACTGACCACGGTGAGATTATGGTCATACACAGGCCTATACATAGTAAAAAAAAAAACCCTTACCTGCAATGCAGATTTCTTGGATACACTCCAGGGTACGCGGCAGACTGTACATAGCAAGTCTGCAGCCTACAATCTCGGAACACTCTCTCGCAGTAAGACCTGCAGAAATAATGAGTTCAGTCAATTCAATTAATTGCTTGAGCACGACACGCCAACGCGACAACTTGTTAATTACCACAACACTTTTCATAAAGAAGCTGTCGGTTTTTTCTTAACAGCTATTATTTCCTATGGCTCTTTAATTAAAAGGAGGCAAGTCACTTGCCTTCTTGATTTTACTTAAACTTTAATTATCCTTTTATTATTAAATTCTGGTCTGTATTTGACATTTTCTTCGTTTTTTTATATAGCGAAATTAAATTCTTAAAATTTAAAAGCTTTGAGAGAATGATGATATTTTTATATAAAATTTCACGTTGTAAGCAAAAAGTAGTTTAAATTTTAAACCTTATTGCTGTCCCTGACGTCCCAAAGGCAATAGAACCTCACTCTAACTCACTTTTTTACTAAGCATAAATCAGGGCGACTGTAATAATAGGTGGGCAAGCGGCTCTGGGCGACTATTCAACGCGATTTATACGCCATTTCGGTCACGTACTGACTAAAGTGGTGGCCATTTGGAGGCGACTAGAATGACTGTAGGACGTTTGCGACATTCGGGATAAGCCTCTTAAGTAATTGGCAAGTTCGAACTTGATTTATTGGAATGCTGTTTCTGTGATGATTGGTGGGTTGGTCGATGTGATTATAACTTTCATGCCATGAACTGGAACTATTAACCGACCGAATTATATAAGTAGACAACTAGCATTCGTGAGATCAAAACCAACATTGAGTGCTTTATTAACATTGGGGAAATATTTATGATCATAAAGATTATCAAGTGAATGAATAATATAATATATTTTTACTAGCTCTTAATAAGGCGGAATGAATCCCTTCCATCATCACACCTAGCCAAGTTCTATCCATAGTATAATAGTAAAATAACCCAACATCCAAGTGGGCGGAGTCACCAGCGAACTCCAATAAATTGGCGCACAAAACATTATTATTCCATATATGACTTTTGTGTTTGCCCTTTGACATTAGGTGATTGCCCTCTAATCCAATTAGTGACTTAGAAGATATTCGCATTCCAATCAGCTTGAACTATGTTCGCATTGTATGCATGATAATAGGTAAGTACTATTCGATAAATAACTATTCTGTAACTTAAATAAATTGTATTTACCTAACTTGTAGACGTTTTCGTATATTTTATGATTATTTATAATAAGTAGATAAAGGTTTTTTATATAAACATTTTTCCCAAAAATATCGTATTTATATTAATTATTGTAGTACGAGTATCTAAATTGATGTCAATTATTCATCATGGCTTTTAAATTTAAAATGTTTTAATTAATATGTTTTTCAATGATTTGTCACTGAAATTTAATGAACAATAATCATTCAATGATGGTGTTCCACAGGGGTCATATTTGTGGCCTTCACTTTATACTATGTTTGCTTTTGATTTATTAGATGAACTATTAAGTTCGATAATTTTTAATACAGTACTAGGATTCTGTCTATAGGTATGACATTTCAGCAAGCATTCTATGTATCTGGTATTTTCAATGTTGTCTTAATTGTTTTTGTTTAAAAATGATCTTAAACATAGATTTCGTACGATAGTCCGTTAACAATGAGTAAAGTTAATAGTGATTTTTTGGCAGAAGGCAGACAAATAAGTTAGTGGTTCTATTGGCGTGTCGCTAGGGGAAGTTTTCATTGCAACCTCTACAAAGTTTAAAAGATTATTAAACTTGTTACAAAAAGGGTAACATAACATGGAAACAAAAAACAAACTGTTCATTACGATCTTATACACCTCTTAGGACCTAAAGGATGTTTTGTAACAAAATATCAATGGTATTTCCAACACAGCAAACACTTTAAAACACTCGTTACATTTCAAATTCATCACAAAAGTCAAATCGAACAATAGAGCATAGCATTTCCAAACGATTTGTTTTAAAACGCCCATCACGTACGTTTGGATCCTTTGAAGTGAACTCCACAATTTGGTACATAATTTAAATAAGGTACAGTATTGCAAGCAAGACCCTTTGTGTCTGCGTCGATGGTATTTTGTACTGCGTTCTATGTATTTTGCGTTTGTTGATTTGATCTGGAGTTTATTCACTGGAAGACTTAATTTGGGGTGTGCACATGTTTAGAATTTATTTTGTTCGATCGTGATTGAAAAGCATAGTATTTTTGTATTCAGTTTTGTATAATATAAAATTTGTTTACTGTCTCAGTATGATGACATACATGATTTTAAATCAAATAGACGGATATATTTATATCTATCTATACTAATAATAAAGCTGTAGAGTTTGTTTGTATAAACGCGCTAATCTCCGGAGTTACTGGTCCGATTAGAATTTTTTTTTCATTAATAGGAAGCTACATTATGTATAAGTGTGTGAAAACGGAAAAACCGAACAGTAATAAGACCGGCCATCAAGGAGATCTTTGGGAGAGCCCTTTGTCCAGCAGTGGATGTCTTTCGGCTGACATGATGATGATGATGAAGTTTTAAAGTGCAACCCCACTTATCAATCATGTGGCATTGTCAGCAATCTTCTTTTATTTCGCCTTTGGCAAAAGTAAATAATTACGCTGTAATTTTTTAATACATTATAATGTAATTTTAATGTAACTTACCCGGCTACGACCTCCCCTCTTCTATTTGGATACAGTTCTGGATGCTGACCATAACGAAGGTAGACCTCAAACTGCTGCTCCGCTCTGGAATAATAGACAATTTTAGATGCAGAAGTAGTAGCAAAAATGACTATCATTATTTAAGTTCTTTCCAGAATCATCAACAAAAAGTATATATGTAAAACAAAAGCAGCATTCAAATTTAAAAAAATATAGTGCCTGCTTATACATACTACGCATCCTATTTAAATATCAGGCCTTTACACATTAAATATATCTCTGTAGTCTGTGAAACTTATTTTCTCTATTTAATTTAATTTGGTGTGATACTTAATACCAAAATAGTTTTAGCTTAACTCAGATAATGCAAATGACAAAACAAAGTGATGAACAAGTGGACTAATATATTGAATTCTTTTTTTTTTCTTATCTTAAAACATAGTTCAGTTGAAACTTTTACCCAACTAGTTGAAAGCTTTCCAACTAAATAACATAGTTCTGAAAGTGAAAACTTTAGCTCTATTTACTAACGTATGTTAATCAATTCAAACCTTACCTGGAATCGAAACTGAAGTAAGTCTGATCTGTAAAGTTATCTGCGTGGAATACTATCTTAACGAAGTTAGTTTCTGATATGAACGTCTGAGGTTGCTCTATCTCTCCACAGAAGAGACCTGGCTCCTTTCTGTTTGACACATCTGTTTTTGCGTTGCCATCTACAATCTGTTGGAAATTAGTTTATGCATTAGACATGTTTTAATGATAGATGTTATTATTTTGAATACCCTATAGACTTATATAGATAGGTATTTAATCGACTTCAAAAAGAAATAGACACGAAATTTAGGAAATCTTTTTTTATACGTCATATCTCTCTTTCACTCTTTCTTTTCTACACGAAATTAACCAAGAAAAACGAAATCAAAAGTAGTTACGAAACAAATTAGACTACAATTCTTTTTGTGGTCAGTGCCAGCAAAGTCATCGAATATGTTTATCAAATACGTTGTTAAAAATCGTCGGTTTGTTTTTTTTTTTTTTTTATTCAAAACATTCTAAACGTCACGTTAATATTGTAAATGCAAGACAAACTTCACAAAACGGCTTATATCCAAAAGTACGAAACACATCCTGGAAGACATTACAATGTGTAATGAAATTGGAGTTTTAATGGGACTTCCAAACTTTACATTCGTAAGTAGAATCGAATAATTATTCATCCAAATTGGCTGGCGCCCTAAAGTTCGTCAGAGTTCTTTCACCCTTAAGGCGAGTTCAAAAATTAATTAGTGAAATTGCCAAAGCGCGCACAACTCAATTAGTACCACTCCTGACTCTGGGACGATTTTCACGAGTCCAAAGGAGCTTTTTGTGATTATTTGCTTACGGTTTTAGTTCGTTTTCGATTCATCCATCTACGATCTAGGTTTAGCTTGTAAGTGCTGAAATTTAGACGTGATTTATAATGGTTTTTGTGGTTGGGTTTTGATATAAAATATTTTTGTTGTTGAGTTATTTCCAGCAAATTTTGAAACACATCTTCTAGCTAGAGAGCTAGATTTTTATTGCAGCGTTTAGTAGGTACCTAGCAAGTCTCAAAGGTATTTTGAAGATTATTTCGATGTGTTCTGGTACCCTACTTGAAAGCAGTTTTTTTTGGGCTTTGTGTGTTTACAACCTTTGAGGACATCGGCATAAACAATGGTCAGTGGTATACAACATGTATCTTACTAGGCTTTGTCCTGTAGTTTCACCTGCATACAGGGGTATGCCTATGTTTTACTCTCCGGCCCATAACGAATCCCTATGCTAAAAATCACGTTCGTTGTTATTCCGGTAAGAAGTACAAACCTAATTTGTAATAATAGTAATTATATATAGTATTTAATATTATAGGTTTTACCTGCATGTATCCTTTGTGGCAAGTAGTTCCATTAATCAAAGTGCCAACTTTGAATTTCTTGAATCTGATCCTCAAGATCCAGTCTTTTGGTGATCCTCGGAATGCTCTAAACCTAAGAAAAAGTAAAATTTTGTTATTAATAGTTAGTATTTTTTAGAATCATCGAATGCTATTGCTCTCGTTTATAGAAAACATTGTAAGCAAATCATACCCGCCTGTCTAAGTAGGTACCACCCTCAATTTGAAAATCTTTCCGATCACCTTAACCGGAGTATTAGAGAGTCATTTTAAATAACAATGCTGGGACATTTTCACACTCGGTAATCTGGGGGGTTAATTTCGAAACATTTGCAGCATCATAAATGTTTCATTTGAAATGAATTCGTAGTGCGTAGAGTCAATCGACCTGTCATCTACCTTTCATTTCATCTAATTTGACAGCTTTGAATAGAGTTTTGTAATATAGCCCAATTTTAGGCGAGACAGATGTTTCTGCGAATCCGTCAGTTAATGTTAAAGTAGCAACATTAGGGGCGGGGTGGGGTGGGGGGGGTGGGGGGCACTATGAACAGGTAGGGTCGTATTATTCTTGGTTTGACTTACCTATATGTGCAAGTGAGTGGCCTCCCAAAGTTTTCAGGTGTTACAGGCGGTGATGATACATCCTCGTAGATTTCCACCGTCTTATTACAGTGGTCTCGTTTTGAATCTGTTAGCAATGGAGAAGTAATTTTATTGAATTAAATCACTAAATGCGACGGTTTACTTTTTGAGCAATTTAAAGGAAATGTTTTTATTTTTTTCCTAATTAGTGATACTATTATTTTTTTACGAAAATGTGTGTATGCGGCTATAAAACTATAGTCTACTAGAGTGTAAAAAAAATACCAAGTGCAAGTCTGACTTGCATACAAAGGGTTCTGTACCATCGTACATTATTTGTTGTTATGACAACAACAAAAACACACGTTCTGTCAAAACTTCAATTGACTATCTATACGGTTCATCCTCGATTTAGACAGCTTTTAAACGAAAAAAACATAATCTCAATCCACTTAGGGGCTATGATCCTACAGATACAAACATATAACACCTTTTTTTTCGACAGGGGTGCAATTCAAAAACAAAACTGTAACATTCGGTACTTTACTAAGGATAAACTTGATAATATATTTTAGCTAATATTCAACTGTTCCTGGAAGTGGGGTCTGATCTGAAAGTTTAAAGTCGCTCACCGGTAATGGAAGAGCTATGCCGAGTTTCAGAAAGAGAAAATATTTTATTATGCAAAACTAATTTTCTTCACTTTTCATGTAATTATGAGTATTTTCAGAAATTAATTATGCCAACCTTGAATTTTGAATGAAATATTATTTAGTACCTAGTATTCGTAGGATAACCGGTAGTTTGAATTTATTATATTGTACAGAATTTATATAATAATAATAAAGCTGAAGAGTTTGTTTGTTTGAACGCGCTAATCTCCGACCTACTTACTGGACCGATTGAGTTTTAAACATGGGGTAAAATAGATTTTTGTTTAAGTTTTGCAAAATACGTGAAAATTTACCATTCCCTCCCCCTTAAGTCCGAAACTATAAGGCCAAAACATTTAAAAAAAAATACAGACTCGCATTTGTCCGGTTTTTATTTCAATACAATCTGAAGTTTTTTGATACATAGCGATCCAGTTCCGAGACGAATCGCAAATTGAGTTAATAATACGGTTGTAAAACTACCATAATACATCGATGTAGTCACTTCCAATTGCTCACGCGACAAACTATGGACAACTTTGTACATTGCTGTACGAGGTACAAGCTGAAAATTATTGCTTCGCGACAACTGAATTACGAGTGCCGTTAAATTGACAAAGTGGACCGCGCGGGTGTTTTCTGTAACTTGGAAAGTTGAGAACTCAATATGTTGATGTTACCTTTGTGAGGTTGTATGCATTGCTGAGTTTAAGTACCAACAACAAAGTTAAAGCATGATCAGTTTTGAAACCTTTTTGCTTGCAGGCAGTTCATAGTTAGCAATAAAATCGTCTCTTGTAAAATCATTTTTATGACAAGCGCGTTGTCTTGTTTTGTGTTATTTATTTTTCATTTTATTCTATTATTTATTTTCTATTGTTTTGTACTTGTCCGTTTTCATCAGAAGTGCCAGCTGAAAATCAGCGCTGTTGTTTACAGCAGCATTTTGACAGCACGTCTCCCGTGAATAGCGCGAAGTAATCTTCTTTCATCTTTAGAATTATTCAATATTTTTTATTTTTGTTATTTATTTCTGGATTCACATAGATTTATATTTCGTGATTTTACTTTTTCTACTATCTTTTGTGTTGTGCTGTTAAATTAAATCTTTTATTTTTTTCGATAAGGGGCGAGGGGATTTAGATTGTAGATACCCCCGTATCTACAATCTACTAACCAGGGAAGGGGGTAATACAGCTAAAAACATAACGGGATTAATGGACGACCCCTATAATTTTTAATTCACCTGCATTGCTTTAGGAGGTGGAAATAATTAACAATATGAACAACTTCTAGTATGGAAACAAATAAAACTTAAAAAAAATAATCAAACATTTCATACAAAACATCAACTTTGCTAGAACAAGAGTTTCACTCACGCGTAACTTCAAAAGCATTAAGTTATTTGGTTGCGATAATCTGTAATGTCCTCTACATTCCCTAGTCAAGTTATTTGGACAAAAAAATCCATATTCTCTTGAAAAGGTCTTGAGGAGTTAATTCCGTATCTCAAAAGGTCTATAGTTAACTGTGCTATTCAAAAAAATTTCGACAGAGCAAGTTGCAAATATATTTGTTCCATATTTTTTAACACTCAAACAATGTTGTAAATAAAAAAATATGGATCCAACTTCATATGATCCATTCTGGAACCATAATTCCGTTTATATGAAGGCGCTGTGCGGTAAGCTCTGCAGTTCCCAACTCCACTCAGACTTTATACACACGGTTACAGCGTATGGTCAATTTTGCTTTTCCATTATTCAATAGAATGCATGAATTTTTTTATCGCATTTCTTAACAAAATATGAAAATACCGTAAAAAAGATGTCAAAAAGTGAAATTAAAATCATTCAAATCTTTAATGGCTTATATCTTGGTTATTTTTATAGTAATCCGAATTTTTTGCTTTTATATGAATGAGCTTTTATTAGAGCTATAAAAAATATAATTCATATTACTACTTTTTATATGTCGCGATTTGACTTGTGATTTTACCCGCCATCCTCTTTTTTACCCTCTTAGGGATTGAACTTTCAAAAATCCTTTCTTAGCGGATGTCTACGTCATAATACCTATCTAGCTAGATATTCCAAATTACAGCCCGATCCCTCCAGTGGTTTGCAATTTTTTTATTTTCACGATTTCACGAAGGAATATCGGTCGATGTTTCTTATTTACGTAGTAATAGTCAATAATTTTGACTTGAGTATGGTGACTAAAAAATCTAGTCTAGTCCGTCAGTTAGATTACCAAAAAATATTGGACACGTATTTTTTCTTTAGTTCCTAAAACATAAAATAACGAAGACTTTTAACAGAGACGTGACGTCACAAGTCCCCACTCCAGAACTTTGATTCTTTGATAAAATAAAAAATATGTATCCACGTATAACAGAATGAATTATTTTTTACCCAGTCATCATCCCTATTATATTAGTAAGATACGTAGGATAAATGATATCTTTGACCCAAGTTATCCAAAACGCCATCATTAAACGCCCAAACTTTGTTATATAAGTTACAAGTTAAATTGATTGAACTAGTATCATTTGCTAAGGTAGATATCAGTTAACTTCAGATCAGGCGGTTCCTAACAGGCAGGTGGTTTTGGATCTAGAATTACTAAGTACACTTCGAATAATCTAAGTTTGGAACTATCGAGTTAAGGCTTGTATTGTTTGAAACGATATCATTGATGTTTCTTGGCCTTTGTCTGATTTCTGACTTATGTTTCATCATTATTTAGAATATTGTTTTGTTGTTCTTGAAAACTATAGAAATTAATATTAATTTTGGCTCTATTGAATCGTTTTTAATAAATAAAGGAGAGAATAAAACCATTATAAATTTTCTTAATTCAGATCAGAATGGGAGGTAGACGCAAGTGTATTGTTCATAAGTGCCTTATCGGCCTACGCTGGATGAAGATATACTATCTTATTTTTATATGTTAGAAATTTTCACCCAAGTTCCCAAAAACGGTACAGTTTTAACTTAATGAGAGAAGAAAAAAGTAAGACGAAACAAAAATACAAACTGTGTTTTGTTTTATGTATAATCGAGGTACACACGGCTACAGATCAAGCTACACACTGCGGCACCTTATGCGTAATAGGCGCTATTTTGCAACAAAAACGTGTAGCTTGATCTGTGGCCGTGTGTACCTTCGTCAGTTTTAAAATTCATCCCTTTATCGAGTAGTAGACTCATAGACCTTTTGAAACTAAAGCACTAAACAGATAATTGTTTCGTTTGAAATGAAAATTAAAAAGAAATAAAAACATAAAAAAATAAAAGTGCTTACCAAATAAATCCACCGTATGTCACCAAAAAAAGACCAACAAAAACTACGTCAGTTTTTTGTTTACCGCCGAGTAGTTAAAGCCCGCGGGATTTTTGCGGGCTCAAAGTTTCGCCTCCCGGGCAAGCTATACATCAAACTGACTAGCAACCTCTACATACTATATACCAGTCATCTGGTATATAATGTTACTATTAGATTTACCGAGAAACTTTAGATTTTGACGTGGGTGATTTTTGTTCGTATATTTTTTATACAAGTTTTCATAAGTTTTGAAGTTGCGGACGTCTACAACTTGTTTGTTGTGTTTTGATGTGCTTAGATACGTCCCCTAAGGTCAATAAACTCGACGATTTGTCCGTACAACCAAGTCAGTGCTCAGTGGCGTGCAATTGGAGAGGCCTATGTCCAGCAGTGGACTAATATAGGCTGATGATGATGATGACAACCAAGTCAAACCTTTTTGTATAAGATTTACATTTTACTCGTATCTAATGAACAGTTTTGTCAAAAATTACCGATTCAAGTTAAAATTATATTATGTGAAAGTTTCTTTTTGTAAACATCAATTTTAATCAATATAATTAAAACATATTTTTTGTTCGTCAAATAGACGAAAGGATTCGTGAAAAAATCTGTCTAAACCTATCATATTTTTTAGATTTTACCCCAGTTCCAGCCTTAATGAGCCGGATGGCTTGGAGGTGAAATGTTCTGATTGCTAGTAATAAATCGAAGGTTAATTACCACTTAGGACAAACAATTGTGTGTCCATGGACATATGTATTTATTCAGAGTCTATGTAAATATCTATACCGGGTAATTTTGAAAGGGTAGGTATAGTAGACCGAAACGGCATTGATACAGATACATCGTATACCATAAACAGATCATGAAAAAAAACAGACTAAGAAATACCTATCAAAACGTACAATATTATTTATTATTAAGATTTATAATTTCACTTGGTAAAATTAGTACCTACTTAATAAATAGACAACAATTTTGAAAGAAGTAAAGACTTTTAAATTAGTCAAATAGTTTATTTCATGAGAAAGATATTTTTTATTTCAGAAAATAAATCAAGTCAGATTCAATTGTTCAAATAAAACTTTTCTAAATCTCTTTAGAAATGAGATTGAAATCTTTAAACAAAACTTTATAGTTCTGTTTTAGTATTCCTACTTATAGTTGTTTTATTTATTGTTTAACTATAAAAATAACTTATGAACTTCTATATAACGATCAAATTTAACTTCTTTAAGTGTTCAAAACTACGCTACTAAGTGGGAATTTAGGGTTTAACAACTTTTAATAACTAAATAATTGTTTTATATACCTAATATAAAAAAGTAATGTAATAATAACTTATATTAAGTTACAACCTTGCCGTTGATTGGCAGCAGCGGCCGCCTCGAGGATTTTTTTTATAATAATATGTAGTTTGTATATTTGTTGCAAATAATAGTAAATATTGTAGAATATTTAAAAAAAATGTACCTATAAGGTACATTTTTATTTTATTATATAGGTTCTTGGGAGGATATAGTTTGGCCAAAGAGGTAACAAAAAAACATCAACAAACGAGTTTAGCATCAGTAATTATACCTAAATAATGTAATTGACCGAACGAGCGCGAGCGAATCGTCTCCGTTTCCGAATTTTTCTGTCGATTCAGTTATTGGAAATTTTTCAAAATGGCGGAGATGAAAAAACGCATCTCAGCCATATCGAACAATTCAAATACTTATATGTCACAAAACGTTTTTATTACCCTTATTAACTAAGACGCAACTTTTTTGTCCGGAACAACTTTTTCATTCAATAATCTTCAAAGGGTCGAGGGTGTGAGAGGGTGGAAAATATTGAAAAACTCGCGAAGTGTTAATAAGTCACAAGTATAATTTATTACGAAAATAATATTCAGTTAGCACATACAATATAGGTACCTACAAAGCACGGTGTCGCGAAATTCCTCAAAATTAGTTCCAATTACAGTTGGAAATAGTTGAAATAATCAGCATAGCGGAAATATTTTAAATTATGCGGTTCAAAATGCTGTGACCACTTTAAAACGAGTGTCAATGATAGCCCATAGGGTATAGTTGTGGTTGCGACCACACGCAGTATTTGTGGTGGGATGTGGTCGCGGGCATTCACTCTTGACGTTTGTTCATTTGGAGCGCTGTTTATTGCGGTCTTTATTGTGTTTCCGTATATGACAATCAGTGCATGGATATTTTATGTTCAAAAACAAAATATTTTTGCATAGTTTTTTGTAATGCTTTGTTTAATTTCACTATAGTGTTAGGTTTGATCTAGATAAAGATTTTAGAAGCTTTGATAGTTCAACGATAGTCCGATGATTACAATCATGAACAGAGTATAGGTTCGATCCTGTTCGATATGACTCGTCCACACCCAAGTTTTTATTATAACTATAATTTTACAAATATATAATTCCAAATTAAAAAAATACGCTTCTATTGGTCCAAATTATTTATTTTTGCCTTTAGCGATCGGGACCATAGGTCCTTGGGGGTCCGAGGCTCGCCGATTTTCTCGAACATTATTTTCAAAACTAATTGAGATTACAGGGGACCGTCTGACGCCTCGGCGGCGACCCTCGGAGTACCTTTAGGTACAAGTCCGAGGCTCGCGGCTCGCGGCTCGCGGCCGTAAATTCTGGTAAAATGTATGGCGTCGGCCGCGCGCGTCAGTCGCGAGGCACGGAAGTGGCTCCATACATTCCCATATGTTGACTATGGCCGCGCGCGTCTGACGCCTCGGCCGCGACCCATGGACTAGCTTGACCATCCAAAGAGGAAACGCTGCCAGCCTTCTGGGAACCTTGTCGTTGATCGGCAGTAGCGGCCGCCTTGAGGAGTTGTTTTATATGTAATGTAGTATGTATATTTGTTGTAGATTATTGTACAAAAATAGCTACACATTTAGGTATTTACTAAAACCATTAACAATGGCCTACGGACTAGAATAATCCTGTAACGCGGGCGGGCATGTAAAGAGATACAAACTCATTAATATTCTACCTTCATTTTAATAATTTATCCTTGTAATATTATTATAGTTTCATTTCTAATTTACAATGGTTATTATAATATATATTTTTTGGAATTGGGTGAAAATAATTCATTACTGAAATGCTATAAAATATTTAACCTCGTACCTACATCTGTACTACTCATAGTACATAAGAATTAAAAAATTCTGCCGTTTTATTTTTGAACGAAAATACTAATTCTACTTAATAGTGACATCTATCGGATATTTAGGAATACGAAAAAAAATTTAAGTGACACTTCACATCAGTAATTTTATTTAAAAATGGCGTCGGAGGGTGAAGAAACTATCGGGCGCTCACGCATAAGTAAGTCAATCCATTGAAATCTTATAAAATTCTTAAAAAATTATAGATTTTGAATAATTAGTAGGTAATTAATACTTCGAGACGTAGTTATACAGTGTTATTTTTGCGTAAAAATAAATAATGTTCGAGTTATCTTGATTTGTTTTTCTATGTTCTATACAAAGAACAAATGTAGGTAGTTAAAGTTTTGATAGTTTTACTTCAACTGTACTTTGTGTAGTACATTGGAAGATATTTTCAATTATTTATATTTATAACATATAATGGCATAGTTGAAGCGTTAAATGATTTGAATTAGACTTTTCCGGGGATGACTAGGACAACGATACCGAGTTTCTGCCTCCAGAACTGACTCAAACAAAGAGTTATCACGAGACTAGTGAGTCCAGTAACTCAGACGAAGATGATTATGCTCTGATTCATCCACCAGCTTCTCCAGCTCTGTCTGACAGTTCTTCGTCGCGATCTCGCTCAAGAGGACGTAGAAGAACAAGACGTGGACGTGGACGCGGACTTGAGTTTACATTGGAAATGACGGTTGGGTCAGCTAACTTTCTTCGCCAAGATTTGAGTCACGTCCGCTACTAAGTCCGCGTCCACGTCCACGTCTCGTTCTTCTACGTCCTCTTGAGCGAGATCGCGTTGAAGAACTGTCAGATAGCGCTGGAGAAGCTGGTGGATGAATCAGAGCATAAAAATCTTACTGACCGAATGCGAAACATCATTTTAGTCTTCCCATCGCGTAATCGAACAAGAAAATGTTCCATTCGAGTTACCTTTTTGACCTTGCTGCAGTCAATGCTTGGCTACAATACAGTTGTTGAATAATAAAAGGTACAGCAAAGAAATATATTGTTCAGATGAGAGAATATTAATTGGATTCGGGTACAAATTTGTGACAGATAATGAAAAAGAAAGTGATGGTGGTTTCGGAGGAGAAGAGTAGGTATGAAGAACTTGAACCAAAACATAAGAAGCGTAAGGTATAAAACCAATACCCTGCAAGGAACGCCGTACAAAAACAGCTTTACTTTTACCTGAATATGGTCCAAAACAATCGCGTTGTAGGACAAGCGGATGTGACAAAAAAACAACAGTTTTTGTAAAAAAAATTGAATTTACCTTGGTTTTACGCCAAATCGGAACTGTTATTCCAATTTTCATGCGGGTAATGAGTAGTCTTAGTACATAAGTTTAGTTCCTACTTTTTTTATCACTACTTACGTGCCTAATTTACTGACTGATTAGTAAATAATGTTGATTATTAATTAATTTATGATTGTTTTTGGAGAAAAATGATTAATTTTAATAGTTTTGTTTGAGAAAATGTTTAGTTATGTTTATTTTTTTATATTTTCTAATAAAAAAACAATTATATAAAAGATTTTTACTCCTTTTAGATTATAATCCTATCCTGATAACAATTTATATTCCAAAACTTTTCTATGTCCTACATAAATGACAAGGTAATATCGTCACTTTGTCCTATATGAAGGACATAGTGAAAAACCATTTTCCGAGAGGTGAGATTTTTTTCACTATTTTTCGGATATATTTTAATTGGTTAGGAATACAATACTAAAATTTCAGCAACATACTAAACAAAAAGTATCTCTGGTAGGCAGGAGGTTAATAAATTTTTGAAAAGGTTCCAAAATCTCATTAACAAAAGAATTGCAAACTTCGTTTACATGGCATATAATAATCAACATCATCATGTCAGCTGAAAAACGTCAACTGCTGGACAAAGGCCTCAATAATCAATTCATAATAATGAAGTAGGTAGGTACATATGTAAAAGTAAGGTAAAGGAGGTTTTTGACACTTCAAAAAATTACCGAATTATTTTAAAATTACGTGTCAAAGATTTTTTTTTGCGAAATTCAGTGATGTTTACTTGAATTTTAATCATTATTATTAAAATATTTTTTTTGTAGGTCTAATAGACGAAAGAAATAGACAAAGGCCTCAATAATAAATTAATAAAAATGAAGTATAAAAGTAAGGTAAGGCAGATTTTTAACACTTCGAACTTACATCCAATATCTAACTAACAGAAATAAAAGGAAGCAATATTGCCATTACGCTGAACAATGAAAGAACAATGTACTAACCCTTATCTAACCCCTAAAACTTAGTTTCCCGAGGCACTACTAAAACTACATATAAGGTGGTATAAGCGTGTCGTAACTACACTTTCAAGTAACGATGCAGCGCTGAAAGTGTCCAAAACTTTTATAAAACCAATGTGGCGATATTTTAGAAAGTTAGAACCGATAAGACTGTACCTGAAATAGTCTTCGATATTTAAAGTTAGTCTCGTTTTGTGGTTGGTTTTAAAATAAACCCGTTTAGAATCCTTTCTGCTTGAATCTGAGTGATTTTAGTTGGTAATAAAGGTGGGCCTCCACCTTACAGGTAGGGTAGGAAGTACCTACTATGCTTCAGAATATATTTTCCCCTGCTTTTATGTGAAATATTCAAGAACTGGTATCATTTAGCCTGAGTGACGCAGCGCGCTTGTCGAACAGTAGACAAATCTGGCCTGTTTTTTATGGGTTGAAGCGCAACACTAGAGTGTTGCGCTTCAACCTGTCATATAATATGCCATAATAAACCTGTCTAGATAGATCTAGACAGGTTTATTATCTAAGCTTGAAGCATCCTCCTTAAAGTTCTTTGGCTGCGGTATTCTGTAAGGTGGATCTTCTATAAGAGTAGGAAGTACCTACTTCAAATGTATACTACATTTGAAGTCACCGCCATCTGATATAATGACGCATAATTCTGACAAATAAATAATTTCATTTCATTTCTAGAATTCATATTACATACGTGTGAGAAATATACCCGAATATTATAACCTTCATTCTAAATCTCAACTAAGTTATAATCGAAAAGCGTTGCAGAAAATACGAAAGCATCGACTGTGTAACGTCAAAGTTTTGTTAAGTAAGTACAACTTCACGCCGGCTCCTTTGGGCCGTGGACCAAGTTAACTTCCACCAAACTTTGCACCGAGAAAGGTCATTTTATCTCGAGAAACCTTTTTAAGCTTTTATATTATATCCTAAGGCTTCTTCCTTTTATTTTATGACCTTTGACGAAAAGGGCTAGTCCAAATACTTTGAAAGTTTTCCATTGAAGAAAGAGACTTTTTTTTCATGTGTATTAACAGTTTTTATGTAAGATTATTTCAGCTAGTTTTTCCCCGTGGTTCCACTCGCGTTCCCGGGATAAAAAGTAACCTATAACCTTCGGGAAAGCTTCCTATTTGTGAAAGTATTTGTCGAATCGGACCAGTAACTCCGGAGATTAGCACGTTCAAACAAACAAACTTTACTACAGCTTTATTATTAGTATAGATAGATTATTTGTCTGTGGTGGTAAGCTTACGTTATGTAGTGTTTTGCAATTTGTATCGTATACGTATAATTTCAGTTCCTCCTTCCAAACAAAAGTGCGTGGTTTAAATACTTAACTAAAAGCGCCAAAAATATGAAAAACAGCATTAATCATGGAGAGGGTCATCGATCCAAAGAACCCGTGGAGGAACCGCAAGAGTTATACAGTTAGTAGAATATTATACTTAGACCAGAATCGTTTTCAAACCGTAATTTAATTGAAAACCCAGAATAGATTTCGACAAATTGCTAACGAAACCAACTGATCCCTTTTCATCATTGAATTCTGGCTATAGATCCCAATATCCTGTCAAACTTAATTCTATGAAGGCATTAAAGGTTCTTACACAAATTGCATCATTATAGATTCGAATCAATTGAAAACGCTAACGCTTTTAGATTGAATCCATGTCCATTGATAATAATCCTAAAGAAGTTGCCACTAACGAATACTGGAGTAAATTGAATTTGTTAAGAGAATGCCTTTTGGGTTGTGGTTTAAGTCACAAGCCTATGAAATCGTAATCATGGTAAACTTGGGGTGTCATTATTAAATACCTACTGAAAAAAAAACACATAATATGTTTTTTTTCCTAATTCCGTGAATTAAGAATTTTACACATCTTAACAAAATCCTATTCCAGATAATTAATGGAGACTGTGCAAAATTTATTTAAATAATTTCTCGTTTATTTATTCCTAGCGACCCGCCCCAGCTTCGCACAGGTGTACAAATACTATAATATGTATGTATTATACATATAAACCTTCCTCTTGAATCACTTTATCTATTAAAAAAACCGCATCAAAATCCGTTGCGTAGTTTTAAAAATCTTAAGCATAAATAGGGACAGACAGACAAGGGGAAGCGACTTTGTTTTATACACTATGTAGTGATGATTTGTTGTGTGTACTATGAGAAAGTTTAGTTAAACCCGATTTTGTTGGAATAATTCAAAAATATGTTGGATTACAACTAAGCAAAGTGGAGGTACTTCTTTAAACTAGCTGCTTTTTGAGCAAAAACTCATGTAATTAATTTCATTCTCTATTTAACTTACCTTTGAAAAACCCAAACCAAAAATCTTATAACTCGGACCGTTTTAATGGAAATGGAGGATTCATCTAATTATATCGGGTACCCATTGAGTTATATGAAAAGACTGCACTGACTCGCTGGTTGGCCGCAGTCGGATATTTAAACAAGATAAAAATGCTTCGGTAGGAATACTGTTAGATTTTAACGTTTGCTTTGAGACAAAGGAATAATTGGCTGAATTTATTATTTATTTGAAATAAAAATAATATTTATTTGTGCATGGAGTAAAATTTTGGGATAATATCTTGGGACATTAAATAAATATCCTGGGACATGATTTGATGCATTTTAAAATGTCTTTTGCGTGAAATTATTTATGTACCGACTTCTATGTCACGTCCGTGGTAACAAGAATTGTCATTATCCTTTGAGATTATGGTAGGTATATTATGTAATCTGTATGTACAAGCATACAATTAAATGTCGTGAATCAATTAACTGATAAATAAATCATGATAGTCTATCTCTTTTCCATAGAACAAGCTCTAATTCGTTTGGAATTAAGTGGCATGATATTTATATTTTTCTTATACGTAAGGAATATTTTCACATATAAAACATAATGGTGCCGATTCTCTTGTTACTATATCTCTTTCTAATAAGAAATATAAAAAAGGGATGCAGGATATTTTAGTCCTGTCAGTTTAGTCCGATCGCTTATTTCAACGTGAATTTAAGCGCGACCTATAATGGTCACGACTATTTACCCGTATATTACGACGGCATGGACTAAACTGACAGCATTAAAAAAAATCTATCTCTTTTCAATAAGGTTACCATGAAAGAGAGGTGACTTGACTAATATTAAGTTCGTAAACAGAATCGGCACCAATATGTAACCTTAATAGAATATCAAGTTACAATGTTTTATTTAATTTTGTAATAAAACTATTTAATGAATAACCATAGAATAAAATATCCATTTATTTTTCGTTATGATAAGCTTTCTGAAACTTAATGAAAAGTCGTAAGTTCTCAATATTAGCACCGATGCCAAAGTCAAACAAAGTGAAGTGGCGAGAGCTTACAGCGCTGCCCTCGACGAGTTGCAAAGTTAGTGTCATTTCACACCTTACCAACGCTATCTCACGGGTCAATATTACAGACAGAGCCGATGCGATGACACCATTTTTTAAAAATACATTTAGAATACACAATTGTGGCGTTAATTAGAAGAGAACACCTACTGGTTAGTTCTGGCAGCTGCAATTGAGAGCCAGTTTCCTTGCAATCATTTAACATGATAAGATTGGTCAAATGTTGTTAAATAATAGGTTTATTATGTGAAAAAGTTGACAAACAAGCAGCATACACCTGTTGGTAAATGATAATGATATTTGATTCTAAAAAATATATAATATTACATAATATTTATTAAACAATATAGGTATTTAATAGTTTATAACATTTATTTTATAAAATCTAATCTGTCATATTTGTGTCTCTATCAAATCGTACATAATATCCAGATAAAATGTTTCAATAACATTGAATTATCTATACTAATATAATATTATAAAGAGGAAATATTTGATTGTTTGTATGTTTGTTTGTTTGTTTGCATTGAATAGGCTCCGAAACTACTGAACCGATTTGAAAAATTATTTCACTAATTGGAAGCTACATTATTCCTGAAGGTTATAGGCTACTTTGTATCCCGGGAACGCGAGTGAAACACGCGGAACAGCTATTATTAATAAAGCTTTCATCTTGTCGTGATCAATTATTAAAATCGTAGGTTGGTCTTAAAACATATGAAGCATTTATACTTTTCTCAAATAAGAAATATAGGTAGTTAAACAGAAATATATTGCACGCCGTTTATGCCAGGGTAATGGGGTGAACTGCCGTTATAATATCGACCCATTTATTATTTTTAATGTTCCACTCAGAAATTGTATAAATCGGTAGGTAATAAATTAATTTTGTAGGAAGTTTTTTTATTTATGGTTTGGAGTTGTATATTTATTTTACTGCAGCATTTACGTCTGTTATATTCCTCCGTATGTTTTCAGTCTGTTACACTTTCAAAGGAAAGTTCGCTTTAAAACTTAAGCAAAGGAATCTTTAATGTTATGCTTCTTAAAGTGTATTTTATCTAGTTCTCAAAAGAAAGAAAAGTTTAAGGAGGAAACGCTGCCAGTTTGATGGGAACCTTGCCATTGATCGGCAGCGGCCGCCCTGTTTTAACAGAGAAACTAACAAACTCAGATCAAACTGGAGGATCTAGAAATGTGATATTATACATATGCAATGTATAGGCTTGTGTTTGACCACAATCTCACCATGGTCAGTGACGATGTGGCCCATGGTGGTAAGCACACAAAGCCAAGAGGAGAACTGGCTCTCAAGAGCAGCTGTCAAAACATACCGGAAAGTACTTGGTGATAGATTTTCATCTTGAGGGTGGTAGCTACGCAGAAGGGTACTACAAAGTACCCTACCACCTAATATGGTTTCCTCACGATGTTTTCCTTCACCGAAAGCTCAAGCTGATTGTAGGATTCAAAGCCGGGACCTTTTTTGCGGCATTCAACGTCACTACTAATCAGCTGTCATCGCCTTAAAAGCTTTAAGGAGTGGAAATACTAGTAACTAGTCAATATAAAAAGTTTTTAGTATGGGACTGCAGGTGAATATTAAGCAAGCTGTATAAAAAGAGAAACTTTCAGACTCATTTCAAACTGGAAGATCTAGAAATGTGTCATTTTGCACTTAGGTATAACGTAGGCGTCCACTAAGGAGGGGTTGTCGGGGTTTTATTTTTAAAAAGTTCAACCAGGGGATAAAATGTGCAAGTGAAGACGCGAGATAGAAAGCTGGTGACAAATAAACATAAAGTCTACGTAATATTACTTTACTAAACAACATTTTATTGAAATTGCTTACTCTCTAGTGTTATTTTCTAGACTATTCATGTTAGCAATAAATTTATTTCACATAATTTAATGGAATAGTTCAAATAGATTTTGCCTTTATTTCTATGTTGAAAGGGCTTAAAATTGTTCGTCGAAGCGAGTTTAATCAGCTGATTGCAAGGAACAAGTTTTATACGTTGTAAAGAACCTAATTTGTGCAGCGCAGTGTATTCTCAGAGCTCGTAAATATTATTGGTACATTTATTTAAGAGAAGATAAAAAAATATTTAATAATGTACATTACCATTATTCTTACTTCATATATTTTTGAGAGCTAATTGTCTATTAGACTTAGGATTAAAGGGGCTCAAAATTTTGAGTTGATACAGTGTTAGTTGTTAGGCGCAAATTTATATCATCAGTCTATTTTGACTTCAGCAATAAGAAACCCCAGTATTCTCCAGTCTATATTAATGACAAACCAATCCCATATGAGAATACAGCTAAATATCTCGGCATGACGCTTGATGTAAAGCTACGCTGGAAAGCTCACGTCAAGAAAAAAAAGGATGAATTAGAACTACGGTATAAAAGAATGTATTGGCTGCTTGGAAAACACTCTAAACTTTCAATACACAACAAACTACTACTATATAAACAAGTCCTTGTGCCAATATGGACTTATGGCATTCAGCTATGGGGCTGCGCCAAACCAAGCAATATTCTGACAATCCAACGCCTCCAGAATAAGGTACTGAGGGAAATAGTTAATGCTCCTTGGTTCATTAGAAACGTCGACCTCCATCGGGACCTTAAAGTAGAGATGGTTGACAAAGTTATAAAAAAATATGCAGAAGCTCATCAAAACCGACTTCATCATCACGTGAACGTAGAGGCAATCCAGCTCCTTGATCACACAGATATAATGAGAGACTCAAAAGAACTAAACCATTTGAGTTAGTGTAGTTTTCGTTATAATAGTGTAACATAATTAAAGTGCTACTTATAAAGAACACAAGAACAAAGTGTCTTCCCCTTAATAGAGACAATAAGAAAAGTGTTATGGACACATTCTTAGTAATAGTGAATTTAGAAGTTTAAGTTAAAAATAAATTACTTATTAGCCTAATATTAAGGCTAGATTGTAATAACAATAGGGAACACGTGTACGAACATGTGTACCCTGGGATAAGGAAAAAAAAAAAAAACAGTCTATTTTAAATAAAATAAGTTTTTTTTTTCAATAGGCAATTTTTAACACACTCAAGTGCGATATACAACAGTAATACTACCACCGTGCTATGGTGTCCCCACGATGTTTTCCATCACTGAAAGCTCAAGCACATTGTACGATTCCATTTTAAGCCTATTCTTAAAAGTTATTTGAATCTTTTCGTTCTAACATTTATTCACTAGCTACGCAATAGCTTTATATCGCCTTTAATTTTCTCATTTCACCGCGGAACCCTGAAAATGGAAACAAAGGAACAGAGACACTGTATTCAACGCTAGACACAAAGCTTTACGAAAGAAACGTCCTGCGAGACGCGGATGTTAATTGAAAATGGCGAGAAATTCAATTCAATTCTTATCTTTTACTTTAATGTGGAGGTTATGAGGTTGGATTTTTTGTTTTTGGATCTAATTTTGAATTCATGTGTAATTTGGTACGTTTGATGGAGATAAAAAACACCCTAAACAAATTTACCCTATTCCCGATTTTTTTTACTAAGAACAGTTTAAGAATCGGTGGCAATGTCAGATTTTATTAAAAAACAAGTTTAGTTATAGGTATGTTATCGAGGCTTCGAGGGACAAGCGGGTGGGAAGCTTTTTCCGCCAACGCAAACCAGCGGCCTCCTAGAGGAATTTCTTTATAATAATAATAATTATGTTGATTGTATTTTGTAGTAAAAATAGAACAAATTATTTTCACGATTTCAGAGCTAGTCAACATAGATTAAAAAAATCTCATTCGAAGTATCCACCTAGAATTTAAAGTTACTTATTAAATATTAAGTTATTCACGAACTTAACTAATATTAGTCAAGTCACGCCTATGATTGAACATTTTTAATGCTGTCAGTTTAGTCCATGCCGTCGTAATATACAGGTAAATAGTCGTGACCAATAAAGGTCGAGCTTAAATTCACGTTGAAATAAGTGATCGGACTAATCTGACAGGACTAAAAAATCCTGCATCCCTTTCTTGTATTTCTTATTAGAAAATGAGATTAAATTTGTTTAGTTCGTAAACAACAGAATCGGCACCAATGTATCATAAAATAAAAATGTCCACTATCCACTCAGGAATGCGGAGGGGTTTGTAAAATTACTATCACCTCAATCACATCCCTGCGCAGAGCTTGAAAAAGAAAATTTACTTTCGTGTTTTATTAAAGCAATTTCGTTTGCCTTGAGCTAGGGTTGTCACCTTCTATAAATCATAGCGAATGGTACACGTTTTTATGAATAAAGGGTTCAATATTCAACACCTGTGGAGATTTGTATATTGATTGATTTGTACAAAAATAAAATTGAGGGTCCAAACGATATTCTGCTTTTATAATCAAAAACTGCCAAAAACATCAATAACGAAAAACCTTAAAAAATATAATAATTCAATTAGTCCATAGTTTGCTGGTAACAACTAAATTATGACTACTGATGATTTTAACAAATCTTGATAGACAGTAACACAAACAAACTTGAAAATTAGCCCACATGTTATATAATTACAAAGCATGGACCTTTATGTCATTAAGTAAAATATGGACCACTAAGAAATGTTTTTTCTAAATTCAACGGCATAAAATAAGAGATGAAACAGCATGGCGAAAAGCTACTTATCAATAAAAAAAGATATTAAAGTTTTAGACAAAACTCTACAATATAAACGTAGAAGACTACCGAAATAGCAAGCCATAAACGGTTCAAGAGAAAATCGTAAAGGTACGTAATGAGGCAACCCTAACGAAGCAAGTGCGGGGTTAATGTTGCCAGTTGAAGTATGAATATTATGCGAACTAAATCTTTTATGCTTGGCAAAAACGGACTTCCCTCGACACGGACGCAATATTGGTTGGATGTCATGAATTAATTTGAAATTCAAATGAACCCTAAACCCGGGATAATAAGGTTGGAATTTCTGGCGTGGGTTTTGACAGTTGATATTCTCAAGTCAGATTCTGTTCATTTTATATAGTACTTGAGTTTTGAGTAAATCCAATTTTAAATGTAATAATAGCAATTTGTCTGTATTTTTTGTCGCTGTCTGTAATGGAGTAATGGAGACCCCGAATTTAATTAATTCTCGGGTTGGACAATTGTTGTCTTAAAATATCTTCGGTAAAATTTGGATAACTATCAGTTTAGTTTAGGATTATAACATGTATCAATTTACAATACCATGATATTTTACATGAAACCATGAAACACAAGCTACACTTTAGTCAGATTAGAGCTCCTACATAGTTATTATTTTATACTTTTTAGTGTTTTTAAAACCGCCTTTAACCGCTCTTTTTGTTAAAAGTTGTGTATCAAAATTTTAATTTAACATTTTTCTATATTTTAATTTTGAATGTAACACAAAATATAAAACTTGACAAAACAATTTCGATTCACTCATTCGGTCCCAGTCCCACGCTTCGTTACTGTTCGTTCATTATCCTCTAAAATGGTTTGAACCCCACAGGGAGCGTATGCGCCGTGTACGAATATCATTCAGTTAACATTGGAAATTAAATTAAATTACGTCATCAGTAGTGGCCAATAACCTTTTGTTCCGGGCGTGGAAGCTGGTAAAAATGTATTTGAAGAAGTGAGGTTATCAGTAGTTACCTAAGTATGCTTACTGTTATTTTCTAAACCCTGACGAAAAAAGAGGGGTGAATAAGTTTGCAGTGTAGTTAGTGTCTGTGTGCCTCATAGCTCCTGAACGGAAAGACCGATTTCAATTTAGTTTTTAAGCTATTGCATAGCTTCTATCGCGGACCTTGAGCGTGGAGACCGAATCCAGAAATTCCGTAACGAAAATAACCTAACACCCCCCACTCCGACCGGCACAGCGGTGATACTTTTTAGTTTTGCCAACTATCGATGAATAGCAAAACTTTTAATGACTTTTTGAAATATCACGCTTGTCTCTTTAGTTCAGCAACTCGTCTCTAGATGGCATTGGTTGTATCGGCGTTGCTGCGTATAAAAGTGTAACTTGAATTAATATCAAAGAAAAAAAATACTGCATATATAAAATAAATAAATAATTATACTTGCATAAGTTGATAAAAACAGCTATGCAATAGCTTTACCACGGCAGTCTCCGAGTGCCACACGGAGACTGCCGCGCCCACAACGGTGTCTTAATCGAGAGTGTCCTTGGTTATTTTTCAAGAAAATCTTAGCTATTGTAGTATATTGTTAGATACACCTAAAAAAACAGGTATACGACGTACGGACGGAGTGGCATCATAAAGGATCTTTTTATTTGTTGGTTTCGGAACTCTTTTAAGCGTGTGTTGACGAAAGATGTAACGTATTTTCCATATTTTTTACTTCTTATTTAAAAAACAGATTGTTTATGTATGATATAAAAAAATAAGCGGGCGGTGCGTGGAGAATAAATACAATGCCTACCTATTAAAAATATTTTAATTAAGTAATGCATATGATATTTATTAAATTATTAATTAATTATTGTTTAATTAAATTATGATGCAAACTTGATTCCGCCCGCCGGTGTTACGCGTTCCCAAAGGATCATTTCCCGGGAAAATCTTATTAATCCAAGGTATGATCCATCTATGTTCCAAGTTTCAATAAAATCCGCTGACCCGTTATGGTGTTCCTATACCGTCCGCCTTTTTTTCACTGTATACATCAATAAATCCAACCTACATCTTCAAATATTCACACAAATTCTCACTGTGGGAATTGAAAACCCTAAGATTAAGGGCTTACAGACCAAAAAAAACATCGTTTATCTCATAGACCAAGAGAGTCAATTTTCTTGAGTGCATTACTGCCGCAAGTGAAATATTATTTTCTGCTCTTGAAACATGTTCATAACTCGTGAATCGGGTCGGAGCATAAATAATACGGAACCGATATTTTATTGCGGATTTGTGCGGATTTCCGTGTACCATGGTAGCTGGGATGGTTTTTTCCGTTCTGTTATTCCCGTTTTTTCCGTACAGCGTTTACTTTTGATGACAATCGTTGTTATTTTATTTGGATTTCTTTTTGTGTCAGCATCGATCGGGTAGAATATTCCCATTCTACTGACTAGATATTTATTATGAACAAATTCTGTGTACATACGGCCACAGATCAAGCTACACACTGCAGCATCTTATGCGGTCGTAATAGGCGCTATTTTGCAGCAAAAATGTGTAGCTTGATCTGTGGCCGTGTGTCCAAAAATTTATTATAGTCACTGATATAAACAGAGAGAGAGAGAAAACTCCGTAACTAACTTTATATGGCCAAAAGTGGTATAAAAACCTTTGAGGTAACACCCAAATATCTAGATTTCATAAATTTATTACATTGAAACTAGTCCGAAAATTATACTATTACAAATTATACCCCTTACTTAGTCCATCAATCCTATCAGTTGAAGTGTCCCTTACTTACCGGTGTTTTTTTTTTATTTTTTACTATTTATAGGCTTGTGTTTGACCATAATCTAAACGTACTAAGCAAACAAAGCTTAGGAGGTGAATTGTAAATTGTGACGTCATAAGTCCTTTATTAGGGCCTGAACCATAAAGGAAGGCCTGAACTGATTAAATGAGATATAGTTTAAGTTTAAGGAATCTGTGAAAACTGCACTCGCGTTCTCGGGATAAAAAGTAGCCTATACCTTCGGGGATAATGTAGCTTCCTATTAGTTAAAGATTTTTTCGAATCGGACCAGTAACTCCGGAGATTAGCGCGTTCTAGCAAACCAACAAACTCTTCAGCTTTTTAATTTTAGTATAGATTATTTTTTTATACATTTATTTGACCATGACAATACAATTTCTCACGGCACATTTACCATATAAATTAAGCTCAAAATAAACTACTCTTATTTCGTATCACTTTCGTCTAACTAGTAAATTACCCTTAAGTTGATACCAAGGGAGATTCAACCCTACAACTGATTAAATAAGGATGTATATACAATATTTGGTGTAGTTCAAGTAATCCCAAGTGACTAATCATAAGGCACTCTGTCTGCCTTTCGCAGATGTCGATCGATTAATCTTCCCATCGGTATTATTCGGGTTGTTGACTTGGTTTCCATGGTAACGATGCAGGACTTACCCTTTCAGGAAAGGAAGTTAAGTTGTTTAGATTAAATAAAAAGGGTCGGATATAAGCTAAGCATTAAGTTCTACTAGCTTCCGCCCCGCGGTTTCACCCGCGTTCCCGAGGCATCTTATATTTTCCCGGGATAAAAAGTAGCCTATATGTTTTTTCAGGGTGTGATCTATCTATGTACCAAGTTTTATTCGGATGAGTTCTGTAATTTTTACGTGAAAGAGTAACAAACATTCATCCATAGTCACAAACTTTCGCATTTATAATTATTAGTAGAATAATATACTAGCCGTACCCCGAATTGAAGGACGTGAATTATTTTTGAGAAACCAGCAATCGAAGATTACTCTTTTACATGTAAATATTTGAAATCCTATTATTCATAGAAGGACTGAATGGAATAAGATTATATATTGCGCCGACCCCAAATGATTATGCAGCAGGGAAATGATGATGATATTTTGCTTTAAGCTTATACTTTTTACGTAATTTGATTACGTAAATAATTTGCGCAATCTATTGCTTGGGTCCTCCCAACCCTTACAATCCCTGTGAAATCGGTTTAAGGAATTTGAAATATTAACCTTACCGTCCCTATACATTTAAAAATATTATGTTTGTCCGTAAAAATAGTAATTAATAAAGTGCCTTAACAGGGCCTAAACTGAACAAATGAGTTTTTTTTTTATACTACTAAGGTAGCAAGCAAGCAAACGGCCCACCTGATGGTAAGTGGTTACCGTTGCCTATCACCATTGGCAATACCAGAGATATTGCCAATGTGTTGCTGACCTGTTACGATGCCGAGAAGGCAAATTGGCTCTCAAGTGCAATTGCCGGAACACACCGGTAGGTGCTTGGCGACAAATTTTCAACTTGAGGGTGGTAGCCAGCCAGGCGGGTACTACAAAGTACCCTACCTGAGTTTTGAGTTTGAGTTTGAAGATGATCAGCTCGATTAAGTCACCGGGCAAAGATCTGTTCATCTACTTACGTTGCCATACAGGGGGACCATACAGAGGGTTTAAAATGGCAACCTGAACAATATTGCCACAAGTGATTAATTTCTCCACGTTGATTATATGCACTTTATCAAATTCGAAAATCCATCCTTCTAATATTGTAAATGCGAAAGTTTGTGAGTATGTATGTATCTTTGTTGCTTTTTCACGTAAAAAATAATGAACGGTTTTGGATGAAACTTGGCACATAGATAGGTCATACCCTGGAATAACAGATAGGCTACTTTTTATCCCAGGAAAACATGAGATATCTCAGGAATGCGGGAGAAACCGCGGGCGGAAGCTAGTATGAAATAAATTGATTAAAATTAGTAATTTTTTTAACAATACATATCCCAACTTTCAATTAGTACCATACAAAAAATATATTCTTACGCTACCAATACGACTACATCTCACAAAGCTAGAGTCTGGCATGACTATACTTGAGTAAAATGTACTCGAGAACACAGGCGAAGCTCTCCCGGGGCGCTCGTCGCAAACAATGTCTTCTACACTACACACAGCTCGTGCGAAATTGCAGCGGATATTTTATGGGCCAAGTTATAAAAAAATACGTTTAGAGCGCATGTTTAAATTCATGACTTTTTATGGTACATGGATGGGCCACAGTTTGAATTTTTAACGAACATTTCGTGCGTTTTAATTTATTACGTCAATTTAAAGTGCATATATGAGTTATACTTTTTGATTAGTGACTAAGAATCATGACTATAGATTTATCAATGTATTCATTTTGCAATATTATAGAACTGTACATTGGTTCCTTTCCGATAAATGTCCGTGATTTTTTTATTGGGAACCTAGGAATTTAACAAAATTACATAAGCATAATTTAATACATAGATTAATCGAATTGCCTCGAGGGTATTAATGAGACCATGTCAAACAATCAATAGGCACATAAATATTTTTTCAATTATTTTTTTTTTCATACAAAATAGCGTTTACGTTTTTGCATTTTGTATGAAAGATGAAAACGAAAAAAATAATAATAGAGAATATATTTTTGTGCCATTTGATTCTCTGACATGGTCTTATTAATACCCTAGAGTTATGGAATATAAAAAAAAAACAAACACGTTGTACATATTAGATACTAATATTCCTATGATTACTAAGTTCTTTTAACTTGGACCATACTACCCTAGGATCGCAGGGTTGTTCGATAGACTGTACATAAAATTATGTTACCACCTCGTTCCGCTCCTATGTAATAATGGAGAATTAAATTTTCCACTGTTTATTCTCCAACCTAATACCAACTTGGCACTTTATTTCTTGTAATCTAGACACTTGGCCGCGATAATGTTTCATGAAATAATCCAAGCGTTAGGTCTTCTTAACATGTTAACGAAAAACTTCTGAAGTAAACAGCAATGGAAGTTTATCATTTATTTTAAATTTGAGGAGTTGGCGAACAAAAGTGGACTTGTCCATTACTTGTTTTTTACATTAGAACAAAACAAAATGAACGGGTAAAATAGAAATAAAGAAAAAGGAAAGTTTACTTGTATTTGACAATAATAAATAAAAATAAATTTAGAGATTATTTTATAAATAATCTATTATAATGAATAATACTATATTACGCGGGGCCAAATAGGGGATTGCGGGTGAAACTGTGGGGCGGAAAGCTAAACGTAAACCATTGGTCCTGGAGACATATAATTTGGACGGTATTTTCTTTGTGAAGTATAGACATCTTTTTTTGAAAGTGTCTTTCACTCTCCTAAGAGATGGTAAAATAGGAGATCGCGGACGAAACAACGATTTACTACAAAAGAAACGTTTATTTTTATTTAAATAGTATAACATTAAATATATACAGAGTAACTATAAATAATATACCGCATTTAAATCGCCGCCTGCAGGCAGGGTTCCCAAAAAGCTGGCAACGATTTACTTAAAGACTTTATATTTAAAGATTTACAAAATAAAAAACATGCTTCAAATTCGATTGCAGCATATTTTCAGTCATTTTTATTTCCACTACTGCCTTAAACTGTTATCTTATAGCAAAAACCATTGAGCCAAGAAAGCGCTATGTGCTAGTTACTTGAAACGAACTAATATAAAAGTTTGTTCAGAAACTTCTGCTTCCATTCTCTCACGTACGTTTAGTTCGGTAGAATTTTATACTTACTAAACATTTATTTTGCATGATACTTTATTTTTATCCTCGTTACGTCCGTATAACATATTATCCTGTTGGGCGTCGCCACCATTTAATACAGCCAACCGTGTTGAAACGCTTTTGTTTCTGTATAGGTACATTTTGGTATAGTTTGGCCAAAGAGGTTGTGAAAAAAAAAAAATATAAATTAACTTAAGTATTGTGTTTTATTGTAAAATTTTAATTTATCAGTTCATTTTAGTTTTATTGTATAAATATTTATTGAAAAGTGAAGAAAAAAAATTGCTACTTAAATATTTCCTTAAAAAAAAACATCAAACTAGTTTAGCATCAGTTGTACCAATTGCCCCATAATGTGGTATTTGGTCCAGTTAGGTACCTACATATTTTGTAAGATTTCTGTAAATTAATAAAAAAATATCGAATGTAATGTGTATTAACATAATACAGATTCTTTTTAATTTAATTTACAAACATGCACAATTATGGACCTGTTGACTTAAGGCGATGCTATACGTGAAATGATGATTCTAAAATGCGTTTCGTAAATATGCCCCTTCTTAAAACTAAGAATGCATTCTTCTCTTATTTGGGCCATCTAAATAACTTGAAAAATATTAACATGCATTCTGAAATCCATTAGAAAAGGAATAGTTTTCTTACTTTTTTTTCAAAAAAGGCTCAGTTTCTTTTTAAATAAAATAAAACCATATTTTTTTTTACCAAAATTACGTTTCGCTTGTCACCGCCAGTTTAGTAAGGGACGGAGACATATATAGATAGCCTCCTCTTAAGAATTTAATATTTTGAATTTGAATTAAAATATGCTTCATGTCGTCGCGTCAATACGCGTCATTCTGTCATTACGAATGAAACGTTGACAGTCAATAAAGCTAATTCCCTAAACTACATCTGCGCCAAATTTGCCTCACCAATTCACTGCATAACTGAAACTAGTGACAATAGAATTCAAATTCCAATACCAAGTATCAGTATTATAGTAGCAAGTATCTAATAAAACCGCACCGATAGAGGAAATGAAATGATCCCAAATGACGCCATCCGGAGTCGGATGAGACTCATTACTGTGTCACATACACGGGCCAATCGAACGTGCGAATTGTACTGTACACAACCATTCCAATTCAACGGCTCTTATTGCTATTTAAATACGGGTCAGTTTTAGACTGTTGTTGGGAAATGCGCGTGGAATTGTCGTGTCGTGATTGAGTTGTTCGAATGAGCTCGGGTATTTTCGGATAAGTTCGGACAGCGTTGATTGGGGTCGACGGGACAGATTGTCAGGTGAGGAATAATTAATGGATCTAAAGTTTAAGAGCACTTTATTCTTGTGACAATACAATAATGGTTAGAGAAATAAAATGGACGCTTTATTTTCCATTTTGATGTTCAGGATTTATTGAAAAAAATATCTCAATCACATCCACTGATCGATCGAATCACTCTCGAATCTCTCGGGAGTCGCTATGTAAATTGAATTACCATTGATAATAATTCATGTTGGCTCTGGTCTAATATAGAAATATTTTGAGTGTTCCTTTCAAGTTTACTTGGGCTTAGTACAGAGCTTTTGATTCAATTAAAATTATAGGCGGTATAATAAATTGAGTTTATAGGCATACTAGCTTCTGCTCCACGATTTACGTTCCGGGGATATAAGTAGGTATCCTATGTTATACTCTCCAGCCAAAACCTATCTCTACAGAATCACATCGATCTTTTGCTCCGGTTTGCTCCGGTTTACTCCGTTTTGCTCCATTGCTGCATGAAACTAGAACTTGCTCCATTGAATTTCTACCAACTTTGCAAAAAAAAAAAAAAAAAATTGCTATTTTTGTGACATTTTTGGTCAAAATGATATGTGTAGGCAAAAACAATAAAATATAATCATATACTTAATCAAATCCGTGTTGCCAACTCCCAAAAATTCTTACCTCTAAAGTTCAAGTTACAAAATTTGTGACATTGTCATCATCAAATTGAATTGATACTGATTCATTATACTATTGATAGGTCCAAAGTGTACTTTAATAGAAAAAAAGTTATTTTATAGCATTATCTTGGGAACAACAACTGTACTATAATGAATCATTATACACGGGTGTGCCTAAAGTGGCTCATTAAAGTACTGATTTTGATTTCATAATAAGAACATTACGATATGAGAGTAGATAAACATTTAAACAGCTTCGTGTTGAATGGTTAATTATATAATTACCGGAAAAGTCAATGAATACAACCCGGTCGACCTTAACCGTTATGTCGCATAACTACAATTCATTAACAATAATAACCCTGCATTAAAAACTGATATAGAGTTAATATTACCCGTAAATCAGATTATAGGCTTTAATTCGATAAAAGCTCCGGGCAATTTGCGTCAACTCTCACAGCACGCTATTTAATATACGTACATTATTACCAAAAAGGTATTTTCATATGACACTAACGTTTGTCCGCGGATATGCTCGCGTAAATAATTTTTTCCCTGATTTGTTACGCTACAAAAATTTTTGCTCAACTCTCTTTAGTAACAGCGTAATCCAACTAATATATATATGCGATAGTTTGTGAGTTTGTATGTTAGTTACTTCTTTACACTCAAACAGTTGGACCAATTTTGATGAAGTTTGGTATGGAGGTAGCTGACACCCTGGATTAACACATAGGTTACTTTTAATTCCTCGAGAACGCGGGTGGAACCGCGGGGCAGAAGTGCAAATTCTTAAAAAAAAAAAACATCAACAGCTTCTGCTTTCTGTTTATTTCTATGTAGCGTTCAGTACACCCGTTGATAAAAGAACCTGTATCTCTCTGTCTTGACATAGACACAAATCTGCAAATCTACTTAATGAAAAAAGCTGATATTTTTTATATTTAGGGTTATTCTTTACTCGCTCGTAGTTGAGCTCGCATTTTCCAGTTATTTAATGGTTATCTTATTATAAGCTAACAAACGAACAGATAGACAAAACATTGTATGTATAATGAAGGAATGACACACAGTCACAGCGAGGTCGGTTTTAATATCTCTATATTTATAGCTGTTACAAACTTTGCGGGAAATTCGTAACTTGATAATGGTGTTTCGGAAACTTTGTAAGAAACTAGGGAAACGCAGAATGGCGAGTGGATTTACATTTGTATGTAAAGCTGCAAAGGATTAATGGTAAGACTGGATTACATTTTTGACAGTAATGGGTTACTTAATCATAAGTTGCAATTTCGTCTTTAAAGTTTGTTAATTTAGACTCTATTTAGTTTATTTCGATCCTAAACATACAAACTGGGTGATGGTAAGCAGTTACTATAGCCTAAGGACTATGACATTTGCTGTGAATAATCTATTATGTATACTAATATTAAAGCTGAAGAGTTTGTTTGTTTGAATGCGCTAATTATTTCACTAATAAGAAGCTACATTATTCCCGAAGGTTATAGGATAATTTTTATCCCGAAACCGCGGGGAATAGCTAGTTTTAAATATAATCAATAATGGAAACTAAATCTCAACTATATCTTTACTATACTAATAATTAAGGTGAAGAGTTTATTTGTTTGTTTGTTTGAACGCGCTAATCTCCGGAGTTTACTGGTCCTCACGTTCTCATGAAAAATCTATCGCCAAGCACCTTCCGGTGTGTTCCGACAGCTGAGAGCCAGTTCCCTTCTAGGCTTTGTGTGCTTACCACCAACGGCCACATCATCAATGACCACGGTGAGATTGTGGTCAAGCACAAGTCTAAACAAAGGAACAAAAATAAACAAACAATGCTCACAAGTTATTGATCAAAAGCAAAAAATAGGTCAAACAGAAAATTAGCAAAAAGGTTACATTACATAAAAACCGCTTGAAATGCCAAGGTACCTAATTTGCATGCAAAAACCACTGATCCGACGCTCTTTAATAGTACAGTATTAATTTACTAACTGGACCAAACTCATTTTAGTAAAACGTTAAGTAACTAGGAAAAAGTTGTTTTAACTCAGGCTTTGAAGAGTTTTAAACTAAAAATTGCATAATTAATAACTAGTTAAATTTACTTCGTAGTCTTAATAAAGTTGAATTTATGAAGTAACTGTTCTTGCCTTACTCAGGTATTAATTTTGTAACTCACTCGGTTTTCACAAATACGAGTATAGTTTTTTGACCTGAAAATCAATGCTCTACTATCATTATTATCAACAATTTTTTTGTTAATGCCATTTTTACCAACTTCCAAAAACAAAATCTATTTCATTTTCTGCTCTAGAATTTATTGATACATTATGGATATTTATTTTTTACTATGTATAGGCCTGCGTTTGACGACAATCTCACCGTGGTCAGTGATGATGTGGCCGATGGTGGTAGGCACACAAAGCCTAGAAGGGAACTGGCTCTCAAGTGCAGCTGTCGCAACACACCAGAAAGTGCTTGGCGACAGATTATCAACTTGAGTGTGGTAGCCAGCCAGGCGGGTAGGTACTACAAAGTACCCTACCACCATGCTATGGTTTCCTCACGATGTTTTACTTCACCGAAAGCTCAAGCTCATTGTAGGATTCGAACCCGCGACCTTCGTCTCGGCATTCGACGTCACTACCACTAAGCTATCATCGCTTTAAATCGCATCGCATTAATATATTTTTTTTCTGTATTATTTCATACTAAAGCCCCATATCTCGCTTTTAGGTAATACATAACCTCTTTTTAACACGTTTCTCACAGTAGAATAAACCTTAGTAGGATACTTAGCTAGGAAATTGTGTGTTGTACCGAAACGCGAATATTTGACTAAAGAGAGCTATTGCGAAGGGAACTAATGGAATAGTTTCAAAGAAAAGATATATAATTTTACATAAATTATCTTTATATGCAGGCTCAGGCAGGTACATAAAAAAATATACAATATGTTCATTATTGTTCACATAATATTATGCAAATTTACAGAACTTTGATGTTTATATTTAATTTCGATTTCTTAAAAGTTATGAACAACAAATAAAGATAAACTAAGTTGTAAAATATTTACAAGAAATATAAAAAAAACATGACCAAAAATATATTTAAATTTATTAGATCCAATATTTGTAGTTGACTGACGAACTCAAATAATTTTACGATAAAATTCTTTAGCTAGGACATTAAAGTTAGTAAGATACAATATTTACATAAATAAAAACTAAACTAAACAATTAAAAACTAAACTAAATAACCACTAATTACAAAAATAAAAAACTATTTATTAAAAAGATCCGATTCTGATCTAAATCGATGCTACGATATTTTTTGTGTTGTAAATACTTATGATACTAAATCTATTAAAAAATATTTACAAAATAGTTTGTGCTAAAGGCAGCATATTTCTTAATTTTGAATTTTCCACACCAGCCGCAGACACACTTGCAACTCAGTAAGTGTGATGGTAATAACAGAATTTTCTTATATCAGTACGAATTTAAGCTTGTTTATTATTATGTTCGTCTTTATATAGACTTCAGTGAGCCAATATAGCAAGTCACTTGGCTTAAAGTTAGCAGTTTGTTACTTCGTGTGGCACGCTATAAACATTTCAACTGAAATGCTGTAGCGTTACATTTAATGTAATTTACACGCATACGCTTCAGTTGGCTGTTTACAAGAATTTAAATAATGTTTGCTATATTATAATTAGTACCTGGTTATAGCTTTGCTCGTTTTTTTTTAACTATGTTTTCTTTAAATGAAACCTAGCTAGATCTATTTATATCCCCTGAAACCCTCTGCAAACAAAATTTCAGGAAAATCGGTGGAGCCGTTCCGAGATTCAGATTATATATAGGTATATACAAGAATTGCTCGTTTAAAGGTATTAAATAGATAATATACGGTTAAAATTTGTTTAAATGTTGCTTGTATTCATAAATGAGGAGCTGGCGAACAATTCGGACATGTCAATTACTTGCTTTTTTAAACTAGAGCAAAAAAAATAATTTGAAAGTTACAGATTAGCTGAAAATTGCACGAAATCAGACCTTTTGAACGCTGTTTACTATTGATTTAAATCATTTTTGAAGCAAATATTTTAAGGGTATGTAGATATGGGCATAGAGAGTACGAAACCATGAAAAATAACGTTCGGAGTGGACAAGTCCGATTTTGTTCGCCAGCTCCTTAATGTAAAGAACTAATTCAGTTAAGGCTGGAACTGGGGTCAAATCGCAAAAAATGTATCATTTTTTGATGAATTAATCTCTCTAGTTTATTTGTCCTGAAAAATGTATCATGTTTTAATTTTATTTATCATGCTTCAATTGTATTGATTACATTTTAAGTAAATAATCCAGAATTTTGCACAAAAAATATCCTTTTATCTACATAATAATTTTAAACGAAAGTAGTAACAAAACGGATTATATTATGTGAATCTTAGAATCTTTTTTAACAATTTATATTAATTAAATTTATGCATATAATCATCATTTTAGAGTAATAAATAAAATTCACAATCGCGAAGCATAAATCCCTCGCTCCCCTCTAAATCCCACCCGCTGGTAAGCTTTGAGTACCTACTTGGTTGTATGGACGAATCATCAAGGTTATTGCCCTTAGCAATTCCCCTAAACTAAGAATGGATCCCTATTATGTGACTTTAGAACTATTACTGTCTTATAAAATGATTGTTAAAAACAAGTTTAGTAAAACCTAGATTTAAAATTTATCCGTCACTTTTTTACGTCCTTAAAGAGAAAGAGCCAGAGCTCTTTATGACAGTAAAAGTTGCATATTTTTTAACATACTTTTCTAATTTCAATAAAATGTTAGCTTTTTAGGCTACTTGACCCAAATTAAAGTCATCCCTTGAGACGAGTTGCCCGAGGCGCTTTTTGCCTTGGGCAACTAGACTCGTCTGTTAGAATAAAATACTTTTTTTAAGTTTAGTATTCTAACTACTGTTAATAATTAGAAAAGTTTACCATGTAGGTACCTAAATAATGTAAATTATTATCGATTGTAAGAAAATGTTATCATTATTTTAATACCTACTAGCTTTCTCCTCGCGGTTTCACACGGGATACTTTAGGAGTTAATTTTCAAAACAACCATTTTTAGTGAAGCCAACACTTATCAAGGAAACCACCCTCCAAATTTAATGTCTCAAGGTAGAATCTAAAGAATATTATTTCCACGAAAGATACATCAAAAATATAAGCCAATGGAATCTTTAATAACTAAAATTAGAAATTTAAAGAAACCCCCGAAATCCATTAGAAAATTGGTCATAATTTTGAAACAGCTGAGCGGATTTTCTTGAAATATGGCTAAGAACATTCATCCATTAAGAAACCTTTCCAACAAAAAATCGGTTCATCCGTTCAGGAGCTATGAGGCCATAGACACACACTAAAAACTTATAACAGCCCTCTTTTTTGTCTGTGGTTAGAAATAAAAAGTTTCTATTTCTGTAACATATACCTATATTTCTCTGATACAAAACCTATAAAAGTATATTAAAAGTTACTCTTTTATTTACAAAAATGACGCCACAAAAATTCTTATTGCAAATACAAACAGGATGAAGTTTAGTTTCAAACTGAACTCGAATAATTTTAAAGTTCCCCTTGTCCCGGACAAATTCTGGGCAAAGTAGTAAAAACTAAGTAATACAGTTTCAGCGTAGTATTCTAATAAGTTTTGGACGCAAGCGGGTAACTATTAATAAAGTTTTAGGTATAAACATTTTTATATTTCGTTTCCTATTGCATGCAGTCTCCCTAAAATCTCTCATCAGAAGTCTACTGACTGCCAAGAATGAGCTCGGCAATAAAAAACAAGTTTATAGTATGATCATTTCAAATTATTGCCGATCGCAATAACTCAAAAAATAAGAGATGGTCTCCTAAGACCATATTCGCGTGGCTTCAACCCTTAAAGTAGCTGCCCTTACTGACCCGTCTCAAATTTCCACCCTGTATATACTATATCAGTTATCAGTGAGGTAATCTCTTAACTTTTCTGCAATCAGTATCAATAAATTTCAAGCCATAAATGTTTCCATGAGCACTGTTTGAATATAGTTACCGAACCGTAAAAAAGTTATCAGAAAACCGCTATATTTAACCAAAAATTTATTGAAACTTATTGCAAAAAAGTTACGTGATCCCCTTGTTTCTATAGTACAAGCTCTGCTTAAGGGTCTTTAAACTAACGCAATATGATGGCCGCAAAAAGACGGCCGTAGGCACGTGGAATGTTCGAAAGTTCGACGGCCATCTTTCACACACGGCCATCTTTCACACACCCACCGACACCATCGAGATGGCCGTCACCGCACACGGCGGCACCGCTTTTTGACGTTACGGTGTCAATTACCGTTCTTTAGGAAACCGTGCCATTTGGTTATATAGACGACGTTCTAGTGACGTCATTCACCGCTGTATTACGGTCGCTACATGATGGCACCGCTTTTGGAGGAAACCTTACCTTTAGTTCGGGATCAGATAACCGTGTGTGAAGAATGAAATATTTATATTTATAAAAACCCCAACGATACGTGTCTGAACATAACATAATATTTACAGTCACGTCACGAATACGAAGCGGCACTTCACTTTGATTTTAAAACCGTCGTAAAATAGCACTAGCATGCAACCCAACACTTCAGCTTGTCAAGTGGTCACGCTAAAGGTACTATTAAATTTATTTAGGTATTTACACCTAAAGAAAAGTGTATATAAAACACAACTTTTTTATTTATTATACGTTATCGAAATAAAAAGTAGTTTATCCTTCTTCAGACCATAGATTATCAGCTTGTCTATCGTCACAATCTCTTCGGAAGTCGTCAAAAGGTAAACTAACAGAAAGAGTTACAAATTAAAATGAGTAAAATTATTCATAATACAGAAAATACCAATTCCTATATCTCCACAAGGTCTTATGTCAACAATTTCAAATAGCCATTTTCAATTTTCAAAACAATAAAAACGAAAAAGAAACGAAATCCAATTGCAAATCGAAAATCGAACCATTCGTTCAATTCGTTTTCTGAATGCCACCAAACCCTTTGGCCGTGATTAACGTACTCGAATCATTCACTGTCAGACATTAACCGTCCGTTTGTGGCCTATTTGTTCATTCGTTCACTCATTCTTTCGTTCATTTAGTTACATCGTTAGTACACACCTCGGCACATTTTTCCTGGCGAAATTGTAAGCGATTTTTTTTGCTCTCCGAGTTAATTTGTTTAAGAGAATGAATGTGTTTAGACAAATTCTGAGGGTTAAAGCGGGTACTTTATATTGTTTACACGAAAATTTGTTATTATACTTTTTGTTGTCAGACTTTTTTTTAACGCTGAATGAGTAGCTAATCTCTTGTACAAATGGGTACACTTTTATTAACTCAAATTTATGTTAACAATTAAGGTTTGCTCAGGGTACGGGAAATTTTAATTTAATGTCGCTCCTTTATGTTTTAGTGGAGTTCATAATTATAATGGGTATTGTTAAGGATACAACTTGATGTCACAGTAAAAATAATTAGGTATGTCGTGTTAATTCCTGGGGCATTCTTCACACACGGTTATCTGGTCCCAAACTAAAAAGAGCTTGTATTATATTCAAACTAAATATTATTATGTGAACATTCTTGAACAACTTATGAGCTCATAGCTCGTGAACTAGAAGTTTATAGTTTTTGATATCATATTGTTTTTTGGAACTTTTTTTTTAGCTTATAAGTAGGTGGCGAAATGTAACTCATGTATTGCCACTAAAATAAAATGTTTTTTTTTTTTTTACTTTGTATAGGCCTGTATTTGACCATAATCTCACCGTGGTCAGCGATGATGTGGCCAATGGTGGTAAGCACACAAAGCCTAGAAGTTTTTATAATCTTTAATAATAATAATAATAAAGCTGAAGAGTTTGTTTGTTTGAACCTCAGATTACTAAACAATAGGGTTTTAACGCATTAATTTCTGGATTTACTAGACGGATTATAAAATTCTTGGACTAATAAAAGGTTATAGACTATTTTTTAACAGCTAGTTTAAAAATAAAAGTTTTGTATAATAATACGTACTTAATTTTATGAAATAAGGCTATTACCAACATTCTAAAATTACAATTTATTATATAAATAAGTACACATACACAAACTAGAGTTATATACATTATCTGTAATTGAAACTAACGTAATACCCTACATACATGATTATGTACAAACAAAATACATTATGCCAGTTCAAACCGGTTCAATCTAGACTACACAAGCCACAGATAACGAAGGGTTTCGTCCTCAACTAATGGGACGGCCCCAAATACTCAGTAAAACAAACAGGACTGTAATTTTGGTCGCAATTAGAATTACAAGTTTGATATTGGGTAGATCGCAGTGCGTTACGACGCGTAAAAAGGAGTTGTTGAATCAAAATATGATTTGTTTATTTTATGAACGTACCAATAAGTTTTCAACCCAAGGTTCAAGGTTAATCCAGGATAAAAAGTAGCCTATGTTATCTCTGTCAAAAATCCTGTCAAACTTTTGCTTCATTACTTCAGTGAAAATAACTAAAACTAAAAATTTTAAGAAACCCCCGAAATTCACTAGAAAATTGGTGATAACTTCCAAACGGCTGAGCGGATTTTCTTAAAACATATCTAAGAACACTCTCGATGAAGACACATTTCAAACATAAAAAAACTAAATCCAAATCCATTCAGGAGCTTCCTTAATCCGTCGGAGGTTAAAAAGATAAACCAACAAACACGCTATCATATTTACACGAATATTATAAAGAGGTAGAGTTTGTAAATGAGTAAAAAGCAATGGAGAGGGCTATACTTGGAGTTTTCCTGCGAGACTGAATCAAAAATGATTAGATCCGCAGGCGAATCAAAGTAACCGACATAGCTCGCAAAAATGCCAAACTGAAGGGATAGTGGACAAGGGAGAGCAGTGGACGTCTTTTATCGATTAAAAAAATCTGTCATTAATATACAGCTACATTATCACTGAGTGTTAAAGACCGCGGATGAAATCGCGGGAAACAGCTAGTTGCAAAAACCATGGATTATTTCACGTTTGTCTACGAGTATCGTAGCACTTCGTAGCACTAGCCTACGAAGTTTATTATTGGCTACGTTAAGTAGGACAGTACTATTTTATTCTGTGATTGTGGGGGCTGATGTACTTGAGGCAACTATCTACTTGTTAAATATTGATAAAGTGTACTTTGTAGTTTGCCGCCGGGCACACAAATTATTGTCAGTAAAAATACAAATAAAAAATAGCATATTTTGAAAATAGTAATGCATAATTTTTTTTTTGCTATAATAAAAACTCATTCATATAAGAAACAGTAAGAAAAATAATATTTCGGATTACTATAAAAATAACCAAGATATAAGCCATCAAATATTTATTCCTATCTCTTTCTAGCAAAACAGAATTTAGCATGGAGGATGGCCGAAATAGTATAATGACGTCACATACTATGTATGATCTCTCTGTCTAATCGCCGTCTAATTAGTAGTTTAAAATTCTTATATATCTTCCGTGTTTCTTGGCAGATTTTAATTTTAATTTCACTTTTTGACATCTTTTTACGATATTTTCATATTTTGTTAAGAAATGCGATAAAAAAAAATAAGAGTCGAATTATAAAGTGCCTGCAAATTAAAATTACAACCTACCTTATTGTATCAAATAATTTCAGTAAAAAGTGCTGACTTAAAAACGTGCCTTCCATATGATAAACGTGGGGTAAAATATGTTAGCTCATTAAAAAGGTCATTCGTAATGAAACGCGAGAGTCCTTGCGTGTAAACGCGCCCTAAGTGCTGTTCACTCGTCCCCACGTACTACTTGTGAACTCCAATTTATTTGTGCTGTCAGCAATAATTATTGTCGAAAGTCAACCCTGTCCGAGTACTTTGTTTTTTGCTGAGTTTAACAATAAATGGTTACAGTAAAACTTGTTGAAGTTTTTTTTACAAGCTTTGATTATATTTATGAGAGGTTTTTTTGAACAAATATTTTTAATCAACTCAAAACTCATTTGTTCAGTTAAGGCAAAAAATCAAGCTAGAACATAAATTTTTTTTAATCATTTCTCATTCCTAATTTCATGTAATCATCTTATAAAGCCTTGATTTTGATACCCTACTCGATAGGTTTGCAAACATACATTTTAGCGCCAGAACTCCGCCATTTTGAATTTTGATAATTTTAATAGCGTCACATAGCAATAAAGAAAAATCTAACGACATACATCAAAATCGATCCAACCGCTTACGCTACATGAGGTCACAATGGAATGGACATACAATCATATACTATACATACGCGCGCTAACCATTACCCTGCTGAGTCAATCGGGTAATAAAAAGCACAAAAGCCCAACAGTAAGTGGGGTGTTGTTTGTAACGCGTGAGCGATTCCCCTAACTTCTGTAGTACTTATACGAGTACTATCAATAAAAGAAACTATTTTCATAAATAAAAGAATTATCATAACTATAATGACTAACTACATAAGTAACCCCCCCCGTAGCTGATGTAATGGGGTGAAAAACTGAGCGGAACATGATAAATTCGTTCATAAGATACCCTCAGGGCAATGATGAAGTAATTGAGACCCCTATGGAGGCCCTTTGTGATCACTTATCTATGAATTGAACTTTGAATTGGACATATTATATGGGTTCAATGTACTGGTACTGTAATTTGGTTTGCAAGTTTTGTTGAATAGCCTATAATTAATGGTGATTTGAAATCAAGTATGAATTTTACATTTGATTTTTGAAATAATTTTCCATATTGAAGTCTTTATTTAGGCTTGTGTGTTGACCATAATCTACGACAAGTTCCTTTCTAAATACTGTGTGCTTACCATCTTTGATCACAGCATTACTGACCACGGTGAAATTGTGATCTAACACAGGCCTATACAAAGTAAAAACAAAAGTGTTAAAACTAAACCTTTGGCAAATATAATGTAACCTCAGAAAGGTTTCAACGACGAGGTAACATGAAAAGTTAATTGGAAATATTTCCCACGTTGTAAAAAATTAGTTATTTCCCACATATTGCTGTACTCCTCACACGTATTATGAGGCTCATGTTAGAAAAGGACAGATAGATACAAAGGTTATTTCATCCTGGGTGAGCCGAAAATCGTAGGGGTACTGATTCATTAAATATTCATGAGATAAAACATGGACGCACATACATTTTGGTCCTTGTGTTATATGGATGCGAGTTATAAGCTTAAAGCGTTTTATAGAGACCATCATGAAATTTGACAATAGATAGCCTATGAAAGAAGGACATAGGCTAATTTTTATCTCGGGAATATAGGTAAAATCGCGGAAAACAGCTAGTTATACATAAGGCTGTTAAGTAAACAGACGGTCCACCTGATGGTAAGCGCCTACAAACATTGGTAATACAGGAAGATTGCCAATGCACTGCCGATCTATGTATTCCTAGATGGCAACTGTTTCTGCCCAGTGGATAAAAAGGGTAATGGGTTTTTATTTCACCATGCCATAGGTTACTAAATTGGTTGTGCTGTCAAAGCTTCAATAGGCAAACGAAGTTACTATCTCAGAATGAGACATTAAAATTATTTACATAAATAAAAACTAAACTAAACAAATAAAAACTAAACTATATAACTACTAATTACAAAAATAATCTGCTTCAAAATTTGGCATGGTACCCATGACACTTGCGGCGTTGCCTCGCTGAATGATCAGACTTAGCCTCTGGGCAAAAAAGTCCCTGGCTCTCAGATTCCCAGAGGCCAAGATTAAACGTTTGCCTACGTCTCAGAATTAATATTTTCAGTCTATGTAATCTAAATTTGTATCACAAAAACAAAACTAATTTTCATTTTTCTACAGAATTCTTCTACATCGTTTATTCGTAAATCTGTAAAAATAGTCGTCAATCAACAGCGAAAAGTGAAAATTTAAAACTCATTACCGCTCAGTCTCTAATTTGGACCACCAGCAAACGTGTGATTACTGACCTTGACACCATTACACAGGTGTTTACCTGCCCCGTCACAAGCATAGCATACCAATGTAGGATCTTCAATTAATAACTAATCTTACCGTCACCGTATAAAGTGTCATTTTTCAATGAGTAATACATTTTTCAGAGATTAGTCATCATTATAACTTTTAGTACCCGGTTGACCGTGCTATGCTCGTTTTTTTTTAAACGACGTTTTCTAAACATGAAACCTGGCTAGATCGATTTATCTCCCCCAAAACCCATAGCATACAAAATTTCATGAAAATCGTTAGAGCCGTTTCCGAGATCCAGATTATAATATATAATATATGTATATATGTTAACGGAAATGTATCTAATTCGTCATTGTATACATTTCCTAGGAAATCCATACATTTCCTAAATATCTATCGGAGTACTACATTCGGTATATTTGTAAGGATAGCGGTATTTGGGGGGTTGTAAGTGAAAGGTACTTTTGTGCGAATACTTGCTATTATATGCAAAATAAAAAAAATAACCCCAACCTATTTTTTTCAATAGTTTCTATATATTTCCAAGTATCATTATTGTTATAATTTTCTAGGGGAAATACACAGGAATTGTATACAATTCCTATATTTCATACATTTCCGGTAACATATACAAGAATTGCTCGTTTAAAGGTATTAGATTTTGGAACCAAACTCATTGAAAATCATTTATTCAGTTTAGGCCCTGATTAGGCACTTAGGAACGTCGGAAATTACAAATAGCTTTACCAATTATAATAATAGGTATTCGACTCCAGTAAGAAACTCAGCAAGGATTCGTTATTTCGTGTATCTTTCTATTGAATTTATGTAATTACAGTTTTTGTTTGAAATATACATAGGTATATAAACATAGAATTGGCACTTGGTCACGGAGAGAAGCTACTACAGCCATTTATTCTTGTCTTCAACGTAATGAACCACCTTATAGTAGGCTCATACGTTACTAATAAAATTGATGCTTTACACCCCTACCAACGAGTTGTGCTATGGCGATAAATTAAAAAATACCCCAAACCAAAGTGCGAGTTTGATTAAGGACTCTATTAGTATCACACAAAAGACTATTTATTTAGTAACTAGTTTCGAGTGACACAGGGTCTACTACATCCTGATGATGCTTTCTTGCTAAATCTCATGATTTTAAGTCAACGTGAAGTACTCTATATAATTATATGTATTACTTGCAAATTATAAAAAAATGTGATACAGTATATACTCGCATTTGCCAAATTGAACCAAATTGAGATAATACAAAAATAATTCTTCGTCTTAGGTTATCAGAAGTGCACGTAAAATCCATTTCGATAATAATGAGTTCGTAATAACAAAATCACAATATACTTCCATTGTCTAGACAATATCTAGTCTATCATTCCATATAATATTAATATATTATTACAATAGAGAAGCTTATATTTTATCTAGAAATAACCACAACTAGGGCAGACAGGTTTTGGCTTCAGTCCAGAACCTAGGTCACTCGTTCTCAGGTTTATTGCAGTTTGACCAGACTCTGATGTTACATTGGCAAAATTTTATCGACTGGCTTTCCGCCCTGCGGTTTCACACTGACTTTACTTTTACTTTTGACAAGCCAGATGGCGCAGTTGGTTAAGACATCACCTATCACGCCGGTGGACATGGGTTCGATTCCCATCCAGGACAAACATTTGTGTGCATGAACATGTCTGTTTGTCCTGTCTGGCTGTAATTATCAATATATGTATGTATTTACAAAAAAAAAGTAGTATATGAAGTATATCAGTTATCTGGTTACCGTAGTACAAGCTCTGCTTAGTTTGGGATCAGATGTCAGTGTGTGAAAAAAAAAAAAACTTTAGACTGGATTTTAGAAAAACCCTTTACACACCCACAATTTTAGTAGTAAAACTGTGACTAAAATAACTAACGCGTCCAGAAGCCTACATTAGTCAGTGACATTGATTTATTATATTTATTGATCAACTGGTTATGTACGTCAGTGGAACCTAAAAGTGTTATCAACCTGTCCGTAGGTAAAATGGTTCCACTACCTACATTTTGTGAATGATAATTTTATTCAACCTAATAATTTTCTGTTTGTCAAGTCGTATTTTCTATGGTATTTATGTATGCATTTTAATGTTCATTTGCGAAGTAGGTCACTTTATAAGGTTTCCGTATCTGTTAGTTTAAGCATTATGGTTCCGGTTGTCACTTTAATAGAGTCTGTTTTTGCAAATAGGTTATTTTTTATTATGCAATACTAAAAATGTTGTGGTCAAAAACAAGGAATTGTGTTATCCTAAGCGAAGCGCCAATGAGTAGACCATATCAGTCGATAAGTAGACTACCTACTTAATCAATCCTGGGCCCACACACAACATGCAATCAATAGAGATGATGACTAAAATCTCTAATTTAGATTACCACAAAAACATAGTTTCTAAAACAAAACTAACGAAGATTTAGATTCGATTAGCGAATTTTTAACGCACTGTGGGTTAAAATTTCGCGTTACGTCACGTCTTAGTACACTTTTTACAGAGAGATGACGTCACAAGCCCCTAGTCCTGAACTTTGATGCGACTTATCTTTATATTTTTTTATTGATTTGATAAAATAAAAAATACGTATCCAATATTTTTTGATAACTTAACTGACGGCCTAAACAGAATAGATTTTTTTTTACCCTGTAATCATCCCTATTAGGGATATAATCTTCTAATAAATAAAATTCTCGTGTCACTGTGTTTGTGACCAAACTCCTTCAAAACGGCTTCACCGATTTTTATGAATTTTTTTATTTATATTCGATAGGTCGTAAACTATTTTTATCCCGGAATCGCGAGTGAAATTGCGAGGAACAGCTAGTATTGATTTAAATATATCATGTACTAGATACGTATCTACCCGAAGAGTGTTAAGCACGAATCCAGATAATATCTGAATTATCATTAAGAATATCAACCCTAAATCTGATAGTACGGACGACCACAAGTCAAGGTAAACACTGCGGCACCTTATGCGGTTGTAATAAGAGCTATTTTGCAACAAAAATGTGTAGCCTGATCTGTTGCCGTGTGTAGATAAAATCCTTTCATAACTCCCCCTACTAGAGATTTCTTATCTTTCTCAGAGGGAAGTAGGGCTGGGTCTTTTATGTTTGATGATTTTGAGGGTTCATTAAAAAGGGTCGCCAAAGGGTCGTTTATAACAAGAGCCGGTGACCTCTTGAGTTTCAGATTTTCATATTCTGGGTTTGGAATTAATGTTCCGTTTTATTACAATATGTTATTCTAAGGAATTCCTTTGAAAGAATTTAATTATACCTGAGTCTATCTTCGTTGAGAGATTGTTCCTTAGTTTTTTGGGTCCACTCTTATATTCGTTTCACAGACCGAATAAGGATTGAGATTTATTGTTGGGTGAATTTATAAATGAGGAAGATATGTTTCGTTCCATAATTAATTTATTATAGCGGTATTTGATATGGCATTACTTACTACGTGGCGGTATTTAGAGCGTCGTGTGAAGTTTCAAATGAAACGTCTAGAAATCCAATTGAAGGTCCAAAAAGTCCAAATATCATCATCATCATCGTGTCAGCCGAAAGACGTCCACTGCTGGACAAAGGCCTCCCACGAGAATCTCCACGATGGCCGGTCTTGTGCTATCCGCATCCAGCGGTTTCCCGCGACCCTCACAAGCTCGTCGGTACACCTTGAAAAGTTCAAATATACAAAATGACTTTTTAATCACCGTACACATTTGTAAATATTATAATATTTAATGAATATAACAAAATACCTGTATTTTTTTTTAGCATAACTTAGCACTAAAATATTGAGATTTACCCTGACAAAGTTGTATAACAAAATTACGTTTATGGACACTGTGTAACCAACCACCCGCTCCTGCATTTCATTGTTAACTATCATATGGTTATTTACATTTCTTTAGTAACCACGCGCAAATGTATACAGTGGAAACTAGGATTCGGAAGACTACTTTACAAGGTCATCATAGTTTTAAAAGAAAATTACTGCCTTGTACATGGATGAAAATGTTTTTAAAATATAAAGCTGACGTACGCTAAGCACACCACATTCCTTGTTCACATCGCGTGGGAATATTCGCTGTTTTTGTTAAACTTGTTGTGAGAACAGAACGTTGAGCCCTTTCAGCCTGTATTATGGTAGATTTTTCAGTATAAACACTTCGCAATATTCAATAAAAAGCACCTATTTTCCTTGACTCCTTAAAGTCGCCATTAAAAGATGTTACAAAGAAAAAAAGAAAAAATAACCTCAAATCACGGCATCATGCTGGCCGCATTCAATCAATTCTCTCAATACAATGGTTTTTACGGCTCAATTGAAATTGTGGGGAGAAATAATTGGAATGTTTTCAATGGGATTCAACTGTGAAGCGGAATGGACGTTTGTGTATTATAGATAGCTCATAACTCATTTTGTTTTTGAATGATTGATTTCGTCGAGTAATTTTACTGTGGGGCTTTTGATAGGAAATTTATTACCTCCAGACAATAGAGCACACAATATATTCCAATATATTATGTCTTCTAGATTTATAAGGTGAGATATGATTTCGAAATGGAAGAAATGGTGAATCAAAGATGATGAAATCATTTTCAATGTGAGGTTTTTTTTTTAATTTTTGCCCAACTAATAGACTGGAAACTCTGACATGTAACACAATGTCTTATCTTAGTATTCTAAATAAAGCAATACACGTATAAACATTTATTAACCTTCAAGGTTTGAAACTCTGTTTAAAGTAAGTTTAAAATATTAGGCCCCGTCGGCATGGTTCCAAAAATGCTGGCAGCAAATTAATTGCGATCATATTCCTACAGATTCATTACGCAAAAAGAAGGTCGTTCAAGGAGCTTTATACATAACGAGATTGGTAAAATATCTATTTACCAAGAATAGGGTCAAAAACCGCGGGTCATGACCCAATCGAGGGTGGAGCTTAGTCGGGCCTAGTCGGACAAAGTCGGGCACAATCGAGGCTTCGATAATGCGTGCAAACAAAATGAAAGGGCTCTGGAAATTGGCGGGCATTGTTACTCACACCGCGATCAAATTACTATTGGAATATCGTGAGAGTGAGATTTTAGGTGTAAAAAAATCCTAAGGTTAAAAGACCTAATGAATATACAATCAGCATTCAGAATAAAATCACATTGAGTACCAAAAAGTTACAGTATTTTTAATGGAATTAAACACTTAATTTTGTGGAAAATAGTTATATTCAGTGTATTATTAGTCTGACAATATCTAATACGTCAAGATTTGTATAAAGATTTTTTTTTTATTACTAAAACACACTCGTTAAAATACAATCGCAAACAAATGGTACAGTCGCCTCCACTTGGACCGCGACCAAACCAATACGGTATTCCGCGTGTACTTATTTTCTTTTCGCCTTTTTGCCTTTTGAATACGTTGGTTTTACGCAACCGAGAATGTCTTTTTTGACTGGCGCTAACGTTATATCCCCACTAATGGACCCTTTCATTGGATTTACAACGTCGAGAGTATTTTCCTATAGGATTAAATCTCAGCGAGATCACTCAACCATTATAAGCTAGATTGTAGAGATACTTCCAACACTGACTGTATTTTTATATTTATCATAGAAAGTACATTTTTTACAAATGACGAGTTTGTAGCCATATCTATTAAGCAATACAAATGGTTCACACACCGATGGATAGATGGCGCCACACAAATCTACATCGCGCTATCGTTGTTCTCTCAACTATTGACATGAATATAAGATTCAAACTTCTATAGATAAACTGTGGTACCCAGGTAAAACTGCTTAGCTTGGCAGAATATTTTCCTATTTCTATAGACTAGTCTTCATCCTCCATAAGTGCTTGAAAGTGGTAAGAGTATCAATCATAGAAGTGACCCGGCTCACAATTAATGATAGTCTTTGCTAATGGATAACCTTTTTGACAATGTCATTTCAGTATATTAACAAACAAACAGAAATACAATATATCATAGCCACAAAAAGCATTTCCAATCTTTGTCTCTGTCACAAAGGATGACGGATAACAAATGGTGTCAAACAGGAAAAAAATGATAAACGTAACAATATTTTTTTGTCAAATATGTATCCAGTACTGTCCATCTACTGTCCTATGTCGGCTTCATAATTTTACGATTGTATCAAAATCAAATTATACCAGTTTTTGTTTTTTGATAGATGGGTTAAGTTCACAACGTGAGCGATAAGGAATTTATGGAGAAGGTGATAGCGGTGAATCAAGAATGATACAACAACTTTCCGCCCCACGATTTCACCTGCATTCCCGAGGTATCTTCTATTTTCCCGGCATAAAATTAGCCTATATTTTATTTCAAGGTATAATCTATCTATGTGCAAAATTTCATTTAAATCCGCTTTTACGTGAAAGAGTAACAAACATCCATACATCCCCACAAACATTCGCATTTATATTATTAACTCGATTTGTCGTCACTACGATTCGTGCTTCAATTGTTTTAAGTAACATATTCAAATTTTATGAAATTGTAGGAACATAATAATATAACAATATGAATTAAATCTTTCTAAGCCTACTTTACATGGTAGGTGGTAGACGGCTTGTTCTAAATGTATACTTAATCTACTTTCGCTCCACGATCTAGAAAAAACATTTTCTTTTATTTAAATTACAAAGTGTATATTTACTCGCCAACTATTTTTGTCAAAAAAGTTAAGTCGTTAAAATAAAATTAACCAGTAACAATTCCCTCACATAAATCTCACTTGAAATTCTAAAAACAAATTCAAATTGATAACTCTGCCACAAGCGCATTGCCAAATGAAGTTAACTCATATAATCGTCAATTTGGCACATGGAAACACTTCATTGCATATTCACGATACTCCTGACAATCATGCAAAATCACGATAAAGTATCATAGCCACGTTGGCATAACCAACTAAATTGGAAATATAACATGGCACCTTATCAATTTACTTAACGAAGTGTACGCCCTAATTCGGCAGGTCTGGCGCTGATCCAAAATGCATCTATGTAAGTTAACTGTAGAAATTATAACACGACCTAGTTTTAAAGGTGTCTCAGATGTAGGTACCGTGCGGTGCGGGCGTGGCTTGAGAAATATTGGTGATAAAATGAGCTATGTAAAGCGTTTATTACGTTTTATTATGCTGGTAGCAAGGATGTATTATTCAAATTTTATGGCTGTAGTTATGCGGATATGTGCTTGTTTATTGCATTTTTTTCAGTTTGAAATGGTAGAAGCTTTTTAAGTTGGCAATATAAACGTAATGAACTTGCTTACAATGCTGCTATCATAAAAGTAAGATCTACAGTAAAAAGTATTTTGTTTACTTATCTCTTGAAAATGTTTCATTCATATCTACTTCTACATTAATACTTTTTCTAAAATCATAATATATGAACGTACGCTTACACTGCCGACCCTGCAAAAATGTCTTCACACCTTTCTTTTTTTTTTTACTATGTATAGGCCTGTGTTTGACCACAATCTCACCGTGGTCAGTGATGATGTGGCCGATGATGGTAAGCACACAAAGCCTAGAAGAGAACTGGATCTCAAGTGCAGCTGTCGTTGGCGACAGATTTTCAACTTGAGGGTGGTAGCCAGCCAGGCGGGTACTACAAAGTACCCTACCACCATGCTTTGGTTTCCTCACGATGTTTTCCTTCTCGGCATTCGACGTCACTACCACTGAGCTATCATATCTTCGAAAGAACTTTCTTTCTTGAAGAACCTCACACTTTAGTCAGTCAGTCTTGGAAAAATTACGACGGGGAGCCATTCCACAACCTAATAAACTAAAAATATATTAATATTTTATTTTAGTCACATCCACTGCTCTACAGCCACTCGTCTACGCTTCATAGCTTAATTTGCAACGACCTCATAAGGTGACCTACATAGTACGACTAGCGTGCAATAATAGCTTGGGGGAACGCTACCGAATATAGTTTATCGATAGTTAAGGTGAAACTAATAAACTGTGTCAGGATTAAGGTTCAAGGGAGCAGTTCTACAACTTAAAGCGATATCTGTCGAATTAACTAAAATTGTTACGGTACGGTCGGCCAAGAAAGTGGTGTGGCAGTTTTGATTTAGTCTCCTAGTCATCGAAAATTACAACAAGGTTCAAGCTAAGAACAGCTGTCACGTAACAAACAGTAAACAAAATGTTGTAAGTTGTCAGATTGATCTGCAAGCGAATCATTGGTGTCGATTCTGTTGTTTACGAACTTAACTAATATTAGACAAGTCACCTCTCTTTCAAGTTAACCTTATTGAAAAAAGACAGAACATTTTTAATGCTGTCAGTTTAATCCATACCGTCGTAATGTACGGGTAAATAGTCGTGACCAATAAAGATCGTGCTTAAATTCACATTGAAATATGTGATCGGATTAAACTGACAGGACTAAAATATCTTTCATCCCTTTCTTATATTTACTATTAGAAAGAGATAAAGAGATATTGTGAGATTAAATTTATTTAGTTCGTAAACAACAGAATCGGCACCATTATCACCTATGAATCGTCAAGCGACATTCAACCTTAGGGTGGTACACCACTTTCTTGGCCGACCGTACATACTACCACTTATTGTGGTGGGGTCGCAATACGTTATTTTATTGAATTTCATGTCTTGGATTTCATGGAATTAATAGAATTTTTAAATACATATATAACATTATGACTTACACTTCCATGAATTATATTATTATAATTATTATAATTGTTAGTTCATTCGGTAAATTTATGGGATAAAATAACGTATAAAGTGATTATAATCGTTATTAAGTAAATAATAATGTTTGCTGAAGCTAAATATAATGTTATCGCTTTTCCGAGTACCTATATTCTGATTATTATAAATGTAATGTAAAAAAAATAAAGGATGTCATTAACGCTTCCATGATTTCCGATAGCTTTTAACTGTTAACATATTTTTAATAATCCGTTCAAACTATATTTCGTTTAAATATTATTACGAAATGTTGAAATTCATGCGCATTTTTAGTTTTTTAAACTTTGGATAAGATTAAACAGTATGGCCAATATTAAACGGCATTCTAGGGCTTGAAAAAATATTTTAAACAAAACCCTCGCTCGTTCAAAATGCTTGGCTTTTTTGTTATGCCTATTTCAACTCATGAAATATAAATTATTTAAATCAAATTTCAAGTTTTTATGACAGTAAAAGCTACTCTTCTTTTTGTGAACTTCAATTGTCTCAACATTTAATTTCCATAAAAAAATAGAAGTAACTTTATTTCAGAAGGTTTTTAACTTCAACAGGATACAACTATAAATGCATGTCAACGCGCCACTGTGTACGGTGGGCTTAAACTGTCTCTAGAGGCCAGCCGCAGCCATTGTCTCGTATTGTGATAAATTGTTTGCGCCATTTGCTGTTGTACTGCCTAGCGCAGTTACTGTCAGTAGCGCAAACGCGGCTTAGAATGTCGAAGGTGAGTAGGGACTCCGATTTGTGAATTGAATGTGTCACTTATGAGATTTGTGGAGATTGAAACAAGATTTTCATTCATAAAAATGTTTGAACAATATTTTGCTTGTATTTCTTGTTGCGTTAAAATATGTAAATATTATTTTGCGTTTAGATAAGATGTTAGTATTGCATCTGTTGATATATGTAAATATAAAGAAAGTGTGTTTGTTAGTTTGTTTTGCACGCATTAACGGATTGACGTGATTTTTAGCATATAGATAGATTATGAGAGTTTGAAGAGAGAGAGAACAGGCATAGGCTTTTTATTCCAGGAACACTTAAGATTTTTTTCAATAATTATTTTTTCATAAAATTGTGTAGTATGCTTCATTCCACTATATCCTTGAGTAGATGTATGTATCGATGTTTGTTACTCTTTCACGTAAAAAACAACTTAAAGAATTTGGATGAAAATTGGCACATAGATAGATCATATCCTGGAATAACATATAGGTTACTTTTTATCTCGGGAAATCATAAAATCCTCGGGAACGCAGGTGAAAGTAAGGACATAAAGGAAGCTAAGTAAGTCCCTTATCAAAACCTTCACTACTGTTTTGAAACACACTACATGTACTTTTATAGTACACTAGCTGTTCCCCGCGGTTTCACCCACGTTCCTAGGATAAAAAGTAGCCTAAAACCATCGGGGATAATGTAGCTTCCCATTAGTGAAAGAATTTTTCGAATCGGACCAGTAACTCCGGAGATCAGCGCGTTCAAACAAACAAACTCTTCAGCTTTATTATTAGTACTAGCTGTCCCCCGCGGTTCCACCCGCGTTTCCAAATAAAAAGTAGCCTATGCAACCTGATCTAGATAAGGCAACATAATAATTGTCCATGGGAAAAACAGTTTTCTCTTAAATATATTCCAACATGCTTAAAAGTTTGTCCTTGTGCTTTATTTATATTGACTTCAGACGATAGATAGGTAATTTCACAGGAAATTGTACCTATTCGTTTAAAACTATATGGTAAATCTGTGGGTATCATCGGAATGCGAGGTATCAGTACTGTTTGCCCAACTGCTGGCTCAGTCAAAACCAATCGTTACTATGACAGAAATCTAGAAATTTTACTTGTATTCTGGTTACATTACATAAATTTGGTGGTCTAATATCTATACATATAAGATGCATTGTCCTGAATGACTGTCTGACGGATCAACGCACAGCCTAAAACGCTGATCGTAGAGACCTGAAATTTAGAGGGTGTGTTCTTCGTATGAAGTAGGCATCCTATAAGAAAGGATCTTCCGAAATCCTTAGGGGTTGAAAAACTGGGACAAAGTTTGTATGGAACAACGTGATTCCTTGGTCCAATCTACTTCAAATTTTGCATAAACATTCTTTAAGATAATTGATGGAAGACGTGTTTTGTATTTTATTGAAACTCATCGCCTATCGGGGTTAAAAAAGGGTAGAAAGTTATTTTGGTGGTGATTTGCATCGAAGTTGATATCAATACTGCTTTTGAACTCACATAAAAGCTTGGTTCAATGCAATGCATATGACGAACAATTGGGATGAATTTGCTGTTATGTCTCATGACCGTCTTGGCAACAATCATGGGACAAAAGAAAAGTATAAATTAGATGTTACAACACTCTACATTTCTGCGAGTTAGTTGCAGCCGGTCAAATATACCCATTTGTATTTGAAGTATATCGAAATGGAAACCAGTATGCCAAATTTGGTACAGAAGACCAACCCATCAAAAGGTTACGTTTTTCCCAAGATCTTTCTTATGGTCACTTTGATGCCTACGCTGATGCCGATGGTGATAATAACACTGATCAGCGTCCAATAGCCAATCTAAATATATAAAACTTTTAACAAAAATTAGAACCGATATCATGGTCCCGCAGATTTATTTCGCTTACTTCAAAACTATCATATTAGAGTTCCTAAATAGTTATTTTCTGCTTTTTAGTGCCTTTGAAGGCGGTTCTATTTTTTGTTAAAAGTTTTTTATGTTTCAATTTTGAATTTCTTATGTGTAATCAATGACTCTCAAGGTCACTGACCTAGGATAAGCATATTAGCGTTATAGTTTCCATCATCGTTCCTATAACATTTAAAGAATTATCCCCTAACTCCTAACCATTAAGGAGTTGTACCGTCCATCATCAGCTCAGCAACATAAGATGATGACTACCAGACGCAAATATCTGAATAGCTTTAGAAAGTATGATGAAAAACATTGTAAGTGCCTATAAAATTTAAAGAGTTCCCTCGATTTGTCCAGGATCCTATCATCAGATCCTGACTTGGTGACCATGGGACTACTTGTGAAGTATACCCTTTCAAACAAAAAATATTTTTCCAAATCGGTCCAGGCGTTCGAGTATTCGGGGAACATACAAAAAAAATGATTCCGACGAATTGATAACCTCCGCTTGAAGTTGGTTAATTGACTGACTGATCGGGGGTGGCATCGCGGGTGGAAAGCTATTTAGCATTAAATAATAAAGCTGAAAAGTTTGTTTGTTTGTTTGAACGCGCGAATCTCCGGAGTTACTGGTCCGATTCGAAAACTACGCTGTCGGCTGGTAGTTTAGCCATTATTTTGTCGTTGATGGCGTCAACGCTTATATTTCTGGCAGCTAATTAAATTAAATTGCCCTCTCACACATCCATTAATGTTTTTTTTGATCGATATTGGCTATATCTATATACTCTACAGATTAGGTCTTCAATGTTGGTCACGATTTTACCAAGGTCTTTGTCAATAGCTATTTTTTTATCTGATTCAGGTACTTTCCCACCCCCGATTAAATGGAGCTTTATTGGGAAATCTGTGCTTCCTCTACCCAAGTGACTCCTCATTTTGGTATACAGTTTCAATAATTCAACAGACTTTCATAATGAGGAAGATTTTAAGCAAGATTTAATAATATCTGCTCTAGTGTCCCTAACAGGCAACGTTTATCTGAAATCACCAGAAAACATCAAAGTTATTCCACCCATGGCTATTTGTGCATTTTATAATTCCGAGAGTTCTATCTAAAGCCTCTAGATGAGCTCTATGAGTCATGTGCACTCATCCCATATTATTAGGTTTGCATCTTGTAAAACCTTGCCCAATGGTCCATTTTTACGTATAGAGCGTACGCTGTCTTTTTCAAGAAATACCGTAAGGGTCTGTTTAGAAGTGAAATGAGCCGTCCTTCTACCTGTCAATAGTGTAGCAGCAATAAATATCTGATGATGCAACAGCAATGGCTAATTTCGTTGACTTCAAAACTATCAGATTAGAGTTCTTACATAGTTATTTTATACTTATTAATGCCTTTGTGGTTTTTTTTGTTAAAATATTTTATTTTTCATTTTTTAGTTTCTTATGTGTAATCAATGACTCTCAAGGTCACTGACCTAGGATAACCATATTAGCGTTGTACTTTCCATCATCGTTCCTATAATATTTAAAGATTTATCCCCTAACTCCTACCCGTTAAGGAGTTGTACCTTCCATCATCAGATCAGCAACATGTGACGACTACCAGACGCAAATATCTAAATAGTTTTAGAAAATATATGAAAAACATTGTTAGTGCCTATAAAATTTGAAGAGTTCCCTCAATTTCTTCAATATCCCATCATCAGACCCTGACTTGGTGACCATGTGACCACCTGTATGTATAGTTTCCAAATCGGGTCAGGCATCTTCGAGTAATCGAGGAACATACATAAAAAAAGATTCCGACGAATTGATAACCTCGTCTTGATGACAGTTAAAAATAACAAAAAACTGTTACCTAGGCGACCGCTGTCATCCATTGACAACCGCGTCGCATCGCTCACCCATGCTATACATGCTCCCGCTTAACGTTCTTTTTATCATTGCTCAGCTCCTGAGGGTCGTAGCGTGATGTTCTATAGCCTATAACCTTCCTTAATAAATGGGCTTTCAATTGGAAAAAGGTATTTCCATATCCTACTGGCAGATCCAGAGATTAGCGCGTTCAAACAAACAAACAAACAAACAAACAAACAAACAAACTCTTCAGCTTTATTATTAGTATAGATTCTACATATAGTTAGGTACAAGCACTGGTGGCGATATCGTTGATGTACGTAATTAGACGGGGATCGCTGCCTTGGGTGAGTTACGGTTAAAAAGTGGAATATACAACCGTGGCAAATTTATGTCTATTGGAAAATTGTTATGAGGTCGTATCGCCGTTAGCACGCTTTTAAGGGTTTCACTTCTTGGAAGCTTCGGGGTATTAAAAAACATATTTATACATTATATACATTTAATAAGTATCTATATGTTTGTTTGAATATCCGGAGTTACTAGTCCGATTCAAAAAAATGTTTCACTAATAGGAAGCTACGTTATCACCGAAGATTATAAGCTACTTTTTATCCCGGGAACGCGAGTGGAACCGCGGGCAACAGCTAGTATCTGATATTGAGAATGTAAGTTGATATGTACCTATATCATACAATGGTTTAAATAAACGAATTATAATTATAATAAAGTTAGTACCTATACGAATTATACCAATAATAAAATAATATATAAAATAAAATACGTGGCCATGTGTTTCTTGAGTTTTTCATGTTGTTACTACAAATATATATTTGTTGTAGCCCTTTACTTATCTCTTATCTATTTTTCGCTCTTTTTAAAATATCAATTATTCAGTTTATCACCTCTTGTGAATAATTTTCAATGTACAAGATATTGAAGTCGAAGTTGATTTCAGTACCTGTGCGCAAGCCAAAAGGCTGCGACAATTGGGTTCAGGTTTAGATTCATGGCAACAAATTCGTCAGTCTAACAACAATATAATGCAAACTTACCGAAAATGCTGGATCCTGGAACGTGTAATCGGGATTCTTCTCCGGCCGGTAGAAAGATTAGTTTTTATTGAATTTAGGTTTTTTCACGCAACGCTTGCAACAATCGAGATATTTTCGTAGTGACAGACTTGACGTATTTTATTTTGTATTAATGCGTAATGCGAAAGGTTTTGGCCAGTACGGTCGTCCAGGATCACTAAGAAGGCTAGTCTGCATAAGTCTGTTAAAAAACAGACCTTTTGTAGCTAGCATGACGAAAGTGTGCCAAGATATGACTAAAACGTTGTGATGAAGTATTGATGAGTATTCTCGTAAATTAATTTCATTCTACAAATAAATCAATCAATATGATTTAAAGTTTGTGTGTATCAAAGTAGGTACTTTTATGACGTAAGAATACACATAAAGATAATTAAATAAACAACGGAAAGTGTAGCCGAGTGTTATTTGTAAAATAATTATATTTTTTTCCAACAATCCCTTTTACGATTCCATTTCCAAAATTGTTTTTATTTTCCTTAATCAAACAAACGAACCTAATCAAAAATTCTACTAAAACAGGCGCAATTCGACGTATCAAATATGCATACGGCCAATCAACAGCCACCACTGCACGCACACACCCAAGGGACGTGCGCGATTCGTGACTGAAATTCGGAATACATCGTAATTACGAACGTTGTACCGAATGTGGGGAATCGAATTTCGAATATACATCGTTTGAAGGATATCCTGTTTTTTTGTTTTATTGGACTGTATTGTCAAAAGTGATATGGGAAAATAATATATTTGTTTGTTTTTTATGGAGATAAAATCCCTCTCACATTTAAGCATGTAATACCTACTAAATTAGGTATAGTTTTCACAAACGTGCCGTGCGTTGAAAAATATAAAATAATGTCCAATATCTCTAAAAAGGAGCTACGAGTACATTTAATGATAATATAACACCGAAAAAAAAATATCGTGGGATATTATTCAAACACAGAACCTAACCGAAATAATATTCCATAATAAAAAAAAAAACTTGAATCGTGGAATCCAAAACAATTCAATTTAATTTAAAACATCACAATTCAGGATTCCTAACAAATGAGACAAAAAAAGTTTGGAGGAAATGCGACATTGTGAGCGTCACATTTAACGCTATCACGAGGGTTGGCCAAATGCTAAACTTATTTTGACGTAGATAGGTCGGTGCGGAATTTATGCCTACATACATAATTTTCAAACATACTTGTTTATTATCATACTATAATAAATAGTTAATATATTTTATCACTCGTCCAGTAGCAGGCCGCGTCTTCAGTATCTCAATTATAACAGATTTTTTGGTCAACTAATCATAACTAGCGGAACGCGCAAGACATCGGACGTGTCGTCGTCTCAGAGTACGTCAATGCAGCGCCATACTAATATTAATGAGCGATTAATAACGCCGCTAGTCGAGCAACAAATCCATGCATTTTTTTTTTGACGTTTGTCAGTTCGCATATGCATTGTGAGCCTGTAAATACTTTGACAAATACATTTCAAATGTTTTAAGCTTTGGAGGGGCGCGCCATGTTATCGTAGTTGATCTCTACTAACAACGGCCAACTCAGCTCTGCCTACATAACCCTCTGTATCTATTTTACTCTATCACAGGTCGGTATTCCGGTCACGCGTACCTCAGGGCAAGGGCGCGTGAAAAATATTACCGCAAGACAGATAAACAGGGCCCTTGATTTGTTTTCGCTACGAGCCCTGACAAATAAGAAGATTGATGTTCTAGACAAAATGACGTGATAAGGCGTTGTGTCATTGTGATATTGCTATATTTTTGGGCATTTTGATGCGGTGGGCGTAGTTTTGAGGAAAGCCCTTCTGTTTCTTTCCTTACTTATATGGAGAATTGTTCCGGTGTCGTATTATATTATGTATGGCTCAAGAAAAGGAAACTTGATTGTGTATGATTTCTATATCCTATGTCTAGATTGTATTTTGAGCCTACCAATATTTAAAATGCGAATGTTTGAGAGCATGTATGGATGTTTGTTCCTCTTTCACGTAAAAACTGCTAAACAAATTCGGATTAAACTAGGCACAAAGATAAATCATACTCTGGAACAACATATAGGCTACTTTTTATCCCGGGAAAACATAAGATCCCTCGGGAACGTGGGTAAAATCGCATGATGGATGGCTAGTAAAATATAAATTAGTTATTTTTTAATAACACTAAGTATTACACACATATTATTTTTACTTTGCTTCTGTTGACATACTTAAAAGGTAATGACAAAGCTGATGGAACTTGTTTATTAAAAACCATTAGTTCCTAATCTAGGAAACAGATTCTGAATGAGTATTTTACACTGAATGCAAAATCATATTACAGGTAGTAATGTTCATAGAGCTTTTACGTCTAATAACGTCTCAAAAGAGAGAAATTGTGATATTCTGCTAACAAAAAGAGATTACAATAAAAGAGAAAAAAAAATCTAGACCCTATTCAACTTCATTGAAGTCACAAAAAAGCTTGAAAGCACCGAGGAACACAAATAATAAAAGTGGAAATTACCTAGAAGCGAGAGTTGCCTAAATTGGAACATTGAGCAATAAAAAGTAATTTCATGATCTTCTCTACAATGGGTTAGGTACGAATATAAAAAAAAACTTTTTACAGACGATTTAACTTATGATCGAATTTGTCATCAAGTCTTATAGAAAAACGCGTAATTTGTCAAAAAGCGTTTGCTACCGACACGTTGGTCATAGGATTGGCCGAATGCAGGCATGCGTCAACATAGACAGGGCATTTGGCTTGTCTTACTCTTCGTAGCTCACTATTTACAGTTATTTGTTATGGTTTGCCATCACTTAAGATCGCTCACCTCGGACTGGTCTCTTCGGAGTTTTTAGTATCGGCTTTTCTCACAAATCAACGGCCTGGTCTCAGCCAATTGTATCCACACATTTGTCAAACATTGGTCGCATGTTTCATTAGACCAATGTATAGACGGTATCATTCGCTTGTACACGCATTGGTTCAAACACAGCCACTATTTTTTTAGAAATATCCGAGGAAAGTTCCTATGTAAATTTTGACCATTATTCGTCATCACTCAAAAATTACTGTACATTTACTTGTCACTCTTGAAGCTAAAACCTAGTTTTGATAATATATAAGTACTACTGGACAACACGCGTGACCTATCAAATACGCCTCATAGTTAGGTATAAAAATTACAAGAGATAATTTATAATGGATTTATTTTTCTAATTCATTAGTTTGTTTATTATTTTTGATTACAGTAGATATTAAAAACAAAATATATATAAATAAAAAGGACTAAACTAAATGAAAAATAAAATAAATAGATTAAAATGAATTAGCCTCCACTAAAATTTAAATTCATACATCTGAGTATCAAAAGTAAAGTTCAAAGCCATCTCAACAACTTCCAGATCTCAACACTAGACATGATGACAGAGTCACTTCAACATTATCACACTTTACAATAACCGTGTCAGATGTCACCAACACTAACACGTTTCAAATAAGCTGTGCAAGAACGCCACAAGCACTTATTCAGTCTTCGATCAAAGTCGTCACAACTTCGTCACACGTCGTGATGTCACAATGACGCGGGAGTACAATTTCCTCGCATCACACGAGAGTGAGGCATGACTTAAATATATTAGGGAGCTATTTGCTCTCTCCCCTCACTGAGTTCAGTAGAGATTTACTAACGTTATGTTTTCCTGGTACATGCGGTATTGTATTGTTTTTTAGATTTGGTTTTGGATTGTTTCCTCTGTCGTTAGAGATTCACGTTTTATTTGTCAGTGAAGAAAAAGGTTCCTATTATGTGTCAGGGTTCATATTACCATTTTTAGACACTCTTGTTGTGGTGTAAAATACATATTGTTTTTTTTTTGTCAAAGAATGTCGATGTAACATTTGCGAAGCAATTTAGGTCAATCCCTATTAATGTTGATAAATAGATATTTTCTTAATAAGATTTGTATGTCTACTACCTAAAGAATACGTACCTATTACTATTTATGAAATGATTTTGACTCAGAAAGCCTAGATAAGTAGCTAAAGGTAATTTAAGTTTGAACGTTGTCTTCAGATAAATTAGAAAAACTATATTTTTATATAGTTTTGACTACGTTTTCTTCATGGATTCGTATTATTTATCTATTTATAATTTTAAGTAGTGATTATAATTGTCTATGCTGGGTGTCGCTAGCATCCATAAGCTACGGTAACCACTTACCATCAGGCGGGCCGTATGCTTGTTTGCTGAGTTTGTTGTAAAAAAAATACATTTATCGTAAATTTAAAAAGCTTAGAATTGATCCTCAAGCAAACATAAATTATTGTAGGACTGTCAAAATGGCAAAATTTGCCATTAATTAAGGATCATCATCATCATATCAGCCGAAAGACGTCCATTGCTTGATAAAGGCATCTCCACGATGGCCGGTCTTGCGCTACCCGTATACAGCGGTTTCTCGCGACCCTCACAATATTGTCGGTCCACCTTGTGGTTGGGGGCCTGCCCATGCTGTCTTCCGGTTTTTGGTCGCCACTCGAGAACCTATCTGCCCCAGCGGTAGGTGGTATTACGAGCGATGTGCCCCGTCCACTGTCCCTTCAATTCGGAAATTCTTCGGATCTCATCATTCTATCTGGCAGAGAAACTCCGAGCATAGCCCTCTACATTTCTCTTTAGAATTCTAGGATATTTTCTAACAAAAATATCGCATCCTAAAGTTAAATACGTCCCGCGACGAACGAACAAACAGTTCCTATACTATTATTAAGTAAGCATGTACTTACCTAAGTACGTGCTTAAGTATAACATTCTAACGTTCTCAATTATGCAAAACCGCCTTCGCAAATGTTATTATACCAAATTACACACGAACATTTCAGTCTGATGTCAAACAATAGACGGCAAACAATGAAAACATACGATTGTATAATAGGAGCGCGCCCGCGATGTGAATGATGCTGATGTGATGTTATAAATGGAAAATAAATTGTTTCAAACCAAAGAGTGAATAACTCTTTGGTTTTATTTACTAAAAATTAACTTCAATAAAATAATTGCAACGAAGCTTCTCAATTTACAAAAGCGCCATTTTCATGCCAATCTCAAGCTCAAAATTACTCTATTCAGTTCAGGCCCTGATAAGCCACTTATGAACTACTAACAAATAAATATGCAACTGATTCTACCACCGGTTTAGAATACACCACACTTAAACTGAGAAGATTTCGGCAAGAAATTCAGCAAGGCTTCTATCTTACAGTTTTTGTTTCAAATATACATAAACTTCATACAATTTATTACCAGGGGAGAAGTCTGCGAGTTATTGGTGAGCGTAGAATCTTTCGTCTCACAGACAAGTCTGAAATATAGACCCGTATATTACAGTTACAATCGTACTAATGTAAGACCCGACTGTCGCAGTATGTACGGGACATTTTACTAGAATTATTATTGAAAACGCAGAGCAGCGTGCGGACATGGATGCTGAATTTTATTCAGTTGTAGTTCACCAAAGGATTAAAGTTTTTTTTAAATATTTCCTCGTGTTTGTATTATCGATGCGTTCGCTATTAATTTGGATTTCTTCTGTTATTTTAATGAGCAGACCAGAGAGCCTACTCCGTAAAACGATACACGATAGTTCGATCATCGTTGTCAAATTATTAACCAATAGAATTGCACAAAATTTACGTCTCGTCAGTTTCCTGCAATTCTATTGGTTAATAATTTATTTGACAATGATGATAGAACGATAGAACTATCATGTATCGTTTTTCGGAGTAGGCTCTCAGAATTTATTAGTTTATTCACAATTATTTACAACAAAAATACAAAATACATTTTAAACTTTAAAAAAAAAATCTATTTCAGTTAAATGTTGAGAATTTACATGTATCGTAACTATACCACTAAATAAAACTAAAGTATACACAAAAAAGAAGATATCTAAAACAAAAGATCTTTGAAACGTTTTTACGAAAATCCTACAAAAATTACTCTCGTGTCATAAAAGCAATTACAAGCTGAAATATTATGGCTGCATTAACACTGTAACATAACATAGCATTATAAATTATATGAAAACAATTATCGCACTACCCAAGTGCTTGTTGTACCATAAATCATCAAAACACACTCGGTTATCGCAAACGGTTTTGCAACTATTTGCCATTGTTATTCTGTATAGAGGATTTTAGAATATTTGCATGACGATAAGGTCGAGTTTATAAAAACTAGCTTGCGTTACTTGGGGTACTTACCCTACTTAACGCTCATATCTGTACTTTATAGTGTAAAATGATTCTTTACAAGTTTTGTGACTTGTGAAGTTCATAAGTGCTTTAACAGGGCCTAAACTGAATAAACTACTTTTAAGTTTACTAACGGGCTCCAGATAAAAAATAATTCTAGAAATTGCTTTAAAGTTTTTAACCTCAATTACTACGTTCACTTTGAGTTAGCCGTCATCAAATGACGTCATATGTACAAACAAAAGAATAACACGTGTTATCCATGCAACGCGGGTCTGAGTTGAGGCACGGTGTAGGGAAACCCGAAAGGAGGTAACGGCCAGCTTGAAATGAACGGGTAGTATATTTGCCTCAGATTAAGGTGACGATAGATGAGAAATGATGATTCTAGATCCAGATTTACTCTGCATTCTTTATTGCAAGAGATTTGTAAAAATATAATTATGTTAAACTATAGAATATAATGATGAGGAATAGTTTACTTGAAAATTTGAACTTTTCATTAGTAACGTCAGAATAAAATCGTGAACCTCCTTTTAAAACTAAGAATGATTTTTTGTCTTATTTGATCCACCCAAACTTGAAAACATTAACATACGTTGTGAGATAGAAAGGGAATAGTTTTCTTACTTTTTCTAAAAAGGCTGACTAAATTTTTGCCGACTTGTCTCGCTTGTCCCCGTCAGTTTAGTAAGGGATGGAAACATTCGCGGAGAGTCTCCTCTTAAATCAACAATACATTGTTTTCGTTCTGACAATTTGACGTGTGAACATACAGCGTGATACAGCGCCGGGCGTGCATTGTCAGCGAGAGTGCGTCCTAGAAAAGACAAATGACGTCCGCTGTTCACGCATCCCTGCGCTCTCCAATCCATACTTCGACAATAACCGCTTGAATAACGACTTTATTACATATCGTCGGTGATACTGCAATACCGCGAAAGTAGCGTGTGCTATAAGGTAAAAAATTCAACGTTATTAAATCCAATGTTCGACTTTATAGTAAAACCTACTTAGGTATTGCAATATCTCCGACGATATTAGCTATTTTCGGCGGTTTCCCTCGTATTCTCGAGATAAAAAGTAGCCTAGATATGTTGTCCATTTGATGTATCTATGTGCCAAGTTTCATTAAAATAATTGAAGTAGTTTTGCATGACTAACAAACATCTTTACATAGGGAGATACTTTTATAATAAAATTTAAAGTATTTATTCATTTCGTTTATCTTAGAGTCAACGGAAGATGAGTTCATAAGTGCCTCCTAAGGTTCTAACTGATTTACTCAGTTTTATGAGATTTAAGATGTTTATCTATCTATCTATACTAATAATAAAGCTGAAGAGTTTGTTTGTTTGTTTGAATGCGCTAATCTCCAGGAGGCCAATTCTCGCGCGGGTAGAGATCATCTCTAATTCGAGATATGTTGAAACAAAATGGCGAATCTCTAATAAAATCAATTTTTCGTATTCTCGGGATGTCACGCTAGAGAAATGTTGAATCCCTTTCGTTCAAGATGCAACGAATGGTCCGGAGCAGTAGAGATTTCGATGTCGAATGATGACATTTTGGTGAGATTTTTCATAGACATTCATCTCTACCCGCGCGAGAATTGGCCTCCTGAGTTACTGGTCCGATTCGAAAAATTCTTTCACCAATAGGAAGCTACATTATATCCGAAGGTTATAAGGCTACTTTTTATCTCGGGAAGGGTAGTGAAGCCACGGGGAACAGCTAGTTTTTAATAACTTTCTATGCTATGTAAACTTAGACATTTACTGTAAAATAATTCAGAATCACATTTCATCCCTGGGATAATATTTTATATCCAATTTATATCAACAAATATTTAGTCAGCATTAATCAACTTTTCATGCTCCATTTATTCGAATAACTATGTATTTACTATTCATCAAGTTAAGCATTTCAAATAAATCTATATATATAAAAGAAAGTCGTGTTAGTTACTCCACTTATAACTCAAGAACGGCTGAACCGATTTAGCTGAAAATTGGCAGGGAGGTAGTTTAGAGCCAGGAGAAGGACATAGGATAAGTAGGTAGGGGTAGGTAGGGTAGGTAGGTAAGGTAGGTAGGGGTAGGTAGTTAGGTAGGGGTAGGTAGTTAGGTAGGGGTAGGTAGATAGGTAGGGGTAGGTAGATAGGTAGGGGTAGGTAGATAGGTAGGGGTAGGTAGGGTAGGTAGGTAAGGTAGGTAGGGGTAGGTAGTTAGGTTAGGGGTAGGTAGTTAGGTAGGGGTAGGTAGTTAAGTAGGGTAGGTAGGTAAGGTAGGTAGGGGTAGGTAGGTAGGTCCCAGTTTTATTTTTGTTCTCAGGGCAGGACAACCTCTGCCGGGTCAGCTTGTATATTATAATATTGTAAACAGTATTTGATATTGAAAATCATTCCGTCAATATTAAATACATAACTCAAGATCAAAGTTTCAGTTATTTACGAATTCATAACAATTTTAATAATGTTTTGACTTATTCTATTTTTATTTCTGTAAAATTCAAAAGTGAGTCTGTTCGTTTATCTCTTTTATGCCATAACAGGGGTATTGGTTTCAATAAGTGAAACAACTTTTACTATCAAACTAACTCTGAAATCCCAAAAAAAAACCTTTTCGTAGTTAAAGTTATGCTTGCTCTATTAAAATGTATGAAAACGATAATACTTTTAGTAAAAGTTGTTCTACGTTACAAATAAATAAATAAATATCCTCGGACATTCTTCACACACGGTTATCTGATCCCAAACTAAGCAGAGCTTGTACTTTGTTTGTACTATTATTATTATTTTTTTGTAAATACATACTTATATAGATAATTACACCCAGACTCAGGACAAACAGACATGTTCATGCGCACAAATGTTTGTCCTGGATGGGAATCGAACCCACAACTAGCGGCGCGATAGGTGGCGTCTTAACCAACTGCGCCAACTGGCCTGTCAAATATTACGTAGGTTTCGAGAACATGCCTTTTCAAAGTCAAAGCCATTTATTTGATTTAGGCCCCAGAAGGGCATTTATCAAGGTCAAATTTACTGAAGTTACCACCGGTTCGGAACTCGGCCTTAACAGAGAAATGCCAGCAAGAAACTCAGTACCTAAGGCTAAATATTCAATAATTTATTGCATCATAGCCGGAATATAATTAAATAGCCGGAATATATTGCCGGAGTCTTCTCATTTCAAGTGTATTACGAACCGTCGGTAGAGTCAATTGTACTGTCGACGTTCATAAGTGCCCTATTAGAGCCTAAACTGAATAAATGAGTTTTGAGTTTGAGTATGACTTGAATTAGCTCTAATATCGATCTATTTATACGATTTAGGTAATTAAACAACAGTAAAATATTCATTGAATTTTTATAAAAGCTTTTTACAATAAAAAAATAATACAAACAGTTAGTGAATATGAAATTCCTTTCCTCTTACTTTATATTATACCTATATAGTGTGTCCGGTCATGAACTAGCGATACTTAAGGTACTTTTATTTCAAAACTTTTTATAGTACCTTTACTATGGGACCAACACTGAAATCAAGATAGATGTTTTGTATGAAAACTTTTTTTTTCGAGTTTTCAGGGTTGGCCCTAAGAAAGGCCCCATAAAATGTATTCAAATATAATTACCTAAAATATTGCTAGTTCATGAACGGACACACTGTATAATTTTTCTTCTACTATTGTCATACTGTGTCTAACTCAAAAACATTCATTCACATATGGATCTACTAAACGTTACAACTCTGCCACCGTTTTCTGATACACTTATGCTGATTGAGTAGTCTCCGGCAAGAAACTCAGCGAGGCAATTCTCTGTTTCAATTTATATAATTACATTTTCGTTTCACAAATACATTAACTTATTCATATATTTGAAACTTTGCCAAGAGAATGCAAGTGTAGGGAGAAGCTTTTACACCATATATTCTTGTCTTCTACGTAATGAACCTCCTTATAGTAGGCATTAGTTATTAACCTCTGGTATTATTATGTACTAGCCGTTCCCCGCGGTTTCACTCGCGTCCCCGAGATAAAACGTAGCCTATAACCTTCAGGGATAATGTAGCTTCCTATTAGTGAAATAATTTTTCAAATTGGACCAGTAACTCCGGAGATTAGCGCGTTCAAACAAACAAACTCTTCAGCTTTATTATTAGTATAGATAGAATAGTATTTTGTATTAAAAAAAATATTTTAGCATAAGTAACTGTAAAATTAACTGGCTTTTAATTGCAGCTGTTCAGAACTCATAATTAAACCCAATCTCAGGACAAATAGACATGTTCATGCACAGAACTATTTTTCCTGAATGGGAATCGAACCTACTACCCGCGGTTAATAAGAGTCTCTTACCAACCACGCCAACTGCCGTCTACAGACGTTAGCAATACGACAGGGAATCGGTAAATTTTTAATATCATAAAAAACGTAGAAGGTTGCCCATAAATTAAGTGATTTCGGAATTATGAAATGTTCTGATATTTGATAGACGTTTTGAGATAGCAGACGTGGGACATAATGACTAAAACCCCAGTGGGCTCTGACGTAGGCAAAATATTATTTTACCGACTTATTTCAAAGAAGTATAAGAATACTAATTGTATGCCTGAATATAGTTTAAAAATATAAAGTGTGAGAAAACCATAGCATGATTGTTAGGGTACATGTACCTAGTACCCACTTGGTACCACTCAACTGTCGCCAAGCGCCTATCGGTGTGTTTCGACAACTGGTCTTGAGAGCCAGTTCAGTTGTAAGTCTTCACAAACTACGTACAAAAAACTATAAATAAAATTAAAAAAAAAACCGATAACAAATATTTTGACAACATCGAGGTCAATATAAGTAGGTTCAAAATTTTCTTTTCAACATAAATTAAATTCATTTAATATTTATTTATTCGTTTTGTTTCAGGGTGGTGGTTGGTGAACGCTGCCCTTATCCTGCCGGGAGGTGATCCGCCTCCAGGGCTTCACCTTTCTACTCTTCCTGCGCGTTCGGCATGGGCAGCCGTCCACTTCCTATCAAGTTCCAAGCATAGCATAGTTTATTTTTATTATTACCTGTATACATGCCACTTTTGGCCATAAACATTGACCCTGGCACCAGTTCGGACCCACAACTAAGCAGTCAGGTATGTGACGCATCACAGGAAAATTTATTAAAATGTGAGCAATGTTCTCAGCCTCGCTTTTTTCGCGGAAATCGTGGTTTAAAAATTCATATAGGCAAGGTGCACAAAGTTGTCCAAATCCCCAATATTTGTGTTTCGGTTTCAAATTCTGTCCTTTCGTTTTCACAAAAGATTAGTTTTCTCAAAAATAATGTACCTTTGATTAGGCGGATTCCACGTGGAGCACGTTTCTGCGTGGCTTCAGCTCTATGTGTATGTATCGATAAAATTTTAAATAAAAATTTGGAAAGCGATTGGGAAGATTTGCTCATGTTTTCATATAGAGTGTTGCATGTCCCCAGTAGCCACAACAAAGAGATCTCTCTCACTCAAAAAATTAAAAATAATTGTTTACATTTAGACTCAGTTATTGACTCGGATTTTCCAAATTTTCCTAAACGTCAAAATTATATTAATAATAGTAATGATTTGGCCAATACCATTAGAAAAATTGAAAATAAAGCCAATGACGGCGACTTCAAAGGTGCAGCACATCTGTTATTTTCGAGTGATGTCGTCGCTTTAGACACACCTGAAACTCTGTCCGCTTTGGAATCAAAACATCCACCTTCGCTCCCAAATGCTAGCCTCCCCGATCCCCCTTCTTTCGACCAAACTTGTCTAAATTGTAACGATCAAGATCTTTTGAGTGTAATTTTATCTTTTAAACCTGGTTCTGCTGGCGGACTCGACGGTTTCACACCACAGCATTTCAAAGATCTTATCTGTGGTGCCGCCGGGGACGCTGGTACCAAATTATTATCAAAATTAACCTCTCTTATAAATCTAATGTTGGCAGGAAAGGTACCGAGCCCCATCACTGAGATAATTTATGGGGCCAACCTTTGCGCCTTATCAAAAAAGGACGGTGGTATACGACTCATCGCTGTGGGTAATACTATCCGTCGTATGGCCTCTAAAATTTGTTGCCGTCACATTCTCCCGAAAGTTTCTGAATTATTTCAGCCAATTCAACTTGGTTTCGGCTCAAAGGGAGGATGTGAGGCAGCTGTTCATGCGGCTCGGACTTTCCTTTTAAATAACGGAGGTGATGTTTTGCTCAAGGTCGACATAAAAAATGCATTTAACTCCGTCGATAGGGCCGCTATGTTAACACAAATACAGGATATTTGTCCAGAAATATATTCATACCTTTGGCAATGTTATGGGTTCCAGTCAAAACTTTTTTTTAGGGAACATTCACTTGTTTCCGCAGTGGGCTGTCAACAGGGCGACCCTCTCGGTCCGGCTATCTTCAGTTTGGCTATTCATCCGATTATATCCAGCTTAAAATCTAAATTTAATGTTTGGTATCTGGACGATGGTACTCTGGGAGGTGACGCGATTTCTGTATTAAGTGATTTAGAAACTCTAACAGCAAATTTTAAAAAAATTGGGCTAGAATTTAACTGCTCCAAATGCGAGCTCCTTGTTTTAGATTCTCTTCCAGAATCAGAACAAACAGAAATTATTCATAAATTTGATGTTTTGGCTCCTAACATTAAATTACTTTCAAAGGAGTCTCTTCATCTTCTTGGGGCTCCTGTCTTAGATGAATCCATTCCCGGTTTCTTTGAGAAAAGGATTCAAAATTTTAACGACTCTTCCAATCGTCTTTATGAGATTAATGCCCATTATGCATTTTTTATTGTACGTCTTTGTCTTTTTGTGCCGAAGTTTACCTACTTACTCCGTTGTACTCACTTGTTCAAATTTGATCAAATTTTAAATACTTTGGATGATATGATCAGAATTTCTCTTTCTAAAATCCTAAATTGCAGTTTTGATGAAAACAAAGTTTGGTCTCAGGCCACCCTTCCCATACGTTATGGCGGCCTAGGAGTGCGGAAAATTTCGAGCACATCATTACCGGCGTTTCTGTCCTCGGTATACAGCGTGGGTGACCTTGTCAGATCTGTTTTGAACCCTTCTATTGGATCTGCTGAGGTTTCTTACCTGTCTGATGCCAGAGATGCTTGGCGGACAGCTTGTCCAGGCACAAATATTCCGACCTCGAGTAGCTCTCAGAGAGCGTGGGACAAGCCCCTTTGCGAAAAAATTTGGCAAAATTTATTCACAAATTTTTCTACGGATTCAGATCGCGCACGCTTGCTAGCTGTCTCTGATAGGGACTCAGGTCACTGGTTGCAAGCCATTCCATCCACAAATATCGGGACTATGTTAGATCGAATGACTTTAAGCCTGTGCATTTGTCTTCGTCTTGGTTCCAGGATCAATCATCCTCATCGCTGCCGCTGTGGTGATTTCGTCGGCGAGCTTGGCCACCATGGGTTGTCGTGCTCTCTAAGTGCCGGCCGAATCTCTCGTCACTCGGCTCTCAATGACATAATCCGCAGGGCTCTTGTTGTCGCCAATGTGCCTTCTGTACTGGAACCAGTCGGTATTATGCGTGGCGATGGCAAGAGACCGGATGGTATGTCTTTGATCCCATGGAGTGTCGGTAAGTCGTTGGTGTGGGATGCCACATGTGTTGATACACTTGCGCCATCTCACTTGCCAGCGACATGTAGAGTTGCAGGAGCGGCTGCAGCTGGTGCGGAAAATTCTAAATCCAAAAAATACGCTTCTATTGGCCCAAATTATTTATTTTTGCCTTTTGCAGTCGAGACCATGGGTCCTTGGGGGTCCGAGGCTCGCCGATTTTCTCGAACATTATCTTCAAAATTAATTGAAGTCACAGGGGACCGGCGGGCGGGGAGCTTTTTCCGCCAACGCGTTAGCTTGGCCATACAAAGAGGGAACGCTGCCAGCCTTCTGGGAACCTTGCCGTTGATTGGCAGCAGCGGCCGCCTCGAGGAAATTTTTTATATATAGTTTGTATATTTGTTGTAAATAATTGTAAATATTGTATATTTATAGAATAAAAAAAAAAGAGGTTTAAAAAAAAAAAGTAGGTACTAGTTATAAATTTATTTATTTATTAATAAGATAAATAAAATTTATTTCAACAATAAATAAACCCAGGAAAACTAATTAATTAATCGTAGAAGTGTTGAACAAAACCGACGTGGCTTAATCACTCAAATGGTTTGCTTCAAATAACCTTTGGTAAAAAAAATAAGTACCTAATAGTACAGTAAAGATTAATTAATAACTTGGTGAAATAAATAATCTCGGGTTTCTATAGTAAAAAATAAACCTTTTTATAAAATATTTTTAAAACAATGTGAAAATACTCATGAAGGAATAAAATAAGCCTAAAAACTAGAGACAATCATATATTTCGTAAATCAATTTATATGGAAATCTTCGTATTTAAGACTTGTATCAATAATTAAACTAATTTAGATATCCCAAGCAAATTTGCTCGAAGTTTCCTTTGTTCCAAACGTCAAACTGCCAATCTATGCAATAAGCCAACCGCGCGAAAACTAAATTATTAACCAGTACTGACCCATTTTTGCAGGGTTCCCAAATGCTGAGCAGAACAGGGTGAGCACCACGAGACATGTCCACTCCATTTTTTAAACACACACTCAAGTCACTAGCACGTAAAAATAAAAAATAAATTGAGCAATTCTGGTCACGATTGTACGTTTTTTGGTATCACATTTTTTTCGATCACTCTTTTTTGTCCGATACGTAGCGGTTGTGCTACGGCGTAGCGTTTTCGTAGACGTCCGCACCGCGCTACGGCGCCCAGACAACTGAAGCTCGGCTGAGACCACGCTTTCGAGTTGTGTTATTGATTCTTTAAAATGTTATTTTTGGTTATTTAACGTTACGTTTATTGGTTTTGTGATTTGTGTTTTTTGTTGTTTTTCTTATTTTTTGTTGTGTTGATTTTTGTTCGACATATTATGTTTTGTTGTAAAATGGTAGGTATTTCATTCTTTAGAGTAGGTATGAAATTGATAAAGGATAGTGTACTGCAAATTTAAATGGAACCAGTTATAATCAGCTATTTATCATTAGAAGGCCTTTCACTTATCCAACAAAAAAATGTTTTCATTGTATAACAAAATACGATTATGGGCATATTTTTTTACTCAAATAAAAACAATAAGAAAAGGTCAGAGATATATTTTCTTTATTATATTAAATACAATTAATTAGTTAAAGGCAGAGTTCCGAACCGGTGGTAGCTTCAGTAAATTTGACCTTCATAAGTGCCCTCCTGGGGCCTAAATTGAATAAATGGCTTTGACTTTGACAATACCATTGCGATCCGATTGATTTTTTTATAATACATCTATTATTTGTTTCGAGTGCTGGGGACTACGATACTCAAATAATATGTATGGATGAAAATTTGAGCACAAACCAAAACAAGAGAAGGTTGACTTAATAAATTAATAACATTTCCAATGAAGTGTTAAAGTTGACTTACGAGATTCAATTGATCTGAATTTTGGTACACATGCCGGCGCCCAATCTTATAATTTGCCAAATCATGATATTCCTAGGCAATAGGTTAGTTTAGCTTAGGAATATCATGACATTATATAAATCCGATGACAGTACATTAATATGGTGTCATTGAGCGCTCCCCTTAATATCTCCACTTTATGACGAAACTCATAATTAACTGACGGATTCGCAGAAACATATCTGTTTCCCCTAAAATTAGGCGATATTACGAAACTCCATACAAATCTGTCAAATTAAATGAAATGAAAGTTAGAGAGGTCGACGAAATGTTCATATTATTATTTGGCATTTCCTTTTTTATTTAGCAGTTACCTTGATAAAGTAAAATAATTCACGTTTTGCTACCTGCTCCTATATTCGAAAAATATACAAGATTTTAATTTAAAAAAAATATACGGTCTTATTCTGTATAAATCTTCAAAAAATATAAGATTAAAAAATATCCAATCTAGCGTAAAGTGCACCCATTTTTCCCTTCCTTCCGCTTTATTAACACCCTGTGAAACGCGTTTACTTTTATGTATAAAATAAATTCATTTGGCCAATTTTTACGCTTAAATGAATATACACATATTATTTTTTTGGGATATTACTTTTATCATATACATGTCTTGTCTTTGCTATATTTTCTGTGACATTATTCAAATTAATATAATGGGTAGATAGATATGGATATCTACTTTGAACTACAGACTGACAGCCAACAAGGTGGAGGCTTCGGTTGGAGATTTAAATTATTATTATTATTATTAGTAACAGTTTCATGAAATAGTCGTATATGTCAGTAATATACCTTGGAGGAATATTTTGATGATTTATTTTGTTATTAATCAATAAATATACTACCATTCTTGTCGCAAATAACATATTGATAACTTACGACCTGACAACTGAGCTGCAATTAGCAAAAAACGTGATAAAATTTGAATTTAACGCTCCAACCGAACGTTTACCCTTAAGTCTAAACTGACAATATTTTTTTATCAACTCTTGGCCAGTGTTTGACTACAGTCTCACCATCGTTAGTGATAATGTGATCGATGGTGGTAAGCACACGAAGCGCAGAAGGGACTGGTTCTCAAGTGCAGCTGTTGGAACATACCGGAAGGTGCTTGGCGACAGCTTTTCAACTTGAAGATGGTATCCAGCCAGGTGGCACCACCACCGTGCTCTATGGTTTCCTCACTATGTTTTCCTTCACTATTTAATAAACCAAGCAATAAGGTACATAATCCCATAACAGAACGTGCAAATTAATTTGTCAAAACGAATTTCATGTCGACCATAGCAATCCGACATAATCTCTTTATCAGTTAGTCCAGTAAACCTCTCTTTATTACTACTTCTTTGATCTCCGACATAGAGGGATTCGGTATGGACGCATGGTGAATTTTATTATGGTTTTTTATACCTACCTAATATAGCTAGCTGTGTACAGTATGACACAACTTAGACGAAACATCGGCAAAATTCGTAAAATCGATCATTCTCGAAAAGAGTGCGTCTACAACATTACCCACGTTTATTAGTACTTTAGGCGAAAATGATCTTGTTGAACGTCGAATGACGCGATAATGAAAGATTTTTATTAGTTGTGTAAATTGGAAGTGAAGTGTAGATATACGATTTGCCGATGCTACATCTATGTTGTGTCATACTGTAATAACGTTTAAATTTCGCGGGCTACCCAGAAGCATTCCCTTTGCTAAAAACTTTATGAAAACTTTTGAATTTAATAAAAGTAGCCAAGCATCTATCTATCTTGGTCGGGAATTTTTAATTTAAAATCGGTTCGCTAAGCTTAAGTTTATTGGTTGAATTATTAACTGCATGACTTCCGAATAATTTAATGTCAATAACAAATGTTTAAATATAGCTTTCGCCTCGCAGTGCGACCTTATAATATTCCCTGGATAAAAAAAATACAAGTGTTATTTGACCTTCCCTAAATTGAATAAATGGCTTTGACTTATATTCAATATAGGCCCACTTAGACTCAGTGTAATATTATCTAAAATCTAGACAAGAAAATGATGAGATGTTTTGTGTTACTCCGACATTTGCTTGAAAGAAAAAGAAATATGAGTAACACAAAACATCAGACCGCATTGAAAGAAATACAGTGTACATTTTCAAAGTAAAGGACAGATGACTTGTTATTCCGCACCACTTTAATGTTGGCGATGACTTGCACGAACAAACAGACAAAGCGAAGGTTTTTGTACCGAAAATTCGACTATCATTCCTTCTGTAGGTTTTCTTTCATTCGTCCCCGTTTGGAATATTGTAATTCTGAGAAAACTATGGGAATCGTAATGATGCAAAATTTAGCCGTGGGTAAGGAAATATAGTAATAATATCGTGGGATATGTTCTAATATATTACTAAATAGTTTGTGAGTATGGATGTATGGATAAATGTTTGTTACTCTTTCACGTAAAAACTACTGAACGAATTTAGAACTTGGCACATATATAGATCATATCCTGGAACAACGTATAGGTTATTTTTTATTCCGGGAACACGGGTGAAACCGCGGGGGACAGATATTATAGTATAAATATCGTGGGTAAAAACGTAAAAGAACTGATTTATAAAAAAATAATATTTAGTATTCATTAAAAATGAATCTGTCAATCTATGTGGTCTAGTATTAGAATTATTTTTAATTTCAAATAGAATGTGAATCCGTTTGTAAAGTGAATCAAGAGGTAAGTTTAAAGTTTCTTTTATCTATCTAAGTGTATCCAAATATGTTTTGAGTTCCGTCTGCAGAAAATATTTTTTATTGAAATTAAGTATTTATATAGAAGATAATTAAAAACCCTCTTTTTAATAGAGAGACTTCGTGAGGTGACAACACCTCAAAATATATGAAAAAATAAAAATAATAACATGATAAATAACCTAACTAAACTATAGACAATCAAACAAAAACTAACTAAAGCTTATTATAAATTCGTACTTACGACCTTCATTACAACACTGACGTCACAACGTAGCCAAACTGTAGGCTTACAGATTATAAATACTTAAAATATTTATGTACCACTTAGTATTTAATGTAGGAGTATCACTTAATACCACAATTTGTAGATGCAGCACTTACCTAAAAGCAGTATAATATTGATTTCTCACGTGAAGTACACATAAGCACAGAGAAGGAATATGTGTCCTTACTTATTCATAGCGTAAGTGAACGAAGCTGGCCGCTTACCTAAAGAGCCTATCACACTAGACACGGATCTTTGGCCAATTAAATCATATAATAAATATGACGTGATGATTACTAAAATAATAAAACTGGAATTATAATATCTTCAAGAGAAGAGTTAATAGGCATTTTTTGGACAAACGTACCCAATACTAGGCATAGCTTTTTTGGGACCAAATATAAACCAAATTTAAAAAAAAAAGAATTATTTCGATATTTTTTGAAGACCAACACTAGTGTTCTAAAGATTTAAAAAATATTAATGATCTTAATTTGAGAATAAACACATGAAAAATTTGCAATACAAATATCTTTGAATCGTCCTACCTATGGGCACAATTATCAGAATAGTAAATATGAAATAAAAATCTCCATTAAAAACAGATCATAATAATTTTGATGTTGATAATGATAGAGATAATGAAAGAAGTACATATTGATTGCAAATTAATATCAAAACGAGACGCACATTCGATAACAGAATACTATGACATATGACAGAACATAGATTTTAAATTCATAGAAACCTTTCTCTACGATACAAGATGACCTAATACGAGAGCTCAGCCAAATAACCTTGTTTTTAACTCTAACCAAATGTTTTTTTTTAATAAATAATTTATCCAACAGGGGGCGTCGACAAACATGTCACAGCTTTAATAGATTTCCCTTTATAGTGGACAACCGTGTGACGGTATTTAAACGCTTTTGTTTCCGCGAACATATTTTGAAAATTTCATGTGGAAAATGTGTGTGTGAAAAACAACGTTAGCTAGCTATCAGTGACCTCCGCTGTCAGATGACCGGCGCCCATAGGGATTTTCATATCGAAGTTATTAAATAAACTAAACAATCCAGTCAGTAGCACAACTGGTTGGGTCACCATAACTCAGTGAAACAGCACCTTTAGAAAGTAATGTGAGAATGCGAGAGAGGACAAAAATAAGCGAATATATCATGACATTGATGTGAAAGTCTCGTAGATAAAGTCATAAACTTGGTTATTATACGTTTTATGATGATTATTCTCTTTGGTTTTGATTATAACTGTATCGCTTTATTATCGTGTTGATATACGACATTTATATAATAAAGATATGTCGATTTGGGAATAAAATACAATGACAAATACAAAATCGGCCAAGTGCGATGCGGTCTCGCACCCGAACGGTCCCGTACCATAGTACATTATTTGATTTTCATCTAAATATATAAAAGGAATGCGTGACTGACTGATTAGCTGACTGACAGATCTATCAACGCACAGTTCAAACCACTGGATGGATTGGACTGAAATTTGGTATACAGATATCTAATAAGACGGAAGTATCCGCTAAGAGAAAACTAGTGTAGGTACAATAAAAAAAAATAACTAAAATACAAATGAATTTTTAATGAAATGAGTTTCGCTAATCTTAACGAAGTCTTATAGAGGTTTTTTTACATTATCTTTGATTAGGTATGAGTCAGTAATAGTCTCTTCATTAAAATGATAACTGATGATGATGACTGACAGGCAGACAGAAAAAGAAATGATCCTATGAGGGTTCTTTTTTCCTTTCGAGACACGGAACCCTAAAAAACACACGCGTATACAATACTGAACACATAAATTCTTGTTTTTATTATTTCCAAGCATAAAATCAGCTTTCCAACTTGTAATTAGCAGAAGCAACAGGAAATATGAAAGGAAAAGGAACATATAAAATGTATCTAGAAATCGTATCAGAAGTTAATATCCACTAATGAAACACGCCGCGAGGTTTCCCATTACGTATCTGCCACAGGAAATGCTATGAGAAAAGTAAATTAATCACATGTTGCTATGTCCGTCGTTACATCAAAGAATATAATAGGTAAATATTACTTAGGAATATTTTAATTTTAATAGCTAAGTGACAAAAATAATGACACAGAAACAATTAAAATATACTAAATGATCCAATACTACATGTATTATATCTTTTCATACATGTCGATCGAGCAAGATTAATGATTTTTAAAGAAAGTTTTTTTTTTTCAAAGTCAAAGCCATATATTCAATTAGGCCCCAGGTGGGCACTTATGAAGGTCAAATTTACAGAATTTACCACCGGTTTGGAACACGGCCTTTAACTGAGAAGAGCCAGCAAGAAACTCATAAAGGCTACATTTTCTAATTATTTATTTTTTTGAATTATAACAATTCGCTTTTTACAAATTATTATCAATAAAACAAAACCACAAAACAAGCTTTACTTCAAAGCTTGGTCCCTTAGTAAAAGTTGTTCATATAGACAAGTACTTCTGGAGTAAAAGTACTTGTCTATATGCATCGCAGCTGTGACTAATAAATAAACTTTTTCAAATCCAGTTTATTTAACCGACTTCAAAAAAGTGGTAGGTTCCTTATTATACAACCTTATTCCACAAGCTACACTTTCGCTGTCTACAAAAAAGTGTCAGATTAGAGTTCCTACATAGTTATTATATCCTTTTTAATGTTTTTGAAGGTTGTTCTATTTATGGTTTAAAGTTATTTACAAATAACAGAACAACCTTCAAATTCATATTTTTATATTAGTTTTCCTTGCTAACTCATATTCCCCATAATATCGCCGTAATGGTACTGGAGTGACCTCATAACGTATCGCCCTGTGATGCGGGTCACGCATTAGCCGCCTGCGTTCAACATTTCTTTATTGATCAAGTATATAAATAAAATAGATATGATAGTCCTTTGTGTTGATTAAGTTATTTAGGTACCTTTATAAATTCCTAGCTATTGCTTCCGTTTCTCTAACGGTTTTGGAATAAAAAGTAGCCTCGGAAATGTAGCGTCATATTAGTAAAATAATTTTTAGAATCTGATCAGTAACTTTGGAGATATGTCAGCTTATCTCCAAAGTTACTGATCAGATCATATTCGAATTTATAAGCATACAAACTTTACCTATTTATAATATTAGTATAGATACATATTTTTAAAACCCACCTGGCTGGCTACCATACCTACTCAATTTAAATATTTTTTCAAAGTACCTTATATTTTTTTTGCAAAAATTCATAAAAGAAAGAATTAATGAAATAAGCTCAAAAACTAGCTTGTTCCTTAATCTGTATGTCGTCTCCATCATCAGATCAACTCCATGTCTCCATTATGTTATAGTGCCATCAAAACTACACTTTAAACATGTTTCAATCAGTCAGGTAAAAAATCAATCATCCCCTATTCTTCTACAACTAGCGCTGAAATATTTTTTTCGATGTAGGTATTGATGATTCTACATTAGAATAAACTTCCTACACTAATCATTAAAAAACTTATCGGACTAACCTAAAATCATGGTCTGGACATACATAAAAATATACGCGTCGAATTGATAACCTGCTCCATTTTTTTTTCAATTGAAAATATAATCAGTAACCGAACAGGCTTCATGAGATAGAATCTTTACCTACAGACGTTAATCAACATCCCCATCTACACAAAGTTGATCTATAGCCTCACTACCAACGTTGGGATAATATAACGTCGCTTACGCTTGTACGTGGTGCATAAAGGATTTTTTATATTCCAAAGGGGGTGAATATAAAAAACGTTTTACTGAGATGCTAAATTTTTATGTTCTGCGCGAGGATTTAGATTGAGTTAGAAGGCGAGATAATGTTCTGTAGTATTTTTGGCGGAAAACAAGAGGCAGGCGTCGGGATGTTACGTGTGATTTTTACAATGTAATAATGTTGAGTTACACGTGTTCTTTTTACAAAGGTTGTGTTGTAAAGCGTATTCGAGTGCTTTACGATGCTTGTTACCGTTACTTTTTTACGTGTGTTTTTAGAGATTGTTGAGCTTGCTTGAAAATAGTGATGCGAAAACTTCTATTCTTTATGTCAAATTCAAACCACAAACAAGAGTTTTAAATAAGTAAAATGCAAACACATGGTACTTCGAGCAAATGGTACGAGTGAAGTAACTCAGAACTTGCGGTAACATATGTCTTTGAGTTAAGTTTATTGCATTTTTTACCGAACTCGCCCGAGTGAAGCCGAGTCGAGTCGACCTTTGAATAGAGAGGATTTAGTGTTGCAAAGAATTATGCTAAAGGTTTATATGCAAAATCTTTGAGATTGTAGGAATTTTGTTTGCCTACACTAATTATTCTACTAATATTATCCTATCGGTATTACGATGGGTCTCATAAGAAGACTCAAGGGCAGAAAGGTTCTCGAGTGGCGACCACGAACCGGAAGACGCATCGTAGGCAGGCCCCACGCAAGGTGGACGACGATCTTGTGAGGGTCGCCGGAAACCGCTCATCGTGGAAATCCTTTGGGGAGCCCTTTGTCCAGCAGTGGACGTCTTTAGGCTGATATGATGCTGATTATCCTATCCTGCTAATCAGACTATACTAATATAAATGTGAAAGAAAAATCATTCTTTCACACAAAAACTACTGAACGGATTAGATTGAAACTTGGAACATATATAAATAATACTTAACCTGGAATAAAAAATAGGAAGCTTTTTATTCAGGAACTCAGGAACGCGGGTGAAACCGAAGGGTCGAAGCTAGCATATTATTAATGCGAAATTAACTCTGTTTGTCAGTTTGTTAGATATACGTGAAAATAACTAACCCATAATTATTTCTATATTTAAAAAAGATCCTCAAGTTTTACATCTACGGTTGACAATAAACAGAACAGCCTTCTAGTGGCAACTTCCGACGGAAGCGACGCGATTCCCGCCATTATTGATTTATTTGCCAGATATCCGGTTTTACTGTCTGTTTATTACAAAAAAAAGGTAAAAATATTTCATTGAGTACGTATTTGAAAAATGTTATTAGCGATGATAGCTTAGAGGTGGTAATGTTGAATGCCGTGAAGAGTCGCATGTTCGAATCCTACAGTAAGCCTGAGCTTTCGATAAAGGAAAAAATTCCTGAGGAAATTATACCACATAGAAGTAATCGCCAAGCTGGTTGAAAATTAAGGCGAAGTGGTAGTGACGTCGGATGCCGAGACGAAGGTCCCGGGTTCGAATCCTACAATGAGCTTGAGCTTTCGGTGAAGGAAAACATCGTGAGGAAACCATAGCACGGTGGTAGGGTACTTTGTAGTACCCGCCTGGCTGGCTACCACCCTCAAGTTGAAATTCTGTCGCCAAGCACCTTTCGGTGTGTTCCGACAGCTGCACTTGAGAGCCAGTTCCCTTCTAGGCTTTGTGTGCTTGCCATCATCGGCCACATCATCACTGACCACGGTGAGATTGTGGTCAAACACAGGCCTAAACATAGTAAAAAAAAAAAAAAAAATCTGTCGCCATCGTTTCTTGGAGGTTGAATTTAAAAAATAAAATTCTTAGCGGATGCCTACGTCATAATATCTATCTGTTTGCCAAATTTCAGCCCGATCCGTCCAGTGGTTTGTGCTGTGTGTTGATGAATCACTCAGTCAGTACAGAAATTATATACGTAATACTAATATTATAAACGTAAGAGTTTGTATGTATGTTTGTTGCTCTTTCACGCAAAAACTACTGAACGGATTTGAATGAAACTAGGCACATAGATAGATCATACCCTGGAATAACATATAGGCTACTTTTTAACCCGGGAACCCTGTTGAAACCGCGGGGATAGCTATTATTTTTTTTTTTTTTTATGGACATGAAGGTGCAGCCAGAGGTGGCTACGACACCCTTACGCGGACTTATAGATATATATGATAGAAAAATTTTGGGTAACCACGCCTGAGGGCAGTCGGATTACTTCTAGCAGCTCTCCAACCGCCCCCAATTAGTCATAACTCGTACTATGCCCTCCCCTCCCCCGGTAAGTAATTTAATATAACAAATGGATTTGGCAAAATGAAAATTTTAATTAAATATTGCATAAAAACTTTCACATAACTTTCCAATTTTATGCTACCAACTACAAATTTGAGCATCGAGCTACGTCGGCTAACTGGAACTTGGTCAAAGACCACCTCAAAGATTTCACGCATGGCTTGCTGTTGGAAATTAAGCTCCATTCACTTACACAGAGTGTACCAGTAAGATAGGCCCGTTCTCCGGGATTATGTTTTGTCCCGGGAACAAAATATCCAATAGTTAACTTATTCTATAGTAAGTTTTATCCAATGCCGTTTATGCGTGACTGTGTAACAAATATTAAACAATAAACTTTCACATATTATTAGTTTTTTTTAGTTTATTATTTTAGTTTAGTTAATTTTTTTGTTTACTTTATTCTATAATATACAATATTTACAATTATTTACAACAATTATACAAACTATATATAAAAAAAATCCTTGAGGCGGCCGCTGCTGCCAATCAACGGCAAGGTTCCCAGAAGGCTGGCAGCGTTTGTATGGCCAAGCTAACGCGTTGGCGGAAAAAGCTCCCCGCCCGCCGGTCCCCTGTGACCTAGCTCCTAAAATCTTTTTTGTTGTAAATATTAAAAAAATTACCTATAGTATTTCTTTTTTAGTAAATTAGATTTGTCTGATACTGTTAATGAGAAAGAAGATGGACAACGAGGTAGACTGACCACCTGTATTTTCAGACAAGCAGGCTAAGCAACATTATGATGGCGATGATAACTCAGTGGTAGTGACGTCGAATCCCAAGATGCAGATCGGGTCCTACAATGAGCTTCAGCTTTCCGTGAAGAAAACTATAGCACGGTGGTAGGGTACTCCGGGTAACTTATCTTTGTTATGTATGGAAGTTAAAAAATTTATCAAAAAAAAATAAAACGATAAGCAATCTAGGTTTCGTAGTTAAATTACCCGTTATTTTAATTTCCTACATAATAAATGTACAAAATAATTATTAATTATATTAATATATAGCATTGAACACAGCCTGTATATTACTTTGAACTTCACTCCGGTCGTTTACGGATAAACGAACTTATGAAAGGTTAGAAAATATCGAACTTCTTCTCAAAGAATCGGCAAATTTTACCTGTAGGTACCTAATCAAATAATATACTTGAAGTGGCCGTTTATTTCGTCTATTTTCCTCGACTGTCATAAGCTACTCGTTAGTTACCACTTACAATAAAGCTGACGAAATGCTTGCTTACCTACTTAACTTCAAAACATTTTATAAAATTATAAAAAAAAATAAGATTCTCACAACGAGCCCTTTCATTAGATGTATCACACAATATAATTTGCAAACCTATTTTTTAATTTTCTAATTAACCCCCCAAAAGTGCCCCCCATGTTTCAAATTCATTTATTAACGTTACACGTCCGTGTTTAGGTCAGACACAGAAGTGATTCTATTAGGGTTCCGTTTTTCCTTTTGAGGTACAGAACCCTGATACAAAAAACACTACATATATTTTTTATAAATTAAAGTGTTAAATGATATTTTTAGTTAGTCCTATCATATTTTCTAATGATTACTTTCACTCCTGCAATTATGTCCTTTGTTCGACCAGCTGTCAACCAATAGAACTCCTTTTCAACCCTACTATCATTTTAACACTGCAATGCTGGCGTAGGGTCGAATAGATACCGCAAAATTTATTACTGGCCCTTTTATCTTAATGACATACCCTACTCCACAGTAATCTCAAAATGTATGCAAAGATCTCTGCAACGTGTGTAAACAAATTAGTAGATTATTTAGATTCTAAAGCCCGTTGCGAGCTCAGTGGGGCAATCATATAACTTTGTTGCAATTTTAACAATGTTGAAAAGCACTATTTGAATAGAGTTACCAAGACATAAAAAAGTTATCAGAAACCCGCTACATTTAACTGGTTTCAATAAAAAATTGATTGCAACAATATTTAAAATTGTTATATGATTGCCCCACAGATTGAAACAAAAAACCGAATAAGTACCTACGAGTCAGACTCGCGCACCAAAGAGGGTTAATTTCTTATGTTACTTTAAATACCATAGACTTTTTTCATGTAATCTATAGAGCTATTTGCCTTTATTTATATTTTCAAAATTTTAGGCCTCGTTAGGTTTGAAATAACTTAAAAACGATATAGGTTATTTAAAATTATAAAAACTATTTGAAATTCTCACAACAAGCTTTTTAATTTTTTCTCAAGTCTCCAGAGTTTTATAAGTATAAATGGTTATTTTGTTCTTAATAAACCGTCAATCGTATACAAATTCAGAATCACATACACCTTACATGACATTAGTACCTACTAAAATACTTCTTGCGCCGGGCAGCCTGTCGCTAATTCAATTAGCTTGGTTAACGAACTGAAATGTCGCCCCAAGAGGCTAGGGTTGCCACCGTAAATATAATTAAGATTTGGACATTTACGTATACATTCATTTTTGTGGAAATATTTTGTCAGGATAGTCAGTTGAGTATGGTATTAATTTTTTTTTTTATAGCATTGAACACAGCCTGTATATCACTTTGAACTTCACTCCAAGTCGGATATGAGTCTTTGAAGATGTCATCCTAGTCTTTTGTTATTTGCGTCAAAATTAGAAAAGCATTTGACTACCTTTTCTTATTATAGTAGTCATCATATCATCAAGGATCTCCACAATGGCCGGTCTTGCGCTACCCGCATCCAGCGGTTTCCCGCGACCCTCACAAGATCATCGGTCCACCTTGTGGGGGGCCTGACCACGCTGCGTCTTCCGGTTCGTGGTCGCCACTCGAGAACCACTATAAGTGCGACCGCGCAACGGGATGAAAGGCATACGTAAAAACCGCCCATTCCCCGCGCAATTTCCTTTATCGACATCCCCTGCTCCCCTCTATTGTCATAGGCGTGGTCAGAGATAACAATGGTTCCAAAATGACTTTGGCGACGACGAACACACTTTTATATTTAACAGGTACCTTTTCATGAAAAATATGTTATTTAAATATAATTTATATTGTAGTTTCGAAGTAGTAAAGTTATAATTCAATGAGAGAGAATTTTATATTTATTTTCTCGAAGATTAAAACGGTGAACGTTTACCGAGTGAATAACCTTTACTGAGCTAAAAATATACCTGAAGGGTTTAGACTAGACAGTAATAATTATAATGATGTTAAAGCTTTACTTTTCATCATAAAATACAAAGACTTCTCTTCCATTTTTATTTCAAAACCAGCTTTCTCCCCGTGGTTTCACCCGTGTTTCCGAAGTATCTTATGTTTTTCCGGGATGAAAAGAAGCTTATATGTTATTCCAGGGTATGATCTATCTATGTGCCAAGTTTCACCCAAATCCGTTCTGTACTTTTTTCGTGAAAGAGTAACAAACATTCATCCATACAAAAAACATTCGCATTTATAATATTAGTAGGATTCTTGCTAAATCGTTTTATTTTTTATTTTTTTTTTTTTTAAAGGACTAAAGTTGGTAGCCTCTGATGGCTGCAGCAACCTTACCGGACAAATCGGCGAGGGCAGAGGGCTCTCAGCCGGGTAATATTTAGGTAACAACGCCTGAGGGCACCCCCAAATGGGGTACGAACCTCGGCTCAGGGCGTTACCGGGGGAGGGGGAGGACTTTGTACGAGTTACAACTAATTGGGGGCGGTTTGCTAAATCGTTCGGCGTTCTCATTTGAATAGATTTTTTTAAATTATTTTTCAACCTTATGCATACTCCATATTCTAAAGGGGAACTATTACGAAAGCTATTATAATAACGTGTTTGATAATTTATGGAAATTAAAATATCCTATCAATTTGTTATGGAACTGCCACTCGCTGTAAGTTAAGCTAATAGCTATAGTTTGATAGCAAATTTCAGCGAGTTATAGTTTCGACGAAAGTTTATAAAGTACATAATATTACGAATAGAGTATAAAACTTTACAGTTTAAGTAATTCATTGCCAAAATTGTCTGGTATAATTGAGGTATCTTATTATTTTTGTGAAGAGGTGGAACATAGCGTTTTTTTGACAGCTTGACTGGGGATGTACCTCCACTATACAGAATACCGCTGCCATCCTGCGCGTGAGTAAAGTCACTAGAGCACATAGGGGAAGGAAAATTGACCAGCAAGAGTGATGCCTTACTCAGAACACTGATAGCTTTGATTGGTTTTCAGAAAATCCTCTGGCATTGCAAGCGTCCAATAGGCTACAATAACCACTTACCATCAGGTTAGCTGTATTGTTGCCGACTTCGTGGTATATTTTTTTAAGGAATTTGCACAAAATCCCATCGAAAATATAAATTGTTTTAAGAATAACATCCCTAGAGAGGTGGCGATAGAGTAACACCAATTAAAAAAATTGGACGCCAACCGCGAGTCAAGATTGCGCAGTTTATTTGCCACGAATTTTATAAACTCACTCAATTTAATTAACTTTAAAATACCAGTTTCTACCTTTTAAGTTAGTGTAGTGTGTGAATAATGATAAATATAAATAATGTTAGTACTATTATAAAAGAACACATCAACAAAGTGTCTTCCCCTTAAGTCAAATTAAACTAAAGAACATTGAGTGAACATATTCATAGACTCATTAGCCTAGAAAGCCTACAGTAGGTGATGTATGAAAAAAATCGAGATTGTGCAGGTATATGGTACATACAGCTAGTTGTTAGTGTATACTAAGGCTGATCAATAGACCGTGCTTAGACTTTACTCAGACTTTACTTAGGTTATAAACCTACGTAATAAAGTAAATATTTGTGTGTTTAAATTTGTAGCCAAGTTTTTGGTAAGTCGTCGATTAGATGCACTTAGGCTTTGCTTAGCACACACTCAGAGAGATTCGAAGATTGTATTATAAATACCGACTTTGTACGGTAAAGTCTGAGCAAAGTCTAAGTACGCTCTATACTATATCTCAGCTTAAGTTTTTTTGATCTCGACTTTTACTTATTTCGTACCTTTCAACAAAGCCATCGATTTATCGAATACAATTTTTTAAGAGAAAAAATGTACGCAAATCTAAATACAAGATAAAAGATGATACACTTCAAAAGAAAATAGGTACTTAATAAACCTTCCTCGTACCCTCCGGAAATCTGCTCCCCATATTAACTAGACGCAGTATATTTTATAACTGAAAATATAAAGATACCTTGACCGATTGCTTTGATCTCTTACTTTTTATAAGGGTCTCACTTGTGATATAAAGGTAGGAGATAAAGTATTGGAATAAAGAATATATATCTGAATGGAAACCCTTTGGAATATTGTTTTGATATTTACTTTCTGAGCATGGAAATTTTACCTTATGTTTATGATCACAAAGGTGTGATTGCGCGAACAGACAGCTATTTCATAAACTTACAACAAAAAGATTGAAATAGGAGGACGACTCAAAACAAAGAACATCTACAGACCTTCGAATTTCATTTTATGGGGTTAATAACCCACTCAAAGGTATTAGTTATTACTAGGTGGATGCTTCGGAATGTAATACTTTCATTTAAGTATATTCGGTTAGTCATGGTAACAACATTGAATTTTTTATTGTTATATTTTGGTCAGGTAAGATTAATTTTTACGATGAAAAGTTCGAAATTATTTTCATGTTTTCAGAGTGGATCCCATAGTAAAAATAATATAATAAATAAATAAATATCTCGGGACATTTCTTCACACACGGTTATCTGATCCCAAACTAAGCAGAGCTTGTACTATGGAAACCAGATAACTGACATACTACATATACTACCTCCTTATTTTTTAAATACAGACTCAGGACAAATAGACATGTTCATGCACACAAATGTTTGTTGTGGATGAACATGTCTATTTGGATAGGAATCGAACCCACGACCGGCGGCGCGATAGGTGGCGTCTTAACCAACTGCGCCAACTGGCCTGTCAAAAATATTATACCTATCATCTTGAGCATTGTTTGTACTAAATGTAAAGTAAAGTATTATCTATCCATCTATGTAGTATATCAGTCCATATACACTCATATTTCAGTGTCAATACATAAATCAGAAATGTATCTCCCAAACAACACGTAAATAATGTAAGCGTTTCTCGCATCGTTGTCTAGACTTTTTAAAAAGCAAAACGTCCCAAACAAAGCTGTGCCAAAGTCCAGACTGGGCAGCGAGAGTAAAAAACAAAAAACTCGCGACAAATGTATGAAAGCCATAACTCATCAGGCCTTCTGGCAGAAAGCCAGTACCACTGGAGTAGAATGTAAATTCAATACTGTAGGAATCGAAGCTACTTGGCAGAGTTGCCAGTAATGCTATATAGGGTTATTTAAATTTCTACTCGTATTGGGAATTCTGTTGACGGTAGCATTAAAGACTTAAAAATATAATACACGATAAAACTGAAGTGGCTGAAGTTCATATTACAAGCTTTTTGGTGAAAGCAAAGATCGTAAAGAAACCCTAAAAGTACTTAATAATAAATAAATAAAATAAAATACATTTATTGCAAGTAACCAAGAGACATTAATGCTTGGTTGAGAAATAATAATCTAAATCACGTAAAATTGGACAAAAGCACTAAGTCAGTGTTGGGATATGTTATGTTAGAGGAGGCTTTTATAGTAGATGGTCTTAAAATTGCAACTTATGAAGAAAAAGTACCTAATTATGACTCGTTTTTCACTCGAAGACCAACTTGACTAGCGAAATACCTCCTACAAAATGCCACAGACAAATATTTTTGTCGTGTTCTTACGTGTGAATAAAGTCACTAGAGCTATTTCTGTGTAGGAATAGCGCTGGCTGAACTTCTATCTATTAGTAAATGATCTATGCCCGGTAACTTATTATCAAACAGGCGTATGCGGCTTTACCGACCGTAAAAAATGAGGTTGAGTTTACCATGTAACTAATAATGATAGAACTAAAACGTTGCTCTCATTGCAAAATCAGATAAAGTCTATTAGGTGATGACCACGGAAAAATACATTATCAGTAAAATAAGCGAAAAACCATCGATTTTCATCAAGCAATAGTCACTTGTCATAAATTCGTAGGAAATATAAAATTCGCCAATCCTCGCATCGAGACCGCATGAAATCATTTTTTACGATAACACTCGAAAAGCCCAAAAAATTATCGCTGACGAGGTTCCAAAAAGCGTCTCCAATTTCTATAGGTCACCCGCATAGTTTATATTTCCAATAGTTTGGTTCGTGATCAAAGTGGCCGTCTCATCGAAGAGCGGGTCTTAGCAGATAAATCCTTTAAACGGAGTCATGATTTATTGTAAGGCGCCAACTAAACGTTCGACATATTTTGAACCATTATAATTAGAGGAAAAATTTTTTTTGGACCACGAATACGTGAATTCGTGGTCCAGGGAAAGGTTGAGGGTACCAGGCCACGAGGCAGATCGCCTTGAGGTGGACTGACCAGATAAAAGCGGCAGTAAATGGATCATCATCACTATGCATGAGGTAGGCGACCATCAGAGCGCGGCGGTGTGTTGTGAAGCTTGCCACCAACACCTGAAGTGATGACCACGAACACTCTGTCGAGTGACACCGACAAAGAAGAAATTAGAGGAATTTTATACATGGGTTATTTAATTGAATAGTAGGGAGAGATTTATTTCTTTTCGTTGTATATGGGTATGAATCATAGAATGGCACGATGGCCGTATCAAAATCATTATTTGCTGAAAAATCCGCTCCTCTTGATAAAAAGACTAGCCTAAAGTTTTATTGAATACCAAATCAATGCGTCCCAGGACCTCAAAATGAATACAATATTTCAGTCTTACAAGATATAGGCCAGATTTTATTATATCTGAGCGTGAAATTGTCAGCGATATTTCGACAGCCCTTTTGATTCAGTTTATTTAAATTTTGCCTTTGGCTACCATTTTTTCTCAGAACCAATTATTACTTTTTTATAGTCTACCGATTCGACTAAGGGATTAATTTATGCCTTTTTTGCTTTATAACATCATAATCGGATTTTCATTGAGTTCTCTTTATTTTTCTTTGATCGTTAAAATAGTAAGATCGAACTTTATTATTTTAATTTATTCAGATAATTTCGCCAGAAAGACATTTTATTTTTAAATTATCTTAATTATTATATTTGTTTATTTACGTGTTTGTTATATAACTCCTCCTAAACGGCTGGACCGATTTGGATGAAATTTTAATGAGATCTTGGATGGTTGAAAATACAATTGGACCCGGTAGGTGGCACTGCTATTAATATACATGTTTGTATTTAGGTACCATCTTTGACCAAATTATCAGACACTGTTTTTTATACCATACTAGCTGTTCCACGCGGTTTCACTCGCGTTCCCGAGCTAAAAAGTAGCCTATAACCTTCGGGAATAAAGTAGCTTCCTATTATTGAAAGAATTTTTCAAATCGGTTCAGTAGTTTCGGAGCCTATTCAATGCAAACAAACAAACAATCAAATCTTTCCTGTTTATAATATTAGTATTATATTATATATACCATAAAGCTCATTGGATAATTTTCTAAGCCGGACATGATTCACATGTTAACAACTCTTTCTCCGTTTCTCAATGAGCTCTGACAATAATTAATTGGCAACATTTAGTGTGTCAAACACAAGCCTATCCAAGATAAATAAATAATTATAAAGTCTAGTACAAAATATAAAAACTGCATTTGCAAATCCATATCAAATAATACTTTACTACAGATCCGTGGTTTAAGTTTAAAGCTTTGTGTGATTTAAATTAGAGAACTCATCATCATCAGCATGTCAGCTGAAAGACACACACTGCTGGATAAAGGCCTCCTCAAAGGATCTCCACAATAGTCAGTCTTGCACTATCCGCATCCATCAGTTTCCCGCGACCCTTACAAAATTGTCGGTCCATCTTGTGGCTGGCGTACGATGCGTTTTGCGATTCGTAGTCGGAATGTTGGAACTGTTCTAAATTGATCTATTCACAACTACCTTTCCGGCCTGCCATTTTTAACTATGTATAAGTCTGTGACCACAATCTCACCGAGGTCAGTGGTGTAAGCACACAAAGCCTAGAAGAGAACTGGCTCTCAAGTGCAGCTGTCGTAATAATTCAGCCTGCATTGTCTTTTGAAATAATTTGTCGAAGATAATCGCTGTCCGCGTTTATTTTGTACTTGAAAGAGTCGCAGGTGAAACAGATGTCCAAAGTTTTATACCCATGTCAGGTCCGGGGAAATGTCACGCTTACTTGAATTGTTGGGTATTGTTTTTGAAATAAGAAAAAACATTAAATAAGCACAATTTTAATTTGACATCCGTATTTATTGGCTTAGCTGAGTTTGAAAACATCGATCATAAAAGTACTAAACGTTATTTAGCTTACTTTAGGTATTTTTTTTTGTTTCTTTTTTATATTCTACTATTTAGTAGATATTTAACAAGCAAGAATTAACCAAAAAGTTCAGATTTAAGTATGTCCCTTATCAGCAGCAATAAGTTTTTGAAGAGTTCTAGATTTAGATGAAGCCTTCTGAAAAAAAAAATTATAAATCATTTTATGTAAAACTAACATTAGAATATCTTTACACAAGGACAGCTCAGTGGTAGTTATCGAATGTGGTGACGAGGGCCCCGTTTTATCCAAGAATTAAGGAAAACATTGTGAGGAAACCATGACACGGTGGTACTTTGTAGTACCTACCTGGATACATTTAAGTTGAAAATCTGATGCCAAGCACCAACCTGCAAACACACAGGTTCTAGCAGTTACACGTAAAATTCTAGGCATTGTAATAGGTCGGCAATACATTAGCAATCCTCCTGTTATTGCTGATGGTGACGTAAGAGGGCGTTCAAGTATTTCGTAACCCAATTTGGGGGTGGGGGGTCTTGTAAAACGTTACGATGCGTTACAGAGGCGGGGAAGGGGAGGGGTCAAACAATGCGTTACGTGACATTGTATTTTTTTATTTAAATAAAAACTAGGGAATTAAAATCTGCCAAGTTGGTTACCTTTTTCGTTAAAAATGACAACGACATTTAGGTGAAAATGGTGGGTGTTACGTAACGTTCAGGGAGGGGGACAGAAAAATGTTACATGGGGGGTCAAAAATCTTAAAAAATTGAGTTACGTAATACTGGAAAGCCTAGGAGGCTTACATACCACCAAGTAGACCATCTTTCTGAAAGTCAGTTTTTATGACATAAAAAAGTAGAGTGTACCTACTGAGCAAAAGGTCGCTACATGTGTCAGCCAATAAAATAGGATCTAAAGTTAACTTGACAGCGCTCACATTTAATTGCTGGCGATAATACTCTTGCGTGATTTTGAAAGCTCCACAGTTTAGTTACAGTCGAAGATACAGAATTCTGAGTAGAAGGAGCAGTATTCGGACTAGGTAGGAAATAATAAATTTTAGTCAAAGTCCCATAAATTTTAAAAGATTCTTGTTATTAGTACTAGCTACCGCCTCGCGGTTTCACCCGCATTCCCGAGGAAACTTATATTTTCCCGGGATAAAATGTAGCCTATATATTATACGACGGTAATTATAAAAATAAATAAATATCTTGAGACATTTCTTCACACACGGTTATATCCCAAACAAAGCAGAGCTTGTACTATGGAGACCAGATAACTGATATACAACTTTTTTTTTTGTAAATACATACTTTTATAGATAATTACACCCTATCTATCTATGTGTTAAGTTTAATCTAAATCCGTTCAGTAGGTTTTACGTGAAAGAGTAAGCAATATCCATTCATCCTCACAAATGTGTCTCATTATATAGTAAAAGTTATTCATAACGATGATATGCCTGAAAATTTCACTATTATGTTGAATTTATAACACAGGCCATGAGAGAATCTTTTTTTTTTTCTAATATAAAAATTCTTATTGCGGAATCGTAGATTATTATTTACAAGATAGATAGATAACACTTTATTGTACATAAATCAACATTTAAAAATAAAAATAAAAGCTTAATATTATGAATGTACAATGGGCGGTCTTATCGCTTACAAGCGATCTTTTCCAGACAACCTTTCGATGGATAGAAATTGACATATAGACGGTGGTGTATTTTTAATAAGTGCATCTTCTATATTTAAAAAAATAAATAAATTTAAAAAACAATACATATATATATACCTATTTTACATATACATATACATAAAAACTACACATACTTATTTATATTATAGTCATATATACCTACATCATATATATTTATATAATTAATATAAAGCATAAACATAGTACATAATACATACCCAATTCATCTTTCATTTTCATGATTGGAGATTTCTCAAAGACGATCCATTTGTCGTGCATTTTTCTCCAATTCGGGTTGAGTATAACCGGTAAAATCAGTTTTCCTGCATATTTGCGGCTGCGTGTTGTTATGCTGCTCATTATCATGCTTTTCAATATAGGGCTGTTCCTTATTGTGGTTCTTTTTATTGAGTCGCTTGTTATTTTCGTCATATATTCTGGTGTCGTTGAATATTTCTTTTCTGGAATATACAGGGTGCCGATTTAATTACCAACATCCTTCTATTAGGTGAATCAGCCTACGACGCCTTTGTTGAGCAGTGGTGGAGTCTTTTGGCTGACGTGATGATGATGACGTTTCACTAAATGTCCCTTATTTTGTATTCTATGATTTTAGCGCGGATGTTGTGTGGAAGTTGGAGTCTTTTATTTGCTCGGCAAAATCGTTCAAAAATTAGTACCAGTCCATGTAATCCAAATAGGTACTGCGGTTGTGCGTAGTACTTATTTCGTAAAAACAATTATCATTCACAAATTGCATTGTTTCATCCATTCGTGAAAACGGTTTTGAGCTGCTAGTAGATAGTAGTAATACAAAATTACGTCAACCAGTGACGTCAAAAATGAACCTTACGTCGTAACAGTGAATTCGTGAATCGTGAAAATTCCCATTTGACGTTTGCAATAATTATCGTAATTTTTAACGATTACTGGTACGAATGTAGGTTTGATGTAACTGGGCTTTTTGTCAGTCCTTATCAGGTTTGACGGCATTGTATAGGATTAGACAGAAGACTAATATTTGGTAACTAATCCAGCAGGATCTCCGTCTCTGTCAAGTCCCACACAAGTAAGTAAGGCATTGTATAGGCCAATTGTTATAAAAATAATTTTAAGATAGCGTAAGTCTAATTTATAGAAAAATGTAGCCTTATAACTTAATTTTGTATCCCTGCGCGGCAACGCATGAATGATACTGATGTTGCAAGTGTCCATATACTACGTTAACCACTTACCACCGGGTACGCAACGAGCGTATGGCTTGTTTCTCGATATTGTAGTAAAATAATTAATACTAACTAACTAATAGTTCATAAGGTTTCTTCACCTTAACAGGTCTTAGAATAACTCTTTTTATATTTGCCCACGTATTTCTTATTGCTTCCTGAAACAATATAATTTTGTTATTTACTTCGTATACTACTACAATATTTTGGTCATAAAAAAATATAATAAACGATAAAAACATAAAAAAAATTAACTCACTAGAAATTTGGAAATAATTTTCAAACGACTGAGCGGATTTTCTTGAGACAAAGCTAAGAACACTCTCAATTAAGTCACCTTTCAAACAAAAAACACTTAATCAAAATCGATCCATCCGTTCTGGAGATATGAGGCCACTGACACACACACACGCGGACAGACAGACACGTAAAACTTCGTTCTTGCGTCAGGGTTTAAAAATAAACATACTTACGCCAATATCACTTGGTAAATTACTCAAAAATTCAGCCACATTCCCATGAGACCTGTTCACAAAAAAGGCAACTACTACATATGCGATTAGAAATCGCATTTTAAAATTCCAAATTATTTACATGAAATGGTTCCACGCACAATACATGTCTCTCTCGCTATGATAACTTATAACAATGATTGATTTCTGATCTTACTTCCTAACAAAATATTATTAAATGAAGCTTGACAGGATATAAATGAAACAATATTGCTTATGGGCATTGTGATAGTGCTATTGTAGGTAGTCTACCTACACGTTATATTGAATAGAATTGATGTACTGCAACCATTCAATGTTTGGTCGCTAGATTGTAAACTATCTTCCATTGGCCTTAGTGCAAATTGCTGTAGTATAACTTATCTTACTTAAGAAAGTACTAGAAGTAGTAAGAGAATAATAGTAAGAAGTCGTTTTTAGCATTAACTTTTTTGAAGATATAATAATAGAAATAGTTTCATAAACTATAATCTGACTACAAAAACTAGATAAAACGTTTAAAACCCTTCCTTTTGGCTTTGTCGTAGTTTGGTAAAAAGTGTAGCCGGATCAGCCGATATCACCCGGATCTATAACAATTCGATTGACATCTCATTCATCAAAATCGGGTGAGTACATAAATATATAATAATAATCCGGAAAAAAACAGCATCCTTGTTAAGGAGAGTGCGAGGTAGCCGGAACAGTATTCTGAAGACAGTAGCGGATCACAGTGGATCGCCGATTATGAGACACTTTGTGCGCACGCACATGGGCTCTAATCGATTGGTGTGTTCATAATTTGTCCTGTTGTTTAAATGTAAAATTTATACTACTAACATTAGAAACTAAGTCTTTACTAACCAATGGATCTTTGATATCTGATTAAATAAATAAATTATTATAAATACATATATTTATACATAATTTATACATACAAAGACTGCTAAATAATACTCTCTCCGTATTCGTAAAATAGTCAATTATGTAGATTTAGAAATATTTAAACAAAAATGCAACAAGACACACATATGGCTGTATTTATTACCTATAGATATAACAGTGACTTGAGGCAGGAGTTATGTGGAAAGTGGCTCAAGAAAGACACGAATGGAAAAGGTTAGAGTTAGGAGGCCTTTACCGACTGGCAAATAGATCTACAGAAAGAAGCAAATAAACTAGACTAAAATCTTTGATCAGAATTAGAAGCTATATCCTAAATGTTAAGATACGTCTTACATTGTCCATAAGAGGTTAAACATTATTTCACATACACTAATGTACTAAAATACATATACAAACTTTTTGGATGGCGTTTTGCAAGAGAGTGACGTAACAGTTCTTGGGCTTGAAAGTCGAGGCTTGTCGTCGACACTACTTGTGGAATAACTTCGGCTGAGTCATGTGGTAGAGGTACTATGAGAGGAAATATTTTTTGGCGAGGCACATCGCTCGTAGAACTGACGGCCGCTGGGGCAGAAAAGTTCTCGAGTGGCGACCACGAAACGGAAGACGCAGCGAGGGCAGGCCCCCCACAAGGTGGACCGACGATTTTGTGAGAGTCGCGGGAAACCACTGTATGCGGGTAGTGCGAGGTAGTGCATCTTGGAGACCCTTGGGATCCTTGACATGATGATGATTCACATAAAGTTAATCCAAATATCGTTGAAGTTCATAAATTGTTTAATTAAAACTCGGCTCAAAATTAGAATTCTAGTATCACTTGGATAGGATGACAACTTGACGATAGTTCAATAGGATTTAAACTTGGCGACGAGTCAATGACATATGGTGACATTGTTGATTTAATTAAATGTCAAAAAAGCCCAATTAAGACTAAGCCAGATTAATTATTAAATTAATCTTAATGTGGTGTGACAATAAAGCCTTATCTATCTATCTTTTAAGTCGCAAAAATAATAAATCATTATTTTTATAAATATCGTTTTTGAACTTTAATTTCCCTTTTCCAATTTCCATATTTCTAAACAATAAAGCGCAATGGTCAAATCTTACCTTTTGTTAGAAACATTAGTTAAAAACTTCTTAATTTTATAGGAAGGCTGAGACTCGTATACTTTCCACTCACTGTATCATCAGCGTAACTCAAAGCTACCCCTAACTGCTTGGGCGGTGACTCTCACTTTTGAAGAGCCCTTCGTAGTAAAAGGGCGATATTTCAGTTGTACAGATGAAAAATACAAAGCCCACTGGTAAGCGGTTTGTAAACTTTTATTTTATTATTATTATATTTTGTTTGCGTTGCTGTTTTATCACGAAAATAGAAACTAAATGTATATTTTGTTATGTGTACAAATAATATGATTGTATTAAATTCAAACTGGACATTGGCCTGGTGGGGGTGAGATGAATTGAAAAGAATAAAAATGATCGAATTGATATGATTTTCTATGACTAAACCTACAAAAACAAGTATGATATATGATAAACGGCCAAGAAAACATGATTTTCTTCAAGATAGCAGCAACATGATTTTTTTGTCGTTTTTATAGATAATGGTACGGAACCCTTCGTGCACGAGTCCGACTCGCACTTGGCCGGTTCTTATTATTTATATTCTTCTTTTTGTATATCCAAGTAATTTGCAAAATAAATCAAAAATGTTATAGAATAGTATAGAATACACTTTATTGTTTACACCACAAAAATAGGACAAAAAAGAAAGAAAAAAAAGACAAATTAAATAATATAGTGGCCTTATCGCAAAAGCGATCTCTTCCAGGCAACTTTTGGGTAATAAGATAGGTTATAACTTTTTTACCTTAAACAATAGGGTAGTTGACACTGTCAAAAATAAATGACCAAACACTAACCAATGCATAAAACATCTAAAAACACGTTGAAACATCAAATACGTTGTAAATTTAATGCTTTTTATGATTTTTAATAATCAGTGGAACCACTAAGAGTAGATGATTTGATGCTGTGAAACTATGACGTCATAGTGTAATATTTCATACAAAATTCCATATAAACTATCGTTTTGACATTTATTAAAAAGTTGCTGATTTGATATGTCAGTCAACTACCCTATTTCATCGGACGGTAAAAATACATTGGTTCAACCAACTGGCAGTCACAGTTCTACAATCAAGCACCAAGTGGGGAAGCAAACAATAAAATATTCAACAGGGTAAAAGCGTTCCGATGTTGTCAGACTCTAACTTTAGTACATAATTGCTTCTGGAACGGACAGTTGTGTAATTATAAGATATATATCTATGGGGCTATGATTTATTTTTGGGTGAGCAAAGGTAAAGATAAATATGGAATTAGATACTTTTTTACTTACTATTTGTATTGATCGATGGGCTACTTTTATAGATATTTTATTGATGATAGTTCAACGGTCTGTTATATTTAGCCCTGATATTGTCTTCAGTTCTTAATTTTTCTTTACTAGCTATTTCTAATAAAACTAATATGTTATTCCAAGGCATGATTTACTCGTAGTATCTGTGTGCCAAGTATCATCGAAATCCGACCAATAGTAGGATAGCCTTCTCTTATCAAGTCTTATATATTATTGTCTTTGGAGTTGTTCGGATTACACTTAAAATGAGAAGACTCAACAATTAGGTGCCTGTACTGTACTGAAAAACAGATTTCAGCAAAATCTTAAAACTACTTTAATAAAACATATTTTCAAGTCATTAATAAACATTTTCTCATTTCACAAAGATATGTAAGTAATTAATGGAAGCAATATCTTTACAAAATTAAGAACTCTCTAACTTGTGTTACTAAGAATTAATTAATAGGGACCTCTCAATATTTCGTGAATGGATACCTATTTTAATACAGCCTTAAATTATATGTAAGACAAAGAGAGAGAGAGTGTGTGAGAAGGACGGGGATATTGGATGTCAGGGACACCTGCCTCTGATTTATTTGTACGAAAGAATCTGGATTTTAAAGGAAAAACGGGGAACGAACGTACTTTCGTTTTTGTTCTGTTTGTACATATTTGTAGCAGTATTTTTTGTGGGATTCTTTGAAATAAAGCTTTTTATCTAAGTAATCTTAGGTAAATTACAATTCAATAATTAGAAAATTTGACTAATTCAACCTCCAAATTAGGTACTAACTAAAATAACTGCCTATGGATACAGAGAAAATAAATTGTAATTTTCTCATTCAGGACAAACATTTGTGCGCATGAACATGTCTGTTTGTCCTGTCTGGGTATAATTATCTTCTTTTTTCATCAACTATCGGAAAATATAAGAATTTTTGCGTAACACATCGTTAGAAACTCGTAATTTATCCGACACGTTCGATTAACGCCCACGTGATTGGGCCGTCGGTACCAGCGGGTATTATGACCATCATTTTCCTTTTCGTCATTATGCAATTAGACCCTTGAAGGGTCGCTATAATTGGTACAAATGACCGGAAATTTTGTGTCACTATCTCCCGGTCTATAACAAAATACCGAATACAGCCAAATAACTTTATGTTGTGTTCCTGCGCATGAGTAATGACGCCAGAGCTCATCAGGTCAATGATCAACAACGCGAGTTTTACTTATTTACTCGAGGTGTGGATTACTAAATGGTTTGTGTCGATAGGCTATAATAACCGCTTACCATCAGGCCTTACATTTGTTTAACGTCTTTGTTGTATATAAAAAATACAAAATTAGACCCCCAAATACGTACAATCACTTGGAGGGAGAAATATAATTCACAAGTTGACAGTATCTTTTGACATGTACGAGGGGTAAACAGGGGTTGCATTTAATGCTTACAGTATTGATTATTTCGCTGCTTCTATAGGTTCGTTTACACGCATATAATAATTACATACTAAAAAAAAATATATACGCGTCGACTTGAGAACCTCCTCCGTTTTTTTCGTTCTTTCGTCGGTTAAAAAATTAATAGAACTATAGGCTCACGAAAAAGACGCGCGTCCGAACTAGGTAATTGAAAAAAGGACTTAATAATAATAAAAAATAAAATATACAGAAATTGGTACACATTCAAATGCAGCGATTGTTAAGGTCGAGAAAAAAACGTTGAAAAAAACAGGTTTTTTTATTTGAATTTTATAATTTTGTTGTTAAAGCGGCAACAGTAATACTTAATCTGTAAAAAAACTGTCTACTTATTATGGACGGACGGACGCGTTCAGCGGAGGCTTAGTAGGTAATAGGGTTTTGTTGGCACCCTAAAATTATCACTTTAAGGTGAAGTATAAGTTAATTTACAGATTTCCTCTTACCATTTAAGGTACATTATTAATTAAAATATCCTGGGAAATATTTCAAGCATGGTTTATCCGATCCCAAAATAAGCAGAGCTTATTATTTTATCCCTTAGAGAAGTGTAACATTCAACTATAATCAACCATAACTTAGTACTCGAGGGACTGTAAGTGAAATGTGCAATTGGGAGTCTCCAAGGGATTGTAGAACATAACATTACCATCGGAACGGCCAATTTGGGATAGTGATGTGCCGAGTCGGCTATTTTTGGTATTCGTTAAAAAAGGATTCGAGTCTGAAGACTCGGACAGGTATTCGAGTACTGGCACGAGTATTCGAATACTTCAGTGGACTCGAGTACTTTTTGAATCGAACTTTGTAGTTTGCTTTTGACGACAAATTCTAATATTTCATCACAAATCGTGTATGAACGCTTGTACAATGTATACGAGGTAAACCGAGTTGTATTGGGTTTTTTAGCGCCTCCGGCTGTGTGTTACACTATACTTTTCACTACAATTGGGATAATATAAAATAATCCAATAGAATCTTATTTGTTAGGTATTTTTCACATCACTTCTTTCATATTCTTTCATATACCAATTTAAAAAAAAAACACAGACTTTTTAAGACAACTTAAAAAGCCACTGCATCCGTAATCATTTCATTTCACTTCACTGATGCACTTGTAATGATCTTTATTGGACAAAATACCACCGTTAATCTATATCTATCTATACTGATAATAAAGCTGAAGAGTTTGTTTGTTTGAACGCGCTTATCTTTGGAGTTACTGGCCCGATTCGAAAAATTCTTACACTAATAGGAAGCTACATTATCCCCGAAGGTTATAGGTTACTTATTATCCCGGGAACGCGGGAGAAACTGCGGGGAACAGCTAGTAATCAATAAAACAAAAATGCAACTTCACTCCGTAAGATACCGCCAAAAAGTCCTTATTTCTAGATAAACCGGTTATTACTACGTTAAAAAACTTTTTTGAGATTTCATTGTTTCAAAAATTGTTCAGCATTACCAACTTTCCAGTATGTACAAAAGTAGCCTTTGTTTTACCTACCCAGTATTCAAGTACCATTTTCAGTATATTTCCTTTAAAAAATCAACAACATCCATCCTCTAAATTGGATGGATTGCACGAAAATAAAATCTCAGATTAGGAGGGTAAACGGTTAAATCATTGGATCGTTAACCTAATTCGGTATAACGTTAAGATATCGACATAGCGAGACATGTGTAGATACGCCGTCAATCTCCGTGTAGCGTCGCATGGGATAACCAGATTAGGGGACGGTTCTTGTGATTGACAGACGAGTGTGGCCACTAGATATGCGTGGAAGAAAACATTGCATCGAAATTATCGACAGTATTTTTTATACGTTTGCAACACCAGGGTAACTTACTCCTTACTCTAAACAATCACTTCATTCGAAGTTGTAACGAAAAGAAGCTGAAATCAGAGAGACAGTAGACAGAGAGATATAAAAAGAGTCATAAATCTTTGCAATAAAGTTCATTTTTTAATCTATGATTAATTATAATTTTAGATTCAGGTGAGCCTTATTGTAATGTCATATAGTTCATTTTCATAGAGAGACATGAGAGGCAACTGACACCCGCACCGAGCTAAAACGTAAATAATATAAATGCAATAATTAAAGTCGTGTAAACAATAGTAAGTATCTAGTATAATTAATATCAGTGATAAGAAAAACGGGTAATCATGATTATTACTAGCTTTCACTCAATTATTATTATTAGTCTTTGATGAACAAAAAAAAATAGTCAAAGGCACAGAGCCATACAGTCTTGTTATATTATTATTGGTTTTTAATTATTTTTTTATTCTAATTTTATACTTGCGCTATCCACACATTTCCGGGTTTGCTAACCTCCGGGATAAAAAGTAGCCCACGTCCTATCCCATATCATAAACTAAGGCGTGTGTTAACACAGTGAAATTCACTTTCAGAAAATCTGTAATAGCAGTGTTCATGGCCACCAATCGCAAGATATCTTGTTGTACCTATCAGTGATCAAGCCTGATTGCGCATTACCATGTCAAGCGCACGCCTAATGTGTGCTCGTTATCTGCCCGATATTACCTGATCGTTGTATACGTATCTCGGACACCATAATTGTTACTCACGTTTAGTTCTACATACTTAGACTGAGAGGGCTTGACTGGGTATGTACCTTCACAAAAAATTTTTTTTTTGTAGGTCCTACATAAATTTTTCACAACAGTAATGCATATTCTGTGAAAAAAACAACTATATATCTATAACCACAGTGTAACTATACTTTCCCTACAGTGTGGCGTCGGCCACCACCTGTGTAAGTACTTACGCTGTCGCACACAGACATGCCAGGATTGACACAAAATGGAAAATAAAATAAACGTGTAATTTAAAAGTACATACCTAATATACGTTCATTTATATTAATTACATAATATTATTATAATTATTTACTAAATGTATATCATAGGTACACTCCGTTCAAAGTCGAAGTCTCGTAAAACACGCTCGCGTTGTCCCTCAACATTCGAGTCTGCAAACTAAGAGTGTTTGCAGGCAGCAATCCATGCCACCCGCTTCCCCGCAAAAAACCCGCCGTTGCTCTGCGCAAGCACATTCGATACCCAACTGGTAATGATATTTAAGCTGTGATATTACTACACGAACAACGAAGTCTTCGTAATAGGGTTCCGTTGGCACCCTTTGGGTACGGAAGCACAAAATAGGAACATTAAAAACAAGTTAATAAAAAGCATTCTGCTCATTACACTTTGTTTTTCCTTTTCGAATCAACATAGTAGACGTAAACGTCCATAACTTTAATCCCAAACATGCATCGTACCCTAAATTAAGCAAATATTATCAACGGCGAAGTAAACATGCCTCGTTTTGTACGCTCTGAATACTAATACAAGTGGAAAATTTCCCAGATAAGCTTTTAAGCCACCGGAAGTTGTATATGAGACTTTAATATCGGATTATAATATATTGGGTTCCTTAGGGTTCAATCATTTGTTAGTTTCAATGCCTGGATCTCGAACATTGGTTTATAAGAAATATATTTCGGATTCAATATAAAATTAATGAGATAAAAATACATAGGTATTAATTTATTTTATGTTTCTTTTAAGTGATGACTGCTCAGTAGTAGTAACGTCGAATGCCAAGACGAAAGATGCAGGTTCTAATCCTACAATTAGCTTGAGCTTCTGGTGATGGTAAGCGGTTACCATTGCCTATATACACTTGCAACACCATGGGTATAAATCACACTTTACAGACTTTGCAAGCATCTCTTCACATGGTTTTTGATAAACCCAATGCTGTTACTCTTCTGGGAAAACCACGAATTTCATTTTCTACCTACATTGAGGGAGCAGTAGGCGAAGTTGATAAGATACCAAGCCATTAGTCGTAGGTTCAATTGCCATTCAAGACCGATTTGTATGCATGAACAAGATGGTGAATATGGTGATAATAATGCACCCGAAAATAAATATTTATTATCTAATTAAAGAGAATTAGTTGTTCTTTTTTTATTTACAAAAACTGACTAGCATCGCAAACTTTGAAAAACATTGTACTGGAAATGGATAAACGTGAACAGGTTTGAAATTTTAATAGAAAACCTAGTTAGATAGGTACTCGTAGATTGCGAAACATCCTGGTGTCAAAAACTAAAATATTCATTTGCATTTGAATATTATTAGACTGAAGTTGTTTTAATGAAATAATAAATTACAACTATGTCCATTTTAATGTTGCTCACATTAGTTTTGGTAAAACAAAAACCATTTTTTTTTCTCTGAGACCAAATCTGAAATCGAGAGAATATCAAAACTTTACTTATACACAAAGTGAACCATTCAGTCGAAACGCATGAAAATAAAAAAAATGTTTACAATTTCAAAAGTGATACTATACTAAGGCCCAATTTCACCCTACGTCATATAAATAGCACTAATCAACGGGGTAAGGATTGCTTTATGACACAATTGGTATTGAGAATCTGTCATATTGACAAATTTACCTATTGGATTAGTACTAATACGAGGTTGGTGAAATCGGGCCTCAGTCAAAAATAGGTTTTAAAAGTACAAAAATGATTAATTTTCAGTGCTATAATAGCGTTAAAGCGGTTTTAGTGAAAGTAGAACAAGGTATATTACGAGGTAAAGAGGTTGAACTAGCCACTGGTGATGGTAAATTTTATAGCTTCAAAGGTATTCCTTACGCTAAACCACCTGTTGGAGAATTGAGGTTCAGGGTGAGTAAATCTTCTAATACGTCCTACAGCTGATTAATACCTAACACCTATTTTTATTCAGAAAATATTTTTATCTACTCTCATATCGTAATGTGCTACTTATGAAATCATAAACAGTACTTTAATGACCCACTTTATGCACACCCGTGTATAATGATTTATTATAGTATAGTTTTGTTCCCAAGATAATGCTATAAAATAACTTTTTTTCTACTAAAGTACACTTTGGACCTAAATAATTAGGAATCCATCAGTATCAATTAAATTTTAGATGCAAATTTACTTTGTCTGTGGTTACGTGTAATAGTGACGAATTTTTGACTTGAACTTTAGAGGTAAGTTTTTTTTTTTTTGGTAAGCTATATTTTTTTTTTTTTTACCCTTAAATTACATTATTTATATGAGTTTTGATAAAGTACTGTATGATACTGCTACTTAATAGTATCACACGAGTTTTTAATACCTAATTATGTGCAGTATCATACAGTACTTTATCTAAACTCATCTAATAATGTAATTTAAAGGTAAAAAATCGATAATATTTTGTCATAGGTTTTCATGACTTACGGGTATCGATTATTCGTCATTTCCATTGCCGCCTCCACAATTTCAGATCCAAGTTTATTTCACCTTAGTATCACTGCTATTTTTCTATCATTTTTGGCCAAAATAAAATATGTATGCAAAAAAATCAATAAAATAAACAAACATTAATCATTATATCGCCCAAATCCGTGTGGGGAAAACTCCCAAGTTGAGATCTCTACCGCATACGCGACCACAGACAAAGTAAATTTGCATGTAAAATTATAATTATTTAGTCCTGATGTCTGGCCACTTATAATTTTTTTTTTTTTATTATTTCGTTTGACAATTTCACTGACAGTAATTGAAGTATTAAAACCCAAAAAACATTATAAGTGGCCAGACATGTCCAAATACTTGTACTTTAATGAAAAAAAGTTATTTTATAGCATTATCTTGGGAACAACAACTGTACTATAATGAATCATTATACACGGGTGTGCCTAAAGTGGCTCATTAAAGTACTGATTTTGATTTCATAATAAGAACATTACGATATGAGAGTAGATAAAATAACTTTTTAATTAATTAAAGTACAAGTATTTGGACATGTCTGGCCACTTATAATGTTTTTTGGGTTTTAATACTTCAATTACTGTCAGTCAACTTGTCAAATATAATAAAATAAAGAAAAAAACATTATAAGTGGCCAGACATGACTAAACAATTAAAAGTCGTATTATATTCTCTTTGTAAACAATTAGGAATCAATCAGTACCAATTCAATTTTAGATGCAAATTTACTCTGTGGTCGCGTATGCGGTAGTGAGTTTTTCCCAACACGGATTTGGGCGCCATGATGATTAATGTTTGTTTATTTTATTGTTTTTTTTTGCATACATATTTTATTTTGGCCAAAAATTACAGTAAAATAGCAGTGATATTAAGGTGAAATAAACTTGGATCTGAAATTGTGGAGGCGGCAATGGAAATGACGAATAATCGATACCCGTGAGTCATGAAAACCTATGACAAAATATTATCGATTTTTTACCTTTAAATTACATTATTAGATGAGTTTAGATAAAGTCCTGTATGATACTGCACATAAATTAGGTATTAAATATTTATGTGATACTATTAAGAACCTCGCCTACGGCTCGGTACTTAAACTCACACTCGTGTTTAATAACCCCTATTATGCAACAGTATCATAAACTACTATTATGCTATCTATACATCAATTTCATAAATGTTATCAGTAGTAATGATAATCATGCATTTTTAATATTAAACTTTCACAGGCTCCTGAACTACCTACACCTTGGGAAGGTATAAGGAACGCAACTGAACATGGATCTGTTTGTATTCAGAGAGAGTTCCTGACAAATAAGTTTATTAATGGCAGCGAAGACTGTCTCTTCATCAACGTTTACACGCCTAATATGAACCCTGATACCCCATTACCAGTCATGGTCTACATCCATGGAGGTGGATTTTTGTCTGGTTCTGGTAATGACGATGATTATGGACCAGATTATCTCGTGAGAAAAGGAGTTATCTTAATAACAATAAATTATAGACTTGATGTTTTGGGTCTACTCTGTTTGGACATTGAAGAAGTTTCAGGTAATGCTGGATTAAAGGATCAAGTAGCTGCTCTTCGGTGGGTAAAAAAGAACATAAGGAATTTTGGTGGTGACTCTCGCAACGTAACTATATTCGGACAGAGTGCAGGCGGTGTATCTGTTTCTTTGCATTTGATCTCTCCAATGTCAAAAGGACTATTTAAAAGAGCTATATCTATGAGTGGTGTACTTTCAAACGATCACTTTATTCCTTTTGAGCCGCAAAAGCGTGCTTTATTGCTTGGAAAACAATTAGGAACGTATACAAAAGATCCCATGGAGCTATTACAGTTTCTTCAAAGTGTTTCTGCGGAGCAACTAATTGGAGCTCATCCATCCTTTTTAATTTCTGATGATCTATTCAAGAAATTTGTGAAAATGTCATACTTTACTCCTGTAATTGAAAAAAAACTTTTTATGGTGAACAATTTATGACAGTAGAACCGTATTCTGCTTTAGAAAAATGTATGATCAACGAAGCAAATCTTATGATTGGACATACAGATCAAGAACGTTTAGGTTTTACTGAGGCCTTAGAGAGCGATATACTGAAATATTATCCTTCACATAATGAATTACTGGTACCTTGGAAGATTAAGACTATTAGTAACTTAGATACAATTTTTGATATTGGTGATTTAATTCATCGTCATTACTTTGGAAACAAAACGATTAGTTCAGAAACTATGAAAGAATTTGTCAAATATTATTCTAATTCTGTAATGTATGACGTACACAGATATGTTAGGAGGTAATCAAGAGTAAGAAACTCTAAAAGCTACTTTTACAAATTTGCTTTTGTTTCTGAAAGAAACATTTATAGGAACAATGCCTCGAAATATTATGGGATTACAGGAGCAAGTCACTTGGAGGATTTGCCTTATCTGTTCTATATGAAAAAACAAAATTTCACATTGGATAAAGACAGCAGGTCTTTTAAAATGGTTGAGCAATTGTGTACTCTTTATACAAATTTTGCAAAATATGGGTGAGTTTATGCTTGAAATGTTTAATAATCGTATAGGATAAGTGTTTATAATGTTACTGAATGCCAATCTAATTAACAAATCTTTACATAGTATAAAATTAAGTAATGAAATTTATTTTTCGATATTTTTTGACGACATTTCTACATTGCATAAAATATGTAATGTATATTAGTATATTTTCAACTTGTTATTTAGTGGATATCTTGTTATTTTCGTTTGATAGTTAACCGTACATGTATATACTAAAAAAAATTGCTACTAAGTCGAAAGACATCAACTGCTGGACAAAAGCCTCCCTAAGGATTTCCACGATGACCGGTCTTGCGCTATCCGCATCCAGTGATTTCCCGCGACCCTCACAAGATCGTCGGTCCACCTTGTGGGCGGCCTGCCCATGCTGCATCTTAAATGGTACAAAAAGGCCGCTCAAGCAATATTGCCACATGCTATTCATTTCTAGAATTTACAGCAGAGTCTATGTAGTATTGCTTGAGCGGCCTTTTTAGGCCCCAGATATTGTTTTTTTTTTAATTCGTTTTTTATGAATATAATGTTTTCTTTCCAGAAACCCAACCCCAGACTCATCTCTTGGTATTACCTGGCCTGAATATAATATCACCACTAGAAAGTACTTGCTAATAAATGAAACATTAAGTACTGGAACAACGAAAAAATCCTCATCACTCAAGTTTTGGGAATATATTTTGGAATATGGTGGAATAAAATTTTGAAGCATTAAATTTGATTTTGAGCAATTTTGTAAAAAATATATATAGGTCTTCCATCCCAACTAAATGCAAAACACGAAATACAACGAGTAATAAACTTGGAAATTAAATAATTTATATCATGTTCATTATTTTTATTTTTGTTAAAAACAGCTTCAATGTACTTAATGAACTACCTATAGAAATTGTATCCGTCTCACTTGCATGTATTCACGTGAAGAACCACAATATTAAGTTATTAGGTGTATTCTCTACGGCAGTATTTTTGAATAGTCATCATCATATCAGCCGAATGACGTCCACTACTGGACAAGGGCCTTCCCTAAGAATCTCCAAGATGGCCGGTTTTGCGCTCCCGCATCCAGCGGCTTCCTGCAAATCTCACAAGACGGTCGGTCTACCTTGCAAGGGGCCTGTCTGTTCCGATTACTATTGGTAAAATAAGTGACAAAGAGAGGCACTTAAGTTATCTTTTTTACTTCTGCTGAAGGACAAAGTCGTGAGGAAACCTTCATACCCAAAAAATTAAATCAGAGGCACTGTGAAGTGGACTATGGCTTTATCCCCCATAATATTATAGATAGGCTTGTGCTTCTGTAGTCCGTGTATGAGGTGCTAATGTTGATGATGATGATGACTTATAATCCAAATATAGATAATATTGATCAGCTAAAGGGAAATAGTGTAAAATTAATATTTACAAAAACTACAATTCCTCGTCAAATTAGAAAAACAGCGAACTAAAACTAGTATTACAAAACATGTGTTTTTTTAAATATGTTTTTGAATACCTGCTGAAAAAGTGAAATTGTGACAATACATTGCATTTTTCAGAATAATAAAGTCTATTTAAAAAATATAAATATCTCAATATCAAAAATTGTTCTAGTGACAGTTAAGTTTGTTGAAATGTTAATTGTAATTCATATCAAAAATATATTAACAATCCCCTATTTCATACATCAAAATAAAAAAATATTTAACTAAGACAGAGATTTACAAAGAACAAAAAGGAACCATGAAGCTATGGTACCGTTCGTTGAACTTAATAATATGAATCTATCAATCTATCATCATTGTCTCTCGTTTACCTTTGCTACCTGAAAACATCGTGAGAAAATCTTCGACGCAAGAAATTGTTTCAGAGGTTTTGAATTTTGAAGTTTACCGATGGGCCTTATAAAAGGCTCAAAAAAGGTCACCCAAAGAGCAATGGAGAGGGCTATGCTCGGAGTTTCCCTGCGAGATCGGATCAGAAATGATGAGATTCGCAGGCGAACCAAAGTAACCGACATAGCCCGAAGAATTGCCAAACTTAAGTGGCAGTGGGCGGGGCACATCACTCGTAGGACCGACGGCCACTGGGGCAGAAAGGTTCTCGAGTGGCGACCACGAACCGGAAGACGCAGCGTGGGCAGGCCCCACAAGGTGGACCGACGATCTTATTAGGGTCGCGGGAAACCGCTGGATGCGGGTAGCGCAAGACCAGCCATCGTGGAGGGAGGCCTTTATCCAGCAGTGGTCGTCTTTCAGCTGATATGATGAAGTTTACCAATCATTTGAGGCTTTATTTCCTTAATACACTCCGTAATACGGAGTATAAGGATAGACTTGAGCCCATACGGTAAGGTCGTAATAGATACTGATGAATCATCTGTGATGATGTATCTAACATTTAAGGTTGTATAGCTATAGAGAGCTCGTGTAAAATTTTGAAAGCCAAACTTTGAGAAACACCGAACTGAAACTAGAACTACTTGTATATAACAGGTTTTACATTTCAATAAAATGATATCATTGTTTCTATTTGAATGAAATTGTGATAAAAGCATTATCATTTTCCGAAAATTAGTTGAAAAATTAAGATAACCTAAGTATATAAACGGAAACATTTAGTGAAGTGATAAAAAACTAAAATGCATTTACATTTGAACATTATTAGAAATAAGTTGTTTCTATAATATAATAAACTTATTAAAATGTGGATATTGAAGTTGCTTACTTTATTTTTGGTAAAACATTTACATTATTTATTTTATTTTGTTGTCATATACCTCCTACCTATTATATTATTATTTTTTCAGTGCTACAATGGCATTAAAATGGTTCTTGTGGAAGTAGAACAAGGCACATTGAGAGGTAAAGAGGTTGAACTAGCCACTGGTGATGGTAAATTCTACAGCTTCAAAGGTATTCCTTATGCTAAACCACCTGTTGGAAAATTAAGGTTCAAAGTGAGTAATTCCTTTGTTTTTAAAGTAAAATATAACTTTATATGTACCTATAGTATGATATGATACTAAAAATATGATCAGTAAAACAAATGTAAATATGTTTTGTTAATTTATTTTATTCATTTCTTTACATTTTATAACTCCTAAAGGCCCCAGAACCACCTAGACCCTGGGAAGGTGTGAGAAACGCAACTGAACATGGACCTATTTGCATTCAGAGACAGTTCACGACTAATAAGTTTATTAATAGCAGTGAAGACTGTCTCTTCTTAAACGTCTACACTCCAAATATGAACCCCGATACCCCATTACCAGTCATGGTCTACATCCATAAAGGTGGTTTTTTGTATGGTTCTGGTAATGACGATGATTATGGACCAGATTATCTCGTGAGAAAAGGAGTTATCTTAATAACAATAAATTATAGACTTGAAGTTTTGGGTCTACTCTGTTTGGACATTGAAGAAGTTTCAGGTAATGCTGGTTTAAAGGTTCAAGTAGCTGCTCTTCGGTGGGTAAAAAAGAACATAAGGAATTTTGGTGGTGACTCTCGCAACGTAACTATATTCGGACAGAGTGCAGGTGGTGTATCTGTTTCTTTGCATTTGATCTCTCCAATGTCAAAAAGACTATTTAAAAGAGCTATATCTATGAGTGGTGTACTTTCAAACGATCACTTTATTCCTTTTGAGCCGCAAAAGCGTGCTTTATTGCTTGGAAAACAATTAGGAATATATACAAAAGATCCCAAGGAGCTATTACAGTTTCTTCAAAGTGTTTCTGCGGAACAACTAATTGGAGCTCATCCTTCCTATTTAATTTCCGATGATCTATTCAAGAAATTTGTGAAAATGTCATACTTTACTCCTGTAATTGAAAAAAACTTTTGTGGTGAACAATTTATGACAGTAGAACCGTATTTTGCTTTAGAAAAATGTATGATCAACGAAGCAAATCTTATGATTGGACATACAGATCAAGAACGTTTAGGTTTTACTGAGGCCTTACAGAGCGATATACTGAAATATTATCCTTCACATGATGAATTACTAGTACCATGGAAGATTGAGACTATTAGTAACTTAGATACAATTTTTGATATTGATGATTTAATTCATCATCACTACTTTGGAAACAAAACTATAAGTTCAGTAACTATGAAAGAATTTGTCAAATACTATTCTGATTCTGTAATGTATGACGTACACAGATATGTTAGGAGGTATTCAAAAGTAAGGAACTGCAAAAGCTACTTTTACAATTTTGCTTTTGCTTCTGAAAGAAACATTTATGGAAACAATGCTTCTAAATATTATGGGATTACAGGAGCAAGTCACTCGGATGACTTGCCTTATTTATTCTATATGAAAAATCAAAATTTCACAATGGATCAAGAAAGCAGATCTTTTCAAATGGTTGAGAAATTATGTACACTTTTTACAAATTTTGCAAAATTTGGGTGAGTTTACTCATGTTATCAACCTAAATACATTTTAATCGTCTAATTTAGATAAAAACGTTAGATTAAAGACAGTTTATTTAACGAGCTATTGCTAAATGAGTCAAAACTAGATGTGAAATAAATGTTTGCAAGAATTAACCGTAAATTTGACTTAATGATTTAGAAAATATTTTTTTTTAAATTCTTACAAATTGAAAGACGTGCATCATTTACATATTAGTGACTATGATTTGGGTTTGTTATTCCTATCATCATCTGTCACTTTAAATATTTTATCAGGAATAGGCATTTGATATTGATTTGTTCCTTTTGATCCCGTTTATTTATTTGTTTGATAAACTTAATGTTTTTCTTTTCAGAAACCCAACTCCAGACTCTTCTTTTGGTATAACCTGGCCTGAATATAATAACACTGCCAGAAATATATTGCTAATAAATGAAACATTGAGTATTAGAATGACGAAAAATTCGCAATCACTAAATTTCTGGGAATATATTTTGGAATATGCTGGAATAAAATTTTAAAACAATAAATATTATAATATAATCAGCCTTCAAAATATTTTTTTCCATTGTTTGTCTTAGCTTTGTCTATATAATAAAAAAACAAATAACAGTACACCGTAAGGAGCGTAATCTACCAACTAACATGTTTAGAAAACTCTTTGCTTATACATTTAATTACTTTACCTTTATTAATATATTGTTAATAAGCTTTTGATGTATTATCTACATCTCAAGAGTTATTAGGATCCAAAGCTATTCATCAAATTCTAAACGAATTTTTTTATGTTAATGCAATAACTGAAATTGATTACTAGTTATTTTTTTATTTCAAAACGAAGAGTCTTCTGCATCATAAAGACGGAAAAACCCATCAGCCCTTAACATTAATCAGGGCCTTCGCCACAGGGGCGTAAACAGCTTCAATAAATACAGGCTGGAGGTTTAAAAGCGTTCTCCTGTTCGGAGTCTATTGAACAATTTGTGAAAACACTTGACAAATGTTCCAATGCTGTATTGGGATTGGAATTTCTCAGTGCATTTTATATAATTAAGTTTCTACAGTGGTTTAAAAGGGCAGATTGCTTTAAATCTGTATATGTCTGTTTTAGTAAATGTCATTATAAAGTCACTTTTGGTTAATACGTAATAGATTTCATCATCATCGAAGCCTCCCGAAGGATCACCAAGATGGTTGAACTTGCACTACTCACATCCAGCAGTTTCCCGCGACCCTCCTAAAATTGTTAGTCTACCTTGTGAACTCGAGAACCTTTCTGCCGTAGTAGCCGAGGAGCGATGTGCCCCGCCCACTGCCACTTCAGTTTGGGATTTATTCGAGCTATATCGGTTACTTTGGTAAATCAATTTACAATATATAATTTACTATGATAATAATTATAAGTTGATAATTTATACAAATGTTAATAGCTACTTTTAGTCGATGATCTATTAAGAATTACCTTGCCACTATCCTAATTATTACTTCATCGTATTCTTCTACTTTTTTGAGTAGTGGTTGGCAATCAGTTCTACTTGCTTCTCTTATATCTGTCTCTCTCGCGTCAGTTGCGCAATATTTTGTGTGATCGACTCGATTCTTTTAAAGATTTTCAAATATAATGACTTGCAGTAGTTCATACTACTGAATTTAACAAACTTAGAACCATTTTAATCTTGCATCCATCATCTTTTGGTTACTCTACTAACTAATATAACTAATTGACTACAATCTCATGTCGAATGGTAAATGAAGATATGATTAAAAGAAAAAGCGAACCAAATCTCAAAAATGAGCATTATTATTACATTTATAAATCACAAATTGAAGGAACATATTGTATTTGCAAGTAATACCAATTAAGCGTACTTCTCCGTAATCATTGAATGATACTTCACTAGTTTTCAAAATGTACAGGGTCATTATTTCATATCAACATCAAACAAATTACGTTAAGAGGCTTAGAGAAAATGAAAATATCAAATAACGCAAGATAAAAGCGTTTCTATGTAACAAATATCTACGATACTCATGCCATTGAGCCGGCAAACACTTGATACGAGACAAAGATTTCCCAATTGTGTCGAAATATACTTTCCGGTATTTTTATTTTTTCTGGTAGGTACCTACTTATATACTTCAAAATCTTGCGCACCAGATTTTTTATGAATACACTAATAAGAATAAAAATTATAAATTATTATATTTTTAGAGTGTTGAAGTTTTGCTTTTATATACTTTTTAGAGTCACAAAATAAAATATTAGGTATATTTACGGGACTAAATACTGTCATTATAGTGCCCTGCCAATAACTTGGGGGCTGCTATGCAATATTATATTTTAATCATTAATTGAAAGACATTTAGAACCCGTTAATAAAAATATATATATTTCTGTGTACAAATCAATGCAAAGATTTGGCCATAACTCTTTGTGTATGGGTCAAAAGCAATCTCTCGTTTGTTACAAAGATGGTAATTCTACCAAATTAAAACAGTTTTAATCGTAAAACCTAAGTACGAAAAAGACCGCTGTTTTTTATAGTCTTACTATTATACAATTTAGACTTTTATGTAGACCTCCATAAAACCAATAGACCGAATAGAATTTCCCAATTTACGATTAGCCAATTTACTATACAACGCATAAAATATGTCGGGTACACTCGTAAAATAATCATAAACTGAAATGAAATTCAATATTTGTAATATTTCTTCTTTTAAATTTAGTTTACAAGCAATCCAATAAAACATGAAAGACTTGATTATAATTTCTTTCATTTCGTGTAAGTTAATTTTGAGTATTTTTTAAAACACCTAATACGATTTATAGAATCATAAACTATAATACCAAACAAGACCAATTTTAATATTCCTAGCTATTCTAGATAGCGATTCCTTTTCTTTATTACTTTTTAATAATTCCAAACGTTATTTTTTTTTTTATTACAGTAGCTGCAAATACTGTTCATATAGAAGCATATATGAACCCTAATATGGAGGTTTATGAAATACGAGAACACAATGATGACGATCACAATTTATATGTAAACTTTGTTTACCCTAAAGGGAATAGTAATTATCCTAGTAAAGACACGAAACTTTCTAGACTACTACAACGTTATAATATAAACAGTAATAATGACAAAGGCGTTAAAATACCAGAATATGATAAAGTGATGAGTGTAACTAATGATCTATTAAAACAATTAAAGCTTATCAAAAATAAAAGTTTAATAAATGCACACAATAATGATGAAGATACTGTATATTCTATTAACGGTGATGACACATTTGGCAACAGTAATGATCTTAACGATGACGATGAAGCATTTTTTGATAAAATAAGAGATTTCTCGTCACTTAGTAAACCTGACAATCATGTTATTGTTCATATGTAAGTTGTATAACTTTTACACAATATAAATTGACTAAAGCTTTAAAAGGAAGTAAATGGCTTTCAAAAACTGAAGCAATTGAGACAATTATTGAATATATAAGTAGATATCGCATTACTGGTCAATACCTCCGGTAAGAAGGTTTATTAGTGGCAGATGGGTACGCAACTAATCAAACTAAATACTATTGTTCTATTACTCTTTGTTTATCGCGCTTTTGATAAGCCATAAAGGCTATTGTTAGGGGATTGACTAAATCCACCCGTAAGGCAACCCTACTAATCTTAGCCAAAACTTGGGACACATGAGTATCCGCTAAGCGTCTAATATTCGAATACCTTTTGATCAATAGTTCCCTAGCGGTGGGATAGTCTGCAAATTCGAAAATTTTACATTTTCACTAGTTTTGTGTAAAAGAGAATAATTTGTCCATCCTATTACATGACGCTGCGTGGATTTTTACCTGCATGTTGTCGACATCCCACTTTTATAGACACAACGTATTTTTTTATTTGAAAAGCAAAGGAGTGGAACTCACTACCAGTGTCTACGTTTATTTACACTATAACATGAGATATCTTTAAAGCCAGAGTGGATAGGATTTTTTGGGGTAAGCGTACTACTTTCCCGGCTTCATCATAAATTCTTCTGGGGTCAGTAGATGAGCAAATGTAAGCCCAAATCTGAAGTAGGTAAAGATCTTTAGATCCTCCCCGTAATTAGAAGAAATGCTAGCTGTGAGGTAGAAGATGTTAATCTATTGACATCTTACTGATATTATAGATGCAAAAGTTCATGTGTATAGTTTTGTATGAATGCACTCAATTATGCCGTGATGGGTGAATAGTTTTGAACATATGTTTAATTTTGATTACAGACTCAACCCCAAGAATAAAGAAAATTCTCCCCAAGAGGAAAATCCAATATTAAGGAGTTTTATCGGAGGTAACATCATTTTTTAAATACTTTTTTTTTTTTTTTTTTTTTTTATTAATTTTTACAAAAGAAATACATATTTTAAAGTTAAAAATAATTCTGAACCTATATATACATTATCCTCTTTATAATCACGTGATTTAGTGCGTTTCTATTTTTTATTTTAAGTGAATTTTGTTTTTTATGTTTTCATCATAAAGTGAAGTATCTTATGAACACACTTTCGGCACTGTCATAAGAATTATTTTTTATTTTATATTTCTCAAGGTGGTAAGTATAATCAGCTAACACTGTTTATAGTCATAATATATATCGAACTAATTCCTGACAATATTAAGTTATTTTTTAAAGCGTTTTATTATTAAAGGTTGTACTTATTTTAATTTCAGACAGACCGACTTCAGCTCCAATCCACAGAAATAATTACGATTCAGAATACAGAAGCAGTTGAAAAATCATAATTTAAGAATCATAATTAATACAAAACTAAAACTTTATCTTGTTTTTTTTATTAATAAACTTTTCTAGAATACGGAAACCATAGAGCACAGAATAACAACAATAATATATTTTCCGGGGCAGATGGTCGTGGGTTCAATTCTCACACAGGACAAAGTATAATTGTTTGCATGTATGTATATGTCTGTTTAATCTGAGTCTGGGTGTAAGTCAAGTATACAATTTATCACCAATAACTTTGGTCTTACCAAATTTACTTAAGTAAAGTATCAAACATGATTATATATATGTGTGGTAGTATAAAATAGAATCTATGTAGGTATATGTTAACGGAAAAGTATCTAGTCCGTCATTGTATACATTTCCTAGGAAATCCATACATTCCCTAAATATCTATCGGAGTACTACATTCGGTATATTTGTAAGGATAGCGGTATTTGGGGGGTTGTAAGTGAAAGGTACTTTTGTGTGAATACTTGCTATTCTATGCAAAATAAAAAAAATAACCCCAACCTATTTTTTTCAAAAGTTTCTATATATTTCCAAGTATCATTATTGAATTATAATTTCCTAGGGGAAATACACAGGAATTGTATACAATTCCTATATTTCATACATTTCCGGTGACATATATAATATTAGTAGATATAACCTACTGACATAATACAAACAAACAATAAAATTAATTTTATTGAAGTTATAATTTGTAAATTTCTCATTTTTAATTTGCACTATTTTGCACCTATAACACATTAAATTGAAAGTTTTCTTCACAATTTTTTCCTTAATTAATTAAAAATCATTGTCGGAGATCCAATGCTGAAATCAGCTCATAGATGGGTTTTCACTAAGCCTGTAGCTTTTTGTGTAAGCCAAAAAAGAATTCAACAAAATCCCATAACGTTTTCATTGTGCAAAAATACAGCAAAACCAATACAGTACCGAACAAAGCCAGGTCTAAATAGACAGCGGGAGATCCGAACAGTCCTGCGATCCCGTCGCCGCTAATTCAATTAGCGAGATACGGGATACACTATTACGGTATTTTTACGTCTTTCTGAGATTCATTCGCGTATTAGTTGTTTATAAATAAATAACTTTACGCCCCACGGTTTCACCCGCGATTCCTATTTTAATCTTAGGGGTTGAATTTTCAAAAATCCTTTCATTATGGATACCTACACTTTACAAAGAACAGACCCTCCGGCGTCGGTCTCTAAGACCGGCGGTTTCGGCTGTGCGTTGATATAATATATCAGTCAGTCAGTGAGTCACTCAGGACTTCGAATTTTATACAAGGTTGATTTTTTTAACCACACCTGGAAGACATCCCTTTATTTAAAAAAAAAAACAATCTATGTATTACATATAACACTAAGGATAATTTAATGGATCTATACTTGGCAATTTAACAACACAAATAATATTTTATATGCAGTAGATTTGTTCCTTTTGATTAAATAAATAAATGAAATGAAACAAATCTGCATTCAAGATTTTCGAAAATTCGCTTACCATACCAGGGAATTGAACCGACAAAAATCCGAAGAAAAGATTATGGCATAAATCGATAGGTTCAATCATAAATAGGTACCTCACATATCGAAGCAAAGACATAAGGCTCATTTTCATATCTCTCTGCGGGTTACTACCACCCGCCGAAGAGTAGAAATAAGTTATTATTTATGAATATTCATATTCATATATTTTGGTTCCTATGCTGACACATGTTTATAATGCAAGTGTGGCCCTGTTTATCCAGGGAGGGACTGTAAAATCAATCACAGTTTGTTCTAGGATTTCAGTTCGTTAGTCGCTGTAATGAAATCGGATAGGATACGTGATCTGGGCTGCAAATACCGGCCTGGAGTCCGTCCTATGTGGTACCATTGTCTCTCTTTAGTTAACTTCTTTCTTCTTTTATGTCTGATGGTATTAAATGCAGAGGTATTATTGTATTTACTTTAATATTGTACTATTATGATAGCGGTGGTGATTATGTTTACTAATTTAGTCTTATTGTATCTCTTTCTAACAAATAACTTGAGAAAAGGATGTCAGCTACATAGTTCACTCACCGACGGATAGATGGCGCTACAATATAGATAGACTAATTCTACATACAACCTACATCGCGCTGGTGAAATTTATTCAGATATTGACATAATTATTATTTTAACCATGGATCCATAGATTACCACAACATCAACATGTACGAGTGTAGGTGTGGTCGAAAGTGGTAATTTGAAAAGACTTCACGGAAACTGGATCACACTATTATATAATTGAGATATTTTTAGTATGATTTTTACACGAAGCGAAACATTTTTTTATAGACTAATTCTAATTAATTCATTAATTAGAATTAGTTAGTATTCATTCATATAGGTACCTACTCAATTCATAAAAAATCTTCAATATTTTTTTATCTATATTATATCACGTTATAAATTTCACTCTTTATGAGACAAAAATGGAATTGTAAAAAAAAAAACAAAATCTGCCGTGATCAATTTTCAAGCGAATTCCTGAAGCGTGAAGGTTGAATTTAATTTGCAGTGTCGAACCTACTATGTGGCAAACAACAACAAGCTGTCAGATTGAATATGCCTAACGTGTAGGTAACACTGATACAGATATGATACGATCTAACGAACTGTAACGTCGTTTGGAGCTAGAAAACCAGCGAGTTTTTAAAATTAGATGAGATTGGAGGAACTCAGTTCATTCCAAGTCATTGCTGAACAAAAACCTCTCCAAAGATATAGATAGAGCTAATCCGCCGCCCAAGCGTGCTCAGCAAGTATGAGCAATGGACAAACTTGTAGTATTTCTATTTTAGTTTACAATTTGAAAGTCACGGCAGGTTCAAGCATGGTGGCTAAAAACTTTAAATTGTGCTATCTCCATTTTACATTATTATATACTAACAGCTGTTCCCCGCCATTTCATTCGCGTTCCTGGGATAAAAAGTAGCCTATAGCCTTCGGGGATAATATAGTTTCCTATTAGTGAAAGAATATTTCTAATCCGTTCAGTAGTTTCGGAGCCTATTCAATGCAAACAAACAATCAAATCTTTCCTCTTTATAATTTTAGTATAGATAACAAAACTGAAGCTACATTAACCCCGAAGATTACTGCTACAGTTTATCGCGGGAACGTGTGTTGTGCTGTCGGGGGACAGCTAGTAAAAATAATAATACTTTTTAAACTATGTACCGAGAACACAATTCAAGTTTTTGGTAAAATATCAGGTCTTTTCGCGCACAAAATGTTATCAAAATATAATTTTGACTAACCTCGATGTTTCGACCAAGGTGGACTACTTTATATTAAGTGGACTGACAATTCGTGACCAAGATCAATGTAACTTGGTATCACGATCAATGTACTTGATAAAGATAAAAAACATAAGTAAAAATAATAAACAGTAGCTAACAAACTCGCAAATCTTCTGGCCCCACCATATATCCTTTCCTGCACTGTCCGACCCTGTATCAATTAGGGGGGGCTTCAGTAAATAAGGCAGATCCTGATTGTAACTAGCTTTGTTTTCCTCTCTTTTGGAGCTAACTCGTATTGTATTCATTTTATACTCGTATTTATTTGCCGAAGGTAGGGTAGAGCGCAGGATTTGTGATTTCGATAATGAATGAAGGATTACGTTATCAATTTCAATTTATCAGCTTTTTTGTGTGTTTTGCCGACATTGTGGAGTAAAAAAAAAATATCTACAATTAATAGGCGATGGGGGTTTTGATTGAATGCGTCGTGTTTTTTGATGACTCGGACATTGATTTTATTGGAACAATAGCTTAGTTATGAAAAAAATCTTCCATAGTGCATGTCTAGGTTATTACTTACCTAAAGAACCTGAGTAAAATTTCATATTTCTAGACCATGCGGCTTGAGTTGTACGTTGATCTGTCTGTCAGTTCATTATTGTCTTTTTTTATATAAATAAATAAACTATCATTCCGCCCCGAGTCTTCACTCGCGATCTCCCATTTTACCCCATTGAAGAAAGAATTTTTAAAAATCCTACATCATAGAAAACATAATATCCCTAAAAACGCAGGTAAAACCACGATGACGAAGCTAACTAGCTGTGCACTAGTACATAATAAAGCTAAAAATAAAGAATGCATGTTTCTGTTTACGCCAACTTTCCGAGATAAAACCTTTGCACCATAATATAATGTTGGGTACTAAATCAATTTTCAACGTTAATCGAATAGCAGTTTAAAGTTAGTTCCCGTTTGACGCGGCGATACCGTCTTGACTTCCAGTTCCGGCAGCTCGGCACGCTTCCGGTAGCGTAGTTAGGTACTGTCTTACTCTTTTTTTTGCCCGGAACATTTCTTAAGATAATAATATAATAAATATTGGGGAAACCGAAGGTTTTGTCTGTGCAATTATGGACGAGGTTGTGATGACGAACAACTACCGGAGATTTATCCTGCGGGATGGCACCATCGACATCTGTCGGACATGTCATCGCCCTGGTGAATCCCTCAGGCATATCATCTCTGGTTGTTCGCGTCTCGCAAACGGTGAATACTTGCATAGGCACAACCAAGTAGCCAGGATAATACACCAGCAACTTGCCCTGAAATATCGCCTAGTGACGTCTGAGGTGCCGTACTACAGGTATGTGCCAGAACCGGTTCTCGAAGATGGCCATATCACTCTATACTGGGATCGATCTATCATCACTGACAGGACTATTGTCGCCAATAGACCTGACATTGTATTGATAGATCGCCAAGAGCGCCGTGCAATGATTGTCGATGTTGCTGTCCCCCATGACGAGAACCTCGTGAAGTCGGAGAAAGATAAAGAAAGCAAATATCTTGATCTGGCACACGAGGTTGTTGACATGTGGGATATTGACACGGCAACCATTGTACCAATAATCGTATCAGCCCATGGCCTTATGGCCAAGAGCCTCGACAAACACCTCAAGAGGCTCGCGTTAGGTAGCTGGCTCAAGGGCCTAATTCAGAAGGCAGTGCTCCTGGAGACGGCACGCATAGTGAGGAAGTTCCTCTGTCTGGAGCCTTAACCATCGGTATCTAGGACCCTGTTCCCGATACCGGTTGGATTCTGTTTTTTATATTTTTAAATGTATTTTTTTATAGATTATATTTAAAAATGTAATTTATAAGATATATATTTAATAAATGAGATAATAAATATAATTTCTTCTTTCCTGTAAGACCTCAATTTAGTAATCATAATATTATTTTGCATAATGTTATATGAAAAAGAGCGTAAAAACGATAACTGACTGTATTTCTAAAATGATTTCAAATTAACTTGTATTGTCTTATGCTGAAATACTAAATGCTTTTGGAGCGTCTTAAAATACTTAAGAAGGTAGGTATATCTGATGTAATCGAAATGCCAAAATACCAAAATACATCTGTAGACTTAATCTTAGCTTAATGTTTGGAGATATTGGAACAAAGAAAGTCTAGTATCTTCTATTTCAATTAAAACATAACCCTCCTTATGGCGCAGGCGGGTAAAAAGAAAAGGTGACTGATTGATCTATCTATTAAAAATAATTTAGTAGTTGCCATAGGGAACAATAGTTTGTTTACGTTTTGACATAAGTTATTACTGTTGTAACAGAAAATACAAAGCGTGTACGTAAACTATTAGAATTCTATTATTGTTTCCTTCGAGTCCTTAAATCATAATTTCAATAGGTTATGGGCCCAGGAATTTAGGAAAGATAATAAGAGCAAATCGTGTGAGTATAAATAAAAATATTTGAAATAAAAATGGATCTAAAAATGGCAATAGAAAGATTTAATGGTAAAAATTATAAGCAATGGAGATTTCAAATCATATTGGCATTAAAAGCAAAAGGCTTACATCATTTTGTAGAATCGACAGAAGAAAAAGAAGTTGAAAGTATTGCACAGAAGTTTCAAAGAGAAAAAGATGATGCTACAGCCATGTTCCTCATCACATCAGCTATGGATTATCAGCAGATATCATTTATTGTAAATTGTAACAGCACGAAAGAAATGATACAAAAATTAGACAGCATTTATGACATGAAAACAGAATTAAATAAAATGATTCTTCATGAACAGTTTTATGAGTACAGAATAACACCAGATGAACCCATTGCTATGCATATTTCGAAAGTGGAAAGCCTTGCAAAGCAATTACAGGAAAGTGGGGAAATAATAAGTGATATAGCCATTATTACGAAAATAATATCAACTTTGCCTATTAAATATAAAAATTTTAGACAAGCATGGTTATCAATGGAGCCTAGTCGACAAACTATGCTAAATTTAACTGCCCGTCTTTTGGATGAAGAAAAAAGCATAACAATAGATCAAGATGATTTAGCTTTAGCTACAGCCCACAGTAACCAAGTGTATGGAAAAGAAAGATATAAAAATAGATATTATAATGAAAATGAAATTAAAGAAGAAGAATTCTGTAGATTTATATGCTATAATTGTAATAAACCAGGTCACTTTACTCGTGACTGCAAAATAAAAAATTGCGATACGTCTTATAGATCGAATGCATTTCTGATAGAAGAAATAAGTTCTGTAGATGATGATGAAAATATGTGGTTTTTAGATAGTGGTGCCTCAATGCACATTACATTTAGAAAAGAATTTCTATCAAACTTCAATAATTATAAGTCATTAGTAAAACTTTGCAATCAAACTACCCTGGAAGTACAAGGAAAAGGTATTGTACTAATAAAAAAATGCGTTAAAGGCCAATGGATTGATGGGAGAATTGATGATGTTTTGTACGTTCCTGGTCTAAGGAAAAATTTGCTTTCGGAAGGAGTTTTAATGAGAAAAGGATTTAAAATTATAAAAGAAAATACACTGGCACTTATATATAATGACAATGAGTTAGTTGCTTACGCCACTCTTTGTAGCAATAATATGTATAAACTTATGATAAAAACAATGAACCCAAAAAGCTCAGTATGTAATAATAAAAACGTTTTGGATATATTTGACGCTGAGTGTAATGTGACGGAAAAAGAAAATGAACTTCAAATGTGGCATGACAGATTAGGACATGTGTGTGTCAATGAATTATTGAAAATGGACAAAGACGGAAAGATAAAAATACAAAACATTGATCGCAATTTCATTTGTGAAGCTTGTCAGTACGGAAAACAGAAAAAAAAAAGAAAATCTATGCAAAAAGAATTATCACCTGGTATGTTAGTATATAGTGATATATGTGGGCCTATGTCGCAAGAATCTATAAAAGGGTATAAATATTTTGTTATATTTAAAGATGCTGCTTCTACCTTTTGTTACATTTATTTTTTGAAACATAAATCTGATATTTTTGATTATTTTAAACAGTATTGCGCAATTGTGACCAATAAATTTGGTCAATGTATAAAAACGTTGCTCACTGACAATGATGGAGAATACAAAAGTGTACATTTTCAAGAGTTCTTAAGACAAAATGGTATAGAACATAAATGTACTTCACCACATACCGTGGAACAGAAAGGGCGAGCTGAACAGGAATTGACAACAATTATGGAAAGGGCACGCTCAATGTTACGTGCCAAAAATGTGCCAACATATCTTTGGGCAGAAGCTGTTAATTGTTTAGTTTATATAAACAACAGATTTACTTCAATGAAAACAGGAAATATAACACCCTATGAACTGTGGTGCGGTGTGAAGCCTAATTTATCATATGTTAAGGAATTTGGAAGCATTGGTTATGTAATGATACCAAATGAGAAGAGTCGTGAGTTAGATACGAAGAATAAAAGAATGATATTAATTGGTTACGTTGGAAATACAAAGAAATATAGAATGTTTGATATTGTCACAAAGAAAATTATTATTTCCAGAAATGTTAATTTTGAAAAATGTTCTACCGGCTATGATAATATGTCACAGAAACATACCATGTTAAAGGTTAACAATGAAGGAAAAGAACAAAATGTATATACTAAAAACTATGTAATGAAATCAAAAAGTAATAAAGAAAGCAAAATAGTAATAAACAATGAATTGAGTACATCAGAAACAATTAGAAATGTGATAAAACATTATAATATACAAGAAAGAGAAAAAGAAAAAAATAGAGATAAGAGAGCAGCTTGGTGAAATCATCAGCACAAATCCAAGTCTGCAAATGTTTATAATTGAGAATGTTTTAAATGGTATGATTAATTTTATGTTAAGTTATTTTATATAAATAATGTCATAAATGTCGTTAATTGTTCCTGGAAATACTAAATTTAGGGGAGGTATTAAAAATAATTTAGTAGTTGCCATAGGGAACAATAGTTTGTTTACGTTTTGACATAAGTTATTACTGTTGTAACAGAAAATACAAAGCGTGTACGTAAACTATTAGAATTCTATTATTGTTTCCTTCGAGTCCTTAAATCATAATTTCAATACTATCAACGCACACCTCAAACTGCTGGACAGATCGGGCTGAAATCTTGCATACAGATACCTATTTTGACGTAGGCTAAGAAAGAATTTCTAAAAATAGAAATACTAAGGTCCGGTTGCATCGAATCATTAGCTTAATTTTGACGTCCGATATTCTAAAATTTCTAAACGATTATGACATCCTCTTGAAGCAGGGTGAAGATCATCATAATATACCATTATCAGCAGGCAACAGTAGTTAGTACTGTGATAATTTGTGGTGATATGCAGTAGGTAGGTACTCCCAATTAGCCGTAACTTCCAATTAGTCGTAACTCGTACAAAGTCCTCCCCCTGCCCCGGTAACGCCCTGAGCCGAGGTTCGTACCGCATTCGGGGGTGCCCTCAGGCGTTGTTACGTAAATATTACCCGGCTGAGAGCCCTTTGCGCTCGCCGATTTGTCCGGTAAGGTTGTTGCAGCCATCAGAAGCTACCAACTTTAGTCCTTCCAAAAATAAAAATGCTCCGTACTTTACGGGATTCATCATTTTATTAGCTGAATTCAAGGCATTTATGATTACCATTTTTCTCAGTATTTACGTGTTATATAACCGTGGGGCTGAAAGCTAGCCTATTACTTAAATATTCTTCTCAATTTATTAAAACTATGTATTGTACTTAGAAATACCTAATAAAAAAACAAAAATAATATTGTTAATAAGTATGATTCAATTTATACACTATTTCAGCTCACAGCAATCTGAAGTTAGGTAACACGCCCACCGACAAAATAACAACGAAGCTTATCGTTATTTCAGAACGTTCTCCGTTTTAATGAAGTGAATTTAGCGTAGATCCGCTCGGTTTTACTCTTTGCTTCGTTTGTCAGATAAATTGTTTTGTAAAAAAATAAAGAAAAACTTTGAAATGGGATCAAACTGACAACTGAAAAAGTGCTAGCAGCCGACTTTAACCAAGTTACGGTTTTTATAAAAAAAGACATGTGAAAGTTACAAAGGCTGTTAGTTGCTGCTAACATTTTGATCACTTTGATGTTATTTATATTTTTTGCTCCAACGAACAAAAAAAAATAGGTAAGTTTTTTCGGATAAAAAATGCCTGTTTTTTTAAGTTTGATAGATCAGCACTACTTACTTGCCGTCAAGTAAAGTTAAGGAACTTAGCACTATTTATATAAAAATAAATCAATATTTTTAATGTTGTTATTAGATGTGAACCTCTCCTAGAGAAAATGTTTAGTCCAGGTTTTTCCATCTCTCTCTATATCTAGCTTTACGAAGGCCTCTCATTTCCAGCTATATCATAATTGACCAAAAAACACAAAAAAAATATCTGTATAATAAAAACTAGGTATATTACACAACTGAAACGTAAAGTTATCTCATAAAAAAGTTGCCTATATAATCTCCTATTTTCATAATTAAATCTAGAAAACTTTACACGGAATCTTGGTAAAGCTTCGCTCATATCTCGGATAGAGCGCGTTATTTGGACAATTCCATTTGGAGTAACACTAGAAACTTGAGACGATGCAAGGGAGTGTAACACCGAGTTGTAATCAGAGATACAGTTGAGTGCATTGTTATCGGCAACCTTGCCTGCACCCTACTTCAGCGCGCTAGTTAATTGTGGGGATGGTCGCGTGTTATAGGATGTAGCGGGTACGGGTTTTTGCGTCGCTTCACCTCACGAAGTCTAAAAAAAGGGTTTTTAAACCATCATAATCTCCTTCTTATTTTGATGTCAAATAAAAACTTTTCTGCAGCTTTTGACGGAATTCCAAACATATTTGAATATACTTAAATAGATAAAAAAAAACTTTAAACATACTGCTTGATTCAAGTTGAAAGCCATTGTTTTTATTTTGGTATTTAATTTTAAATTAAAAATATATCACAAGATTTTAAATTTTAAACCATATAGATTGACGGATTAATTTTTGGTTATTGAGTTTTTTTACATTTTTACGAGTTGCGCTAGCTTCAATAGGTATGTATGGCGATAAATTTACGATATGAAAGCGTCTTAAAGCAATGATTGATTGTGAATTGTGAATTGAGGTTTTCTCTGCATTCTTCATTGCAAGAGATTTGTCAAAATTTATGGTAAACTAGAGAATACAGAGACTGTTATTGTTGAGAGTTTCGTAAAAAAAATTAAGTTTCTCTCAGGAACGTACCTAAATAAAACCGTGGGTGACAACTAGTTTTTTAACTAGGAAAAACGGTATTCTGTTCAACATTTTATTTGCGCATCTATTTCATAATGAAGGTGACGATGCAATTTTTATCTCGCCTCCTTTCACAACTTGGACCAAAATCAGAAAGCAAGAGATAGCAAAGTAGGACACCTTGAATTGCTTCTCTGAATCTTTGTTCATTTCCGATACACGGCAAATGAATCGTATGCATTCTACGAAATATCACATCCATTGGTTTAACTTTGTAACTACCTACATATACTATTCGTATCGTCCTTATTTATAGTTTATACCTTCATTTTACACCTTTAGTATACAATTTCCATAGATAAAATCGGAAATAAATATACACGTTTGTATAGCCCCCAAAAACCAATATCAATACGATACGGTGTAGCGATAAAAAGAAAAATCGCAAATAGTTCCAAAGAAAAAATGTCCCATCATTCTTTTAAAATGGGGCCCAATTTTCCCTATACTGCCTACTGGCACGCATGACCACTGTCGCTGTTACCCGAAAGTGACCGTTATTCAATAATAGTTAGAGTTTAATTTTGACGGTGATAAAAGGAAATTACAAAATAAAATTGGAGTGGGCTAGGCGCAAATCGCACCCAGCGGGAGTCTGAGGAGAGTTATCAATCTTCAGTAAAATAAAACTCTTAGATTATATCAATACAGGATTGGTCTTAAATATAGTATGTACCTGACTAATAAGCGCAAAGAGAAAAGTTTTTAGGTATCTATTAGTATGTATTATTAGCGTATTTTTTTGTAATGTTTTTTGACGTATAATCTTGTTTTTAAAATTCTTTATTATTGTAGGTACCATCTAATTGAAGTAAGTACTTCATTTTATAAAAATATTGTTAAAAACTAATCAAATGTTTATTTCCTAAAGTTGAAAAAAAAACTAATTTTAAGAACTAATACGAATAAAGAAGATAATAATAAGACATTACTTACACTGTGCTAAGTATTTAATACTAAAGTAAGCATAGCTTACACTGAAACTAAGTACCTATATGATTCAGGTAAAATATGGTTTTTCTATAAGGTTAAACAACAGTTATATAACGTTAGAGATTGTTGCATTAGATTGTTGTCTAACAATTTTATATAAATTGTAACAAAAATTATAAATTTGTTAGTAATGTTATACAACCTCATGTAACAAAATGTTATATTACTAATAGGTACAACATGATATAACAAATTATAGCATTTTCTAGTCACTACCAGCTTCCTGGAAAGGCAGACCCAAACTAATGGTTACATAATGTTATAGGTACGATGTTATACAGGGTGGAAGGGACAGCCGACCGAAAACTTTGGGAAAAGGTTACACTGAATGCCTATAATAACACTATAGAAATCAATTATGTCAGAAGTCATCGGTTACAGACATCGTAGTTTTTGAGCGCGCAATGTACGTTACAACGCTATCACACACAACACGTGCAGTCTTGCGTATTGATTTGAATTTTGATGTACATTGCAGTTTTATATCTAAATTAGTAATTACTGTTTATTTATTTTTAAATCAGATTTAGTTACACTTGTATAATGATTTTATAGTACAATCTATCCAAAAATTCTGAAAAAAAATCGTATAATTCATGAAAAGATCGACGAAAAATTCAAAGTCTGGGGGCTCCAAAATCATGAATTGAATCCATGGAATCAGTTATCGGAAGGCTGTCCCTTACACCCGGTATAACGAGTTGAGAGCGTTTATAATATATACATTCTAAACATGTTGTAGCAAAATGTTATCATGCTATTCAATGTTATATATATGTGCTGTGCAGCACTGTAGGAAGCACCTTTATAATGACGCATTGATAATAATCAAAAATATTCTACTGTCCACCTATCCAATAGTAAACTATCTAAAAGGAAACGTTTCCACGTTTATGTCTGGTCAACGGTTTTTTCGGAAATGAAATAGATAAGGAGTGCTTACTCTACGTTATCTGTTGCGTTTCACTTTGTCAGTATGGGACTTTGCTTTTGATAGTTTCCTATTATGATCCATAAACTACATGTATAGTCGAGGAACGAAATCCTTAGTCAGTTTTTAAATGCATTCCAAGCACCTTCCAATGTGTTTTGACTTCTACAAAAGAGAGCCAGTTGCCCTCTAGGCATTTTGTGCTTACCATCGGCCACATCATCACTGATCACGGTGAGATTATGGCCTGAACACAGGCCTATGCAAATAAAAAATAACACTCATTTGTTAAGTCATAGACTTTTATTTATTTATTTATTGTACCATTGCAGCTTAACAGTAATATAAAACCAAAACGCCACAAGAACATTACATTCATCTTTCTAACATTCGTCCCCATTCGTTTATTAGTCGTGCCAACCCTGTCGCAAACAAGTCACAATGTGGTGCGTCCTCAAGCAGGGAGTCGATCAGTAGCATCGCACGCAGTACGGGCGAGTGCCGGCGGTGGAGTGTGCGCGGCACACTCACTGCCAACAGTCGGTGTTTGCGAGCACGCATATATTTATCAGGGACAAACAATTGTAACATCTTGTTTAGTAGTTCCATGCAATCGTCATTATTTCTCAAGACGTCAACAAAAAACCTTAGGAGGTGGATGTTTCTCCTGAGTTCAAGGGAATTATATCCTAATTGTCCTTGGAGGAATAGTGTAGGGTACAAATAAGGATAGTATTGGTGTACTTTCTTATAAAGGTATCGTAAAAACTTCTTTTGCACCTGTTCCACCATTAAAATATATTTATTTTCATATGGATTCCAAACCATAGAATTGGTCTCCAGAATGCTTCTTACCAACGCCGCGTACAAAGCCCGTGTAGCATTCACAGATAATGAGGTCGCGTTACGCAGCACAAACCCTTTTAGCACCTTTTAAAACTAAAGCACTAAGCAGACAACTGCATATACAATTTATAATTAACTAACATGATTATGATAACCATAATACATCTTTGATCATTGAATCGACTTTCATATCAACATCCATTTTTAATGGCTAAGTCGTTACAAAGTTAAAGTTTGACGGGCCAGTTGGCGCAGTTGGTTAAGACACCACCTATCGCGCCGCTGGTCGTGGGTTCGATTTCCATCCAGGACAAACATTGAGTCTGGGTGTAATTATCTATATAAGTATGTAAATACAAAAAAAAAAGCATTATATCAGTTATCTGGTTTCCATAGCATAACAAGCTCTGCTTAGTTTGGGATCAGTTAACCATGTGCGAAGAAATGTCCCGAGATATTTATAAAAAAAAAACAAGTTCCTCCCTCCCTCTTGAATGCGGGTGAAATCGCGGGACGGAAGCTAGTTTTCAATAAAATCACTGAAGTTCCCACAAAAAAGTCCTTAAATATTTTAATTAAGGTTATATCTTGCACACCATAGATGAGAAAACTTGAGCAGATCCTATTCATTCAGCCTCATCTAACTTTATTCTTTTGTAAGAGAACCCTGAGAGCACAATAAAGATATTCGCCCACTATCCACTTAAGTAAATCGATCACGCTGTTATCGCTCATATCAGATTTCAGTTCCAATAAGATCCCCTTTTTTCTGTGAAGTCCACATTTATCTTTGCGAATGGGATCAATTGGAAGATCGCGAGTTCTTTATGTTACTACTTAGGATAAAGATTATCGAGATTGGAAACTGTAGTGATTGATATAGTTGGTTTAAAAGTTGTGTGCTTGATCATAATTAGGTTTTGTGCAGACAGTGTTATTCGATTCATCTACTGTATATCAATCTGGAAGTTAATAAGCGTTTAGTCATTTTATTTAAGATTTAATTTAATTACAACCCGCCCCGGCTTCGCACGGCATTTCTCGGCTATCTTAAAAGATCTAAGCGAACAGACAGCGGAAGTGACTTCATTTTAAACTAAGTAAAGAAAAGACAAATAATATTTATAAAGGCTTATAATATGTGTATATATCGCGGGCAATTTGTATGATTCGTCTTTTTACAAATAACGTCGTCCGTGATATGTATATGTATATTCTTCTTGCCCGTCATATAGACGGGCAAGAAGAATATAAAATAATAGGTCAGGGTAATTTTTTTGGCATTAAAATATTTTCTAATATATGACAAAGAAAATAACAATTACCCTAATCATTTTTTTTACATTAGTTTTTATATGTTTCCTAGTACCCTAGTACAGGGAACTACTAGAGTTCCCTGTTTACATTTTGTCTTCGGCATACTACATATCTGCGAGCGTTTATAAAAGTACGACGCCATTTGTAAAAAAACGAATCATACTATCTGCCGACAACATCTACATCATGACACATCCCGCCTTCCACCGCAGAAACTCCCTGAGCCGAGGTCCGTGCCCCAGTCGTGTTTAAAATTTTTCCCAGTTGAAAGCCATCTGCGCTCACCAAATTCGACATACATTTAAAACTCTTATTCTAAGAACGTTTTCTTTCAATTCATATATCAATATAAATAATTCGAAAACTAGCTTAAATGGAGCGTTAAGTACAACAAGAAGTAGAATATTACACATTCAGCTGGCAATAGTGGGCCGCGGTTAAATCACTTGGAAACTGAGCGTGCACGTGTTAAATAAAATGCATCGCGTGTGCTTGTGATGAATGGGTGAAAATTTATGCTTGAAGCTTGTAAAGTGAAGGTACATTGCCAAGAAATTCGATTCGTGGAATAAAAGGTGTACAAATTTATTGATAAACATGAAGAACGTAGGACCAATACTTATGTTGAAAAATCTTGGTGTAATACCTTGAATCTGGATATTTTAATTTGTTTTTTATTGTCTACAAAAATAAGGCTTAGATGGAGTAAAAAAAAAGTAACTGCATGCAAAGTACTTATAGTTTGTTTTAACTATGAAATTAATCTGTAATTCCAATTATTATAGAAACGATCAATCTGCTATAAATAGTTAAAAAAAAATCAAAAAAGGTACTTAGGTACCTGAATAAAAATTAAATGATGTTTGTCGGTATAACTTGAGAATCGCTGGACCGATTTGTATTCTGTTTTTAAATATAAGATTTAGGAAAAGATTTAAAATTGGCCCAGGAAATTAGATAATTTGGGAAAAATGGAATGAGTAACTTTTTTAGGCAGGACGTTTGTGGGATTAATCAATTAAAGCTAGAGATAGAATCACAAGTCCAAATGACTATTTTAAATATTAAACTAAAACTGCAAGTCAACTTCCCGTATGTATTTTTTCTTCAAAAGCTTGTGACTCCACAAAAATTCGTCGTAACTTTATTATTACTCTGAATTTCATAGAAGTAATTTAAGTATAAAAATATTGGCGCTTTTTACCTTTTTTTTTTTTTTACCTTGCCAGGAACTGCTGTATTTGATAAATGAATTCTTTTATAGTAGGTATGAATCGATATCAATGTCTTGTAGCGTTTGTAAGCTAATCTTTGGGTATTTTTCAGTCTACGATAATCAAGCTTTTTTATTGTAAAAAAAATAGAATTTTACTTCATCATAAATAATCCTACTTTTATGTTTGTATGTTTTTACAGCTCCGTAACAGCTGGAAGGATTTAAATAGAACTTGGATCATAGATATAATATAACAGTCAATAATTTGAGTGAGTTTGTAATCATGCTAATCTGTAGCAAATTATTTGTTATTTTATTTTGAAATACCATCGTATTGTATGACATTTCTGCAATGGTAAAATGATGTATTTAATTTTATTAAAATCTCAAAAAATATTAATTTAATTATACTATTTTGTCGATACTGCTATAAACTGTCACTTCTATTCAAAACATAGTACATACTAAAATACACCATGTCGCATCATTAAAATGTAGCCAAGTCCAGTACTCGTGCGAGTGGCTGAACAGCATACTCTCCAGACCTGACAACGTTATTATTTTGTTTCGGTGCTCGACTACACTTTCATCCTGCCATTGCCCTGTCTAGAAAAAAAATATGTTGCATTTGAATTAAGTTCAAATAAATACTGTTTTGCTAGAAACAGATCTAAATCTTTGATGGCTTATCTTGCATAATTCGTTATTCGTTTTTTTTCTACTGTTTCGTAAATGAATGAGCTTTCTTTTATTAACGCAATAAAAAAAAGACATGCCTATTCCCTTTTACTTACCATTATGATAGCAGCACATATTATATCAACTCAGAAACGGATCGTCCCCGTATCAACTCGATCCTTTTAGTATTATTTGTATAAAACTCTCTACTGCAACGCACACTAATTGGAAACGAGCTTGTCCCGAGTGGAGGCGAATACTAAACGGCTCGAGTTGATACGGTGACGATTCCTTTCCGAGTATCAACTCGAACATATCAATATGTGCTGCGTCCATCAAACTAGTGCCTTCAAAGCGCGGCGCCACCGTCGCCTATAGGCGTAGCTGATCTACTTTTGTTACGTGCTTACGTAAGTTGACGCCTGGTTGACGGTGCGGGGAAAGGTGATACGGTGACGATCCTTTTCCGTGTTGATAAGTGTGCTGACTCCCTAAACTTAGCAACATCATGACAGTAACAAGCAATGTTTTTAATTACATCAAAGCTTTAGCGTACCTAGCTAGTAATTAGTAAAATATAATGTAATTTTCATACAAAATAAGTTTCAAACATGACACAGCACCAAAGCCCTGAAACCTCATGCACATAATTCATGTAAACCAAGTAATTTATTATTATTTAGCTACGAAATTAATTTGCCATGATTCCGGCAACCAGGATGGTAGTCGCAAGTCATTATTTGCATAATCTCTTTGATTTGTAAAATAACTCCAGGAAATGTATTTTTATAACGGCTTTATAAACCGGTAATAAAACTCTTTCGTATTTTAATGTTGGTCTGTTTTTTACCCGACTGACAATCAAGAAGAAGTCACTAGGTGTATTAAAATTATCAAAAATCAAAATGGCGGATTTATTTGCGCCAAAATTTGTTTTTTCACTATGTATATGTTTGACCACAATCCCTGGTCAGTGATGACGTGCGTAGCGCAAAACCGGCCATCGTGGAGATCCTTGGGGGAGGCCTTTGTCCAGCAGTGGACGTCTTTCGGCTGATATGATGATGATATTTAGAGAGATGTCCACTGTAATCATCACTTACCTTAAGTTATAAAATAAAAGAAAAGAAAACTAACTTCCTCAACCCACTTAAATCCGGTAAGTTGGATTGATACAAACTGTCTAAACTTTATCGAGATAATTCTGAAAAAAAAATACAAACAAATTTCTAAGAAGAACTAAAAGCTTTTTTATCTCCAACTTTTGAACAAAAACGTCCTCAATCTTTCAATACTTTAATGTCAAACCTTTATGAAGTAAGTGCCAGACTTTATAAAGGGAGATGAGAAAAGTAAGCAAAAGAGATAGACGCTTGTCTGCGAGAAAACTGTTAAACAATTAAGACACCCGCAATGAAGCGGGCGAAGCCGGGGGCGTTTTGGACATAACTTTTGTTGTGTCAGTTAAGGCCATAAATACAGCGGATAGAATTTTATGAAAAATCGCAATTTATTATGTTTGATTATTATATTATAATAAAGTAAATTGTTAGGTTAGGATACCTTCCAGTACATAAATATTATAACCAGTGAAAGTGAAAACAAAGAAAATAGAAGGTTTAATACCTCAAAAATTTCTTCTCTGTGTTAAAAATACTTAGCCAGAAAAAAACAAATTATGCTAATTATGGCTATACCACATACATATTAAAGAGAGGCAGTTGGGGAGATTATTTCACTAACGCTAGTTAGTATAGCCGTCAAAAAGACGAAGCTGCTAGCCTAGAGAAAATTGCTGATGGTCAACAAAAACGACTACATCAAGGAAATTTTCTATAAATAGTATATTTATAAATAGTATATTTATATATTGTTTTTGAATATTGTCGATATTTTATTTTTATTTTTAACACTGTTTGAACGTTGAGAAAGAAAAAAGAAAGAAAAACCTTTATCTCCTGCAATGCATGCCATCCGAAACTTATAAATTTAAAAAAGAAACGAACACATAAAGAATTCATTACAAAAATAAAAACTAGTTTACCTAACTGATTTTTTTAACGTAACAAAATCTTAGGTATTTATTGTTATTAGTAACCAGTATTTAGACGTGAAGACGTGAAAACTGAACTCCACATGCATAATACATATATACCTATATGTAGCATTCAATCGTCAGATCAACTATACATATTCCTGGATATTAACATAGCCTAAAACCTTCCTCTAGGAACCTGAACCTAAGAGGATACCTATCTATGAAAACCGCTTCATAATCTGTACTGTGGTTCTCAAGGTATGAGAATACTAACAGACAAATTGACCTACATATTATTTGGTTGGTTAAATTGAGTACGGGGTGTTCATGAACTCTAATGCGGGTGAAACCGCTGGGCGAAAGCTAGTACAATATAACACAAATAATTATATATACACATAGAATTTGAATAGTTCTAAAATCTTTCACTGTAAGAAGATTTTAATCACAGAGAAGATTATAATGAAATACAAATAAAAGAGTTGACGTCAACAGAAGGGTGATTAATTACGTACTATCATAAGAAAGCGGGGTATAGCTTTCTACTAATATTATAATTGCGAAAATTTGTAAGTATGTATGGATGTTTCTTCTTCACGCTCAAACGGCTGGACAAATTTCGATGAAATTTGGTATGGAGGTAACTGACACCATGGATTAACACATAGGCTACTTTTTATCCCTCGGGGACGCGAGTGAAATCGCTGGGAATAGCTAGTAGCGTATAAAATAAATCATAGCTAACTCCCGCCTTTCCAATGGCCCGATGCCATCGTTCAAGTAGCCCCAACACCGTTCATATTAACTCCGGACAGGCAATGATGGCTACCAATTTGTTACCCACCCCCTTAGTGCTGTAACGAAAATTACCAGCTGCACTGAGCACTAATTGAACCTCGTTATTTATGATTTCGGTAGCTATTTGCTCTTCTAAAGTGAATTTTGTTAGTTTATTATTGAGAGAAATTGCATCGTTCCATCTCTGGCTTTCTATTTTGTTATTTAACTAGCGATCTCCTGCGGTTTTATCAGTATTTCCGAGATGACTCAAGCCTATATTACTCAAGAATCAGCTTCATATTAGTGAACGCATAAAGAATAACGTAGGCTACTTTATACCTATATACCTTTTATATATATGAAAACATTCTTTATAATTAATTGCTAGAGTTTTAAATATTAAAGATAATTTTGAAGAGTTCCATTATGTTTTTGTTCTCAATGTTAATCTTGAAAACGTATAATTTAAAAGCAAACAAGAATCAAACGGTCAAGATTCCAAAGTTGAAGCAAATCAAATGACGGAAACACAGTTTCCTGAATAAATAAAATTTACAATCGGTGCCGAGGTTTTTTTTTATTAAAACCCCCAGTGGGTCGTAAAACAAGGGGGATGCAAGAAATTTATTCATTTCCAGACATAATTTGAGGCATATTTTAATAAAAAATGTTGCCCGAGCTGCCTCGACTTCACTTTAGGAATTTGAATTTTGATCTTGCAATTCCTGCTTTCATTTCTGAGGTTCCACTGTTGAGAAATTCTGGGAAAACATCGTCAGAATATTGGTCGACGCTAGGATGCAATATTTCTACTGGAATTATTATTTTAGTCATATAAACGATTATTTTATTCGTAGTTGAACCACCAACATCGTTGCTTTAAGCGGAATAAGCCAAAAGTACGAAACCACTTACAGAAGATTACTACTTATACAATGTGCACCAAAAATATATTATCTGATAGATAGTCTATTAAGTTAAGGTGGAGGCTTCGGTTGGGGCGCTAAAATCAAATATTATCACGTTTTTTGCTAATTACAGCTCAGTTATAGGTCGTAAGTTATCAACATGTTATTTGCGACAAGAATAGTAGTATATTTATTATTTCTGATTAATAACAAAATAAATCATCAACATATTCCTCCAAGGTATATTACTGACATATACGACTATTTCATGAAAATGTTACTAATATACCATGGAGGAATGTTTTGATGATTTCTTTTGTTATTAATCAGTAAATTTACTATCATTCTTGTCGCAAATAACATGTTGATAACTTACGACCTATAACTGAGCTGCAATTAGCAAAAAACGTGATAAAATTTGAATTTAACGCTCCAACCGAACGTTTACCCTTAGCGAAAAAGTATGTAATCCGTCATTATATACAATTCCTAGGAAATGTGTACAATTCCAAAAATAGATAGGAATTCCTACTAGTATTATAAATGCCAAAGTTTGTGAATGTCTCCGGAGTCTTCTCAGTTTAAGTGTATTCCGAACTGGTCTTCTTTCGGGAGACATTGTGCCGGAGTGTATGAGGAATCGGTGGTAGAATTTATCTACCGACATTCAGTTGAAGTGAACAAATTTACGTCTCGCCAGTTTACTGCAATTCTAATGGTTAATAATTTGACAACAATGATCGGATATCGTGTATCCTATAAATTAGTTTTGAGTTTGACAAATTTTTATGAAATTTCGTATGGAGGTAGCTGCAAACCCTGGATTACCTTGGGAACATAAGATTCCTCGGGAACGCGTGAGAAACCGCGGGCCGGAACCTAGTCTATGATATATTTTGTAATTGTATACATTTCCTAAATAGCAATCGGAAATGTATATTTTGGATATTTGTAAGCGTAGCTGAAAATTATCTAGGTATATTTTCTAGTATTGAATTGCATATAATTTCTAGGAAATGCCTTCGAATGCCATTTCATTTCAGTTCTGTACTATTGTATTTCTGCTTAAAAATTTAGATATTTTTTACAGATATACCTATTCAATAAGTAAGGTAGGAATTGAAACTAAGCATATTATTAGCATTTCAATTTAAATACGAAAATATTCTCGAGTCTTGTACCACACGTTTTAAGCCAACTTTTTCGAGATCCAAAATGTATACGGACTAAATTGAAGTAGAAAGTTGTTTTCACAAGTGTTAAATATTCGAACGGCTATCCAAACTTTCAGTGTAATCAAATGAATAGTAAAGCATGCATTAACTTCTTCGTCTTTTTCGTTTCGTTAGCTAGTTTCTTTAAATTTTGTATATTAACTTTTAGACCAGCACTAGTTTCCACTCCGCGGTGTCACCCGGAGGAATCGAATTAGATAAAGAGAATAATCGAATAAGATAAAGAGAAACGATTAAGGTAATCGAGTCGAGATTGAAAAAAAACCGACTAGCGCGAGTCTGACTCGCCAACTGATCGGTTAATTTGGATTGAAGGACAATGTCTAATTGAGGATTTCCAACTGCAAATGCGTTATAATATTGGGTATAATGGCATTTTATTTTTTTGTGTTTGTATAATTACAATATGATATCAAGATTCTATTTGAACCAGAAGTACCTAGGTAGGTACCCTGTAGATTTTGGTTCACTCACAAATTAATTAATTATTTATTGAAATTAATTGATACAATTTATCTAAGCTAAGTATCAAAATATACGACCTAGATAGGCAGTATTTTGATTATGTTGACATGTGGACCGTAAAACCAAATTTCATCGTATTTATTCCAAAAAGTAACAATAAAAATAGCTTATCCAAAAAATTATTGAATGTAACGCTTCAATCTGACCAAATAACAACGTTGCCAGTACAGAATCAATAACATCATTACATATTCAACGAACTAACTCTAACCAGAGAGAAGGGAGGGGAAAAATGGGCATCAAACATTAATGGTATCATTTGGAGTCCCGCAAAGATGCTGAGCAACGGTTGATAGCCGATAGAACGCCAGTAAAAGGAGCTTTAATGTGAATATTATGCAGTATCCACTTACCCTGTTTCACCCACTATCCTCTGACTCGTGATAATAGCGCTATTGCGGTTTTTTTGTTTGTAAAAAAATTATAATAATTAAACATTTACGAAGCGACTTTGTGTTCCCGTAATATTGTGTCGAAAAGTTTTCAGTGAACATTTTTTTTGTGGTTTCTACTCAAGACTGTGGGTAGTGAGGTTAATGACTCTTTGAAATTGACTTTTATGATAGACCAGCTATTCCGCGCAGTTTCACTCGCGTTCCCGGGATAAAAAGTAGCCTATGACTTTCAGGAATAATGTAGCTTCCTATTAGTGAAAGAATTTTTGAAATCGGTTCAGTTGTTTCGGAGCCTATTCAATGCAAACAAACAAACAAATAAACAAACAATAAAATCTTTCCTCTTTATAATATTAGTATAGACTATTATTGTTTTCCGCGGCTTCAGTCACTTTCACGCCTTTGGGGATAATGTAGCTATTAGTAAAATAATTTTACGATTCGGACTAGTAGCTCCATAGATTAGCGAGTTCAAATAAACAAACTCTTCAGCTTTTTTATTAGTATAGATTAACTCTAGCTGTCCCCTGCATTCTCGGAATAAAAAGTAGCTTATATTATTCCAGGATATGATCTAAGTCTTGTATAGTAGGATTTAAGATTTATTTTAAGGTGATGATAGTTTAGTGGTAGTGACGTCCAATGCCGAAACGTAAGTCACGGGCTCGAATTCTACGATGAGCTTGAGCTTTCGGTGAAAGAAAACATCGTGAAGAAACTATAGCCGCTAGCTGGCTACCACCCTCAAGTTGGAAATCTGTCGCCAGGCACCATTCAGTGTGTTCCAACAGCTGCACTTGAGACCCGGATCCCTTCTAAGCTTTGCATCATCGGCTAAATCATCACTGATGACGGTGAAATTGTGGTTAAACACAGGCATAGTTAATAAAAAAAATACCTACCTTTAAAACTCCTCTTGATTAGTCCATCCAAACAAACAATTAATTTGGTCTTTTTAACTTTAAGTAAGAAAACAGGAAGAGATTTATAAGATTTAACTTCAAAGATAGTATCCATTTTAGGTCCGCCTTTGCATTTTAATGTCCCTGGTCTGCCAGACCGTTTGAAATACTGTAATGTGATGCGATTTTTTTAGGCTTTTGGCTACTTTTAGGCATGTTCGGGTTTTATTTAAATTTTGGTGGAACATCTTGAATGGAATGAAACAAAGAATACCAAATTTATATACTTAAAGTATTTATGCATGGACATACTCTCACAATATTTGTGTTTAAATTTTACTAGCTTTCCGCCTCACGGTTTCACGCGCGTTCCATTATTTTTCAAAAATCCTTTCTTAGCGTATGCCTACTTCATAATAGGTATCTGTATTTTCATTTCAGGCTGATCCGTCCAGTGGTTTGAGCCGTGCGTTGATAGATCAGTCAGTCAATCATTCAATCAGTCACGCTTACCTTTTATAGGTATACCTATTTAAATACTATAACCTCATCATGGTGATAATGATGACGATAAACCAGTAGGTAGGTGCTTGGTGACAAATTTTCCTTGAAGGTGAGAACCAACTAAGATTTTCTTTTCAACAAGGAGACATTCATTGAACTGCCAACCTTGGATGAGTGACTAACTATCGTAAAAAGAATCTTTATAATACCTATGTATTACATTTTATCTTCATCTACGAATACACTAATATTATAAGGAGGTAAAGTTTGTAAGTTCGGTTGTAGGAGGTAATCTCCGGTCTGAATCTAAAAATTATTTCACTAATAGGAAGCTACATTATCCCCGAGTGGTATAGGCTACTTATTATCCCAGGACGCTGGCGAAACCGAGGGAAACAGCTAGTGTATCAACAAGATAAAAGTATCGCTTAAGGTTAAACGTTCGGTTGGAGCGCAAAATTCAAATTTTATCACGTTTTTTGCTAATTGCAGCTCAGTTATAGGTCGTAAGTTATCAACATGTTATTTGCTAGAAGAATGTAGTATATTTACTGATTAATAACAAAAGAAATCATCAACATATTCCTCCAAGGTATATTACTGACATATACGACTATTTCATGAAAATGTTACTTTTACACATGAAAATCTTTAAAAAAGCCATAAAATTTCTAAGAAAAAAATCATTTCATACTTTAAATGTACAAATAATTAATTTATAACATAAACCCTAGGGAATAACCTGAACAGGATTAGCAAATAGCAAGTCAATTACAACTCACGTAAAATATTCATGAATGAATTTTCTGTCATCATAAATTCAAGAATAATTTGTTTGGAAAATTTTATTAATTTCAGAAAAGAGATGGATTATGGGTTTTGTTTGTACAACATAATGTTCAACTTTAATAAGTAGAAAATTAGTTTGATTATCACTTGTACTTGAAAAGAATATTTTAGTAGAGGTCAAACTAAACAATGTGAAAAATGGAAGCCTATTATAATATTATAGTAACGGAATTATTAATTTTAGAGGTTGAAATACGGTTCAAATCTTAGGCCGGCCACATACATATGATTCAAAATCTCGAATTGACATTTCGAAAAGTTTAAATAAATAAATATCCTCGGACATTCTTCACACATGGTTATATGATCCCAAACTAAGCAGAGCTTGTACTATGGAAACGAGATAACTGATATACTACATATACTACTTTTTTTTTGTAAATACATACTTATATAGATAATTACACCCAGACACAGGACAAACAGACATGTTCATGCACACAAATGTTTGTCCTGGATGGGAATCGAACACATGACCAGGGGCGTGATAGGTGGTGTCTTAACCAACTGTGCCAACTGGCTTGTCAAGTCAAAAGGAATTCCTGATGTATGTGACTGTCTTTAAGAAAATCGTGACGACCGTTTCAATAATGCCTCACACACACGAAACGATGGGTCGTTGCGATCAATCATCAAATTGTTTGAAACTCAACGACATCACATCACTAAAATCTAAATAATTATTGCGTCATCATGTCAGCCGACAGACGTCCACTGCTGGACAAAGGCCTCCTCCATGGATCTCCACGATGGCCGGTCTTGCGCTACCCGCATCCAGCGGTTTCCCGCGACCCTCACAAGATCGTCGGTCCACCTTGTGGGGGGCCTGCCCACGCTGCGTCTTCCGGTTCGTGGTCGCCACTCGAGAACCTTTCTGCCCCAGCGTACCCCAGCGTAATTAGTACCGTATTTTAAAACCAAGTTCATTAATTAACTTTATTTCATTAGGTACCTTTGAAGCAGTTATTTTTTGTTGCGATCTCCGATATCGTCTTAAATTAAGTAAATCTTTACCGATATTGACATACACTATCGATTCGTAATTTTGATCAGTCTGTCGTCGGAGCGTAAATAAAAATCGTACCGTATATGGGGCCCTTTACTAGGATTGATGAGTTTCAAATGATTCAGCAACTATCGTCATGTATACGTATATTCCTACAATAGACTTGAATAGAATAGTAGAAAGACGTTGTTTACAGGTATAATGGATTTCTCTAATACATGATCTTAGATAAATAAACCTAACCGATAAATCGACAAGAAAGATAAATAAACAGAACGGTTAAAATAAACAGATATACCTAATACAGTATCAAACCTATCAAATATCTTTTATCTACTCTCATATCGTAAAGTTCTAATTATGAAATCAAAAACAGTACTTTAATGTCCCACTTTATGCACACCCGTCTATAATGAAATTAAAAATAGTAGTTTATCTACTCTCATATCGTAATGTTCTTATTATGAAATCAAAATCAGTACTTTAATGATCGATTAACTACTATTATGATACTGTTGCATAATAGGGGTTATTAAATAAGAGTGTGAGTTTATGTACCGAGCCGTAGGCGAGGTTTTTAATAGTATCACACGAGTTTTTAATACCTAATTATGTGCAGTATCATACAGTACTTTATCTAAACTCATCTAATAATGTAATTTAAAGGTAAAAATCGATAATATTTTGTCATAGGTTTTCATGACTTACGGGTATCGATTATTCGTCATTTCCATTGCCGCCTCCACATTTTCAGATCCAAGTTTATTTCACCTTAGTATCACTGCTATTTTTCTATCATTTTTCTTTTCAACAAGGAGACATTCATTGAACTGCCAACCTGATCATTAATGTTTGTTTATTTTATTGATTTTTTTGCATGCTTATTTTATTTTGGCCAAAATGATAGAAAAATAGCAGTGATACTAAGGTGAAATAAACTTGGATCTGAAATTGTGGAGGCGGCAATGGAAATGACGAATAATCGCTACCCGTAAGTTATGAACACGATGACAAAATATTATCGATTTTTTATCTTTAATTAGATGAGTTTAGATAAAGTATGATACTGCACATAATTAGGTATTAAAAACTCGTGTGATACTATTAAGAACCTCGCATACGGCTCGGTTCTTAAACTCACACTCGTATTTTAATAACCCCTATTATGCAACAGTATCATAAACTACTATTATTATCGTCTTATTTCGCGACTTTTTTGTTTATTTTATTTACCCGTATTAGGGTCGTAGTTTTTTTTTCAAAGTAATTGTGATTGAGACATACATACCTACTATTCAAAGAGAGCTCTATCTATATCTCTTCAAATAATAAAGCTAAAGAGTTTGTTTGTTTGAACGCGCTAATCTCTGGATCTACCAATCGGATTCGAAAAAATATTTCACTAACAGGAAGCTAAAATAGCTCTGAAGGAGCAACACGCTGTACAAAAAGAAACCAAGGAGAATAAGCGATTAGGCGACAAACTTGTTTACTTTTGTTGCTGTAAGTAAATGGACATAATAAAACCTCTTGTCCATAAGTAAGACAATAATTTTTTTTTTTTTTTTTTTTTTTTTGTATCCTGCTCAACACAGCGATCTGTTTCTCACATTTAGCTGCTCTTTTCATAGACAAAAGTCGGTAAATGTGATTAAATTATGAGTAGAGTCCATTGACTTCGCTCATTGTATTTTGGAGAAATCGGTTTTGGAGGTTTGGAACACTATTCCTCCTCAGTCTTGAGTAAGTTACACTACCAGTTCCTTTAAGGTTTGTCGCTAGTGCATTGACATGTTTTGATAACTTATTCTGGTATTTGAGACTTCTCAATGATATTTCTTGCTTGACAGATGTTATCTCTAGGTCTTGTAAGATGTATTTGTTGCTGATACATTTAGGGATATTGAACATGAGCCTTATGGTTTTGGTCTGAAATCTTTCCAATATTTCAATATTGCTATTTGATGCTGTGCCCCAAAGTTCGATTCCATATGTCCATACTGGTTTTAGTATTGTCTTGTAAATTGCCATTTTGCTTTCATTGGATAGCTGTGATCTACTTCCGACTAGCCAATACAAACTTCTTAACTTTGTATCCAGTTGTTTCCGCTTATTCCAAATGTGTCTGTGCCACGTTAGTCTCCTGTCGAGGTGCATACCCAGGTATTTGGCAGAGTCTGACTGTGGTATTTGGTTGCCGTTTAGAGTGACAGGTGGGCAATCGCCTTTTCTAAGGGTAAATGTGACGTGGACGGATTTACTGTTGTTCGCTTTTATTCTCCACTTATCGAGCCACGATTCAATTTCTGTGAGGTGTTTTTGAAGTGTCGCAGATGCGGACGGTGCGTCACAATTGGTCGACATTATTGCAGTATCATCTGCATACGTGGCTATTACTGTGTCGTCGTTTTTTGGGATGTCAGCAGTGAAGATGAGATACAACATTGGACCCAAAATGCTGCCTTGTGGTACACCTGATCGGATTTCAAAGAGTTTTGAAGTTTCCTCGTTTAGTTTGACTTCAAAACATCTTTTGTTCAAGTAACTCTTTAGAATGGAGTAAAATGAGTGCGGTAGTAGCTTTTTTATTTTAAATAAGAGACCTGTGTGCCAGACTTTATCAAAAGCCTGACTTATGTCCAAAAAGACAGCTGAACAATACTGTTTATTTTCCAGCGTTTGACTTATAATGTTTGACAATCTATGTACTTGTTCTATGGTGCCATGTTTTTGCCTGAAGCCAAATTGGTGTTCAGGAAGTATGTCATTCAGATGAAACTGCATTCTGTTGAGTATTATTTTCTCAAATATTTTACCAAGTAGAGGTAGGAGACTTATAAGACAATAATAACCCAAAGTAATATAGGCTACTTTTGGAATGCGAGTGAAACTGCGGGGCACAGCTAGTTCAAGATAAAGACGAAACAGTAGAGCAGAGCAGATAATTTTTCAATTAACGAAGTAAATATTTATTTATGCAAACGACGAAGACGGAATAGGCGTCTTATTTGAATAAAATTAATTAATTTAATTAAAATGTATATGGCGACTGCAAATGAGTTTCGGTTCGGTTCTCGTTGTGATGGGTTTGTAATTGTTATACCATTGCCATATAAACTGAAACTCAAAACTCATTTAATCACTTTAGGCTCTAATAAGGCACTTATGAATGTAAACAGTTTCAATTTTTACAATAGACTCTACCACCGGTTCGGAATACACTTAAACTGAGAAGACTCCGGCAAGAAACTCGCTGAAGAAGCTATAGAAAAACTAGCTGCCCCCATGGTTTCACCCACGTTACCTAAATACAAGCCTATATCCTACTCTACTCCATATCATATGCACTCCATGAAATAAATCATCAATATCATTATCATATCAGCCGAAAGACGTCCACTTCTGGACAACGGCCTCCGAAGATCTCCACAATGGAGATTGATTGATTCGAATTTGATTTTGTTTTTGATTCCAACTCGTTCCGGATTTGAACTTGATCCAAAATCTTACTCCCGAACCAATTTGAACCACGTCTTAGTATTAATAAGATAGTTAAGTGAATCCGGCTGATTGTCAATATAAAGAAAGAAAGAAAGATATATTTATTAGATCAAATTAGTACACTAAATAAAACTATTAAAACCAAATACTGCACAGAATAAAATAAATGAAGTAGTCCCATCATAGGTACTAAGATGGTCCAAAAGGCCCCAGCTCAGCATGTGCTGCAAGTTAGTGCAGCGCTGAATATCAAGTGCTATTTGGTTTTAAATTCTTATATACGGTTGTATATTTCTGTTTTTCTGCCATTTTCTGAAGAAAATCCAGGAATTGCCAAAGGGCATTTACGTTATACGCAAGCTCGCCAACACGAGAATCTTTTCATATTCTTTCTCGCACGTATGTCCATACAGTTTCAAGAACATTCAAAATCGACGCAATGCGAGCCATAATAGCGAAATTTGAAATATCATAATAATACTGGGTGTAATTATCTATATAAGTATGTATTTACAAAAAAAAAAAAAGTAGTAAATATGTAGTATATCAGTTATCTGGTTTCCATAGTACAAGCTCTGCTTAGTTTGGGATCAGAAAACCTTGTGTGAAGAATGTCCCAGGATATTTATTTATTTAATACAGTCGAATTGAGAACCTCCTTTTTTGAGGTCGGTTAAAAATTCACGAACACACCGTTTCGGCTCTCGTAAACAGCTCCATCTATTTTTAAATCCACGGATCCTCAAATAATGAAGCGTGAAAGCAAATTCTTTTGATCCCCCAAACTCCTAAAACAGATCATTCGGGCCATTATGTACATACTTCACTGTAAACGTTGCTAATCTTCGTGCCTCTACACAATTATTTGAACATTTGTTTCTACAAAGTAGGGTAAATCGACCATAGTTTCACACACCTAACATACCTACAGTAAAAGTTTCTGTTGAAAGCGTTTTAGAATAGGCGATGTGTCAGTAAACAAGATTTATCGTAGTATTTTTTTACTATATATAGGCTTGTGTTTGACCGCAATCTCACCGTGGTCAGTGATGTGGCCGATGGTGGTAAACACATGAAGCCTGGAAGGGAACTGGCTCTCAATTGCAGCTGCCGGAACACACCGGATGGTGCTTGGCGACAGATTTTCAACTTGAGGGTGGTAGCCCGCTAGGCGGTACTACAAAGTACCCTACCAACGTTTCCTCACGATTTTTTTGTTCACCGAAAGCTAAAAGTCACTGTAGGATTTGAACCCAAACTAAGCAGAGCTTGTACTATGGAAACCAGTTATCTGATATACTACATAGACTACTTTTTTTGTAAAATATACTTATATAGATAATTACAGACACAGGATAAACAGACGTGTTCACGCACACAAACGTTTATCCTGGATGGGAATCGAACCAATGACCAGCAGCGTGATAGGTGGTGTCTTAACCAACTGCGCCAACTAGCCTGTCAATATAATTAGAAGTATGATAATGCTGATACGATATAGATCTTCAATATCGTATCGTAATCGTCGCGTACACATAAAATGGGAAGTGCAAACCACCCTTGGATTAAGTTGAAGTAATGAGGTGTAAAACCCTGTTGTTTAGTGAACTAGTTAGCGAGTTCATATTAGGGTATCCATAGTAATGGGATTAGCAATTCTAACCCTTATAACGTTGTTACAGTGCCTATATCAGTGTACACAGGGTTTAATCTTAGGAAATACAATTAGCTTCTGTTGTCTTGGTACAATTAATTGATACGTATTGGAAACATTTTGTACTGAGTGTTAAAAATTCTACAATTTTCGAACATGAAAATGACGCAGCGTTGGCAGGTCTCCCACAAAGTGGACTGTTGATGTTGTGAGGGTCGCGGGAAACCGCTGGATGCGAGTAGCGCAAGACCGGCCATCGTGGAGATCCTTGGAGAGATCCATTGTCTAGCTGTGGACGTCTCTGGTTGATATGATGATGATTATTTCTGTACGATACAAAGTGCATACATTTAAATCAAAGTGTAATAAAACTATTGTATTTTTTTTATTGCTTACGTTAACTATTCGATACGACAAAATGGTTCATGCTTGAATTACTGCACTCTCTACTTTCACAATATTTTTTTTTTTTAAATAAGTCGGTTCCTTTGAATATTTTGAATAGTCAGCCGTTTTAGTTTTTTAAGTCTGGCTGCCTTTAAAAGATTTAGAACTTAATACATATATGAATACACGAAAAGCACTCGTAAATGCTTTGGTCATAAATGATAGAATTGACATCCTTTCAATCAGCTTTGCCATAAAGTAATTTTCACCGTATTTCAAAGGCAAAATATACCTCTATTTCGGTTATATGTTTCTGCAGTGACGAGAATTATTCCAGGAATTATAAATTGAAACGCTCTTAGTGCGGTACGTAAATAATCCCTAGGATTATAATGAATTACCAATATGGGAGAAATAACTGAATATAATAGGGGTGATGACTAAAAAAACTTAATTAGTCCGGCACTTAAATTACCAAAAAATATTGGACACAATATTATTTCTTTAGATCAGAAAACAAAAAATAACGAAGATTCAGTGCGTTAAATATTCGCGTGACGTGACGTCTTAGTACACTTTTTACAGAGAGATGACGTCACAAGCCCCCTTCCGAACTTTAATGCGCTTTATCTTTGTATTTTTTTATTTAGTTTATAAAATAAAAAATACGTATCCAATATTTTTTGATAACCTAACTGACGGACTAAATAGAATCAATTATTTTGTACCGAGTCATCATACCTATTGTATTGGTTTTGTGAAAATTAAATTTAAAAATCCTCTGCAGTGCCGTCCGCCAATGTGCGCAGGGCATTACGCTAAACATCTTATCATCATAACTTCGTAATGGAGCTCTCTCAATTTCGGCAAAACGATTACGATTCGGAACGTCTAAATTATTGCTAGGCAACTAGACAGGTAGAGCTTTGATTCCAGTTGCCATGGCAACCAATGAATTATTAATAGAAATTGTCCCAATATTACAGACCTTTTCAGGCAACCTACCAACACACAGATAGATAAAGCATTATAATATAGATAATTGAGGAGATTCTAAGTGCTTCTTGTAATTGAACTAGAATCATCCCAAAATGCGTGAGTAGTAAATAATTACGAACGGTAAGTTACTAATTAATGACTTTAGTCCTGCTTTTCACATTAATATCATCTGATTTATCAGGTTAATTTCATGAACTTGAAAAAACTCATGGACAGACTATCTTCGAATATCTGAACGACGCAATGATGTCAGTTTTCTTTTAAATATAAGCCACGGACACACATACACACCAAAATGTTGCTGATTTTTGACATACGCGTTGTATTTTGTTTCATATGGTCGCACTCAGAACACATACATACCTACGATATATTGTGCGTTATTTTTGATAAGAGGTGACTCATCCAGTGTATTCCTAAATCCATGGTTAATGTAAGGTAGATCTCTTTTGATGCCAGCGGGGCAGGCGGTCGAGGGCCTTCGAGGGCAGTTCCCGCAGCCCCGCCACATGGCGAGAGGAGGAACACCCCAGGGTGTTAGTCAGTAAGAGTCTGACATAACCCGGTCTCCCCCCTGGGCGGTCAAGTATCCATGATGATTACCCTGGATCAACACCACATTCAGCCACACTATTACAGACTACGGTGAGATTATGGTTACAGGCTATATACATAGCAAAAAAAAAACCTAACTAATATTATCAATGCAAAAGTGTGTTTGTTGGTTTGTTCTTCATTCACGCAGCAACGCAGTAATGGTCAAATCATCATCATCATCATGTCAGCCCTAAGACGTCCACTGCTGGACAAAGGCCTCCCCTAAGGATCTCCACGATGGGTTTCCCGCGACCCTCACAAGATCGTCGGTCCACCTTGTGGGGGGCCTGCCCACGCTGCGCCTTCTGGTTCGTGGTCACTCATGGTTCGTGGTCGTTCCTGGTCAAATGTTGTATAGATTTTTTCCAAAATATCATTGTTGAGAATATCGATGTAAAAATTTTTACGCATTCAAAATAGCGTACAGAAACCATGGATTAAATTTTCGTTACGATATTATGTCACTTACACCGAGTATATTTTAACAAAGAAATTTAAACCCCACTTAGACAGGTAGGTAAGCTTTACTGTTGTCTCTCATCGTTTCAATATTTACATAATAATACATTGTAAGTGAGGCTTACCTTTTCAGAATTTTACGAGGAGGCAAGCTTATTTATGAAGATATAGTCTATGAAAACTTTGCACGGAAGCTGTCTTTCAATTTATAGTTTGTTGGATTTTATTATATTATGCTATATCCTTGCTTGGTATAAATTTCTTACATAATATTGTTGTATAACAATATTTACAACAAATATACAAACTACATATAAAAAAATCCTTGAGACGGCCGCTGCTGCCGATCAACGGCAAGGTTCCCAGAAGGCTGCGTTCCCTCTTTGGATGGCCAAGAGTTTTGAATGATATTTGTTGTAATAAATTCTATTAATAAGAATAAACTTTATTGAAACAAACAAGCATTGACGTCATCACATTATAAAGACAGGAAATAGTGATTTGTCAGATCAGTATATAAGCTTGCTGACACTTCACTTATTGATGTTTATGTATTTGGTATAATTGCCAGATGAAAACGGTATATTTCAGTCTAAATATCACGATAATTTTACATAGAGTATAAATGAATGTTCATGAAAAACATTACATTCATTCATCATTTTATAATATCGAGGCTTTTACCTACATTATGTAAATATTAACTCGTTACGTGTAAATAAACCTCAAAGCCTTTATCGCTTTGTTATGATTTTTCATAGGTATTTTATATAATCCTATATAGTTTCCATCGTGAGGTTTTACTCGCTGTTACACCAAAATGCAGGGTGGTGATTTTATGCATCTGGTGCGCTAGCTCAGGGTACGAGGTGGTGGAGTCCGTTTACACTCTGTGGCTGTTACACTCAGGAATGGGGTTAGTGCTTATTCTATGGTTTACAAAGGGCGCCACCAGCGCAGTAACGCTGGAAAATAAATTAAATTAAACACAGACCATGCGTTCCAAAGTTTATAATTCTATTTAGGTTCTTTCTGTCGTACAAATTCTATTTCTATATTCTGTTCTTCCTTAATTAAGGTTAGTTGTTCTTAGATTTAACATAATACATGTGTACCGGTTTGTGGACGGGCCCTTCCACAAACAGTTTCTAAAGATTGGACTCAATCACTTCTTAAACATTCTAAAAGTTAATGTTCTATGTTTCTATATCACGCGGACGGACACTGACACTGTGATGACTGAAATCCCCTTGGAGAGTAGGTAGTAAAGGTGGACACTTACATTACATGTGGCATGTGTGGTATGCAACACACGTGTTCTATAAAAAATCAAAACATACTCGTGGATGACGGTGGCATCAGTACGTCGACGTTGGAACGCAAATAAAAACTTCTTATTTAATTATAACGAAAAACTTTGGAGAAAAGCTTTGGAGAAAAGCTTTGGAGAAAACTTTGGAGAAAATTTGGAGAAAAGCTTTGGAGAAAACTTTGGAGCGGCACTCTGAAACAAAGAGTACACAGCCACGCTATAGATTATGACGTATGCAAGGAACGATTGATCACGGGAAGACTGAATAAGAGGAAACTTACCAGCCGCTCCATTCTAAATTATTTAGGATCACTCCTATGATGAGCCCAGGCTGACCGGCACGGTGGCCACATGGCGTCCCCAGCTCAGATGACATCTTCTAATAATCTACGACAACCAGAACAATACGAAATGAAATACAGCGTGAGATGCGAGGAGGATCCTCGTATTCTAATGAAGAATGCACTTACAATTCTTGTTTCTAAATTCTTATTTAACAAAATCACTAACTGCGTACGAGTCGGAGATGTGAAGTGGAAAAGGAAAGAGGATGTTCCAAAGACTCAAATGATGAGATGTCAGAGACAAACATGTCAGAAAAATCTAGAATTTAATTCGACTAATATTATCATTTCTCCAGGACAGCTAATTATCTGCATTAAAATTACTACAATTTATCCTGTAACTGAACCTATATTCTTCCTGAAACAAAATATTTTTCATGACCAACCAACTATTTGATACAACCAAAGTCCCCTCCAACCACGCGATCTAACAAATCAATAGGAGATCGATATCAAAACATTTATGATCAATATTCGGAACGCTCCCAAAGTCTATTGTATCTGTCACCTTGAAACGTCAAAAGTGTCAAAACAACAATAACCTAAAATAAACAAACATGATGAAAACGTTCATGAGATTCTATTCCAAAATAGCACAATTTGTATGAGGATCCCGATTCTAAGCACCATGACCTGTGAAACAGTATCCTACATTACGTTGTGATTAAAAGGAAGTGGTGAAAACAATGTGAAATAACACGAATGTATATCGGAGTTCTCTTCTACAAAGTCCGTCACGGAAATGTATTCCGTCTCCCATTCTCGGCATCATCAGCGGCGAACCGACCGACACGAACCCTGCGGAACGTCCTAGGAATGGCAGACGAAATCCACCTCCGTTTAGGATCTTTCTGCGAAAATAACATGGTTGCAAAAACAACATGCAACAAATAGTATTTAAAGCTACCTACCTTTTTTTCCGTACCATAGGCTATCTACGTAGCAAATTTCGTCGCGATCGGTACAGGTTGCATTATTATTTTACATATTATGTTCTAATATATATAATAAAATTCGTAGCACATCTACAAGATTCATCTGCATCTTGGCTATTTCCGTAGCAAGCTACGGCGTAGCACATCTACGCCTTCTTTTATCAAAAACTAGCTGACCTGGCAGACGTTGTCCTGCCCTGAGAACAAAAATAAAACTGGGACCTACCTACCTCTATCTACCCCTAACTACCCCTACCTACCTTACCTACCCTACCTACCCCTACCTATCCTAAGTCCTTCTCTTGGTTCTAAGCTACCTCCCCACAGATTTTCAGCCAAATCAATTCAGCCGTTCTTGAGTTATAAATAGTGTAACTAACACGGCATTCTTTTATATATATAGATACCTACTGAGAAATAAAAATAAAGACTAAGAAACGAGCAAGTCCACAACTGTACAGATAGAGTCAGCAAATCAAGCATTATGCTGAATTTAAGAGCAATTAAATTTGTATGTCTTGTTGGAGTCTTTTATTAGAGGCTTCAAACCAACCCTAAACTGTGTCCTCTTTTTAGTGTTAATTCTAACCATAACTGATGCGACAATGCGATTAATAGAACGTGACTAAATATTTATTTTGACAGACCAGTTGGCGCAGTTGATTGGGATACCTATCGCGCCGCAGGTCGTGGATTCAATTCCCATCCAGGACAATCATTTGTGTGCATGAACAGTCTGTTTGTCCGACTTTGTTAGTCTGAGTGTAATAGGGAATATGCATGATTTTTTTTATCGCATTTCTTTACAAAATATGAATATATCGTAAAAAAAGATGTCAAAAAGTGAAATTAAAATGGGCGAAGAAACACGGAAGATATACTACTAATTAGACAGCGATTAGACAGAGAGATCGGACATAGTATGACGGCATATACTATGATGGCCATACAAAGTCCATGCTAAATTCTGTTTTGCTAAAAAGAAACAGGAATAATCTTTGGTGGATCTTGGTTATTTTTATGGCTATCCTATTTTTTTTACCCTACCGCTTTTTAAATTAATGAGCTTTTTATTAAAGCAAAAAAAAAATCATGCATATTCCTTATTATATATAATAAGTATGTATTTACAAATAAATAGACGCTACGAGGTTAACGCCTCACCAGGGCCTTATCAGAATAAATGTAGTTTGCGTTTAAATTACAAAGTCGTTGAATGAATGGCCAGCTTTACATAGGTACATGTCATGTCGTATTATTTTACGTACGTCGTCGTACAAATATAAAGCCAGTCTTTATGCGACCTGTTGCATAAAGACTAGGATTTTTATGTTTTTGCATAATTATTACTCATTGAGTGCGCGCGATTACGTTTTATGATATGTTTTAATGTGCATGTTATGTTTTTGAAGGATTTAAAACATAATGCCTCGGCCGTAGTCGGCTGGCCATTTATTCCTCGCCAACAATATTAGATAACAATTATATTGGAGAATTTTGTACGTTGTTACTAAGATTAGAAAAATTGCTTAAACTCACCGTTGTTGTGTGACTTTAAGCAATTCTCCAAACAAATATACGAAGTGAAGCTAAATAAAACCGTTTAAAAAAGACGGACATATTATCCATCAAAATCGGTTCCGCTGTTTAGTAGTTACGACGTAACAGAACGGACATATATACCTACATACTCACATATAGGTGAAACACATAACCCTCCAGATACAATTAATTTCTCGAATTTACAGGAGAGCCTTTATAGTTCTAATATTTATTCGTGAAATTTAATTTACTTATAAATTGCATATAAATCTACTGTGCGACAAATAAATTGCATTATTACTATAGCAATATTGCTTGAGCGTCCGTTTGTAGGCCCCCAAGCATCTTGTCTACTAACTGAAGTATGCTATAAGTTTCCGGGATATTTGATTAAACTGAAAATTGAGGAGACAGATATGAAACGCAACTTTGAAGAACTAACGATGACTTCAAGGAAACTACTTCAAAGTCGTTGTCAAACGATTCAGTTGGCAATGATGAGTAAAACTATACAAACACCTAAACACAAAGTTTCTAACAGAACAACTGTCGACGAACTTCCACTTAACAAAGTCAAGTAAGCAAACGAAAATGACCTTTATAAAGCTCGTGATAAGGTATACAGTGACAGCATTAGTAAATTTGTAAGTTTAACTTAATATTTCATAGAGACGTCGCGGAGTGGAACTACTATTACTACTCGAGTGATTAAAGTTATTCCAAATTGTAATTAACGTTAATTTAATTACGGTTATTTTTTCTTTATTTTGTATCACACTCTGTCGGTATGTCAAGGTTGTTCATGTATTTTGGATACTTTGAAGCAATGATTAAAAAACAAGAAAAAGGATTTATTGTCCGCATTGATCAATACGTTGATAAATAATGTATTGATCAATGGGTAAAGTGTGAAGACATCAAAACTATATTACACCCTATCACGCTGTTTCACTCGTATTTTACGTCATAAAGGATAGTTTGAACCCTAGGAACATAAAGATATGTTATAATAATAGTAGAAAGTAGGATTGTTAGCCCAAGGCTGACGGTAATATAAGAACTCTTAGAACATAATCCTTCTCAACTGAAGTTAACGCCGTGAGAACCCTTGACTGAAAGCGATAACATGGCAATAATAGTTAAGAAGAGTTTTGTATAAAAGACGCCGTAGTAGGGGTTTACAAGTCGAAGTTGTAAAGTTATAATTCCGTCGTAAATCCTTTAGGACATTAAATTTATAAGTTGGGAGCGAGGGAAGGAAAGATAAGCGCGGATGCATTTGTGATGAACTCGAGCCAGCGACGAATATCAAAGGAGAAATTATGTGAAGTAGTCTGACAGTGAGGTTAATGAAACATACTTATTATTGAGATAAAGCTGCACTAATGAATTGAGGAGTCAAAGAGAACAGAAGCTTATTAGAGATGGTGAAAAATAGGAGGGAAACGATATTTGACCATCTTATACTTTACGGCGATTTAATAGAAAACATCTAGAAAATAGAAAGAAAGCGAGGTTGGCAGCACATTGGTAATCAAACTGATATTCTTAACGATACACATGGTAGCCACATAATAGTCAATATAAGATTTATCTGATATTTACCGAGTCACCTACCTACTTGTTAGCAATCTGATACAAAATAAAATTATTCGTTTCAAAATGTTTATGTTTAATTTTTGTATTATTTTTCTACTTGTACTTACTAAAGGCAAGTAAATTTTACTATCTAGATTCTAGAAAAATAAAACAAAAAATATCCGTGATTGTGTGAGCTCACGGCGTCGTGGCGTCTTCCCACCCACTCTGATGCTAATGCATTTTTAATACTAATGTAGCAAACAAGCATACGGCCCGCCTGATGGTTAGCGGCTACCATAGCCTATATAGACTCTTGCAACACCAGGGATATCACTCGCGAGTTGCTGACCCTGCAAGAATCTCTTCACGCCCTTCTGAAGAACCCCATGCTGTAGTCTCTTGGAAAAACCACAGCGGATAAAATATAATAAAAAAACAAAACAGTATCGTATTTTAAACGCTATTTACAGCATAAGCACATCCCTAGTGTTCCAACTTGAATGGTCTAGATTTAAAACATCCTTTCAGCGTTACAGCCGAAACTAGGCCTGTGCGGATTCCATAGGCATTTCAAGAATCATATCTTTACGATTGAAACTTTCCTGTTTTATTAGCAGCAATTACTGTTGTGAAAGAGTTATTAGGATTAAACTAAGAAATTATGGACGCTACGAAGGATTATTAGTTGTCTTGAAATTATGTATAATAATAATTATGTATTGGTTTCATCCAAGATTAGAAAGTTTATAAATTATCAGTTCATTGTAGCTTTGTTATGTGGTTCTTGTTAAAATCCTTGAGACGGCCGCTGCTGCCGATCAACGGCAAGGTTCCCAGAAGGCTGCGTTCCCTCTTTGGATGGCCAAGAGTTTTGAATGATATTTGTTGTAATAAATTCTATTAATAAGAATAAACTTTATTGAAACAAACAAGCATTGACGTCATCACATTATAAAGACAGGAAATAGTGATTTGTCAGATCAGTATATAAGCTTGCTGACACTTCACTTATTGATGTTTATGTATTTGGTATAATTGCCAGATGAAAACGGTATATTTCAGTCTAAATATCACGATAATTTTACATAGAGTATAAATGAATGTTCATGAAAAACATTACATTCATTCATCATTTTATAATATCGAGGCTTTTACCTACATTATGTAAATATTAACTCGTTACGTGTAAATAAACCTCAAAGCCTTTATCGCTTTGTTATGATTTTTCATAGGTATTTTATATAATCCTATATAGTTTCCATCGTGAGGTTTTACTCGCTGTTACACCAAAATGCAGGGTGGTGATTTTATGCATCTGGTGCGCTAGCTCAGGGTACGAGGTGGTGGAGTCCGTTTACACTCTGTGGCTGTTACACTCAGGAATGGGGTTAGTGCTTATTCTATGGTTTACAAAGGGCGCCACCAGCGCAGTAACGCTGGAAAATAAATTAAATTAAACACAGACCATGCGTTCCAAAGTTTATAATTCTATTTAGGTTCTTTCTGTCGTACAAATTCTATTTCTATATTCTGTTCTTCCTTAATTAAGGTTAGTTGTTCTTAGATTTAACATAATACATGTGTACCGGTTTGTGGACGGGCCCTTCCACAAACAGTTTCTAAAGATTGGACTCAATCACTTCTTAAACATTCTAAAAGTTAATGTTCTATGTTTCTATATCACGCGGACGGACACTGACACTGTGATGACTGAAATCCCCTTGGAGAGTAGGTAGTAAAGGTGGACACTTACATTACATGTGGCATGTGTGGTATGCAACACACGTGTTCTATAAAAAATCAAAACATACTCGTGGATGACGGTGGCATCAGTACGTCGACGTTGGAACGCAAATAAAAACTTCTTATTTAATTATAACGAAAAACTTTGGAGAAAAGCTTTGGAGAAAAGCTTTGGAGAAAACTTTGGAGAAAATTTGGAGAAAAGCTTTGGAGAAAACTTTGGAGCGGCACTCTGAAACAAAGAGTACACAGCCACGCTATAGATTATGACGTATGCAAGGAACGATTGATCACGGGAAGACTGAATAAGAGGAAACTTACCAGCCGCTCCATTCTAAATTATTTAGGATCACTCCTATGATGAGCCCAGGCTGACCGGCACGGTGGCCACATGGCGTCCCCAGCTCAGATGACATCTTCTAATAATCTACGACAACCAGAACAATACGAAATGAAATACAGCGTGAGATGCGAGGAGGATCCTCGTATTCTAATGAAGAATGCACTTACAATTCTTGTTTCTAAATTCTTATTTAACAAAATCACTAACTGCGTACGAGTCGGAGATGTGAAGTGGAAAAGGAAAGAGGATGTTCCAAAGACTCAAATGATGAGATGTCAGAGACAAACATGTCAGAAAAATCTAGAATTTAATTCGACTAATATTATCATTTCTCCAGGACAGCTAATTATCTGCATTAAAATTACTACAATTTATCCTGTAACTGAACCTATATTCTTCCTGAAACAAAATATTTTTCATGACCAACCAACTATTTGATACAACCAAAGTCCCCTCCAACCACGCGATCTAACAAATCAATAGGAGATCGATATCAAAACATTTATGATCAATATTCGGAACGCTCCCAAAGTCTATTGTATCTGTCACCTTGAAACGTCAAAAGTGTCAAAACAACAATAACCTAAAATAAACAAACATGATGAAAACGTTCATGAGATTCTATTCCAAAATAGCACAATTTGTATGAGGATCCCGATTCTAAGCACCATGACCTGTGAAACAGTATCCTACATTACGTTGTGATTAAAAGGAAGTGGTGAAAACAATGTGAAATAACACGAATGTATATCGGAGTTCTCTTCTACAAAGTCCGTCACGGAAATGTATTCCGTCTCCCATTCTCGGCATCATCAGCGGCGAACCGACCGACACGAACCCTGCGGAACGTCCTAGGAATGGCAGACGAAATCCACCTCCGTTTAGGATCTTTCTGCGAAAATAACATGGTTGCAAAAACAACATGCAACAAATAGTATTTAAAGCTACCTACCTTTTTTTCCGTACCATAGGCTATCTACGTAGCAAATTTCGTCGCGATCGGTACAGGTTGCATTATTATTTTACATATTATGTTCTAATATATATAATAAAATTCGTAGCACATCTACAAGATTCATCTGCATCTTGGCTATTTCCGTAGCAAGCTACGGCGTAGCACATCTACGCCTTCTTTTATCAAAAACTAGCTGACCTGGCAGACGTTGTCCTGCCCTGAGAACAAAAATAAAACTGGGACCTACCTACCTCTATCTACCCCTAACTACCCCTACCTACCTTACCTACCCTACCTACCCCTACCTATCCTAAGTCCTTCTCTTGGTTCTAAGCTACCTCCCCACAGATTTTCAGCCAAATCAATTCAGCCGTTCTTGAGTTATAAATAGTGTAACTAACACGGCATTCTTTTATATATATAGATACCTACTGAGAAATAAAAATAAAGACTAAGAAACGAGCAAGTCCACAACTGTACAGATAGAGTCAGCAAATCAAGCATTATGCTGAATTTAAGAGCAATTAAATTTGTATGTCTTGTTGGAGTCTTTTATTAGAGGCTTCAAACCAACCCTAAACTGTGTCCTCTTTTTAGTGTTAATTCTAACCATAACTGATGCGACAATGCGATTAATAGAACGTGACTAAATATTTATTTTGACAGACCAGTTGGCGCAGTTGATTGGGATACCTATCGCGCCGCAGGTCGTGGATTCAATTCCCATCCAGGACAATCATTTGTGTGCATGAACAGTCTGTTTGTCCGACTTTGTTAGTCTGAGTGTAATAGGGAATATGCATGATTTTTTTTATCGCATTTCTTTACAAAATATGAATATATCGTAAAAAAAGATGTCAAAAAGTGAAATTAAAATGGGCGAAGAAACACGGAAGATATACTACTAATTAGACAGCGATTAGACAGAGAGATCGGACATAGTATGACGGCATATACTATGATGGCCATACAAAGTCCATGCTAAATTCTGTTTTGCTAAAAAGAAACAGGAATAATCTTTGGTGGATCTTGGTTATTTTTATGGCTATCCTATTTTTTTTACCCTACCGCTTTTTAAATTAATGAGCTTTTTATTAAAGCAAAAAAAAAATCATGCATATTCCTTATTATATATAATAAGTATGTATTTACAAATAAATAGACGCTACGAGGTTAACGCCTCACCAGGGCCTTATCAGAATAAATGTAGTTTGCGTTTAAATTACAAAGTCGTTGAATGAATGGCCAGCTTTACATAGGTACATGTCATGTCGTATTATTTTACGTACGTCGTCGTACAAATATAAAGCCAGTCTTTATGCGACCTGTTGCATAAAGACTAGGATTTTTATGTTTTTGCATAATTATTACTCATTGAGTGCGCGCGATTACGTTTTATGATATGTTTTAATGTGCATGTTATGTTTTTGAAGGATTTAAAACATAATGCCTCGGCCGTAGTCGGCTGGCCATTTATTCCTCGCCAACAATATTAGATAACAATTATATTGGAGAATTTTGTACGTTGTTACTAAGATTAGAAAAATTGCTTAAACTCACCGTTGTTGTGTGACTTTAAGCAATTCTCCAAACAAATATACGAAGTGAAGCTAAATAAAACCGTTTAAAAAAGACGGACATATTATCCATCAAAATCGGTTCCGCTGTTTAGTAGTTACGACGTAACAGAACGGACATATATACCTACATACTCACATATAGGTGAAACACATAACCCTCCAGATACAATTAATTTCTCGAATTTACAGGAGAGCCTTTATAGTTCTAATATTTATTCGTGAAATTTAATTTACTTATAAATTGCATATAAATCTACTGTGCGACAAATAAATTGCATTATTACTATAGCAATATTGCTTGAGCGTCCGTTTGTAGGCCCCCAAGCATCTTGTCTACTAACTGAAGTATGCTATAAGTTTCCGGGATATTTGATTAAACTGAAAATTGAGGAGACAGATATGAAACGCAACTTTGAAGAACTAACGATGACTTCAAGGAAACTACTTCAAAGTCGTTGTCAAACGATTCAGTTGGCAATGATGAGTAAAACTATACAAACACCTAAACACAAAGTTTCTAACAGAACAACTGTCGACGAACTTCCACTTAACAAAGTCAAGTAAGCAAACGAAAATGACCTTTATAAAGCTCGTGATAAGGTATACAGTGACAGCATTAGTAAATTTGTAAGTTTAACTTAATATTTCATAGAGACGTCGCGGAGTGGAACTACTATTACTACTCGAGTGATTAAAGTTATTCCAAATTGTAATTAACGTTAATTTAATTACGGTTATTTTTTCTTTATTTTGTATCACACTCTGTCGGTATGTCAAGGTTGTTCATGTATTTTGGATACTTTGAAGCAATGATTAAAAAACAAGAAAAAGGATTTATTGTCCGCATTGATCAATACGTTGATAAATAATGTATTGATCAATGGGTAAAGTGTGAAGACATCAAAACTATATTACACCCTATCACGCTGTTTCACTCGTATTTTACGTCATAAAGGATAGTTTGAACCCTAGGAACATAAAGATATGTTATAATAATAGTAGAAAGTAGGATTGTTAGCCCAAGGCTGACGGTAATATAAGAACTCTTAGAACATAATCCTTCTCAACTGAAGTTAACGCCGTGAGAACCCTTGACTGAAAGCGATAACATGGCAATAATAGTTAAGAAGAGTTTTGTATAAAAGACGCCGTAGTAGGGGTTTACAAGTCGAAGTTGTAAAGTTATAATTCCGTCGTAAATCCTTTAGGACATTAAATTTATAAGTTGGGAGCGAGGGAAGGAAAGATAAGCGCGGATGCATTTGTGATGAACTCGAGCCAGCGACGAATATCAAAGGAGAAATTATGTGAAGTAGTCTGACAGTGAGGTTAATGAAACATACTTATTATTGAGATAAAGCTGCACTAATGAATTGAGGAGTCAAAGAGAACAGAAGCTTATTAGAGATGGTGAAAAATAGGAGGGAAACGATATTTGACCATCTTATACTTTACGGCGATTTAATAGAAAACATCTAGAAAATAGAAAGAAAGCGAGGTTGGCAGCACATTGGTAATCAAACTGATATTCTTAACGATACACATGGTAGCCACATAATAGTCAATATAAGATTTATCTGATATTTACCGAGTCACCTACCTACTTGTTAGCAATCTGATACAAAATAAAATTATTCGTTTCAAAATGTTTATGTTTAATTTTTGTATTATTTTTCTACTTGTACTTACTAAAGGCAAGTAAATTTTACTATCTAGATTCTAGAAAAATAAAACAAAAAATATCCGTGATTGTGTGAGCTCACGGCGTCGTGGCGTCTTCCCACCCACTCTGATGCTAATGCATTTTTAATACTAATGTAGCAAACAAGCATACGGCCCGCCTGATGGTTAGCGGCTACCATAGCCTATATAGACTCTTGCAACACCAGGGATATCACTCGCGAGTTGCTGACCCTGCAAGAATCTCTTCACGCCCTTCTGAAGAACCCCATGCTGTAGTCTCTTGGAAAAACCACAGCGGATAAAATATAATAAAAAAACAAAACAGTATCGTATTTTAAACGCTATTTACAGCATAAGCACATCCCTAGTGTTCCAACTTGAATGGTCTAGATTTAAAACATCCTTTCAGCGTTACAGCCGAAACTAGGCCTGTGCGGATTCCATAGGCATTTCAAGAATCATATCTTTACGATTGAAACTTTCCTGTTTTATTAGCAGCAATTACTGTTGTGAAAGAGTTATTAGGATTAAACTAAGAAATTATGGACGCTACGAAGGATTATTAGTTGTCTTGAAATTATGTATAATAATAATTATGTATTGGTTTCATCCAAGATTAGAAAGTTTATAAATTATCAGTTCATTGTAGCTTTGTTATGTGGTTCTTGTTAAAATTTTCTTCGCTCCTATTTTGTTTTTGTTTTTCTTCTTAAGGGTCGAGTAAAGTTTAAAAAAAGGAAATTTTAATTGAAAATATTATTTCGATGCTTTTAATTGTTTATTAATATAATTGAGATGCTTTTTACTATTTTATTATCATCGTATCAAACTTATTCTAAAAGATTAGATAATAATTTCAACAGAGACCTTAATTTTTGTAATAAGGTCAGTCAACCTCTGAAGCTCCCTGTCTTATTGAGAGTACGGACGACGTCAATTCACTTATTGACTGCGGCATCTTATGCGGTTGTAATAGGAGCTATTTTGCAACAAAAAGGTATAGTCTGATGTATTAGCGAATGAACGTCATAAAGTAGAACAATAATCTGTCACCTACACCGCACGACGGGTGATGTTTAGAAACTACGCCTTCATATAAATAAGGGTTTGTTGAAGCTTATAAGCCTACAGGGTTTATGAATTAAGACTCACTTTTACGGATGAAAGTAGGATCTTCTTTTAAATTGAAACCTATTTAAAAAAAAAATCTTCTTGCTCGATTTTTTTATGAGGCTTTGTATTCTAGAGTGCAGACTATAGAGTCACTTATTACGATCATATCCTGGGAAATAATACCTCGAATTTTAAAAGGAAGTCTATTCTTATAATCAACTAAATTAATTTCTTAATATAATTTATTAGTAAGCGAAAGTTTAAATGAAAACTAGTCGATTAGAAGCGAGGCTTATTCAAAATCAAAGGATTACATTCCGGTCGGATAGAATAAGGATTTTTTTAAACTGCGTATCACCTATAAAGTTATCAATATCAGTTCCAAGACTTCTTTGAGCATTTTTCGTTATTCCATAATAGTATATGTATTTCTATAAAATATCTACATTTAGCCATTCAGCCTTCACATAAAAAGTATGCTATATTATAAAAGAAATAGTGTGTAATATGTGTATGTAGTTTTTGCATAGACAAGGAGCTTAGTCGTGTCTTTGACCTAAGTTATAAACCATCTGGGGCTTTTAGTCTATTAAAAAATAATGTATTTTTGTCTACATAACTTAGCTTAGACAAACTTAGGAGTGCACGCACATGTTAACCACACCTGCGTCTCACTTTTACGTACTAAGTCAGGGAAACTTTGATACTCCTTAGATATTTTCTTTCTTTTCATATCCACATTACGTACTACGTAGGTACTATAGATTAGTTTTGCGTAAAAACGTATAGCGTTTTCTATATTTCAATCTTTACATACGTGAAATGATGATTCTAAAATGCATTTTTCTCTGTATTTTTTGTTTGAAGAGATTTGGGAAAAATATATGTTAAACTAGAGAATAAGTTAAGTGACGGAGAATGGATTTTTTTTAAATTGGGATTTTCATTAGTGACATCAGAAAAAAAACGTAAATATGCCCCTTTTTAAAACTAAGAATGCATTTTTCTCTTATTTCGGCAATTCAAATAACTTGAAAAATATTAACATACATTCTGTCCAATCCATTCGAAAGGGGATAATTTTATTTTACTTTTTTTTTAAATGGCTTAGTGTCTTTTTAAATAAAACATAAAACCATATTTTTTGCTAAAATTACATCTTTCCTGTAAGGGACGGATACATTCGCATATAGAATCCTGTTAATATAATGATTCAACATCATAATTCTATAACGAGTACCCTGCCCGCCCCCAGTAACACTTTGTTCATAAATTATCTATAGTTAAGGCACTCTTTACTAAACAAATTAACCAGTCTCGATAGTTGTACTAAACTAGATATTGCAAAATTTTAGGTGCGGTTATAGTCATAAGAGAAGCGGTGATAATGAAAAAATTGTGTCGTTTTTTTATTGATGTTGAAGGGTGCCCAACAGTATTACTTTTCGATACATTATAAATTTATATCTAAATAGTTTAAAATAATGTAGTTGGCTGCGGTATTCTGTGACACACTTTCTCAGTCGACCTGCTCTTCGAGCTAAAAAGCTTTTGCTCTACATCTTTCAAAAATATAAAAGATATCCAAGTATCTCTCCTTTATGGTTTTCTCACTACGGTATGGGATTCTTAAAAAACGGTAACTAGTGGTCTTCAAGGTCGGCAACTAAATTCAATCCTCGTAATGGCCAAATGTGGCGATGACCATTTTCACTGTTACCTTAATAGAATAATTGACGTAAAAAAAAATAACAATGAAAAAAATATATAATTTCATATGATATTTTTTTTATTTCAATAATCTTGGAGGCAATTAGGAGGTTCCGCTAAATACTTACCCGCAACGCTTATGGCTATAGTAACAACCTAACTCGCACACAGAACAAACTTTCATGAGAATGCCTTGATTTATTCCCTCAACAGCTTAGTTCTTTAGTTTCATTTAAAAAACATAAAATAATCAAGATTCATTTGATAGTTAGAATTAGGTAAATACACAAAAATTGTGCCCAAATAAAATTAACTTTCTTAAATTATCTTTCCGTAATCTTTTTTGACAAAACAAACATTACCCGTTTTTAGGTTTATATTTCTTTATTTTTTTTTTACTAAAACTACCATCAAATTCTAATCTAACCATTCATGTTGTTCATGGAATTTCAGTACTAAAAAGTAATAAGAAAATGATAATATATTTTAGTTGTTTCCAATCCGCAGTGTAAAGTAGCTAACACATTCGAGAAACCATAAAATGGACCATAAATTTGTTATAACATTCATTGAAATGAAACCACTATTTTATTCTGTACCTACTGAATTAGAATATAAATAGAATACCTAGAGAACGATAGCCCTAGATCTTTTCCTCCTTTGTAATCGCGTCCAATATCATAACTATCATTATCAGCCATTATGGGTCCAGTGCTGGACATAGGCCGCTCCCAGAGCGCGCCACACCTGCCGATTTTTACTCAACCGCATTCAACCCAGTCCGACCACCTTTTTAAGGTCGTCAGTCCAACGTGCTGGAGGGCGTCCCACATTACGCTTGCGAAGACGCGGTCTCCACTCGTAAAGGTTGTAGCACACATCAACTCGGAAAGGGATCGCCACCGTATCAACTCATTCGTTTAGTATTCATTGTATGAAACAAGCTCACGAACGCTTCGCCAAGCTTACGGCCAGGCGTCAAATAGCTGTCGGTGTCGTCGCCTAACTTCCAGCTTATGCGTTTTTGTTACGTGCTTACTTTATCAACTCATTCGTTTAGTATTCATTGTATGAAACAAGCTCACGAACCGCTTCGCTAAGCTTACGGCTAGGCGTCAAATAGCTGTCGGTGTCGTCGCCTAACTTCTAGCTGATGCGCTTTTGTTACGCCTGGTTGAAGGCGCGGCGAAAGGCAATACGGTGACGATCCCTTTCCGAGTTCATAAGTGTGCTGACTCCCTAATACTCGTCTGCTCCATCGACCGTCCGTTCTTCGACGTGACCGACCCATTACCACTTCAGCTTGCTAATTCAGTGAGCTATGTAGGTTACTTTTGCCTCCAATGTAGCGTGAACAAAAAGTTACTCAGACCTAATTCCACTTTCAGTAATCATTTTGCTCCTTTTTTACGGCTAAAGGTTACAAATTGACCATCTGATGCTAAGTGGTCCCCGCTGTGTACACTGAACTCATTTAGAGGGTCACTAATGCGATAGTGACCTTTCTGAGTACTTATAACCGTTATGTAAAGCTTCTAATAGAAAAGGTTTTTATTGGTAATTTTGGAGAGTGACTCTTATGTTCACTTACGTTTATATTCTACGAGAATAAAGGAAAGGTGATGTTTAGTATAGAATATTTCTTGGGCCTCAACAAAAACCCCTAAGGCCTACAAATTTAATCTTCCACAAGCAATTTGTATAACTGCCTCAATTCCCCTTTTTGCCCGAAAACCCATCGGTCTGTGTTAAATATGACCAGTTTCTTATACAAAATACTGAACAGATGTACTGTGAATAATTAATGATAATGAAATAGGGGATTACAGGACCCCCATTTATCATGGTGTGGTCAGACCCCCATGTTTCCTAACACGGAAATCACAAATTAAGGGATTTATAAAGGGGGCATCTTAATGACAGTCGCTTAAATGGAATTCCTTTAGTAAATAGCATTTATTATGTAATATTTATATGTTTATACGAAAATCATGTCAAAAGGCTAGGCTCTGCACTCAAAGTTGTAGATGACTACATTTACCTAGGACAGACCATCCAACTAGGTAGGTCCAATTTCCAGAAAGAGGTCAATCGTCGTAACCAACTCGGCTGGGCAGCGTTCGGGATGCTACGTAATATCTTCTCGTCCAAAATACCGCAGTGTCTGTCGAAAGTCTCTGACTAGTGTGTGTTGCCAGTGATGACTTACGGCGTAGAGACGTGGCCGTTTACGATGGGCCTTAAAAGAAACCTCAAGATCACCCAAAATACTAGACGGATCGGGCTGAAATTTGACATACAGATAGTTATTATGACGTAGGTATCGGCTAAGAAAGAATTTTGAAAATTCAACCCCTAAATGGGGTAAAATAGGAGATCGCGGGTAGGACTGATCCATAATTTCATCACATTTACATTAAAACAATTGGATTCTACGAAAGGAAATTAAAACAATTATGTTAGCCCTTTCATATTTAAAGACCTTTACATTACATTACATATTATGTGCACTAACTCAATTTTAATATTATATCAATCTAAAACCTTTTGGGAGTCCCAAAACGTTTTGTGGTCACGCGTAGGTAAGGAGGGTAGTCTCATATCAATTTTGTAGGTAAATTAAAGCTTTGCTAAACCATGCATTACTGGAAATAGGTGCCCATCTGATGGACTGGTTACCATGGAGATTAAGTACAGTAAGTACCACGCTACAAAGCGAGCTAACATTTGTCTGTTTTGTGCAGAGTGTAGACCTGAAATAATACCTTGATCAAAATTAAAGAAATTAAAGTGATAGAAAGGACAAAGCGAGTAAAATTGTTCTACACAATATACTGTCTATTGGTATCATAGCAAGGCTTATGCCAGAATAACCTACTCTAATCTGACTGTTTTGAAATCAGCGAAAAAATATCTGCGGTATCATATTTTCCATGGAACACGAACTACACATTCGCATACAACTTCAAAAAAGTAAAAATATATGGCATAAGACTTGTTACCAATACCTATACTTTTTAACAAAATCCAATCAAAGTTATACAATACTCGATACAAAAAGTAAAGAATATAAAATCGAAGCTATAATTAAAAACAGAGCGTTCGCTTCAAATACAAACAGAACTCGAAAAAAACATGGCAGCCCATCAGCGTCGGGTGAATAGTCCGAGATTGAATTTCTCATCTTAGCTAGCAAACCGTGGAAATTATTATGTCGCTTGCAGTGCCGAAGCCGTCTTCATCCTAGACGATTGCTCAATTTATCAATACAGCTTTTCCCTCATAGATTATGATTGTGGGAATGCTAAATATACAGAGCGGGCAGATGTTTGGTGTATATTTTCGTTTAGTCAATGAGGGTTTTGTTTTTTTTAGATTGCAGAAGTTTTATAATTTTTTGTTCATTTTATCAATGTAACTACATATTTGAACATATTTAACACATACGTAAAAATTGCTACCGCCGCGTAAATAATAGAATAAGTCCAAATAAATGTTCATCTTTTTCTTCATCTTGACAGTTAGTTCCCTATAACACCCGGAATTGTATAGAAGCTATATCGGACTAAATAAACTGTCAAAAATACATTACATACCTAGAAAACATTTAAACAATTTTTCTGGCAGCCATGAAAATATAGCGATTTAAATTAGTTTTTTAATTTAGCTGATATCTCTTAGGTTTTTGATTTTTTTGTATATTTAATTAATTTTAGTTTATTTTCGATTAAATATAGTTTAATATTTTCACATACCTACTTGTTAATTTTTTCATTAAATATAATTTAATAAACTAATTAACTAATAAAAAAAAAAAGATCATAAAATTGATATCTACCTACTGCCACATCTGCAGACATTAGATTGCTAATAGCCAATGGGAAGCCAACCAGCGATTTATTTCGAAACGGGAGAGACTCGCTGTATCACTTACGTAAGATTTACCCTCGCCCCGACCCTGGTGGCGCGCCGCGAAGATATTGCCTGCCCCGGGCATGATTGCCATGTTTGGCACATTTGGCCGTTTATGAAAGAATTCAGTATTTTTATTTATTTATACTTTTGGTATCTTCGAGTTATAAGTATAGGTGATACACTTATAACTCGAACCTACAGATGATTTTTCAAGTAGGCATGGTAGGTAGATAATGTTCAAATTTTGATAAAAGCTGGAGGCCAATTTTGATAAAAACTATAAACTTACTTCGATTCAAAAATAAAAATTTGGTTCATCGGGAATCGAACTTGTTGATTTGAAGAAAAAAATACAGCCTGTATTATTATTCCATCTCATAGTGTCACACAAAATTATCATTTTCAGGGAAGTAATATAACCTCTTTTTTGTTTCCTCAGCATTTATATTTTAGAAAAAAAGAACATCCTAGTCTAACCTTTTAAAATGATGTTTGTTTGAAAGAGATGAAACGTGGGCACACAAGTAGCTTATGCCATGGAAACGGAAATAAATTTTATCTCGCGGGAAAAACCAGAGGGTAATTAATATATTAAAAATAATTATCTAAAATATGGCTTAGTAAGAGCTCTCTCTTTTTTTCATTTATTCTATATTTTTTTGTTTCAACTAAACCCAAAATCCTATAAGCACGTTTAAGGACCCAACATTTCACACAAATGTATGTTATTCATACAATAAAAGGCAATGGCTCGTATATACGCATATACAACGTTTATCGCCGGTTTTACTCATAAATCGTTCACAGAGAATACCCAGTTTAACCGGAGATTACCGGGTACTTTGTGGCTTTCAACCGGACAATATTTTCTGGCATTCTCCTTTGTAGGCTTGCGGCTATGGGGTGGCCAGATTTTAATAACATTTTAAAACATTTTTTTTTAGATTGACTTCGTGAGACTATTAGTGTCTCGCCCGATATGTTTGTTTGTCTATGAACTTACCTAGATATATTTTACCAGTGATCGTAGGATAATTAAGTTAAGTAAAGGTTATAATAACTATAAATTAAGAAAATAAACCGGGTGTCAGGGATTACAATACAATTTTCATTTTGTATATTATTTGGTATTTCTTCAGTTTATAGTTTAATTTAATATTTTGTTGTAAATACTTGTAAACAAATAAAAAATTATTTCTGCATTACAATAATTCATATTCATCACATTAATTTTACTATATTATTAACTAGCTTCCGCTCAGCAATTTCACCCGCGTTCCCGTGGTCTATGTATGTGCCAAGTTTCATCGAAATCCGTTCAGTAGTTTTTCCGTGAAAGAGTAACAAACATCCATACTCACAAACTTTCGCATTTATAATATTAGAAGGATTAAAATTTTTAAACATTACACTTACTGGTCCGATATTAAAATATATTTCACAAATAGGAAGCTAGAGACATTATTCTCGAATAATAAAGGCTAGGTACTTTATATCCCAGGAACGCGAGTGAAATCGCGGGTACAGTATGACACAACTTAGATGTAGCATCGGCAAATCGTTTTCGTACACTTCACTTCCGATTTACAGAACTAATAAAAATCGGTCAATATCGCGCCATTCAACGTTCAACAAGATCATTTTCGCCGATCATTTTTTAACACATGAGTAATGTTGTAGGCGCACTCTTTTCGGGAACGATCGATTTTACGAATTTAGCCGATGCTTCATCTAAGTTGTGTCATACTATAACAGCTACCTAGTCTTCTTCTTCGTCGTTACGCTCTTGTCAGAGCGGTCGTGGTCACGTTGAGGCGTCCACATCGGTGGTAGAGGCGGACACGGTTCTTCGCACGATCTCCCGCCATCTCTCCCTGTGAGAGCTACCTAGTAGGTACTTATAATATAAAAAAACAACTTTTTAAATTTAAACGAACATGAACTGCGGCGTTACAAACATCATTAATTTTTTTTATGAAATTGAATCTTTTATTTATTGATTAAGCAGGCTTGCCAAGAAAAAGTTTTAATGTTTTGAATTCCTACATAGTCCTAGCTATATGCACACCCTAATCTGTACCCGCATATTGTGCGAACAGAGCATTTTATATACTTCAGATGCTGATGCATTATCAAAGGATTTTGTTTGATAAAAAAATGTATGAGTTTATGTGGACTTTATTATATTATTTCTTAAATTTATCTACGTACTTAACGCCGAGCTGCTGTTTTAGTTAAACAAGGCCCCATGTCGAAAAAAATCTACTATGTGATTTATAATTTGAAATCTTCTGATATATTTTAAATTATGATTGAACACTGGCTTTAAAAGTGAATAAAGCGAGTTTTTTTTTATTTAGCTAAGTATATCCAAATATGTTTTGAGTTCCGTCAATAGATGGTTAAACGATGATTGAAAATCCACCAGAAACGTCGGGAATTTGGGAGGTATTTTTTAATGAAAATCTCAATAGAAATCACCCGAGCAACGCCGGCCACGAACAACAAATTACAATATCATTATTTTTAATTTTAGAATATTCCAAATTTTCTTTTCTGGTCACTTCCAGTAACTTAAAGTCGAGTAACAGAAACAAATACCTCGGAAAACGTGAGAGCTGCATTGGATTCCTTTCAAAAGAAAAATTAAACGGACTCCAAGGAATTCGTTCGGATGCCGGCACTGAGCATGGAAAATAGATCCGCATCGGTATTTCCCTATTAAACTGTACTGAAGCTTTATTAAATCCATGGGAAATGACCCGGGACAGTATTTTTATTGAATAGAAAATGCTTTGCTGAAATTCTAAGCGAAGAACGGATGTCTATTACACCTTGGTATATGATATGGAATAAATAAGTAGTCTACTTATTTTAAAGAGTGGGTTTAAATCCTTTGAAATAAACTAAAAACTACTTCAATAAAAAAGACTAAACTAAATGAAAATGTCGCTGTCTGAAGGCATTGGTGTCGATTCTGTTGTTTACGAACTAAAATAAATTTAATCTCACTATATCTCTTTCTAATAGTAAATATAAGAAAGGGATGCAAGATATTTTAGTCCTGTCAGTTTAATCCGATCACACATTTAACGTGAATTTAAGCGCGATCTTAATTGGTCACGAGTATTTACCCGTACATTACGACGGTATGGATTAAACTGACAGCATTAAAAATGTTCTATCTTTTTTCAATAAGGTTAAAATGAAAGAGAGGTGACTTGTCTAATATTAGTTTACTTCGAAAACAACATAATCGGCACCATTACTTATATTATTTTTATGACGAATATTTTAATCTCTTTTTCTAATTGTCAAAAGTAAGTCCAGTTATTTACACCATTTATAACTCAAGAGGCTAGGTAGGAGTAAGTAGCCTGGTAGGTAAATGTAGGTAGGTGTAGTAAGGTAGGTTTCGCAATAGGGATGATGACTGGGTAAAAAATAATTAATTCTATTTAGTCCGTCAGTTCGGTTATCAAAAAATATTGGATACGTATTTTTTATTTTATCAAATCAATAAAAACTTACAAAGATAGGTCGCATCAAAGTTCAGGAGTGGGGGTTTGTGACGTCACTTCTCTGTAAAAAGTGTACTAAAACGTGACGTCACGCGATATTTATACGCACTGTATCTTCGTTATTTTTTGTTTTCAGAACTAAAGAAAAAACATGTGTCCAATATTTTTTGGTAATCTAACTGACGGACAAATTTTTTTTTTTAGTCATCACCCCTATTATAATATTAGTAGGATGAATACATATAAATACAATAATACATATACGTAAATACGATAGATTTTTTGTGTTCAAACTTATCACAGACAATGAGTCGAATTGCCCAAAAGAGCCTGGAGCAATGCTGCCGTGTCGTTTTTGTACGGAACGGTGAAATATAATAATATATTTAAATTGCACAATTAGCCGGCTGGAACTAGGTGTACATACCTAACCGTATTTCAGCCATAATACGGTAAACGATTACCACCAAACAGTCTATCCTTGCTTGCTACCTTAGTAGTACAAAAAAAAAAAAATTCTCTCTTACGTTTCTCATTTTACGAAATAATATTAAATAATACAGAATAGTTTGCTTTATAGCTAGATTGACAAGCTAGTTGGCGCAGTTGGTTAAGACACCACCTATCACGCCGCTGGTCATGGGTTCGATTCCCGTCCAGGACAAACATTTGTGTGCATGAACATGTCTGTTTGTCCTGTGTCTGGGTGTAATTATCTATACAAGTATGTATTTACAAAAAAAAATTAGTATATCAGTTATCTGGTTTCCATAGTACAAGCTCTGCTTAGTTTGGGATCAGATAACCGTGTGTGAAGAATGTCCCAGGGTATTTATTTATCTATTTATTTAGTTATGCTTACATTTTCAGTAACTTTTCCAGTACAGACAATATCTGTAATATTATAATTTTGTGTTTGTTCACTGCATTATCAACTTAACTATCAACATCATAAAGACTGTTAATCAACACAAGAATATTTAATGCTGCATGTCTGACGCCAGAATAATGTCCTGTTTTTATAGCTTTAAAAGCGCCAGGTGTTACACACAGCTTCGTCCATTATTTATTAAGCTCAGACCCGTTTGAACGAGCATTAAGTGTCGGTAATAATTGATGAGCGACCGTGTGTATGGGCCTTTATAACTCTTGGTTTGCAAAAGTATATGCATAGGGTGAATTTGTGTAGACCAAAACAGGTAATAAAAATATAATTTTTTTACGGATACGAAAATATTAGCACGTGTCGCGTGATAATAAAAATGTGATATCTTGTCTACTCTAAATCTAAGTGGAAATATAATATGGGCTTACAAAAACCGATAAATCGCATTCCATTACATGAATACGATTATTTTTAAGCCTCTCCTGTATGTTATACAAACTCCAACATCACCGTCAAATCCATCGAGATAACGCGATACAAGCGAAACTTTTTCATGTACACAAACTTACGCGATCCAAATAATAATGGAAAAGTAAACAATGGAAAGTTGCGCTCTGCCATCAATTGCGCGCAAATATTTGTGCAAACGTTTGTTGTTAAGTCGCAAGTTATTAGCGGAAAGCGATTTTGAAATGTAATAAAATAATTAATTCACCGTAGATCACAAAATAGGCACAATCTATATAAAAGAATTACTATCGCGCACGTTTCAGGTTAGTAAAAATTTGTAGAGGAGAGATTAGTTCTATAAGTAACAGGAGAGAGGCGCTGTGCGTTTAAAAAATATTGTCAAGGAAGCTAATGTCAGGTACATTGGATTCATCAAGGTGAAGATATGTTTGCAGAGTCAGCAACGCGCAAGTAGCCTTGGTAGGCATGGTAACCGCTCACCATCAGAAGGGCTATTTGCGTCCAGTAATTCTCGGTTCTCACTTGTTTGATGTCAGCTCATCTCGCTCGTTTCATTGCGATACATTATTCCTTACAATGGCCCCGATTCTGTAGATAACAATTTACATCTCACTGTATCTCTTTCTAACAAAAAAATATAAGAAAGGGACAATATTTTTTTAGTCCTGTCTAATTAGTCTGATTGCTTATATCATCGTGAATCTAACGCCACCTAATACGTCATGAAGAACAAATAAAAAACATAGAAGGAAGCGAGGAAGAGGAAAACCTAGATTGAACCATATAGACCAAGTGAAGGCAAAACTGGTCGTCGTGTCGTATAAGGAGGTGCAGGAAGCTGTAAACAACAGGGAGGAATGGGAGAAGCTACACCGACAAGAGCCAAGTTCTTAAATGTAGAAGAAGAAGAATCTTCTTTTACTTTCAAGTCTTTAAATTTGAAAAACACAGAAGACTTATGGGGTTTTTCAGTTAAAGTCATTGGCTCAATTATTACTAGTATTGCTCCTATTTTAGCAGGTATTTTTAATCAATGTATTGATAAAGGTTCTTTCCCTGATTTGATGAAACATAGTAAAATCGTTCCCATTTTTAAATCCGGTAGCAAAAATAATCCTTCCGATTATAGACCTATCTCAGTTCTCCCAGCGCTAAGCAAAATCTTCGAGAAAATAATGCTGAATCAATTGTTAGCTCATTTCAACAATAACCAAATTTTACATGAACACCAGTTTGGATTTACAAAAGGGCGGTCTGCGACTGACGCCGGAGCTAAACTTTTGAAGTATATTTTCGAAGCCTGGGAGAACTCTCAAGATGCGGTTGGCGTATTTTGTGATCTTTCCAAGGCATTTGATTGCGTAGATCATCACACCCTACTTTTAAAACTTCGACACTATGGCGTTCGCGGAGTGGCACTAGATCTTGTAGCATCTTATCTGTGCAGTCGCCAACAAAAAGTAGGTATTAGCGGTACTACGTCCTCAGGGTCTTTAGTTAAAACAGGCGTACCGCAAGGATCAATTTTAGGCCCATTTTTGTTTTTGGCATACATCAATGATCTGCCCTATATGGTAAATGAATTGTGCGATATAGTTTTATTTGCTGATGACACTTCTCTAATCTTTAAAGTGGATAGAAAAGACACAGAACTTACGCAACTCAATAACACGTTATCCACTATATCGAAATGGTTTGCGGCCAATAATCTCATGCTTAATTCCTCTAAAACTAAGTGTATAAGGTTTACTCTCCCCAATGTTGCTAGGAATGACAGTCATGTCCTAGTCGATGATGTTAGACTCGAACTAGTTGATAGGACAGTTTTTCTCGGCATAACATTAGATAGTAAAATACAATGGGGTCCTCATATAGAAAGCTTAGCTAGTAAATTGAGTTCCGCCGCTTTTGCAGTTAGAAAAATTAGACATATAACAGATGTGGCTACAGCTAGGTTGGTTTACTTTGCGTATTTCCATAGTTTGATGTCCTACAGTCTTCTGCTATGGGGCTCGGCTGCGGATTTGGAATCTATCTTTATCTTGCAGAAAAGGGCCATTCGTGCAATCTATTGCTTGGGTCCTCGCGAATCCTTACGAACTCGGTTTAAGGAATTTGACATTTTAACCTTACCGTCGCTATACGTTTTTGAAAATATTATGTTTGTCCGTAAAAATTTAAATCTATTTGACACAAACAGTAGCCGCCATAACCTAAATACAAGAAATAAAGATAAAATTGTTACACCTAGATTCAGGCTAGCGAAAGTCAATAAGTCTTTTCTCGGGAACTGCATTCGCTTTTATAATAAAATCCCATATGAAGTAACTAAGATGTCTTATAATAGATTCAAAGAGTATGTTAAACATAAGTTGATTGACAAGGCCTACTATAAGGTGGCTCATTACATAGAAGACAAGAATATATGGTTGTAGTAGCTTCCCTCTGCACTTGCAGCCCCCTGGCCAAGTGATAATTGTATGAAGTTTATGTATATTTAAAACAACAACTGTAATTACATAAATTCAAAAAAAAAAATCCACAAAAAAAGAAGCCTTGCTGAGTTTCTTGCCGGAGTCTTCTCAGTTCAAGTGTATTCCGAACCGGTAGTAGAGTCTAAAAATTGTAACTGTTGACATTCATAAGTGCCTTATTAGGGCCTAAACTGAATAAATGAGTTTTTGATTTGATTTGATTTGATTTACTGCTGTAAGCCTACAACTTGCACCCAAGTGTCGGCTCAGAATTTCACGCAAAAAGTTCGAAAGCTTTTCACGACGCGGCAACGAAATGAGAGAAGTTCGAGTATTATTTCTGCTTACCTTAATACCATGACATGAAATACTTTGTTTGCTAGTCTGAAAACATTTATAATAATCACTTGTGTATTTTTGTTTATGTCTGTGTTTGTTTCAAATGTTAATGAAAATACTTTGACAGTTTGATTAAAATTGTAGAATAGGGTAGTTTCCTGACAAATCAAATCAGCTACTTTTTAATAAATGTCAAAACGATCGTTTATGACGTCACAGTTTCACAGCATCTCATCATCTACTCAGTGGTTCTACTGATAATTAAAAATCATAAATAGCATTAAAATGTACAACATATTTCATGTTTTCACGTGTTTTTAATCGTATTATGGGCACAGTTTTATAGAGAACTGATTGAGCAAATAGAAACTGTGTAGACACAGCCTCAAATTAGCCTAATTTACCTAAACATTAAAAAAAACATCCGCAAAACATTTCCAAATTCAAAGATGCTAAATTATTTCTCTTGAAACATTAAAAAAAATTACTCGATATAACATAAATTCCGGCACGAGTACGTAAGACGGCTAGGCACACTATAATTTTATCTTTTCGCTACATAAAAGAGGAAAACACATAAACATTCGATATTTATTCAGGCATGAAAGTAAACTATGTCTAAAGAACTTTCTGGATTAAAGCTCGTATTAAATCTAAAGAAATGTTAGGTAAGGAGATTTAATATGCTGATATGTTTATGAGCTGTAGCGATATTTTTTTTGTAGTCTCTCTCCAAGTAATGAAGGTTTATCAACTTTTGAAATCCGGTCCTGTTCTGTGCAAGGCGGAATAATAGGGATAATGATGACTACAAAAATCGAATTCGTTCGTCAGTTAGATTACCATAAAATATTGGACACAAATATTTTGTTCCAAAAAAAAAAATCAAAGATACAGTGCGTTAAAATTTCGTGTGACGTAACGACTTAGTTCAATTTTTACAGAGACGTGACGTCATAAGACCACTCCTGAACTTTGACGCGCCTTATCTTTGTAATTTTTTATAGATTTGATAAAATAAAAAATACGTATCCAAAATTTTATATAACCTAACTGTCGGACTAAACATAACTAATTATTTTATACCCAGTCATCTTCCCTATTGGACTACGATTGAAATACCAGTCCATTCCTAAATGTCGCGGAGCCACAACTTCTTCCTGCGACCAACTCGCCACTTGCCGGTGACTTTTGCCATCATAATAAGTTTCAGGAATTATCTTTAGTGCCTGAGCACGTAGCCGAAATATGACATTTTCCAATCATTATCGATAATCCTATAAAATTTCACGAGCCTCATTACCATTACGAAGTTACGACAATTTGAAGTTTAACATAGGTACTCTCTGATAAAAGCATTTATGTTCTCAAACTCTAAAACGTAGTGATGGGACGAGATTGTTATTTTAGTAGGTACAGTATGACACAACTTAGATGTAGCATCGGCGAATCGTTTTCGTACACTTCACTTCCGATTTACACAACAAATACAAATAATTCAGTATCGCGCCATTCAACGTTCAACAAAATCATTTTCGCAGATCATTTTTTAACACATGAGTAATGTTGTAGGCGCACTCTTTTCGAGAATGATCGATTTTACGAAGTTTGCCGATGCTTCATCTAAGTTGTGTCATACTATACTCGAATAATCTAAGTGGTTAGTTACGTTAATGCGTATTTTAATGCTAAACTAATTTATATATATTTTTTGAGTACATAATATTGTAATATTCATCGTGTTTTCGTTTTTTTTATTAATTCCTAATTGATAAATAGGCGTAGGCAGGCCCCCCACAAGGTGGACCGATGATCTTGTGAGGGTCGCGGGAAACCGCTGGATGCGGGTAGCGCAAGACCGGCCATCGTGGAGATCCTTTGGGGAAGCTTTTGTCCAGCAGTAGACGTCTTTCGGCTGACATGATGAAATAGATAAGTAAATGGATTTATAATGATGAGATAAAAGTCAAGTTTCAAGTTGTCAAGTTATATAATAACTTAATATCAATGAGTTATTTGTGACAGTTGTTTGATTATGAAATGTTTCTCCCACTTTGCATCTGTTCTAAATTGAGGAATTATCTTTGAGCGTCAAAACAAATCGTTTTTTCAGTTTTCCGTAAATGTAAGTCACGAGTGACAGTAATTTCACTGCATCAATGATGGTATAATATATGGACCATCCTTTTTACCCGACTACAGTAAAGCCAAGATTTGTCATTATTACCCAAGTGTTAACTGGGTATAATAAGATAATAAAAATCAAATGGCAGATTTCTGGCACCAAAAAAATAACTCCCAATCCTATCGAATATGACAATAAGGGTTTTAAAAGGTGATTACAAAAATAACTATATATAAATTTATATGTATAAATGTAATTTGGATTAACTATAGAATACAGTTAAAATTATTCTCTAATGGTGTCGATTCTGTTGTTTACGAACTTAACTAATATTAGACAAGTCACCTCTCTTTCATGTTAACTTTATTGAAAAAAGACAGAACATTTTTAATGCTCTCAGTTTATTCCATGCCGTCGTGATGTACGGATAAATAGTCGTGACCAATAAAGATCGCGCTTAAATTCATGTTGAAATATGTGATCTGATTAAACTGACAGGCCTAAAATATCTTGCATCCCTTTCTTATATTTACTATTAGAAAGAGATATAGTGAGATTAAATTTATTTAGTTCCTAAACAACAGAATCGGCACCAATGTCTATTTTCTTATTATTGTTTTTCACAGTTTAATAAATAAAGTTCAACCCTTTATTTCGCAGAGAAGAAAGCTAAAGAAGAATCTAATTAAATTTAGATAATTAACATATCATACGCATATCACAAACCGTAAGATCTAGGAACTTATATTTTCGCATACAAAAATAACAGACGCATCGAAATATTCAAGGAGTTTTTCAAAATTCCACTCTTATGGGGTTAATAAAGTGTCAATGAAAATCTTGTCGTTTATAAATTGAGCCCCAAGTTTATATTGTCATTAAATTTGGAGCACCCCTGTCCCTCAGATGGTCCCAAACCCGATCGTCATTTATCATTCGCTACAAATACCCGAATGCCGACGAAAAATATGACGCCAGTTACTGAGTGACGTTCCAAATAAAATAACGATATCTCCGGAAAATTCGCACATAAATTATTATGACATAGGAAGGAGAGGCTGTAGGTACCCCGGGGTTTCTCGTGTTATGTTATAATATTATAATAATATAACTTTTGTAATAATTAGGCTATCTAACGCATTTTTTTTTTCAAATCGGACTGGTAGTTCTTAGTAGCGCTTTTGTAGGACGATCATGTAGGTTTCTTTTGTTGCAATCAAATTCTCATAGAAACTGCTTGTAATCGATAAACTTGATTTTGCGATCATAATAAATGTGACTACGTGTAATTTTATTATTATCTATAGTTCATTTAAACAAGTCTTTTGTTGTTTCGTCACCCAATAAAGTTATTTTTTGTTGTTTTTCAACATTGAATCAAAATTACGAACTTCGTTTAAAACGTTCATACCTACATATGAAAAACAATCAAAAATTAATGTACCGAAGTAAATTAATTAAAAAGTATTTGATTTTGGCGTTTATTTAAGTAAGTAAATAAAAAAAAAATATCCTGGGACATTCTTCACATAATTATGTTTAACTGATCCCAAACTAAGCAGGGCTTGTACTATGGAAACCAGATAACTAATATACTACATATCAGTGGCGAAGGGTCCATACAAGCCGACTTTCCTTTTAGGAATCCCAGTCCCACGTTTTCATAATTTCAAAGACACTTTTATTATGCTTAAAATACACTGTAATTACAAAATTATCGGTATTTTTTGAACGTCTTACCCTCGCCACTGCTACATATACTATTTTTTTTTGTAAATACATACGTAAATTGATAATTACACCCTGACTCAGGACAAACAAACATGTTCATGCACACAAATATTTGTACTGGATAGGAATCGAACCCACAACTAGCAGCTAACTGCGCCAACTGGCTTACCACATGTAAAGCCACATGTAGTAAAGAGTCACACGAAAGAATTTTGCGCTAAATTCAATGCGACATAATTCGTTAGAACTGTACCGAATAATTCACAAAGACTGACCTCGGAGACCTGGAATTTTGCATTTAGACAAGCCTCATGAAGCCACGAGTCATACGTTGACACATTTTGTCAGATGTCACAATTCGTCACAATACTGGATTTGATGACAAAAATGGCGCCCGCTGCGAGGGTTACCACGTAGGTATGTAACAAGTTTTTGAATTCTTATAATGTAAAACTTGTATCTTTGTAATGTTGATTTTTCTTTCTGTAATATTGTTTCTTATAAAAAAGGTGGTACGACCACATTTTAGTTGAGTTTGAAAATAATAAAATGTCATAAAACTCGACAAGTTTTTTAAAGCCTCTTGGTATGTAGAATATTAGGCACGTAACTTTATAGAGATATAAATATATTATACTAGCGACCTGCCCCGGCATCGCACGGTTTTTCTCGGCTTTTCTGTACTATAATATGTATATATTATACATACAAACCTTCCTCTTAAATCACTTTATCTATTGCTGAAATCTGTATTAAAATCCGTTGAGTAGTTTAAAATATCTATGCGAACAGACAGCGCAAGAGACTTCATTTTATACTATGTAAAGATTCAAAAGCAACCTTTTTCTAAAAAGGTATATCAAAAAGTCGTATAATATTCAAGAGCAACCTTTTCTAAAAAGCTAATTCAAAAAGTCGTAAGTAACTCAAATTTAAAACTCATTTATTGAGTTTAGGCCCTAATAAGGCACTTATGAATGTCAACAGTTACAATTTTTACAATAGACTCTGCCACCGGTTCGGAATATACTTAAACTGAGAACTGAGAAAACGAATAATCACCTTTACCTACCACTACAATTTATGAAATCGAATGCCACAAAAAAACTTGTTTTGGCAGCCCTACCTACAGCAGGCACAGGCCTTTCACGTATGAATAAATGAAGTTTCCCAGTGATTGTTCCTGAATTATTTACGAAACGGTATTTTTACAAGTCCAGCCTGAGGCACTCATTTGCTATTCAATATTGTAATCCTTTGCTGCTGAATTTAATATGAACTACTTTTTTGATTTCGGGATTTTTTGCGGTACATAATGGTGCTCAATTCTTCATTGTGGCTCAGAGCATGATTGTTTTTGGATGTATTTATTCAAAAAAGTATTTTTATTATTATTTATTTTAAGTTAGTAAAAAAGGCTTTTAAACGACTAGCTTCCGCCTTGTGGTTTCACCCGCGTTCCCTAGGGATCCTAGCCTATGGGATAAGTAGCCTATCTATATACCTATGTGCCAAATTGTGTGTTAAATTTCCACTGCACAAATACGATAAAGAATTAAAATGTTTTTTTTTAATTTATATAGCAAGAATAAGTGATACGTGTGTCGTGAGGTAAAAATGAGACCCCGCCCGACTCAGCATAGAGTTATGGCAGCAAACTACTTACAATAATATATTTTTGTCGGCATTTCAAAACCCACAAGATTAAAAAAAATGACATTTCAAAGTACCCGATATATTTGCCTCTAAAGGTAGTAAAAAAAGGTTAACAATAGCTTGCCACTTAGCAAGGCTTACCTCACCTGCAAAGCGATGATTAATTAATCAAGCTCTAATGTCTGACTAATAGCAGTTTGATTTATTAATATTGGTCTTATCTGGTCGAGCAGGGATATTATGTCCACACTAAGAACGTGCCTACCACTGGAAAGTTTTAGTTTGCTTTGAATTTGAACCAGTAGGTATAGGTAGGTTAGTGGTCAGTAGGATAGACGTCCACTGCTGGACAAAGACCTCCCCCAAAGAACTCCACTGGCCGGTTTTGCGCTACCCGCATCCAACGGTTTCCCGCGACCCTCACAAGATCGTTGGTTCACCTTGTTGGGTGGCCTGCCCATGCTGCGCCTTCCGGTTTGTGGTCGCCACTCGATATTGTTTTCTGCCAGTCGTGTAAAATTGGATTTATGAAACTTACCCTACAACGACTTGGCTATCGAAATGACGTTCCAAGACCTTGGTAAGTTTGGATGATAAAGTGCGAGCTAACCGGCGAGGATCGGAACCTCATGGTCCCATTAGGAAAAATGGTAAATATAGATAGTTTGTAGCAATGGAATTAATTAAATTTGAATTGTTTCACTTCACTCGTACCTCCATCGGACCTCTCGCTATTGACGGCGTTCATCCTCACTATTGGAATTGGAACCAAAATGGTCTCGTACTGTACGGCTTCAAAGGAGTTTCCTACCACGGACGCTCAAGTTGTGGAATGAGCTACCCGCCGTGGTTTTCCCAAGAGACTACAGCATGGGGTTCTTCAAGAAGGGCGTGAAAAGTTTTTTGAAGTGCCGGCAACGCGCGAGTGATCCCCTAGAGTTGCAAGCGTCTATAGGCTACGGTAACCGCTTCCGTACGCTTGTTTGGTACCTTAGTTTAGTAGTATAAAAAAAAAAACATTTATCTTTCAATATAGATAGGTACTTATTAATTACATATTGACGATAGAATCGCCCAATTAATACAAGCCGCTTTTATACGTCAAAATTGCTCCGAGAATAGTTAAATCGATACACTACAGGCTTAGTGGGGTTCCTAATTGAATAGTATGATTGTGTAACATGTATTGTTTGTAATACAGAGTGATTTCAGGGACTATGTACTGTATTATGTAGATGATGTAAATAAGCTACGGGATCTAATTGTAAAGCTCGGGTTATACTGTTGAAACGTGATACGCGAGCGATACGTACGTACGGAGCAATAAACATAATTTTTGTTTTCGCTGTTATATAATGTGACAGCCCTATTTTTGAAGGTAGTATGGTGCGACGTTTCGTATTTTTTTCTATAGTGTATTTAAACGTGCTTTTTTTTAAAAATATGTTATTTCTAAAATGCGTTAAAGCATATTTGGATTGGAATTTAATATATATATAAACGTTTTAATCTACGTTAAATATGTCTAATTGCCTTATCAAGACTTAATTCTGTATAAAACATGATTTCCTGCATCGTGTACTATAATAGATTATATAATAATACTATATATACATTTAGATTAGTTAGGATTGCAAAATGCGAGTGATACCCTTTATGTTACAAGCATTTATAGGCTACGTTAACCGCTTACTAACAAGCGGGCCGTATGTTTGATTTCTGTTTTTTTTTTATAAAATAATAATAGATTTGTCATTCAAAGTAATCATACATGTTAATACGGGTCAGATAAATAAATCTTAAAATGTTATTATTATCCTTATAATATTTATAGTGTGTCCTATACTTAAAATTTCCGATACATATTCAAAGCATTAAGATTATACATACAAAGATTCCAACAGCCCTTTTGATCTCAATGATACGTTTGCTAAGGATTCATTTTATCAACCATAGTATAAGGAAAATACTGCTTGACCGCTTTTCCTTTCCTTTAGTACACCATAAATCTCATCTTTCAAGCGCTTTTTCCGTTGAAAGTGGAACGGAACTCTGAATGGGATTTTTTAAAGAATTATTAGCGTCTTTGTTTGCATGCTAAAGCCGTTTTCAGTTTTTGTTGAAAATACTATGATTATTGGAAAAGTTTCTTCTACTAGTTTTTAATTCAGCAAATTGGCTTGACTGGCTACTATAGAGCTATGAAATTATCGACGTAGTTCAGTCCTATAAAATTTTGTTGCTACTAAAATAGTTCACTATTATTCTATAATATACAATATTTACAATTATTTACAACAAATATACAAACTATATATAAAAAAATTCCTCGAGGCGGCCGCTGCTGCCAATCAACGGCAAGGTTCCCAGAAGGCTGGCAGCGTTCCCTCTTTGTATAGCCAAGCTAACGCGTTGGCGGAAAAAGCTCCCCGCCCGAAAATCGGCGAGCCTCGGATCCCCAAGGACCCATGGTCTTGACCGCAAAAGGCAAAAATAAATAATTTGGGCCAATAGAAGCGTAATTTTTTGATTTGGAATTTTCCGCACCAGCCGCAGCCGCTCCTGCAACTCTACATGTCGCTAGCAAGTGAGATGGCGCAAGTGTATCAATCAACACATGTGGCATCCCACACCAACGACTTGCCGACACTCCATGGGATCAAAGACATACCATCCGGCCTCTTGCCATCGCTATTTATATTCGTCTAAATGACAGGACAAAAAACGACGACAATCTTTAGGTTTTATATGCGAAAGTTTGTGAAGATGTAATGTATGGATGTTTGTTGCTCTTTCACTTAAAAACTACTAAACGGATTTGGTTGAAACCCGGTACATAGATACCCAGAAATAACATATAGGTTACTTTTTATCCCGGGAAAACATAAGATCCCTCGGGAACGCGGGTGAAACCTCGGGGCGGAGGCTAGTAATTAATAATCTCGTTTATAAATATAATCACTACCATTAGCTACAAAATAGATACGATCAAGTTACCACATTACTTGAACTGGATGTTGGCTGACATCATAAAACGTGTAGGAGTACGCCACGTCTCGAACTCTATCACTTCACTCGTAAATATCTCGATGCGCTTTAATGTTTCATTACGGACGTATTCTGATGTCTATCGATACTATATTGGTTCATAATTTTGATCAGATTTTGTTTGAATAAAATTCAAAATAATTTGATCTTAAATTATATATTATGCAGCTAGAATCCACAGAGAATTCAATTAGATTACCAAAAAACATTTTTTCTTTTGTCCGTACTCCGTATACACAAAATAACAGGTATAGACAAAAGGTACAGTGAGTTAAAATTTCGCGTGACGTCACGTCTTAGTACACTTTTTACAGAGAAGTGACGTCACAAGCACCCACTCCTGAACTTTGATGCGCCTTATATTTGTATTTGTATTTGATTTGATAAAATACGTCTCAAATCTTTTTGATGGGCATGGGCCGCCAAAAATTCAAATATTTGAGCAATCATTTTAAAATAAAAACGAAATTCTTATTTATTTATTGTACTTATAAAAATCATAAAAAAAAATATTGGTTTTACCAATTGTTTATGTCTTTGCCTAGTGTATTTCTATGACACCAGAATAGGTGCACACAACTGCATCCATAAAAGCCGTCCATGGGTTTACAGCCGTACGTGACTTTACAGTGGCTCGAGGCACTGAGCGCCTCAGGGGTGCCTTGTGGATGCCCCGTGGATTTTATATCGACATCATCTCGTTTTAAGTGCGATGCACGTTTGATGCACCTTATTGAATAGGCATGTCGGTGATAATGTATAATCTATTTGTTTTTAATTATTTTGCTTTTCTTTTTTAACAAATATTCCGCCTCGCAGTTTCACCCGCGTTCCCAAGGGATCTTATGTTTTCCCGGGATAAAAAATATCCTATGTATTAATCTAGGTTATAAACTATCTGTGTTCCAAATTTCATCCAAATCCGTTCAGTAGTTTTTGCATGAAAGAGTAACAAACATCCATCCATCCAAACTTTCGCATTTTTATTATAAGTAAGATTTGACTTCAAAACAGTCAGATTAGATTCCTACATAGTTATTTTTTCTGCCTTCGAAGGCGTTTCGATTTAGTTAAAAGATTTTTATTTAAAAATTACCATTCGTATACATAAACGGCATACAACTGTCACTTGGCCAAGGGGTTGCAAATAAGTGTCAAATTATTTAAAAAACTACTGCGCTATAAAAAGTATTTACACATCTTACCACATACATTTTTAAACGTCTGTAAATAGATAGAATATCGATTTCAAGAGTCGCCGTGACGAATACAAAGCTATATTACGTTGGTAGGCTAATAAAGCTAAGAACGTGTTTAGCAAGTGCTTATTTTAGCAGGTACGCGCACATATAAAATAACGTTTAAACATAATATTAAACATAGTGAGACGATAAAAGTTTAATATCCAATAAAGGCTCTCGCAAGCCTCGGTCGAAGGTGGGAGGTCGTTTGTTTAAGGCTGTGTAACGTCAAATTAACTATTTAATAAGCCAAGCTGTTGATTAAGCCATATTAATTTTGAGCGAAACGCACGCTGTGTTTTGAAATTTATGTAGGCAGGTAAGTACTTCATTCTTTTGTGATGGTTTTGTGTTACAACCGAGACATCGCCCTAGAAGCATAATAATCTATTTAGAGAGGTACACAAAACCTTAATATGCCTCAGAAGCGTACACAGTCTGTATTCAAAAATATGCCTATCACAAGTCTATTTGAAGAAAATTTAAGAATGTATAATAATATATTTTTCACTTAAAACTGCCAAAATATCGCCACTTTCTAATCTAATAAGCCATGACATATTGTTATCTGAATAGACGCCGAATATATATAGGTATATACTTAGTTAAAAGATACACAAAAGCTAAACTTACGTAGTAACTATTTTGTAATCTGTGGCTAAACATACCTACGTCTGGCAGGCGTGCAATGCAATCAATAAGTAAAAAATGGCGGGACTTATCTTAGCGGCATAGGAACCTTTCGCTAGCTCCCGTTGGCCATTGAGTTTACTGAAGACCTCGACGCGCTAACTTCAACCATGCAATACCAGAGGTATTGCCAATGTGTTGCCTACCTGTTACAATGCCGAGAAGGCCACTGGCTCTCAAGTGCAATTGCCGGAACACACCGGTAGATGCTTGGCGACAGATCAACTTGAGGGTGGTAGCCAGCCAGACGGTTACTACAAAGTACCATACCACCGTGCTATGGTTTCCTCACGATGTTTTCCTTCAGCTCAAGCTCATTGTAGGATTCGAACCCCTTTCGTCGCGGCATCCGATGGCACTACTACTGAGCTACCTATCTTAGTAGGTATATTCATTAAAAATAAAAATCTCTTTTTTATTAGTCTATGCGTAATTTGTATTTTTCCTAGTAATTTAACTAGCCAACTACACGTTGTTCCTAAGGTCAGTAGCTTCAGCTTTACACCTATTAACCCGCACGGCACGGTTATCCGGGTTCATACCCGGATTGGCCGGATCGACTTCAAACGCTACCTTTGTTATGAGCTACTTTATTCAGCATATTATGACCGGATTCAGTCAAAATGTTGATATTATATTGTCTTTATCTAAAGGCAAATGACGTAATGTATGGTTTTGTTTATTTTAAAAATTATATATGATTTGCACATAATTTATTCTCTAATTTTAAATATTCATGATATGAATTCCTAAGCCTACAACGATATCATATTCTTATTTTTACATTAAATAAAATATCGTTGCAGTCACCTTAAATTTATTATTTCAAATAATTTTCCTGCTAAAAGTGTCATCCTCATATTTTATGAATTCATACGAAAATAATTTATTTAGCCTTTATATACCGTACGTAAACTATCTAATAATGTATGCATCATATAAGTGCAACAGAATATAAACGGCTGAATTTTGCTTGTTGTTTGCAAAATTAGTGGCAAGAAGCATGATCCAAATGCAACATATAGCAGTAATACTGCGTCCGTGCCGCCCAAATAGTTCAGAGCAAATTTAACAAATGGCGCCGGCCGCGAGTTGCATTGCTATGTGTCGTTTGGTACAAGTTAAGATAATACTGCTATATGTAAATGGTAAAAACATGTTTTTGTGACTACAACAGCGAAAAAATTTTTGGATCTTTCACACACAATCATTTGATCCGAAACTAAGCAGAGCGTGTATGTACAATGGAAACCAGAAATTATTATATTATAGGAGGTTTATACCTCTTTGTGAATACTCTGTAGATTCACAAGGAGGTATTTTGGTTGGGTATGTTAGATTGATACTGTGAATAGTCTACATCATACTAATACTAAAAAATATCAGCTATTTGCTGGCTGATAAGTGCTCAGTGGTGAAACTGTAATTGTGCAATAAACACGTATGCTGTCAAATTCTGTGCCGAATATTCTTCAGAATATATTTTTCCCCTACTTTTATGGGTAATATTCAAGAACTGGTATACTGATACCTGGCATACTGAATGCTCAGCATGCCTGAGGGACGCAGCGCGCTTTAGCACAGTAGACAAATCTGGCCTGTTTTTTGTTGCGATTGCAGCGCGATATTATCTAAACAAGTATATTATTTATCTAAGACAAAAACGTAGGAATAGGGGCGAGATCGCTATTTTAGTATTCGATTTTTGGTGCTCAGTTAGACCTACGCGTTCGTGAAATCACTAGCTACTATGCCTTGGACAGAGCACGCCCTCGGCTTTTCACGCACATTCAACATTTCACGTGATTTATAACGACTGTAAACTAAACTGGGGCGTCCTGAGACCCGCTATTGCGTTGTAACTGCCACCACTAAGATATATTTCGGACTTTAAGGCACTTTTAAATCACAAATGTAGGGAATTGTTGGCTTAAAGTCTGGTGCCTCAGTCCTCTTCATCAATGTCATATTTGTGATTAAAAATATGATGGATATCAAAGATAACCGTATATTTATTTTCGTCCACAAAATTATAATTTACAACAAAACATTAAATTAAACTGAAATAATAAACTATAAACTAAAGTAACTTTAAATCTAAACTAAACTAATATTTTTTTTTTTTTTTACTATGTATAGGCCTGTGTTTGACCACAATCTCACCGTGGTCAGTGATGATGTGGCCGATGATGGTAAGCACACAAAGCCTAGAAAGGAACTGGCTCTCAAGTGCAGCTGTCGGAACACACCGAAAGGTGCTTGGCGACAGATTTTCAACTTGAGGGTGGTAGCCAGCCAGGCGGGTACTACAAAGTACCCTACCACCGTGCTATGGTTTCCTTCACCGAAAGCTCAAGCTCATTGTAGGATTCGAACCCGGGACCTTCGTCTCGGTATCCGACGTCACTACCACTGAGCTATCATCGCCTTAAATTAATATTAACTATGTGCATAAAAAAATAAAAAAACTCTTACTATCTATTTATTTTATTGCTTTAGTTGGGATAGTCATTATTTTGATTTGATTTTCAGATACAATTTGGGATTAAAAAAAATAAGTCAATCCAAGGTAATTTCTTCAGACAGACAGACATCCAAGTGATCCTAAAAGAGGTTGAGTACCTACGAAACCCTACAAATAAACTAAGGTATATACAGATATTTACACCCGAATAGATTAAACCAGACAGACGCTCTGAGTGAGAATCGATCTCACGACCTATAATAGATACCTAATTACGGTGTCGTACGTAACTCACACTCCACATCAAACGACCCATTATTAGTCGGAATGAAAATGATAATGATGTTATTATGTAGGTAGGTACGTACATAATCTAAATATATAATAGGAAAGCGTAACTGACTGACTGATCTATCAACCACTAATATCAAAACATCAGGCTGAAATTCGGCATACAGATAGCTTAATAGCTAATAATTGGCGTAGCCATCCGTTCAGAAAGGATATTTGAAAGTTCTACCTCTAAGGGGGTAAATAGGGATCTCGGGTGAAACCGCGGGGTGGAAAGCTAGTCAAAATTTTTTTTTTAATACTACTAAAGCAGCCTAGCATACGGCCCATCTGATGGTAAGGGGTTACCGTAGTCTATAGACGCTTGCAACACCAGGGGTATCAATCGCGCGTAGAACCCTTTTTGAAAAACCCTATGCTTTCTTGGGAAAACCACGTCGGGAAGTTAATTCCACTACATAAGGATCGGTGGTAGGAGGTGGAAAGGAGTTACCTTTGGAACCGCACAGTGCGACACAGTTTGGGTTTTTGAAAATTCAACCTCTAAGGCACAGATTATGTACTGTTTATTTACTCATGTGTCTAAGGGGTTAAAGTTGGCGTAATAATAGGTGAAACTGTTAACCATTTTTAATTATATGTGAAAGTAATAGAAACTTTCACATTTTTTTTCACTATGTATAGGCCTGTGTTTGACCACAAACTCACCGTGGTCTGTGATGATGTGGCCGATGATGAAGCAGACAAAGCTTAGAGAACTGGGTCTCAAGTGCAGCTGTCGGAACACATCGAAAAGACCTTGGCTTAAAAATTTTAGGTATCGGATGTTATTTTGTGTCATATGATGTTTATGAAAAAAATTTCCACTAGCTAGCTCTCAGCCTTAAATTTTAGCCCGATCAGTCCAGTTGTTTGAGATATGCGTTGATAGATTAGTGAGACAGTCAGTCACGTTTTCTTTTTATATTTAAAAAAAGAATAATAAATAATTTATGCTCTATCTAGTCTCCTAAATATGTCACTGTTTATATCACACAATAGGGTAGTTGACTGACATATCAAATCAGCTACTTTTTAATAAATGTCAAAACGATCATTTATATGGAATTTTGTATGAAATATTACACTATGACGTCATAGTTTCACAGCATCAAATCATCTACTCTTAGTGGTTCCACTGGTAATTAAAAAACATAAAATGCATTAAATGTACAACATATTTGATGTTTCCACGTGTTTTTAGATGTTTTATGCCAATGCATAAAACATCTAACTATCTATCTAATATCTATCTAAAATAAATGATCAAACACTAACCAATGTTAGTGTTTGATCATTTATTTTTGACAGTGTCAACTACACAATTGTATAAACGAACTTTGAGTATTTGATGTAGTAACCTACGCAAAATACGTAGAATCATACACTGAAATCCTCTTCAAAACGATTACTCAGTTTTCATAATAATTTCAAATGAAAAATCCTTACTGTGTATTCTAAAAGCACCTCTTATCCGCAAGTCTATTCATGCGGCACCAGGCTCCCTACAAAGGCGCATAATTCACGAAATTCACGGAATTGCAGCTTCCATACATATATCAAGCTTCAATCTGGAACTTAGGAGAGGGGAGGGGAGTACAAAAGTGAAAATCTCGCCTTGATTTATGCTGACACTCGAGATATTACGTGACTCCCGAAATACCGGGAAAGTGAGTGGGAAGTTTGCTTCCTTTCATTTCGAATAAGTACACCTAAATGTTTCATTAGAATTTTGATGAGAATTTTAGCGTGATTATTATTAACTAGGTATACGCGCGGTTTTATCTGCAAATAAAATGTTGCTTTACTCTCCAGCAGCAGCTGAGGTTCATATCTATTATCTTCATACCAATAATGAACTTTAAATAAAAAGAGTAAAACCTTTTTCAAAGACAATATACCTAATTACAATGAGATCACGCAAAAATAATTATTAAAAACAGTTCATAAACAAAAAAATTACGCGTAACACACATTAAATTATTAATATCTGAATATGCACATAAAATACACATCACATCAATAATAATGCAATGTGTATTTTTGTTGGAATTCCTAAACATATAGTAAACGTACTGTTTCAAATGGGGTCTAAAATAAAAACAAAACTAAAATGAAAACATCTGACAAATGAGAGTTAAACTCGCGTGGAGAGGGTTCCGTACATGTTTAACTAAGTTCCATAAATATTTTTAAACCTGACCCAAATTTGTTGATGGTAACTATAAAAAGTTTTTTTTTTTTTTTGGAAATCGTCGTTTCTAAAAATGAAACCTAGCTACATCGATTTATCGCCCTCGAAACCCCGTGCATATCAAATTTCATGAAAATCGTTGGAGCCGTTTCCGAGATTCAGATTATATATATATATATATATATCCATGAATTGCAGGTTTAAAGGTATTAGATAGACTTCTCATAGGTTTTCCTGTAATCTTTAGGTAAAGAACTATTATCTGATTTTTTTTCAAAATGTTTGGCCCAGTAATTTCGGAAATAATGGTCAATTTTTGCCAATTTTTCGCCTATTTTCTTAAATAACTTTTTTTCGAAACCCTATAAATTATATAGTTTTTAGAGTCCTGTAAAACAAAGTAACCCATGTTCAGCTAAGGCATAAATTGAATGAAATAAAATGCGAAAAAACACCTTAAATCTACTGGCGGATGGTTCGTTTAATGTTTCAGTACAATCACTGACGACTCAGTTATTCATGACGTGACGAGGTCGAAGGTATGACGTTGGAATTTTATGAGTTGTTACACCACATATTGAAGTGTTAATATTTGCACAGTGACAATATGTTCAGATGGATTTAGTATCTTATAATATACAATATTTACAACAAATATACAAACTATATATAAAAAAATTCCTCGAGGCGGCCGCTGCTGCCAATCAACGGCAAGGTTCCCAGAAGGCTGGCAGCGTTCCCTCTTTGTATGGCCAAGCTAACGCGTTGGCGGAAAAAGCTAATGTTCAGACTAATTAATAATAATGTAAAATCTGAAAATATTTTTTATTTATTTTGCATAAGTTTTGTACCTTGTAGTTTTGAACTAAAACTCAAAACCTTTTTATTCACTTTAGGCACTTAAAAACCTTCCATTTGTCTTTAATAAAACAGTTCGGGATATATACCTAGTTCCAGCAATAAACTCAGTAAGGAATTATTTGAGACTCCTTAAATTACACACATCATCACTGACCACGGTGAGATTGTGGTCAAACGTAGTAACAAAAAAATAGGTATTTATTATTGCCCTCACAAGTTACCATTAATAGCTACAGACCAAGAACCTCTGCAAGAATATTAGCAGGTACAATAAATTTCAACACCATACCACTTCCTATCTCCCTGTCTCATCCATAAAAACCGTCCATTTTACCCAGACCCCTGACAATACTTCAACGCGTCCCTTACATTTCAAAGCCAATGAAAACACGAGAGGTGCGGGGGATCTAATTAGGCTGGTACTTATGTAGGCTTTCGGGTCACAGAGATGCTATGTTGTACACAGGAGAGTTTTTTGTAAACCAAACATTATGTACCTGGGGGATGTTTCAAAATAGATTGAGTTTTAAAAGTGGAATAATAAATGTTTCATAAACTTTTATCTGTGTTAATTAGCAGTGTTAATCATCGTTCATTTGTTATTAATGGCTTTCACTTTACAAATTCTATTTATCTATTTAACCAGTCTGGCGTCGCTGTCCGTATTTGGCAACAATTTTGTTGGCATATGGCTTTTGTTTATAACAAGTAGTTTCCGTTACGCTTTTATTATTTTTAAATGTTATTTAAATTTCAACCTTGACAGGAAAATATAAGAATTATAATAATAACGTTTTTAAAGTCAATAAGGACAAGATTCACCTGCAAAAGAGTTGCTTCTCACGACTTTCCTAGATTTTCCTTTTTTTTTTTATTTGTCAGCGACGTCAGACTGGTTATCTAATACCTATAATAGCTTTACGCGAGCAATTTTTGTATATACATATATATATAATCTGAATCGTTGAATTTTTTGAAAACGTCGTTTTAAAAAAAACGAGCAAAGCTCGGTCATCCAGGTAGGTACTGATAACAATAATAAGGTTTTCTTCACAAACTTCGAATTCTGCGAATAGTGTGGGTTATAGAAATCCTACAAAATTGCCTACAAAATCCTACAAAATCAGGTGCCAGCGTACTACATTAGAAGTAAAGTGAAAATCTGTGGTAAAATCCTTTAATCGCACTCTGAAACGTAGTGACAGGGCAAAATAGGTATATTAGTACTCGAATAATCAAATAGATACTCGTTTAGTTACTTTGCGGCAGATTTTAAAGCTAAACTGTATGGAAATATTTTAGTGTTGTTTTCCATGCCTTTGCACATATTTGAAATCAGGTACCTGTTTATTTTTTAAATTATTCTGTGATGTAATCACCACTGTAACATAGTTATACGTACCCTTTTGATCGAAGTACGTACCCACAAATATAATATTCTCCATCATATTGCAGAATCTAATCTAATTATATTGCTATTCAATATTAATATCTCAAATTTCTCTAAGATAGGTACATATTGAAATTAATCACATGAAACAATTAACTTACCTACCCTGCTCATATTCGAAGCCTTTTCGATAGCTTGTGGTCCAGACATGTTTGTTATTAATGTATTATAGTCTGACATATTTTACGACAAAGGAGGGTCGTGACATAGTATAAAGAGAGGGGAAGTAGGTTATCTTCATACAAACGCACCGCGCGCGGCTTGTATGTGTGCGCTATTGTATCTATGTGTCGACGCACGCACACTTTAACAAAATCTCGACCCGTTTCTCAGTGCGCCAGTCGGGGCTAACACTGCACAAGGTTCGCGCGCGCGTCATGGCTTTTCGGCACCGCTAAATGATTTATTCATCAATATCATCATCAAAATATCTGATAATCGCAGAAGAACGTATTGCTGTGTGTTTGGGTGTCTTAATAATTCATCGATTCCAGACCTGTCTCTGTTCAGATTACCTATTGAACAGGAAAGGTAAGTTAGTCACTTATTCTAGCATAATATAATTTTACTTGATGATGAGATACCTACGTACTTACATATTTTTTGTTTGTATTAGTTTTCTATCACACAGGAAGTAGGTAGGTAGGCCTAATTTCCTACTAGAATGTATTAGGTACTTTTGATCTGGCAATTGGTTTGCCGCTATTTCTTTGTTTACGTTTAGTTATGCCGATTTCTCAGTATTGTAGGTATAGTAACTAAGTACCTACCTACTTACAGAAAATCGTAATTCAAAATAAGTATGTACGAGTACCTAATTCACCTAATTGACTAATAGTAAATCAAATACATATAAAACAAAGTTCGAATCATAACAACAAATTCGATTATAGTCTAAGAGACAGTCGTTAGTTTTTAATGTTGTTTTTATTTCTTTTAATGATAATATTTCATTCACTTTATTAATTTTTTGCGGTTGCTAGCGAAGCGCGAACAGCCGCGCCTAATATTTAGCTAAAAGTGACAACCCTAAGACAGTAGGCAATTATATCGCGAATTGGGCCGGAGATAGCCTACTCCCTCTTCTTTATACTATGGTCGTGACTTATCGCACTGATACCTGCTGTTAACCATTGTCAAAGAATTTCGTTTTAGCTAGTCAGTTGGACGAATATTATAGTGTCGACTGATTTAACGTAAGTATTTTACCAAGACGTGGCCGCTTACGACGGGCCTCATAAGAAAGCTCAAGATCACAAAGAGCAATGGATAGGGCTATGCTCGGAGTTTCCCTGCGAGATCAAATCAGAAATTAAGACATCCGCAGGCGAACCAAAGTAACTGACATAGCCCAAAAAATGCCAAACTACAACTAAAGGCGGGGCACATCGAATGGTAGGTAACTGAGGATTTGATAAATATATAACTAATTTATGAATGTGTTCGTTTATTAAACATTTAAACCATGTTTAAATGTTTAAACCATGTTTAAATGTTTAAGTCAATGAGATACCACCGTAGACTACTAAAACTCAAAAATTAACTTGATCTAAGTACCAATTACAAAAAATAAAAACAAAAGTAAATTAATTCCAATTACAAAAAAAACGCATTTTTAAGGAATCTTTCTCGTTCTTGTAAATCCACGATTTCCCACAACTTGTTGTAACCTATGACGTTTTTCCGCAAATAGAGAAAAGTTATGTAAAAGTTCCAAAACACTTATAAGTCTGCAGCTTTCGCAAGACGCAATTATTTTTCGTGATTTCAGGGTTGGTCGCATAATAAAAGTTGTTCATAATGATAAGTACAATCATTTCTGAAAATTTCGACGGTGATTAAAAAATCACACAGTAGATTTAGGCACCACTTACTATTTTGGCTACCACCCTCAAGTTGAAAATTTGTCGCCAAGCACCTACTGGTGTGTTCCGGCAATTGCACTTGAGAGCCAGTTTGCCTTCTCGGTATTGTAACAGGTCAGCAACACATTGGCAGTATCACTTACCATCAGGTGGGCCATATGCTTGCTTGCTACCTTAGTAGTATAAAAAAAAACTAGTTTTTAAATCATTATTATATAGCCATATGACAACAAACGTTACCTCAGATAAATGTGCAAAGAAGCGCACTGTGTAAAATTAGAGACAAGTCTATAGCATTCAGTTCACGCACTTAGTAACAAAATGGGGCGTGTCAAATTAATCAAATAAGTTATTTACAATGTGGGTAATGCCCCAATTTATTAAATTAATTATTCTCGCGAGGCGTCTTAGAGCGGGCGTACACGTAACTTTACGCACAAGTTAAACGCGAGCTGCGATACGTGACATTTGAGATCAGTACGATCAGCAAAAATGTATCACAAATCTAATCACATATTATTTTATAGCATTCCATGTTTGTATCTAGTTTCTTGAATTAAATCTTGCAAAGTTTATTTATATTCCAGAAATAAACTAATATTCGTTATTTTTTTTTAACTGTAGCTGTTCATTATTTTCAACGGTATTCAAAATAGCGATCAGCGAATTGTAGTACTAATTCTTATTCTGTGTTTTCTTAATTTTTTTCACCATGTATTTTTGTACTTATTTTATACTACTAAGACAGCAAACAAGCATACGGCCCACCTGATGGGAAGCCTATGGATGCTTGCAACTCGCACGTTGCCGACCCTCAAGAATCTCTTCACACCCTTTTTGAAGAACCCCATGCAAGCCAAGCAAAACCACGGCAGGAAGCTCATTCCACAACTTAAGCGTCCGTGGTAAGAAGCTCCATTGAAACCGATCATTTAGTAATACCAACTTCCGACTTTCTTGCTAACCCTACCCATATGCAAACCATTTATTTGCGTATTTAATGTTAGAACATATTTTCAATTAAAGCCTGGATCTAATTAAATCGCGAAAGGAGCTTGTTTTCGACTTGTCCAACTTTGTCGGTACGTCGCAACACGTATGAAGAGACCAGATTAACTTGAGACACCCTGCCCCTCTCTTTGCCTAACGAATGGATCAGAAATAGGGAAATTAACTAGAGATCAGAGGTCAACGTCTCTGGTCCAGTTACAATTTGGTGCGAATACAAACGATCCCACTTAAAAGTTTTATGGGTTCAGTATAAATTCCATTAGCGTTTTATGGTTTTACATTTTAAACAGATGTTTTGATGGAATTGAACCACAGTTGTCACGTGCCTCGCTGTGAAAGCCGGAGTTTCTAAACACGGATGGTTTATAAAGCTGATGAAATATGGTTTGAAGTTATACATGTTTATATCGTAACTTATAACAAGCTGTCCCCCACGGATTCATTTAAATTTCGATTATAAATGCGTGACAAAATGCTTTTAATTTCTATATATATATCTAATGTAAACAAAATCCTACTAATATTATAAATGTGAGTTTGTATGTATGTATGTTTGTTGCTCTTTCACGCAATAACTACTAAAGGGATTTGGATGAAACTTGGCACATAGATAGCTCTTACCCTAGAATAACATATAGGCTACTTTTTATCCCAAGAACGTGGGTAAAACCGCGGAAGACAGCTAGTATATTATATACCCTCACAAGGTGAACCGACAATCTTGTGAGGATTGCGGGAAACCGCTGGATGCGGGTACCGCAAGATCGGTCACCGTGGAGATCCTTGGGGGAGGCCTTAGTCCAGCTGTGGACGTCTTTCAGCTGACATGATGATCATGATGAAACAAAATATTTGTATGCTGGTATAGTTTCTGAGATTTGTGCGTTCTAATACAGAAACTCTACTTTTGTATATTCATTAAGGGTATTATATTTTTACTGTCCCTGGTAGTGAATTTAGGCTATGTTAGCTAGTCGAATCGCTCATTGAGAGCTTGAGATTTTGATAAAGGAAAACATTGAAGTAAAAATACCTAGAGAACATTACATTATGTTTGTCATTTTTACTGTGACATTCGGTATTTGACTTTTGATAGATATTAATGATTTGTTTCATAAAATATAACTGATAAATCGTGAGTTTGTTTTATTGATCGTTAACGCCATCATTAGCATAGTATAAAGAAGAGGGGAAGTAGGTTATCTTCATACAAACGCACCGCGCGCGGCTTGTATGTGTGCGCTATTGTATCTATGTGTCGACGCACGCACACTTTAACAAAATCTCGACCCGTTTCTCAGTGCGCCAGTCGGGCTAACACTGCACAAGGTTCGCGCGCGCGTCACGGCTTTTCGGCACCGCTAAATGATTTATTCATCAATATCATCATCAATTTATGAACAAATAAAAGATTTACATTTTTCACTGCCCTGCCCATGTTTTCCGAAATTATATTTGCAAAAGTTATTTATAAGGATGCGGATATATTACACATTAAAGTTTAATAACAAGGCGTTTCGTAATAGTCGAAACCGAAGAAAGTATTTTTCTGTAGCTAATTTGTAATTTTGTAATAAATGTGTGATTCAATAGATATGTTTGTATTAATTATAAATAAATGTGGTCCTTTATGTGTAAAAATACTACATTATGCATAATAAAAAAAAATCAAAAAGCTGACTTGTATAAAGCACTAAGCAAATAAATTAAACACAAGCTCTTAGACTATGTTGCCGCCTGTACCATCTAGCGGCGACATGGCGAGTCGGGACCGCGACTTGACGTTGCCGCTGTTCATGCGGTTGCTAGCGAAGCGCGAACAGCCGCGCCTAATATTTAGCTAAAAGTGACAATCCTAAGACAGTAGGCAATTATATCGCGAATTGGGCCGGAGATAGCCTACTCCCTCTTCTTTATACTATGTCATTAGCATTTTATATTATTAGTGTAGTTGAGCAAACTATGAAACTTGGCGCTCACACTGCCATACTCCCGAATCATACCGATAAATAACTATTCATTTCTGGTAAGAGCTTGTCTCAAAGAAAATACCTGGTTTCCCACAATCGTTATGTTTACTGCATTCACTCATTGTCCAGTTTGTTTCAATTGAACAACACAGATCATTTTATAAATAAACAATTGATGTGGTTTGTGAAGGAATTACGAGTGATAGTCGTTTGTTAGTTACCAATAGAGATGAACAGGAAAACGTGGTGCGTTTTGTTTTTTGTTTTAGCGCCAGTTTTAATTGTGAGTATTGAGGACTTGGCAATTTTTTTACACATTTGTTATGCACGGTAAATTTTTGACAGTTCATTTTATTTTATTACTAGTTTCAAGTGTTACTATTTCGCGAGTAATGCTACATGTGTCAACCTTTTAAAGTTCAGTTTTAAAAAACTGTCTCGACATAATTCAAAATATTAATTTTGTGAATTAAATTATACGGCAATCTACCGCGCATCCTATTGTCCATTATTGTTCATTTTGGGCACCAACCCGAATGAGCGTTATGAAACCTCCCTTCAAATAAATAGCCTACCACATAATAATAATTTGAAAATTCTAATTTCATGTTGACATATTTCAGACGGCATGGAGATCCACACCAAGTGAAAGAAGAGAAGTTAGAGAGCTACGTAGAAATGGAGTTCACTATCACTCAAAACGACATATGCTGCCAAACCAATCTGAACCTAAACGACGAAGCACCACGCCTAAGCCTAGAGAGTTAAGAAAAAAGGTAGGCTATATCTGCTATGCTATTTTATACACAATATAAAGTAAGTATAGATAGTTAAGTAAAAATTTAATGATTAAGTCTAAAAGGAATGCGTGACTGTTTGACGGACTGACCGACTGACTAATCTATCAACGCACAACTCAAACCACTGGACGGACCGAGTTGAAATTTGGCAGATAGCTATTATGACGTAGCCATACGCTAAGAAAGGATTTTTGAATCAATCCCTAAGGGGTAAAATAGGGTATCGCAGGTGAAACCGCGGGGCGGAAAGCTAGTACTATACTAGCATCCCCGCGGTTTCACACACGTTCCCGAAATAAATAAAACGTAACCTGCATATAACAATCGGGAATAATGTAGCTTCCAATAAGAGAAATAATTTTTCGAATCCGACTGGCAGATCCATAGATTAGTGCGTTCAATTGAAATTAGATGAATTAAAAAGAATACGCAAAAAATAAACCTTACTGAGTTTAACTCTCTCAGAAGCTCAAAATCTGAGGAGTCCAAGTTAATTTGAGAACTCTTAAATTGAGAAGTTAACGTGTATTTTCGAAAAGTAATTGTAACCTCTTTCATTCATAAGTCAGGGTCTAAGCTGAATAAATGAGATGTGACTTTGAGTTTATTCCAGCCATCTGGTCATCTTACACCACTAGAAGAAGACGACATCGACAATGACGAAATCGTCTCCGTAGCAATCGGCCCACCACCAATCCGTCCAAAATTTGACAAGGCCTATTGGAAACACACACCAAAACCTATCAACCATACCTCAAACCCTGCAGCTACAAACCTTGTCAGAGACATACTAACACAACTCGGAAGAGAGTTCCTGACAAGCCAAGTTAGCGAAGATTTCGTCTTTGGCCAGTACGTTGGTAATGCTATGAAAAATTTAACAACTGAACTTCGCTTGAAGATGCAGCATGAGGTATTGGAACTGGTAGTAAAATACCAGAAGATAAATCGTGGAGAAATCACAGTGAAAGTTGAAGTTACGACATCAGAGTCTCCGGCGCCTTTGCTTAGAGAAATAAGGTTAGATAAAAAAATCGGAACAAATGACACTGAAGATACGTGGCCTGATTTTAGTAATTTAGCGAAAATTGTTGGTTAAGTTTCTTTTGTTGTTAAATAAATTATATTATATTTTATCATTGGTTTCCTTTTAGCTAAGGTTGACAAGAAAACAGGCGGTCTATTCGATGGTAAATGGCTGCCCTCCCATATGGACATAAGCAATACTATGGAGGAGCGAGGTAGATTAAAGGGAAGATCTTCTGCCAGGCTAGGTCATCGTGCCTAGGGACCGCCCTCCAACTACCTATGTTAGAATCTTGTATATATGACAATGCCCGAATAAACTTTTCTAGCGCAATGTAGGACCTTGTTGCGCCATCTATCTATCGGTGTGTGAACTATGTAGCTGATAGATTGCTACAATATTAAGGGCAATCAATATTTGTCTGATCAAAGCTTAGAAGGTAACTAGCTCTTAACTGCAATTGACGGAACACGCCATTAGGTAATTTGGCGATAGATTTTAAACTATAGCTATCGCTTGAATCAAAATTAATGATAATGATAATACTTTAGCTAATAATGACCCACAAATTAATACAAATATTTACTTAAATATTTTTTAACAAACAGTAGTAGTCTGAAGCATCAACACATTGGCAATATATACCTGTAATAGGTACTGCTAACAGTGATAGTCGACGGTAACCATTTACCATCAGGTGGATCGCCTGCCTGCTTGACAATCTTCTGACATAAAAAAAATACAAAAACATGAGTTCTACCATAAATCTTAAATTAAACATGGCATGATTACCCCCAGCTGGGTTACCTACCCTCAGCTAGACCCTCCCAAACCAACCTTCTGAACTACTAGTAACAAACATAAAAAAATATGATTTTGTAACACAATGGTTATTCGTAAATGCTGGATTATCTTTCGCTTTGACGACTCCAAATATTTTCAATCTACATAATCAGACGATAATGAGAACTGAACTCGAACGGAAATACACAATTTAACAACATCGATTTTCATCTAAACCTTTTATAACGAGGGTATTAAAGCCCCAATTCATAAGCCATCGTTATAACCCGTGCAAACAATATATGGTTTTCCTAATCCAACCTTAGCTTATACAGAATCAGAAACTTTGTATTCTATACATTTGCTATGGAAATATCAGAAGGCTTAATCCTATTAATGATACTAATAGGATTATTGGCGTCGTCAGTCACATGAATTATTACGGTATCGAAAGAAGTTTATAATAAAACATAAAATGGTGCTGATTCTGTTGTTCACAAACTAAACTAATTTAATCTCACCGTATTATGTATCTCTTTCTAATTAAAACATAAGAAATGTAGTCATGTTAAGATAGTCCGATTGCTTTTTGCCGCAGATTGGTCACGAATATTTTCTCGTTTATGACAAGGATGGAGAAATGAGAAATGAAGAATAATTAGGGATGGAGGAGGCCTATGTTTAAAAATGGGCATACGAATAATAATATATGTAAGTTAAAAAAACGTAAATTAAATAAGGTAAAATAAAGATAGTTACATCACAACACAGATATCAAAACAATAGGTTTTGTAATCTGAGCATTACAATGCCTATAATTCAGACAGGCCAGTTGGCGCAGTTGGTTAAGACGCCACCTATCACGCCGCTGGTCGTGGGTTCGATTCCCATCCAGGACAAACATTTGTGTGCATGAACATGTCTGTTTGTCCTGAGTCTGGTTGTAATTATCTATATAAGTATGTATTTACAAAAAAAAAGTAGTATATGTAGTATATCAGTTATCTGGTTTCCATAGTACAAGCTCTGCTTAGTTTGGGATCAGTTAACCATGTGTGAAGAATGTCCCAGGATATTTATTTAATTCATAAGTGCCTTATTAGCGCCGAAACTGAATAAATGAGTTTTTGATTGATTTTGATTTGAATGATAAATTTTAATAATATAAAATACAGTCTCTGGAGCATTGTATATAAAAATTATACACGTCTTTTGAGTTGGTAAAAGTGCTTATGTTTCTTTTAGGTAGGTAGGTATAGTATGACACAACTAAGATGAAGCATCGGCAAAATTCGTAAAATCGATCGTTCCCGAAAAAAGTGCGCTTACAACATTATATACTCATGTGTTAAAAAATGAACAGCGAAAATGATCTTGTTGAACGTTGAATGGCGCGATAATGTTCGATTTTTAATAGTTTTGTAAATCAGAAGTGAACTGTACGAAACCGATTTGCCGATACTACATCTAAGTTGTGTCATACTGGTGTACAGTATGACACAGTCTTCTTTACAATTACTAATGTAAAAATTAATATCCTCGCCTGACGCACTTTTTTGGAATACAATAAATGGCCTACTCAGAAAAACGATACACGATAATCAAATCATTAGCCGCAAACTTACGTGACTTGTCATAAATTGTGTGCTATATGTATGTATTGAACTATCAAACTATCTTGTATATCGGTTGCGAATCGGTATTTTCTACACTATTACACAACATTTTTTTTTATTAAAAAATAACATCCAGGTAGCTCTAGCGCTGAGAATATTGGTATTCTTCTTCAACCTGTTTCCTGCTAAGTTTAGGTCTTCGAGTTTACAGTATGACACAACATAGATGTAGCATCGGCAAATCGTTTTCGTGCACTTCACTTCCGATTTACACAACCAATAAAAAATATTCATTATCGCGCCATTCATCGTTTAACAAGATCATTTTCGCCGATCATTTTTAACACATGAGTAATGTTGTAGGCGCACTCTTTTCGGGAACGATCGATTTCACGAATTTTGCCGATGCTTCATCTAAGTTGTGTCATACTATACTTCATTTCACACGATCTTGAGTCTTCCTCATCCAGTCCCTTCCTACGACCTTGATTAAGCATTACTTATGTTACTATGGACGTCTGATCCAGCCAAGGTACCTTGTACTATTGTCGTTTGAACATTAGGGCTCATCAGAGACCCAAAGGTTTAGTAAATGTTGAATAAGTACTAGGAAAAGGAAATGACCCGAAATGAGACATGATGTCTTACACTACAACTGACCTTTGTTAGAAGTTCGTCGGTTTCTGGAAGCTTCTTTCTGACACATCCAAGTCAATACACAAGTAGGTACTCTTTCACTAACATCAATAGTTGATTAAATCTGTAGCGCAACACTTTATGGGATCCAATGACGATCACCATATAGAATAGAATTATTTACCATTTACCACAACCAACTGCAGTGGCGACGACAGTCAGCCATAGACTGTCCGTAAAAACGAATATGAAAGAAACACATCGGAAGAAAGGAGGTAGGTGTATAAATATTAGAAAAAAAGTGGGTAGTGAGGATGAAAAATTGAAGGTAGGATAGAAAAAGTGCAGGGCCCGTTTATTGGAGCAAACAACGTCAATTCGTAAATAGAGTACTTAGTGTTCTGGCATATCAAATCAGATATTTTTAATACATATCAAAATGATGGTGTACAATCATAGCTTCACAGCAACAAATAATCTCTAAGTGGTTTTACTAGTAATTAAAAAAGCATAATATTTACAACATATTTGATGTATCCATGTTTTTAGATGTTTTATACATCGGTTAGTGATTGATCATTTATTTTTGACACTGTCCACTAGTCTATCGAGGATTTAATCTGTGCTATTGCATCACTATTTCACCATAAGAATTTATGCTGCAATCTCAACATTTCAAGCTCTCAACTGTTTAAAATTAATACTATTCGAAGCTAACTTGCTAGCTAAAACTAAGCACCTTGTGTATGAAAATTATCTGCAGTAGGTACACCTTCTACGTTTTCTCAGCGGAAAATAATCTTACAGTGCACGTAGAACGCTTTAACTAATGGCCCGCGGGAGTGACGGCCTGTTATTTTAAATTGCTTGCCCGCTTCAAGAAATACGGTGTAGGCGAAAATTGCGCTAAATGCAAAATGATGTTCCGTTCCTTAATAATGTCGCTTAGGTTCTTCCGAGCGGATGCGACGACTCTTTTTACATTGGGAAATATTTTTGGCGTTGAATCTGTTAGACACATGGACGTTGGAAACAATATAGCATAAAAGTTTATAATCTTACGGTGACGCTCAGTGATAGTAAAATTAAAATGGGACCACCTTGGAGCTATATACTGAACCCAACGCAAAAAGAATTAGCAAAAATATGCGTGAATTGAGAACCTCCTTTTTTTAATTCGGTTAAAAAGTCCATGATATTTTACATGGAACACGAGCTACACTTTTGATGATATCAAAACTGTCAGATTAGAGGTCCTACATAGTTATTATTTTATACTTTTTATTTTGTTTGCACATCACACATCGCTCGTAGAACCGACGGCCGCTGGGGCAGAAAGGTTCTCGAGTGGCGACCACGAACCGGTACACGTAGCGTGGGCAGGCCTCCCACAAGATGGACCGACGATCTTGTTAGGGTCGCGGGAAACCGCTGGATGCGGGTAGCGCAAGACCGGCCATCGTGGAGATCCTTGGGGGAGGCCTTTGTCCAGCAGTGGACGTCTTTCGGCTGATGTGATTATGATTTTGTTTTTGAAGGCAGTTCTCTTAATGTTAAAAGTGATTTATTATAACATGGACCACAAAGCAGCAACGAAAAACAAATGGATCCCCAGATAATCATATAATTAATCGGCCTTCCGAAGTCCCTATCAATTACGGAAATCCAAGGGAACTGTGTAAATCAAATGAATATTGGAACTATTAAGCCGCTAACAAAATCCCAAGTAATTAAGGGCGTAAGGAGTAGACTAAGTTTAGCGAAGTAAAAAGATAAATAGTTTGTACACACGGCCACAGATCAAGCTACACTTTTTATTGCAAAATAGCTCCTATTACAACGGCATAAGGTGCCGCAGTGTTTACCTTAACTTCTGGTCGTCCATACGAGGGGATTAAAGTCAAACATAACGAAGGTTGGTTTGTGAACGGAGATTCTTTATACGATAAGGCTTCCATGTTTGTGGATCAACTTACAGGTTTAACTTTGTAGGTATACCAGGTATGTATTCGGGATTATTTATTCAGACGTTTTTGGATAACCCATTGGACCCCTCAGTGTTATAATTTATAATATTTGACTTTTCATGAATTTGGCGAATAAAACCTAAACATTTTTCAGGCGCTTGTTTATTGCTTTATTATTTCAGAGTCAGTCAATGCTGTAATCCTAACATTTGATCGGCCATTTTTACGTTGCAATTATAAATGAAAACAAATAATTTTAGTTAGGTACTTATTAGTTATTTCTTATATAGCGTCGAGTTTAAAATTCATTAAAAGACCGACATGCTTACAGAGTCTTGTAATGAATATGTTGACACATTTGTTCCGATGTCACTTACTTACAGCCTTTAGGCACAAAGTAAAGAACTAATATAATACTCTGTGCTTTAGGTATGTACAAGTAGCTACACCTTAATATTTTTGATATTTGTTCAATCGACTGCAGTGCAAAAATAGCAATATTGTGCAAGCATAATGTTTTAAGGTGGAGGCTTCGGTTGGGGCGTTAAATTCAAATTTTATCACGTTTTTTGCTAATTGCAGCTCAGTTATAGGTCGTAAGTTATCAACATGTTATTTGCGACAAGAATGATAGTATATTTACTGATTAATAACAAAATAAATCATCAACATATTCCTCCAAGGTATATTACTGACATATACGACTATTTCATGAAAATGTTACTGTAGACACAAAACTAAAATTTAGACTAATATACAAATTACTCTACTTAAACTAAATCATATTTACAAGTTTAAAAATATAGTAAATCATAAATATAATAAAAATAAATAACAAATAGAAAAGTTGTCCCAGATCGCTGCCCTGTGCAAACGTTCCAAGAAGGCTGGTGGCATTGCCACGTTGAATGGCAATGCTAATGCGTTGTCCTAAATAGACGCCTACACCTACCAACTCTTGATTGAGATCAATTTATGACAATATAATAGACATACAAACTCACCGTCAAATTCCCGTTTGTTTCATTCGTAAATCGCAAATTTATACATGTACCAACACTATTCATTATCATCTCATCTTCAACACCACCATCATGCTTGTCCTTATCATTGAAATCTATAGAAACTCTCAATTTTTTACCCAGCACTAACATTCCTAAACCAACTTTATTTTTGTATAAGTAAGTCTTAAAATGGTAAAAAATAAACAACACCGACAATAGACTCGGTCTGCCATTACCCGATTAGGGTACCGCAGGCCTCGCCGTGGCCTGGCTTTTAGCACTTTGGTAACAACAAAGGAATGTTGATTTCATTATTGTTACCGTTCTCTAGTGAGCGCCATTGTTTTAAAAAATATTCAAACTTGCTGTATGATTTTAGTTTTTATCTTGATACCTACGTTCTATGTTCATTTTTAAAATAGTTTTTTATTAAGTTATGCTACGACGGAGACAAGCGAGATAGGAGAGGCCCACTTTTTGTAATCTTCTTTACAAAAAGTGAGTTTTATGTTATATAAAAAAAAACTAAGCCTTTTTTTATAAAAGTAAGAAAAGAATTTTCTCTTATTTACTTCTTGGGTGTACTCAAGAAGTAAAACAGTCTTAGTTTTAAGAAAGGTAAAATTCACGATTTATTTCTTTAATATGAAAAATTCAAATAAAGAAAAAAACTATTTCTCGTCACATATTTTCTAGTTTAACATATATTTTTTCTGCCCATGGTGCGTCTTCCGGTTCTTTTTGCCCCTGCGGCCGTTGGTCCAACGAGGGATGTGCCCCGCCCATTGCCACTTTATTTTAACAAAAATCTTTAATCAAAACATATAAATAAAAATTCTCCCAATAAAAAACAGAAATCAATAAGCAAAACTCAATTACGAAAGGTAAAAACTCATTTATATCACCTTCGTTTCCCATTTTGTTACTCTCTACAAAATAAAGACCGCGGAATAATCAGTTCTTTTAATTTGAAATACGCCATTTTTATTTCATTTTGTCTAATTCGAAAGCAATTACTGGTTGGTACGTCTGCATATCCGCCTACTAATTAGGGGTCGTTGAGAAAGTTTTATAATTGGACCCTTGGTCAGAACACTCTTAATTAAGTTGCAGGTACACAAGGAATTTCTTGTTCAGGTTTTAAAAAAATAAAGCCTAGGCCCTCCAGTTTTCCCGGAAAAACAGTAGCATAATATACTTAATTCTAGGGTACGATTTATCTATGTGCCAAGTTTCATACAAATCCGTTCAGGAGGTTTTGCGTGAATATGTCTTTAGGTAGGTATCCTTTCATACTATCTGTTATCGATCAACCTCATAGAAAAATTAAAATATGTATATAATTTAATATGATAATTATTTCGTACCAAATGTGTCTAAAGATTTATCTTTAAAAGCTGCTCATTGCTTATTTTTTATTTTAATTAATTCGTTCACTAATTAGAACTGTAATTATAAAAATAAAAGGTAGGTAGGTATATAGGTACTACTTGTCAATGTGACCTATGAACATAGGAGCTAGGTACACATATGTTTCATCGGCATTCATCGTATAAATCCCGTTTTGCAGGATTTCCATCCCTAATAGTATGATGACTGGGTAAAAAATAATTAATTCTGTTTAGTCCGTCAGTGAGGTTATCAAAAATCATTGGATACATATTTTTTATTTCATCAAATCAATAAAAAATTACAAAGATAAGTCGCATCAAAGTTCAGGAGCTTGTGACGTCATCTCTCTGTAAAAGGAAATTTTAACGCATTGTATCTTCGTTATTTTTTGTTTTCGGAATTAAAGAAGAAATATTGTCTATTTTTTGTTAATTTAACGAACGGACTAATTAGATTTTTTTTGGTCATCACCCTTATTACATGTATCATCTGTGTAGCTTATTCACAAATCATTCGTGGTCAGCACAATATGTACCTACTCTTCTTCCATTCAGCCCTTCTATCCTTCATAATAGGCAATCACTCCTTACTTACTCATATCATTCTAAAATATCACTGAGTATTTTCGTATAAATACCTAAATTGTTTACTATGTATGCAATGAAAATTTCAATAAAATAAATTTGCATGAAATTATGTCGGTTGCTTACCACAAAGAAATAATGAACCAATATCCCAATATTATGTGCGTATTTAATTAATTTGAGTACCTAATTAAGTGGTTTTAATTAACTTTTACAAAAATAATTTAATAGTCGTATTACCGGATATTGGTAGGTAACTGCAAATGATAAGGTGAAGTGTTCAAAAATTTACAATTTCAAAATATGTATAAATAATTTGCTTTGAGTACGCTCGCGATCTACTAATCGGATTCGAAAAAATATATAACTACTAGGATACATACTTTATCCCCGAGTGCTACTTATAGCCTACTTTTTATCCTGGGAACGCGAGTGAAACCGCGGGTAACAGCTAGTGTACATATATTATGTAACTAAGAAGCTTATGAAACTGTAGATAAGAACCGAATTATAATATAAGTATGTTGGTAAAAGTTTTGTCATTGTTAAGTGGTTTTTGACGGAAAACTTTCTGTAACGAAATGTTTCCTCATTGAGTTAAACTAAGCATGTACTTGTTTTTACTATTAGGGTCGGTTGCTCGTATATTTTAGTTAAAGTTATCGGCAAAGTTAATTTAACTATTACCATGCTTTGGCCGTAGAGTCACTTTAACGATGACCGATCTCCCTCGGTCGGTTATGGTTAGGTACGGTTAAAATGTTAGTTAAAGTGACACGAGCAACCCAGTTTGCTTTCTTTCGGCGGTTAAAGTAACTATAACCCCCTATGACCGCGCTTTATGCAACCGACCCTAAGTATTTTGAAGAGATGGTTCACCCAAAATGGGGTATAAAAAACTGTGCGCAGATAATTTTTTTTTTTTTTTTTTCAAAAATATCGAAATATCTAATTCAAATCTTAACATAAAATCAAATTTTTTCATACAAATCAACCTTGCTCAGCCAATATCGAAATGTATGACTAAACAGTTAAACCCATACATACCTACAAAAACCCATACAAACCGACATTAAAAAAGGAGGAGGTTCTCAATTCAGTAGTATGTTTTTTTAAACGCATAACTTTTTTGTTTATGAACCGATTTTAATAATTATTTGTATCTATTGACTCAAAATAACTCAGGAAGTCTCGAAGGTAAATAATTTGATTTTCTATAAAAAAAAGGTACCAGTAAATGCTTGTGGGTGGGTACATAATTGCCCCCGTGGTGGAGCTATAAAATTGCGCCTAAAAGCAAATAGTAATAAAAAGAAAGAAAATTATCGTTTACAGAGAGGTGCGCGAGTACACGGGATTTGGGTGAGGCCTCAGTTAAAGCGATGTGATGTTATTTTATAACTTCTGTTTACGAAAAGGTTGGCAATGCCTGAGTGATGCCTCTGTGGCATACGTCTGTAGACTATGGTAACTGCTTACCATCAGATGCCCTGTTTGCTACTTCAACAGAATAAAAAACACTTTCGGGATGGAATCATGAAAAGTTTCATTACGTAATTTTTTGAATAAGGTGAGTTCCACTTATCATCATGTCAATCGAAAGACGTCCACTGTGGGACAAAGGCCTCCCCCAAGGATCTCCACGATGGCCGGTCTTGCGCTACCCGCATCCAGGGGTTTCCCGCAATCCTCACAAGGTCATAAAAGTTGTCTATCTCTCCTTACTGTGCTATGTTTGTTTCTTTTTGCACATGGACGTATCAGAGATGTCAAAAGTGAAGTATTATGATGGCCCCAGTAAAGAATTTTCTGAAATTCAATCCCTAAAGGCGTTTTCAGACTTGTGCCCACCTTACACCAGCGTTCGCCATGTGTAAATTTTGCGCACGCCCCACGCCCGCTTACGTCTAGTGGCTGCAATAGTTCGTTAAGTGGACTAGCCGAAGCTCGGGCGTGTGCTGTTGGACTTCAACAAATGCAATTTGAGATTTATTGATGTGTCATAAAACTCAAATTATATGCAACAAAATTCAAAGCTGACGTGTGTGGCGTGCGTGTAGCGGGCACGTGTCGTCTAAACACGCCCTAAGGGGGTAAAATAGGGCGGTAAGCTGACGTTTACAAAATCGCTTACACTTAAACCGTATCCATAAGACAGCCACACGAAAAACAACACCACTAAACTTGGTAATGTACTCACGGTAAATTAATTCCTCTCTTACAAAGACGTGTTTCTTTTTTACCTTCAAAAGGGAAAATAACATTTTATTAGCTTTGTTTTATCAATATTTATTTTGTTCACGTCTCAAATATTCTGAAAGTATTAAAAGTTGTTGCCGCCTCGCGTTTTTGTGATGATGTGTGGTTTGAAATTGGTTTATGGTTGTACCGCTTTTTAGGGTTCCGTACCCATAGGGTAAAACGGGACCCTATTAATAAAACTCCGCTGTCTGTTTGTCATTCTGTCACCAAGCTGTATCTCATGAACCGTTAGACAGTTAAAATTTTCACAGATTATGTATTTCTGTTGCCGCTATAACAACATACTAAAAAACAGAATAAAATAAATATTTAAGGGGGCACCCATACAGCAAACGTGTTTTTTTGCCATTTTTATAGATATGGTACGGAACCTTTTGTGCACGAGTCCGACTCGCATTTGCCGGTTGTTTGTAACGAAAGCTATTGCTTTAGGGCTTTTTTAGGGTTAACGCAGAGAGGATAAAAGGATCCTTGTATTTCATTTACTTGAAGTCTAATCAATTTGAAAAACACAACATTACGGGAGTGATTCTTTTATGTCAGAAGGGTGATAAGCGGGCAGGCGGTCCACCTGATGGTATATGGTTACCGTCGCGTTCGTCGCCTATAGCCATTTGCAATACCAGAGGTAATTGCCAATTTGTTGCCGACCTGTTACAATGCCAAGATGCCATTTGAAAGATTTTTACTAATATTGAAGCACTTTTTCAAAATATTTAAAAAGTAGCCCATGTTACTGTCCAGTCCATAATTTGACCAATGTAAATCATGTCCGTTGCTTTATTACTGAGTGAAAGAAGGGCAAAGCAACAAACACACTTTCACATTTATAAAATTAGTTAGAATAATAAAGATTTTGATGTATAATAAAAAAAACATCAAATACCTGAAAAAAAAATTGGACTGGAATTTTAAATAGGTTATTCTGGGCTCTTATACTAAAATCTACTGAATAACCACCGACAAATTGCGAGCGAACAATGAAAAGCCTACAATACGTCACTATCGACAGCTCATTCCCAATAGTCACGAAATAATAGTCCTACCACCAACCCCTTATCTTCAAACATTGCAAAATCACCCTTAACCTACTGCAATAACATATAAAATAGCTGTAACGTTAAAATTGTAAACTGACGTGATATATCCAGTGTAAACTGATCCGCCATTAACGCCTCTGACAACCTTCAGAGTTCGTGAAATGTTCACAGGCAGAAAAGGGGTAGAGATCAATTTAAAATGGTAGTTAAGAGATACACAGGACACGTCAGCGAAATCGCGACGTTGGACGAGTACAAAGTGCATCTAGTTAAAGCGGGGGGTACAATAGTCCCATCAATATTGGCCGATGCGTGGCGCATTCCCTCTTGTGCTGAGGGAATCAAAATGGCGACTGTGAGGCGATCTGTCGAGATCTAGTACTCGACATATTGTGATGGCGTGAGCGATGTGCACAGAGTGACTGTGAGACAGAGATTTACGTGAGTTCTTATTACCATTACTGCCTCATTATTCTGAAGACATACTATACTACATCTATCTATATACCTCTTTGGAGGAATGATTATTATTCTTTCTTTTAATCAATTGTTTTTTTCTGTCACTTCTGTCAGCTATACATATAGGTATATAATTAACACTGGCCTAATAAAATTTCCTCTGATGCAAAAAGGGCTTTTAACTAAATAATATTATACGTCAGATACTCATAGTATTTTGTAATATGTTTTTTAGAAAATTGATTTCCTTAAATGTCTTAAAGACCATACCTAATTTTAGTACAATAACTATAAAGTCAGAGCTTTAAGAAGTAATTTATAGCATACCAATACAATTATCGCTAGCGGCAGGCTTAAATGGCCATTTTGACATGAGGGAGGTTGTAAATTATGACGACAATACAGTATTTCATACAAATCATCCATATATTCCGTTCCCGAGGTATCTTATGTTTTCCCAGGATAAAAAGTAGCCTATATGTTATTCCAGGGTATGATCTATCTATGTGCCATGTTTCATCCAAATCCGTTAAGTAGTTTTTACGGGAAAGAGTAACAAACATACATCCATACTCACAAACTTTCCCATTTATAATATAGTAGGATTGTTTTAATATTTAATAAAAATCTTCCGATTTGATCTGTCAGTTAGTCTCTATAATCTAAAACTACTCTATGCAATTCAATACTCATCTGAACAAAATGAAGCAGTGAAGTGAAACATCAATATTACCGCCGCAATGCTGCTATCGATATTTGTTTTCTTTACCGTCAACTATTCAATTATTTATAGTCACGTTTTATCATTTATCTGCCTTTCTGTAGGTACAAATTTAAATGGTTTTTCTGTTTGAAAGAACTCACTATTTATATTGGAGTAGGTAAATTATAAAGGTGATCTTTATTTTTATTTTTTTTATTTTTTTAAGAGGTACATCAACAGCATAGAGTATTATACATTACTATACAATATTAAAGATAAGGTTAAAGTCTTATACTTATGCCTATTAAAGGTATACACAACATTCATTAATTAAAATCACTAGAAACTAAATACTTACGTAGGTATATAAAATAGTAAATAAGAGAAATAAAAAAATATATATATTTATATGTAAGTTGTACGAAAAAATCTTTATACAAATGTAGTTGTAACTTCAACATGTGTGTCTGTCTGTGGCATCATAGCTCCTGAATGGATGAACTGATTTTGATAAAGTTTTTTTGTTTGAAATGTGTCTTAGTCTAGAGTGTTTTTACTATGTTGCAAGATAATCTGCTTAGCCGTTTGAAGATCATTCTAGTTGTTGAAGAGATATTTTTTTCTTCTTTGTGTCGGGGGTTTCATTAGTTTTTTTGTGAAAATTAAAGAAAAAGAAATGTTTCCAATACAAAAACATGGGACATTGTAAGGGTATGCACACACTGCGATCATTTCATTCAGTTTATTGCGCTGCACCGGGCTTCGACAAACACCCCGAGAGACAAAGGATAGTGGCAATATATCCGGATATTCTTCACTTTTTATTGTATTTTTACTCTTGCCGTTATTTATTGAGCATTTCACTGTTTGACGTCACTTTTGTAATGTGTATCGAAAATGTAGGGGATAAATATCAGTGTCTTTTTATTTTTAGGTAACTCATGAATGATATCTATATAAACTAATAATAAAACTGAAGAGTTTGTTTGTTTGTACGCGCTAATATCCGGAGTTACTGATCCGATTCAAAAAAATATAATTGACTAATAGGAAGCTACATTATCCGCGAAGGTTATAAGCCACTTTTAATCCCGGGAACGCGAGTGATGCCGCGGGGAACAGCTAATATAATATAAACGGAAAGCGTGACTAAGTGACTAACTGACAGATCTATCAACGCACAGCTCAAACCACTGGAGGGATAGGGCTGAAATTTGGCATGACGTAAGCATCTGCTAAGAAAGGATTTTTTTAAATTCTACCCCTAAAAAATAGGGGATTGCCGATGAAACCGCGGGGCAAAAAGCTAACTAGTATACTTAAAATTATACAGGTAATTTATTTATTTTGTTTCGCCTTGGCCTTGTTTTTCTAAATATTATGTTCACCTCTAATTGATATACATTGTTAGTCTCTTATCGTTTCTATACATTTTTGCCTTATTTAATGTACTATTATTGGTTCCAGTTCCAGTTATAAATAAAGACTAAGCTCAATGGCAAACGCCATCACGAGAAAAAAAAATAGTTTGTATTCCATTTGAAATTATTGAAACTATGAGATTGGTATCCTGGTCTATGGGACAAGACAACTAAAATTGACTCTGGCGTGACCTTGCGGAAATCCATTATAAGATTAAACAGAAGCAAATCAGTCTTCTCTGTCAAGTCCCACACAAGGAAACGTGTTTCGCTTCTACAGGAAGCTTCATAAATTTTCTAGACCCAAAATCTATTACGTCCTGATGATGCTTCGTGAAGAAGCGAAACACGTGTCGATTTCCTGTTAAGATTCCTTGTGTGGGACTTGACAGAGAAGGAGATCCAGCGGAATTAGTGACTAAATATTTGTCTTTTGTTTAATCTTAAGGGACCCCTTTATTAATTTTACTGGGGCATCTTGACCCATAATAGTTCTATAGAGTAAATTCATAAACTAAGGTCATATAGGTAGTTGTAACCATACTGTGGCAATTGGTTATATCTGACTAGCTTCCGCCCCGAGGTATCATATGTTTTCCCGGGATAAAAAGTATCCTATGTGTAAATCCAGGTTATAAACTATCTGGGTTCAAAATTTTGCGTGAAAGAGTAACAAACATCCATCCATAGTCACAAATTTTCGCATTTATAATATCAGTAGGATTGAAAGTTAAAATAATGCTTGTTTAAAAATAACTTGTTTGGATATCGCAACGACAAAAATTATACAAAATAAATTTCAGCGTACAAAATACTGGAGGAGCCCTTACTCGTATTTCACCTGTAACATCAAACAAGCTCTCAGCGTTATAATGAAACGCAATACTCATTAAAAGTTGTAGGAGACCTCCTTTGGCCTGTCAAAGCTTCAAGCATCCCATGATACTGGCAACTTACTAATTTAACTTACATTGCCTGTTCATACCGTGTATTTTGGACGGGTGCCAGTACGCAAGCAGCGATCTCAACGCGCACGCTTCCCTGATAATGTTATGTCTAGTGAGGGGAAATTGTCGGTAATTTTATTAATCGATATTCAGGTTTGAAATATTAGTTTTGTAATATCAGTCTTAGTAATGTTATAGATATCATTAATTTTGGAATTCAGATCGAATAAAACTTTACAAATACCTAATATGCATTTTTCAAAGGTTTCAAGTTTAAAATCCAAGATTTATTTTTGGTGAAAAAAAGAGGTAGAGTATAAGTACCTAGGTATTTTTTCGCTCAAAGATCAATTTACATTTCAGCCGAAAAACGTCCACTGCTGGACAAAGGCCTCCCCCAGGGATCTCCTGGATCATTTGGGGGGATATGCCATAATCGCCACGCTTGGCAGGCGGGTTGGCGATCGCAGTATGGTGTTATAGTTCTCAGAGAGACGCTGCTGGTATACCTTTCCCTCGGACGACTTCTACGCCCCCCACGGGATGAGATGCGGTGGTGATATTCGTCGCCGTCACCACACAGCAATCAATTTAACTAGGGATATTTACCGTACAGAATACAGCAGCTACTCTACGTGCTAGCACGTAAGTAAGATCGCTCGTGCTGATCAGAGCCGGGGGGAGGGCAACATACGACTCATCACGGTAACCGCTTATCACCATATAGACCGTATTCTTGTCCATTATGCAGCTAACATAAGAGACAAAACACTAGATGCTTTTATGGGTGGTTCCCACTCTGAATTTACTTCTAGAAACCTTATTTATCGGATCTTAATCCTTACAATAATATATCAAAGTTAAAGCCAATTTATTCAGTTAATGTTTTAGGGCATTATGAAGGTCGAAACTACTGAATTTTCTGTCAGACGTCTGACGTGAGATATTCCAGGTATTTAATTATCTTCTTTAGTTATCTCAAAATTTCTTTAGTATTTACTTAATTCACTTAATTTTATACCACCATTATTAAAAACCTGTAAGAAATGATGAATTTATCGAATCCGGAATTGATATCAACACATCACTATCATCTGTGGTGAGGCTTCGTCAAGTGCTCTCACTTCTGAAACCTGATAGAACGTCATTACTTTTCAAGTTATTTTTAACCTGTCACCAAAATATTATCTTTTATTTGTATACAACAATTTTTATGCAATTCACCTGCAGTACTTTGTGAGGTATATCAATATGATAAATTTTTAACCTCCTAATAAAGGCGGGGGTTCTCAATACGGTTGTATTTTTGAGTTGGGTTCTGTAATTTTATTATCTCAGAAGGAGGTGTTACTCTTTTATTAAAAGTTAATTATTATCATGGGTTTAACTTTGAAATCGAAAATACTTTTCATTTATATACATATTTAGGTCGAGCAAAGTTGATGTTTCTATGGAGAGTTAAAATTTTTAGGCAATGGCAATTCTCATATTGAATATCGTTAAATTTGTATTATTGTATTCAATTAAAATAAATAGTATAGACAAATAAATGGGTAGGTACTCTTAGAGTGAAACGCACTTGTTTAAATATAAAATTAAATATTGAATATAGTTTTTTTTATTATTATTGACTAACTAACCCAAAAGACGTTGTATCCACATTTTAAGGTCTAACAAAAAGAAAATTCTAAAAGACAATAAATTTTCTAACACACACCATTTTATTTATACAACAAAAACTCAAAAATGGCTCGACCAATTTTTTTTTTTTTTTTTTTTTTTATACTACTAAGGCAGCAAACAAGCATGCGGCCCACCTGATGGCAAGTGGTTACCGTAGCCTATGAACGCTTGCAACACCAGGGGTATCACTCGCGCGTTGCCGACCCTGCAAAAATCTCTAACCATTATTATTCATCTGTTTTGTTTTTTTTTTTTTTTAAATCGTATACGAAAGTATGTACTTACAAAAAGACACGTCAATTCTCATGGTGGAATTAAATAGGTAAAATAATAATGGACGTCACAATAACAAATATAAGGATATTAGAACCCAATCTAATATCCCCACACGTAATTGATATGACGTTTATATAAGCTACATGCTTAGCAAAAATGGATCACAACACATTTGTCAACAGGCAAAACCTGTTCTTTAAAAAAAAAATGTTTTATTTGGTGATTTAACAATGAAAGTTTTTATAGTTGTTCTTTCTGTGGCGTTTTGTGGTGGTGCAGAAGCTTGGTTTTCCAACGAATATTTTCTTAAAATAACGCTGGATTCTATCAAATGTAAGTACTTCATGGAAACTATTTGCTCTAGCTGTAATGTAAGGTTACTAATTAACAGTGATTTCGAAATGGTATTTTAGCCCAAATTCAACTGATAGTGTGCATAGTTATCAGTAATCCTACAAAATATCAGGCGCCTGAGCACTACCATTACGATGTCTCATTAAATCTCTGGTAAAAGCCTTTACTCACACTCAGAAACGTAGTGACAGGGCAGAATAGCTAATATTAGTACTCGAGTAATCTAACAGATACTCAGTAAGTCTTGCATTGCAGCATATCTTAACGGTGAACTAATTTGTCGATATTTTTTTAATTATGTATGGAAATATTTTGGTGTTGTTTTCCACTCTAAAATATTTTATTCATAATTTATACATTAAAGTTCTTTCGGTCTACTACACCATTTCAAAATTACTCGGTATGAAAGAAAATTAAAGTACTAGTACTGCAAAGTACTTACTATGTTTTTTTTTTCAGTAGAAGCTTATAAAATATCAACTCACGATAACGGCGTTCACTGCCGTCACGAGAAGAAAAGAAAGAAAAGAGAATAATAACGATATTACCTCCAACCGATAAAATAATTTAGGTACTTTTAATGAGAATGTTACTCTTAACAATAATATTTATTATAATTACAGGTAATCACGATAGAAATTTAACAATTGATGTAAATGAAACAAACGTACATTTCTATGACTACTCCAGAAACTTCACCGAAGAGTTCAATATTGAAGACGCAGCAAAAAGCATATTATCCATAAATAACTTCAACATAACAAAGAAAATCATCATATACGTTGCTGGTTTTAAATCATCAATAAATGGACGAAATGCAGACAACATAAGAAACGCATACAAAAACCATACGGACAGTTACTTAATCATATTAGACCATTATTTTTACACTAGCTCCTATGAAACAAGCATTATACCTAATTACCAACGCTCAGTCCAATACGTCCACTACATTGGCAAAGCGTTGGCCCAAATGTTAATAGAGCTGAAAGCAGGAGGAATATCCCATAAGAATATTCACTGTATTGGTCACAGTTTGGGCGGTCACATGTTAGGACAAACAGGTGAATACTTCTATAACAACACTGGCGAAAAGATCTCGAGGATAACAGCTTTAGATCCAGCAGGACCATGCTTTTCAGACAACAAAATTGAAGAGCAAGTTAGATCTGGTGTTGCAGAATTTGTTGATATATACCATTGCAATGCTGGATTATTTGGAACGACTAGCATTTTAGGAGATGTAGACTTCTTTGCGAACGTCGAAGGAAAGTACCAACCTGGTTGTAGTACTGCTGATTTCTTAGGTGTAATCGGAGGGCCAATGTCGGCTCAGTGTAATCACAATTTTTGTATAGACATCTGGACGAATACTGTCAATAATAAAAACTTGTACCTGGCTTGGAATAATTCTGCGCTGGTTGATGATGCTAAAAACAGGCTGCACACTATTGCAGGCTCGTGGAACCCAGGCAATGTTACTGGTGTTTATTACTTTACTACTGTATAACTTGAACTTTTTTTTAAAACGGATTGTTTTTTGAAATATTGTCAGACCTGCAGCAGGAGCAGAGCCAAAGTACAAATGATTTCGACAGAAATTGTCTTCCCTTGATGCAAAACTTATTCTGTCTATGACTAGTGCCATATTTATTTAGTTTTTAATTTTACATTTCATGACTTATTAATCGTGTGTATGTAATGGAATTATAACTTATAATTTAAAGCTTAATTTGTTTTCGTTATTTTTTAGTAAAAATCAATTAAAATAAATGATGTCAATTCATCCACGGCTAATTTAAATATCGATAAAGTTGAAAATGTTACATAAACCTAACTTCCTTAAGGCGGAGCAATTTATAGATCCAAACGACCCAATTATAAACATAAAGTACATGTTAACAAAACGGACAAACCATGTTTTTCCTCTTATTAATGAGATACTTCGATAGGTATTTATGTGTTAATGATAACAGAAACAATAGAACTAAAACTAAAAGACTATCCATCAAATCTACTTCATATTCATCATGATGATGATGAATATGAAGTAGCAGTATGTCAGCAGAAAAACGTCCACTGCTGGACAAAGGCCTCCCCCAAGGATCTCCACGATGGCCGGTGTAGCGCTACTGCAGCGATCACTGCAACCATTTTAAATTTTACTGCCAAAACTTGCAGATATAATAAATTGCACTACATATATTCTTGGCAGGAATGGATTTTACTTCATGGTATAAATATAGCAAATGGACAAAGGAATTATCTAAGGAACGCAGGTGAAACCGCGGGGAACAGGTAGTACCTATGTTATAACCAAATAGGTTTGTTGGTTACCAATACCAGTCGAGAACTTGTCTACCGTATCAAAACTTTAAACTGTATGATTAAGCCTTTTTTGTGCTCTAAATCAAACTAACAATCATACAAAGTTGATAATGATGCAAGATACCGTCTGGGTGTCTCCCTTGTCTCGCTATTCATGTCTCTTTTTGACAGGTAATGTTTGTAAGAATAAAAGAAACACTGTCCAATCCGTGAAGGCTATATTAGGTTCGTCACGCATAACATATCTGGGACAAATTTTGACGTTGTGAAAGTTATTTTCTAAGCATCAATCTATTCGATTATGTTTTTTTTTACTATGTATAGGCCTGTGTTTGACCACAATCGCCCTATGCGAGCTTCTATAACTGCGCCCTTGTTTTAGATATTATAGGTACCCTAGCTAGAGCGATGCTTTGTATAGGCCTACTTTATTTCATTCAGGGTGATAAAATAAAGCACAAGGTCCTTGGTGTTGGTGGATCAATTATCTAATATTTTGGAAGAAAAATCATTTTTTTTAAAGAAATAGAACTGATGTGGGCAAGCGTTTTTGATGATACTGGCATGTAGGTATGTATCAGGAGCATACCGAAAAAAATATAGTCCTGCCTGGTCTGGCCATTATTGCGCCCCCCAGAGCCTACGCCCTGTGCCTGGGCACCGGTGGCACACCCCTATTTACGACACTGGGTCAGTGATGATGTGGCCGATGATGGTAAGCACACAAAGCCTAGAAAGGAACTGGCTCTCAAGTCTTATGTTACCATATTACTACTATTTTGCATGCTGTGGTTTCCTATAATTGACAGGGTACTTAACACCATATTGCATATTTAATCTTTTGTTATCGTAGTGTAGTTGGAAATCCTCATAAAATAAAAACTACATCACAGTATGACTATTTTTTTCGCGATTTCTAACTTTGTCCCTGAGGAAAAGTTCTTCAGCGTAACGCACTGCTTTGAGGTGCTACGTTGCTTTGAGGGATTTTAGGCTGTCAAAAGGGTCTGAAGGGCTGACTTAACGTGTCGCTAGTTTACGAGACACACACTTTTCTTTGATATACCTAATATTTTACGCATATAAGGTAACAATAAAAACCACATAATAATATAACTCGGAAATTTTTATGCCACAAATATACCAGTATGACAAATGTTTGAATATTAACACGAATGAGACAGTGTGTGGGTTTGCGCGGGCGCATGGTTAAGTCATCCTTAGATAAGGTCTTATCAGTGATTGGTTGATATTTTGAGGTAAATAATGACGATATGTTAATGGCGAAGGTAAGTCTGTAACATGACACTGATGCATTGGGGTTAGACGTAGTGTTTTTTTCATCGCTAGGTAAACCTAGAATTCCATCTTTGAACGTCAAATTAACGAGATAAATTTTAGGAATATTTTTTGGTACCTATAAGTATTGATTTTAGCAATATATTTAAAAAAAATATATTATGGTTTTATTCACATGTTTCATTAATTTAAAGAGTGAAAGAAAATAAATCTATTTTGTGATAAAAAAAACAAAAATGATTTTTAAAGTATCAAACCATTGGCATCTCTATTAATGTTCTATCTATATTTTTTTATTGATCTGAAATTAATCTATTATTAAGTACATTTTAATGTCATTTTGTTATGTGAATCTTATTGTAACTCTAATTAACAATTCAAAATAACTTTTTACAACGTCAAATAGTCATGGGTTTTTAAATACAATACATTATTGTACCCTCTCACAACGTCATAACTCTGCTGTGAAAAGAGTGCGTCACGACGCGCAGCATATTAAGTGTGACAGACTATGCGGCAGCACCTTTAGTTGTATTCCTACGTCTCTGCAAACGCATGTGATCTACAGCTCTATTTTTAATGAGCTATATCTTACGTGATTGTAAAATCAAGTGTCTTTCATTAACAAAAAAATGATTAATAAATTGGTGATTTGCGTGTTCATTTGTTTATTTTGCTACACAAGAGGATGGGGTCGCGGGGATTTGGAAAAATATGGACCGTTTAATTTGGTTCTACATTCAAAACTTATTAAATGTAAGTTTTTTTTTTTATTATTATATGGCTAGAAGTGTTTGCTAATACGTAGAATATTTTGAAAATGGAATAATATTCGTTTAGTAGGGACCTCTTTTAGCACAGTTATTTTAATAGTTTTATCTACTCATACCATAATCTCATAATGTTCTAATTATGAAATCAAAAACAGTACTTTAATGACCCACTTTATCCACACTCGTGTATAATGAAATTAAAAAATTATATTATAGTACAGTTCTCTTCCCAAGATAATGCTATAAAATAACTTTTTTTCTATTAAAGTACAAGTATTTGGACATGTCTGGCCAATTATAATGTTTTTTGGGTTTTCATACTTCAATTACTGTCAGTCAACTTGTCAAACGAAATAATAAAGAAAAAATCATTATAGTGGCCAGACATCAGGACTAAACAATTAGAAATCAATCAGTATCAATTCAATTTTAGATGCAAATTTACTTTGTCTGTGGTCGCGTATGCGGTAGAGATCTCAACTTAGGAGTTTTTCCCATGATGATTCATGTTTGTTTATTTTATTGATTTTTTTGCATACATATTTTATATTTTATTTTGGCCAAAAATATATAAAACAAAATAAAAAAAAATGGGGGCCCGATAATTTTTTTTTTTCACTTTTACAATGCTATATTATCACTAACTAACATAGGATATATTTTTTTTATTAGGCTTCCCTACGAGAACTCTAATAATGTAATCCAAGGTTTAAAAAATCATGCGGATCGTGGATGAAACTACAGTTTAAAGCTAATATTATGATGAAGAATTTTATAGTGTAAAATGACACTAGAATATTTTTTGTATCTCCTACAATTTTGCACAAATCGTGGTATATAACTGGACCGTTTATTCCATTGTAAACAAAACTGAACTCTATTCAATGTAAATGTGTCATTGTAGCAGAAAAGAGCTTACTCAATGGTCAATCGATGGCCTTAAAGGTAATTCGTCGCGTCTGAGATCGTTAAAATGAATCAATGATGCAAATCTATCACAAAATCGATAATAAATAATCGGTACGATTCACGCTGGCGAAACATTTATGAACTATATATAAGTAATAGTCTGCTTAGCGTTGCCATCTCTAATTTGGACAATAAGCATCAGTACCCCGGATAATGGAGCTGTAAACCTAAATATGTAATTTTTTTAAACTTACTACTCAGTATTCATTTTAATTGTTATAAATTAATTTATTTTAGCGATCGGTGACATAAAAACTTTCAAACCCGGACTACAAATGAAACCCCGTCCGCCCGTTCATAACTATTATAATTTTACAGCGGAGATGGTTAATACCCTTTAGATCGACAATCATAACCATATAAAAAATATTCCTAGCTACAGAAGGAGTTCCTAGAAACGATAGAAAACCCACTAAAAGATAGAAAAGATAGATAACTTTTAATAATATGTTTTACTTTTATCCACAGGTAACCACGATAGAAATCTCAATCTGGATGTCAATGAAACCGAAGTTTACTACTACGATTTCCCATTAATTAACGCAGATTCATTTAGTATCGACAATGCTGCTCAAGGAATACTAAACATTGATACATTGGACAAAACCAAGAAATTCTTCATATTTGTAGGCGGCTTTAAATCCCAAATCAACAAGAATAGCGAAGAACAAATCAGGGATGCATTCAGTCACTATCCAAATAGCTACCTGATCATGCTAGATCATTCTCCCTACACAAATGACAAGCAAGGAAACAAGAAAAGTTACGAACGTTCAGTCAAATACGTCTACTACATTGGCAAAGCATTGGCCAACATGCTAACAGGATTATATCGCGGTGGAATATCTCCTAAAAACATGCACTGCATTGGCCACAGTTTGGGCAGTCAAATGTTGGGCCACACTGGTCAAATCTTCTATGAAAATACTGGTCAAAAGATCTGGAGGATAACTGCTTTGGATCCAGCAGGACCATGCTTCTCAAACAGCTTAATTGAAGAGCAAATAAGGTCTGGTGTAGCGGAGTATGTTGAAGTATATCACTGTAATGCTGGAGGTCTAGGATCCTCAAGCGTTTTGGGTGATATTGACTTCTTTATCAATAAAAAAGGAGCCACTCAGCCGAATTGTGGGACGCCACTAATTCCAGGATTTGGATCGTCTAAAGCAGCTAAATGTGCTCACAGGACTTGTATAGATATTTGGACAGCATCTATTAGACATCCTGAGTTATTCCCGGCGTGGCAATGCGACTCGTATAAAGAATTCAAAAAGGGCAGTTGCTCATCGCACGATATTACCACTGCTGGTTTCTGGAACCCTGGTAATGCTACAGGAGTTTATTATTTTACTACTGAAGGTTATGATTTGAGCTAATAATGTATCAATAAGAGGTAAAACTGCCAATATTTTAATTTTAACAGTGGTGGTTTCTGTACTGATAATTTTTAAATAGTCATAATATAGCTTCAACATAAGGACCATTTTAGACCGTCTGTTCATTAATATGCAGGTGCTGCCATCTATGAATCGCGTTGCGTTTTATCGTTGTTGGTCGTACATTGTTAAATAGTTTGGTTATTTTATGCTTTTGTTATAATTTAAATACATTATTAATTCGTTCATTTGTTTACACATTTTCATGTTACCCAAATCGTGCCATAATAATTAAATTGTAATCTCTTGCTTGATAATTTAATTTTAATACAAACCACATGTTTCTATAAAATACATCAAAAACTTGTTGAATAACTTTATTATTATTAAATACATTCGTCGAACCAATAAATAAATATGTTTATAACCACAAGCAATTGAGCAATTTGACACAAGTTGGCAATGTTGCTGGTGAAGTAATGAAAAAGACTGATAAAAGAGATTATTATTAATGTAAAATCAATTATTAATTAACCAGTTTTTTGCATAACTTTGTTTCAATCAATTTCAAAATTAAACCTTTAATTAAATTGACAGAGATTTTAGAATGTCTAAATTCTTTGAAATGAAGTAAACCGCAATAATTCAATGCAAAAAATATTTGCAACTAAGTTACATAATAGCTCCAATGATAATCAGTTTTCTAGATAAACCCATTAATATCATGTTAACACTGTAGTCCATAATATGACATGACGCAAAGAGTTGAACGCATCAAATATGTTATGTCCCTTAGGTTATTTACTCGTACTTACATTGTGAAATAAACAACATACTACAAAGATGTTGATAATTTTGTGTTTATTTTATATACGAGGAAAAGATATCGGTTTATTACACTCATTGTGTAAACTATAGACATATGTTCCTTTTGTAATACCGTAAACAGTTGTATTATGAAATGAGTTAGGTACTGCCCCGTGTTCTTGAGAGATCCTATGTTTATCCGAGATAAAAAGAAAACATCTTTAACAAAAACATCCAAACATTCAACATCTTAATACTAAAGTATGTTACTAGTTCATGCATGCTTTTGATCCCGGAAACGCGACAAAACAAATAATTTATAACATTAGTAAGCCTAGCTACTGCCCCTTTTGGTCAAAATCACCCGGTAGGTATATTATTCTTTTATTAGTTTTATGTAACTCCGTTCAGTATTTGATGCGTTTTATTTCTCACAAAAATAAGATGGTTAGTACAGTCAGAAAAATAAGTCGCAGAAAAAATATGATTAGGTATTTGTATAGCAGTGGCGATGGGTCCATACAAACCGATTCCTATCGGCTTACCTTTTAGAAATCCCAGTCCCACATTTTCATCATTTCAAAGGCACTTTTATCATGCTTAAAATACACTGTAATTATAGAATTATCGGTGTTTTTTCAACGGTTTTTTTTTACCCTCGCCATAATTTCACGCCTCGCCACTGTTGTATAGTTAGATAAATAAAAAATCATCAAACAAACAAACATCTCAGTGACTGACTACAGCACGTCTCTGAATGGTAAGTAACTGCCACGAGCTAAGTGCTGCCACTTACATACCGTAACGCTAAGTCTTGCAGTGCAGTGCTCTGCATCTTTCATAGAGAAAATATAAAAGCACAAGACCATTGTTCCCGTATTTGCATTTCAAAAGTGTAGATTTTTTTATAACTAGCGATTCAATACTGGCTGGAAATAGCTTTTTTCTAAACCTAATACAGACTCATTAAAGCGAAGATATTATGAGAAATTATCATTCTATATGACGGTAAAGTAATGGTTTTTTTTTTAAATAACATTTACTTTTTTACTAAAAAAAATTTTTTTTTTCTCGCATGTCTTGCTTTTTCCCATCAGTTTAGTACTTAAGTGATTCGTAAAAAGCATATTCATTTTAATAAAAATATCTTTCTTTTTTAAATAACATCCTCCTTGTATATTTTCTAGTTTAACATATATTTTTTACAAATCTCTTCCAATAAAGAATGCAGATAAAAACTCAATAAATTTAGAATCATTCGTTCTCATAAATCGGTCCTAGTTCTACTTGTCACTGTCATCCTGTATATATATTCATAGCACATTTAGAAAACAAAAGCCTAAAACGATATGAAGGAGTTGATTGTCAAAGAAACTGTCGTATAACGTTCGTCCTGTTTAAAATAACATGTTCTAAAGTTACTAAGATATATATGCGACAATGTGCCGTCGGACATCTTGTAGAGGTAAGTGCATCTTAGTGGATGCATTAGTCACAAGTTTCCCTCGACGGCATACATTTCGTTATGATATACTGACTTTCAAGTTGTTTTAAAAGCTGGTGAATATAAGAGAATATTTTTTTTAGTTCTTTAGTATATTAAGGAATTCATGTAGTTTTGTCACGACCATTTATGTATACAGGCCATTTTACTCGGCTTTTAAAAAAAATACAACTTTGTTCGCTGTTTTTTTAAATTATAATAACTCGTGTATTTTAAAAACAAAACTGCGCAATATTTTAACGCTAAGGTGTTAAAAATAGTTTCAATAATTTCAGTTTTTGTTGCGACGTCACTAACACTCTTTTACTACAGGTAGGTACTTAAAGCGTTTCCTATTTAAAAAAAAATCAATTAAATGTTTATCTCTATGACTATACCACATCATACACATGTATCGACATGTACTCTACTTACAGGAGGTATTTTAAAGCACTTTTTAGTTTGTACTCCGATTCTAAAAAGATCATACGATACGAAACTTTTGCTAATGAGATAACTTACAGGTTAGGAAACCAAAGGCCAACAGGCCTTTTTGGTCCCATGAAATGCATTAAAGTCGATAGTCCACTCACAACAGTGAAACTTTACGCAATATAGGAACGATATAACAGTTTCTTAATAAAGGCATTTGTAGTTAAAGGAGCTCCCGGAAGATTCAAACTATTTGCGGAGTAATTTAATGAAATAACTTGTAACCATCGATTGGGAAACATTGATCGATACCATGAATATTTTGGCGCAAGTTATGAGCGAAGGGGTCGCTCTTTCTAATAGATTGTATGTTTTTTATCGCATTCTTAACTTAATATAAAAATACCGTAAAAAAGATAAATTAAAATTAAAATCTGCCAAGAAATTCGAAAGATATACCTAAGGATTTTAAAATACTAACTACTTAAGCAAATTAGACAGAAAAATTCGACATGATGACGTTATGTAACACGGCCATATAAACTCCATAATTAAATTATGTTTTGCTACAAAGAGATAAATTTTCGGTGGCTTATATGTTGGTTATTCTCATATTTATAGTTTTTCTTCAGTTTCTTTTTAACGAGCTTTAATTAATCAGCTTAGTAATGATAATCCGCTTGTTACTTATACCACACCACAGAAAAGCGTTTCTGAGACCGTTTGTTAGGAATTTAATTGTTATTTGCAACGTCTCATTGAAAATTAATTAACTACAAATATTTTATACTAAGCTGTATTTATTAGAGGCCATTTACATAAATAACGACGTAAAATATATTATACTATAGATTATAGAGTTAGTTACAAAATAATATATTTTTATTTAACTTGATATCATTAGGTATTTATGAAATTCTAAAGTTGAATGACAAACTTATAGACATGAAAACACATTTTGATTGAAATATACCAGGCTACTATAGCTTTACAGGAGTCCATATCTAAGCATAGAATAAGTAATAGTACCTACTAGCACAGCTTAAATATACTACCAGTTGGGTAACGAATGTAGGTACTTGCGGAGAGCCACGGCGGGGCTCTTGCGGGGAAGCGGGCGGCGCGGACCGCTGCCTGCAAACACGCTTAGTTTGCAGGCTCGAACGTTGAGAATGGGACTCGAAACTCATTTCTTGAGATAGCACGTTAGGATCGCAAATTAAGAGTCCTATAAACATTATTTATATAGGGTTGCAAATCCCTTAAAGCTTCCAATCAATCATGCAATTATGAAATGATTTGTACCTATAGGATATTTTTTTTTATGAGATGGTATTCTAACCGTACCATGCCAATAATTTGACATTAGAAAAAGCACGTTTGTGTTTACAAAAAAATGTGTATGGTTGAAATTAGATAAATGGGTATAACGCGAGAGGGGCATTAAAAATTCAATCAATTAGGACGCCACAAAATAAAGGATTGCGAGTGAAACCGCGAGGCGGATAGCTAGTTTATTGTAAATTTATTTTTCCATTATTATAATGGAACAGGAAGCGTTTAATATTTTTAGAGAGGGCACTTTTCAGTCTTTTGACATGAAATAACTAATAACCAGGATAAAATTTAATACTATTTATTATGAGTCAGTAAACATATTTTGTGAGAAACAAGGCAGGCCGCAAAAACATTACTTAATGATCTCCGTACACAAGTAAAGGTTATTTAATTACGTTTTTTCTCTTCTAAAAGCCCTCTCTATTTACTTAAGCTTTAATAGGCATCTCTTTCATTAGCAAAGAGGAAAATACATTTTTATGGCGGACTAGCTCTTCGACTCATGGCGACGCTTGAATATTATAAAAAAATATCATACCATGTTTTTTTCTTTTACATTACTAAAGTTGCAAAAAAACCTAAGAAATGCCTGATGGTGAGCGATTACCGTAGCGTAGAGATGCTTTAAATTCCAGGGGTATCTCACGTGTTACCGACGCTCCAAAAATCTGCACACCCTTACCCTTAAGCACCCCATGCTGCTCCCTTGGGTTAACTATAGCGGTAAGCTCATTCCCCAACCGGAGGCATCCGAAAGGGAGGCCCAAGAAAGTAAAGCTTTATGACTGCAATATTTTTACTAAGAAAAAACATTTTTCTTAATAATTATTCAGTAAATATTCTTAATTAAATAAAATATTGCCATAAGACAAAGCGTAAAATAGGGTGGTTTTTTTCTATGAAACAAATTGAAACACTGTTTTAACATATTTAATACACAAAATATGTTAAAACAGACATAGTTACATATAACAGTTTTTACAATGTCTAAACGTTTATTATAAAAACAGACAAAAACAGTGTTTAAATATTTTGGTGACCATTTTTTTTATTTATTTAATTGATTTATGACGGTATGTAAAGGTACCAATGTTGAATTTTATAATGCAATGCAAAAAACCTTAAATTTTTAAATTCATTGCTTCAAATAATGTTAACGAACAACCGAACAACAGACTCGTTTATTATTAAACAAGGATTCTCATAGCCTTAATTATAAGGAGAAATGCTGGGGAAATAATATTTTAACTTAATTTTCTGTAAAATTTGAATTATTCGTTGTTTTCCACGGCTCTCTAATAACTAACTGGTATTTAATATTATGATATTGTCCCTCGGAGGCGGCCATTTGTAATAAATACTATCTATGTAGGTATAGTATGACAGAACTTAGATGAAGCATCGGCAAAATTCGTAAAATCGATCGTTCCCGAAAAGAGTGCGCCTACAACATTACTCATGTGTTGAAAAATGATTGGCGAAAATGATCTTATTGAACGTTGAATGGCGCGATAATGAATGATTGTTATTAATTGTGTAAATCGGAAGTGAAGTGTACGAAAACGATTTGCCGATGCTATATCTAAGTTGTGTCATATATGACATAGTTGGCCATTTGCAAAGCGCGAAGCGTTATCAATAATAGTATCTTGTTTGGGGCTTTTTTTACTGTATATGCCTTTTACCACTCTGGTCAGTGATCATGTGGTCGAAGGTGATAATTACCTACACAAAGTCTAGAAGTGCTCTCAAGCGCAGCAAACGAATCCACTGGTAGGTGCTTGGCTCCCCTTTTCTTGTTGGCAATATAAAAAAAAATATTATAGCTCTCTTATGCATTTAATAAAATGGTAGAGTAAATTTTTTATTGGTAAAATGTAACATTTAAATTGACTCTACCACTAATTCTTATTCCTGTAACATAATTGATGAGAAAATTTCTGTTACCTATTCTTGTATATATATAATCTGAATCTCGGAAACGCCTTTCATGAAATTTAGTATGCAGAGGGTTTCGAGGGAGATAAATCGATCTACCTAGGTTTCATTTTTAGAAAACGTCATTTTTAAAAAAAAGCAAGCTAAGTTCGGTCAACCAGGTACTTTTAAATGAAGTCACTACCAAAATATTTTTGAATCCTATTATAAAAACACCTAAAACACGGTTGACATAAACTTAAATGCTTGTTAAACCGTACAGAGACATATTCTCTGTAAGCGCAGGTTCGAATCAGGCCACGTTCCGATTTAAGCAGAATTACGTGATCTCGCTCGGTCTGTTGCTAGAACAGATATTATGTGTTTGCTGTCATGGCGGCTGGTGCATGGGATGGAGTATCAGCGGAAATAATTTTGAAGGCCATAAATTGTGGATTTTTGATACAGCTTAGTGAAAGACTCCTACATTTAAAAGGGAAGTTATTCCGCCAGCAGAGCTATTTTATAATACTCGGATTAGTGTTGCGCAATCGCATCAAAACAAACGGGCCAGATTTGTCTACTGTTTGACAAGCACGCTGCGTCACTCAGGCATGCTGAATGATACCAATTCTCGAATATTTCTCATAAAAGTAGGGAAAAATATATACTGAAGAACACTCGGCACAGAATTTGACAGAATACGTGTTTATAGCAATGACAGTGTCACCACTGAGCGGGCGGAACAAGCTTATCAGCCAACAGTTGGTTGAAATATTTTTTGGCGTTTAGACAAGCGCCTGCCAACTCTATTTAGGCAGGTTTATCTAATTAAGAAAGATTAAGACTTTATTATTTAAATCGCTTTTCGCTTATCCATTTAGCGAGGTGGAAAGGAAAGATGAGCTAGGTATAATGCCGTCAGAAAGCTCTTTAGACACCGAGTTAGAGATTTCTGGGAAAACGTGATGGAAATTTTTAAAGGAACACGACACATCGAGCGTGGCACTTTTGAAATTTTAAAGCGATGAAGGAAAAATGATTCAACTTGATGTGAAATATGGTGTTTGGACGCGGGTCGACATTTTATTAAAGATATTTATTTAAAAATAATGATAGAACATACTCCACGAGTTACTGGTAAACAACCTTATTTATAATGCCCGCAAGTGAGTTTGGTCTTATAGAGATGTTTTATTTATTGATAGGCCTGTGTGCCACAATGTCCCCCCCATGGTGATGATTATGTTCTTTTTAAAAATATCTCCATTGTCCACTCTATTATTATAAATAATTGAATCTCTTCGGTTAGCTTTTGTTGGGAAATTTGACATCTAAGTTCATGGTTTAAAAGTTTCGCCTAAGTACCTACAGCTGTGACATTTCCTTTCTAATCTTTTAGTGCTTGAAGGAATAGTACTAGATATATTATTTATTCGTTGGTACTAGGTACCTAAACCTTATTTTGTGAGACATTAGACAAGTCACCTCTCTTTCAAGTTAGCCTTATTGAAAAAAGACAGAACATTTTTAATGCTGTCAGTTTAATCCATGCCGTCGTAATGTACGGGTAAATAGTCGTGACCAATAAAGATCGCGCTTAAATTCACGTTGAAATATGTGATCGGATTAAACTGACAGGACTAAAATATCTTGATCCCTTTCTTATATTTACTACTAGCTGTCCCCCGCGGTTCCACCCGCGTTTCCAAATAAAAAGTAGCTTATGATCTAGATAAGGCAACATAATAATTGTCCATGGGAAAAACAGTTTTCTCTTAAATATATTCCAACATGCTTAAAAGTTTGTCCTTGTGCTTTATTTATATTGACTTCAGACGATAGGTAAGTAATTTCACAGGAAATTGTACCTATTCGTTTAAATCTATATGGTAAATCTGTGGTTATCATCGGAATGCGAGGTATCAGTACCTACTGTTTGCCCAACTGCTGGCTCAGTCAAAACCAATCGCTACTATGACAGAAATCTAGAAATTTTACTTGAAGTCTGGTACCATTACATAAATTTGGTGGTCTAATATCTATTTAACCTGCATTGTCCTGAATGACTGTCTGACGGATCAACGCATAGCCTAAACCGCTGATCGTAGAGACCTGAAATTTAGAGGGTGTGTTCTTCGTATGAAGTAGGCATCCTATAAGAAAGGATCTTCCGAAATCCTAAGGGGTTGAAAAACTGGGACAAAGTTTGTATGGAACAACGTGATTCCTTGGTCCAATCTACTTCAAATTTTGCATAAACATTCTTTAAGATAATTGATGGAAGACGTGTTTCGTATTTTATTGAAACTCATCGCCTATCGGGGTTAAAAAAAGGGTAGAAAGTTAATTTTGGGGGTGATTTGCATCGAAGTTGATATCAATACTGCTTTTGAACTCACATATAAGCTTGGTGCAATGCAATGCATATGACGAACAATTGGGATGAATTTGCTGTTATGTCTCATGACCGTCTTGGCAACAATCATGGGACAAAAGAAAAGTATAAATTAGATGTTACAACACTCTACATTTCTGCGAGTTAGTTGCAGCCGGTCAAATATACCCATTTGTATTTGAAGTAGGTATATCGAAATGGAAACCAGTATGCCAAATTTGGTACAGAAGACCAACCCATCAAAAGGTTACGTTTTTCCCAAGATGTTTCTTATGGTCACTTTGATGCCTACGCTGATGCCGATGGTGATAATAACACTGATCAGCGTCCAATAGCCAATCTAAATATATAAAACTTTTAACAAAAATTTGAACCGATATCATGGTACCGCAGATTTATTTCGCTTACTTCAAAACTATCATATTAGAGTTCCTAAATAGTTATTTTCTGCTTTTTAGTGCCTTTGAAGGTGGTTCTATTTTTTGTTAAAAGTTTTTTATTTTTCAATTTTGAATTTCTTATGTGTAATCAATGACTCTCAAGGTCACTGACCTAGGATAAGCATATTAGCGTTGTAGTTTCCATCATCGTTGCTATAACATTTAAAGAATTATCCCCTAACTCCTAACCATTAAGGAGTTGTACCTTCCATCATCAGCTCAGCAACATAAGATGATGACTACCAGACGCAAATATCTGAATAGCTTTAGAAAGTATGATGAAAAACATTGTAAGTGCCTATAAAATTTAAAGAGTTCCCTCGATTTGTCCAGGATCATCAGATCCTGACTTGGTGACCATGGGACTACTTGTGAAGTATACCCTTTCAAACAAAAAATATTTTTCCAAATCGGTCCAGGCGTTCGAGTATTCGGGGAACATACAAAAAAAAATATTCCGACGAATTGATAATCTCCGCTTGAAGTTGGTTAATTGACTGACTGACTGACTGACTGATCGCGGGTGATATCGCGTGTGATATCGCGGGTGGAAAGCTATTTAGCATTCTATATTAAAGCTGAAAAGTTTATGAAAAACATTGTAAGTGCCTATAAAATTTGAAGAGTTCCCTCGATTTGTCTAGGATCCTATCATCAGATCCTGACTTGGTGATCATGGGACCAGTTGTGAAGTATATCCTTTCAAACAAAAAATAATTTTCCTAATCGGTCCAGGCGTTCGAGTATTCGGGGAACATACAAAAAAAAAGATTTCAACGAATTGATAACCTCCGCTTGAAGTTGGTTAATTGACTGACTGATCGCGGGTGGCATCGCGGGTGGAAAGCTATTTAGCATTAAATAATAAAGCTGAAAAGTTTGTTTGTTTGTTTGAACGCGCGAATCTCCGGAGTTACTGGTCCGATTCGAAAACTACGCTGTCGGCTGGTAGTTTAGCCATTATTTTGTCGTTCATGGCGTCAACGCTTATATTTCTGGCAGCTAATTAAATTAAATTGCCCTCTCACACATCCATTAATGTTTTTTTTGGTCGATATTGGCTATATCCGGATATACTCTACAGATCAGTCTTCAATGTTGGTCACGATTTTACCAAGGTCTTTGTCAATAGCTATTTTTTTATCTGATTCAGGTACTTTCCCATCCTCGATTAAATGGAGCTTTATTGGGAAATCTGTGCTACCTCTACCCAAGTGACTCCTCATTTTGGTATACAGTTTCAATAATTCAACAGACTTTCATAATGAGGAAGATTTTAAGCAAGATTTAATAATATCTGCTCTAGTTTCCCTAACAGGCAACGTTTATCTGAAATCACCAGAAAACATCAAAGTTATTCCACCCATGGCTATTTGTGCATTTTATAATTCTGAGAGTTCTATCTAAAGCCTCTAGATGAGCTCTATGAGTCATGTGCACTCATCCCATATTATTAGGTCCATTTTTACGTATAGAGCGTACGCTGTCTTTTTCAAGAAATACCGTAAGGGTCTGTTTAGAAGTGAAATGAGCCGTCCTTCTACCTGTCAATAATGTAGCAGCAATAAATATCTGATGATGCAACAGCAATGGCTAATTTCGTTGACTTCAAAACTATCAGATTAGAGTTCTTACATAGTTATTTTATACTTATTAGTGCCTTTGTGGTTTTTTTTTGTTAAAAGTATTTTATTTTTCAATTTTTAGTTTCTTATGTGTAATCAATGACTCTCAAGGTCACTGACCTAGGATAAGCATATTAGCGTTGTACTTTCCATCATCGTTCCTATAATATTTAAAGATTTATCCCCTAACTCCTACCCGTTAAGGAAATGTACCTTCCATCATCAGCTCAGCAACATGTGACGACTACCAGACGCAAATATCTGAATAGTTTTAGAAAATATATGAAAAACATTGTTAGTGCATATAAAATTTGAAGAGTTCCCTCGATTTCTTCAAGACCGCATCATCAGACCCTGACTTGGTGACCATGTGACCACCTGTATGTATAGTTTCCAAATCGGGTCAGGCATCTTCGAGTAATCGAGGAACATACATAAAAAAAGATTCCGACGAATTGATAACCTCGTCTTGATGACAGTTAAAAATAACAAAAAAACTGTTACCTAGGCGACCACTGTCATCCATTGACAACCGCGTCGCATCGCTCACCCATGCTATACATGCTCCCGCTTAACGTTCTTTTTATCATTGCTCAGCTCCTGAGGGTCGTAGCGTGATGTTCTATAGCCTATAACCTTCCTTAATAAATGGGCTTTCAATTGCAAAAAGGTTTTTCCATATCCCACTGGCAGATCCAGAGATTAGCGCGTTCAAACAAACAAACAAACAAACAAACAAACAAACAAACTCTTCAGCTTTATTATTAGTATAGATTACAAAGAGATATAGTGAGATTAAATTTATTTAGTTCGTAAACAACAGAATCGGCACCATTGCTTTACAGATAAGGTCATATTGTGATCCCAAACCAAGTATGTTAACCTGACTAGCTGAACTGAAAACCAGCGCGAGGATTGGTATTTATTTATCGACCTGAACATTATGCTGAGTCAGGACCTATTCTTGACTTCGCGCAACATTACATTATTGTTTGTTTGTACATTATTTTTTTTTATTTTCAATTTTATAACTGAGGATCACCTTTGTTTAGGATAGCTTCTCTATACGTAATCTACCTCAGTGGTATTAAAACATAACTGTTGAAACGGACAACTTATAAACAAGTATCTACTTACACTACATTGCAAGTTAATATCTATATCTTTTTTTTTTTTTTTTATTTATTTATTCATTCACTCCCACATAAATCCGTAGTACAATTTTATTCTTATAATTATTTAGTACATTTAACTGTGGGAGACAGGAGCCCAAACTAGGTTACCCTGTGCTATGAGTCTCCTGGCTCCCCCTCTTGGAAGGAAGTAGTTATAAAATAAAAAACAATATCTTTTAATAGAGTGTGTGTGAGCGTGTGTGTGTCTGTGTGTGTGTGTGTCTGTGTGTGTTTGTGTCTGTGTGTATTAGAGTTTACTAAATATTTTGTCTACTAGGAGGCCAAGTACAATAATTGTTCCGTCTTTTGATAGTCCAACTCCATATCTATACTAATAATAAAGCTGAAGGTTTTGTTTGTTTGTTTGAACGCGCAAATCTCCGAAGTTACTGGTCCGGTTTGAAAAAATATTCCACTAATCTACTAGCTACTTTTTATCCCGGGATCGTGAATAAAATCGCGGGAAATAGCTAGTATAGGTAATAAAACACGACAAATAGGATTGACACCCATATGTGTTCATGCATGTTGCACCTTTCTTTACCAAAATCCTGAGTAAAAATCGACCTACAACCTGTGGCGTGTGTCTGTCCACATATAGGTACTCTATGTAATCCATATTTAAAAATAACTAACTCTTCATAACAAGCAGCTAACCATGATATTTACGGTAGATTTGATTCATTCGCGAGCATGGCAGTGTGAAACATTACGTTACGGGTACAGAGCGATGGAAAAAACATTGGTGCGGCAAATTGAGCGAGGTCCCGCGACGCGGCGCCACTGAGCCGTGTAGTGACGTGTCGTGGATAACCGCCTCACTTGCTATGGGTATATACGTTTTTTTTAAATATCCTGGAACATAACACATACGGTTATGTGATCCCAAACTAAGCAGAGCTTGTACTATGGAAACTAGATAACTGATATACTACATAAACTACTTTTTTTTAAAATAGATACTTAAATATAGATAATTACACCCAGACTCAGGACTAATGTTTGTCCTGCATGGGAATCGAACCCATGAACTGCGGCGCGATAGGTGGTGTCTTAACCAACTGCGCCAACTGGCCAGTCAATATTATAATAAAAGATTATTAATCTATGATATTTATACCAGTATATTATTACTCTGTAACCACATAATATAAACCTGCTAATTTACTATTAGGGCTTCGTAGTACCTACCTACACCTAATTCGGAAATGATTTTCGATCACAAAGCTTAGGTACCTATTCATACTCAAAAATCACATATCGGCAGATCATACCCTTAAATAACATACCGGCAACTTTTTATCCCGGGAAAACATAAGATTCCTCGGGAACGCGGGTGAAACCGCGAGGCGGAAACTCGTCTAGTATAAATCTTTGACATCCCCTAAAAGCATGTCAATTTCCAAAATACACCAACATAAATTATCTACCAGTTATAAAAATTATATAAACCGGTCGTAACAGCAACCGGGTGAATGCTATAAACAACCGGTCGAAACCTCTAATCGTCTGCGGTCCCACCCGGGATCATTACCCGCCTTCCGTCCGGTAATGAGAACTGTAATGACTCCGTGAGCTCGTACCCGGTTTATTTCGCGTTTGATTGTGGTTAGGAATGTAATTGTATTAGTCTTTATTGACCTGATTTTGCACAGTGGATTTACCCGCGTTTTTTAACGACTCAAAGTTTTCACAGAATAAAAATCCTATTTCATTTAAGGTAGGTATCTATTTGTAAAAAACCGTTTAATAATTCAACTAAAATTTTATTTTATAAAAACTACAGTCGGCCTCACAAAATCGCACCTCTCATAATATAAATTTTCTCATATTCACATCATTTATCATATTCCTGACGGCCTACTCCGAAAAACGATACACGATAGTTCGATCATCGTAGCCAAATTATTAACCAATAGAATTGCAGTAAACTGACGAGACGTATATTTTGTGCATTTCTATTGGTTAATAATTTGACAACGATAATCAAAGTATCGTGTATCGTTTTTCGGAGTACGCCTTCTGTACCTATACAGACTTGTGCGAACCGTTCCCCCTTCCTCCTATAGGTACACTCTTCTACGCCTGCCGTTGCAGAACAAACATACTCTCACGTAAAAAAAACTGTAACCGTACCATACAAAATATATTTTAAATTAGAGAATATGTGAAGAGGAATAGTGTTTTTAAAAAATTGAATTTTTCATTAATAAAGTCAGAAAAAAAACCTAATTATGCCCAAATTGTATGCCCTAATATTTAAAACTAAGAATGATTTTTTTATCTGTTCCATCCAAATAACTTGAAAATATTAAGATACATTCTGAGATTTAATAGAAATACCTAGTATTCATACGGTTTTTTTTAAATTTAAGTTTTTTTTAAAAGATATAAAACTGTCTTTTTTACTAAAAGTGTGCCTCGCCTGTCTCGCTTATCTCCATGACTCCATCAGTTTAGTAAGGGACGGAGTAATTCGCGGAGAGCATCCTCTTAACAAAACAACCTCCAAAAGTAATTACAGTAGAACATATATGTACCTACTCCACTAATGCCTCGCACAGAAGCAAGACAGCGCTATAAATTGTACCACACTTGCATTTCGCACTAATGTGTTTCTAGATAATAATTGAGTACATTTACTTGCAGTAAACTCGAGTACCTACCGTGTTTAGAATGGTAATAATTTTGTGTGTTTAATGAGATACTAGGAATACCTACGTGTTTAAGTAGGTACTATATCAGAGAATAGATATACGTACCTACTATTATATACCTACCCACAAGATATAATATGTACCTACAATTTAAGGGGGAACGTTCGGTTGGAGCGCGAAATTAAAATTTTATCACGTTTTTTGCAAATTGCATATGACTGACATATACGACTATTTCATGAAAATGTTACTAATAAACCTTGGAGGAATATGTTGATGATTTCCTTTGTTATTAATCGGTAAATATACTACCATTCTTGCCGCAAATAACATGTTGATAACTTACGACTTATAACTGAGCTGCAATTAGCAAAAAACGTGATAAAATTTGAATTTCGCGCTCCAACTGAACGTTTACCCTTAATGTGTATGCGCAACTCGTAAAAACGTAAAAAAAACTCCATTACAAAAAATGAATTTACTACGTATAGTATTCATCAAAAATTAATCCGTCAATCTAAATGGTGTAAAATTTGTAATCTTGTGATATATTTTTAATTTCAAATTAAGAGAAACACTGGCTTTCAATGTGACGCAAGCGGTATGTTGAAAGATTTTTTTTATGTATCTCAGCATACCCCAATAAAATTTTGAGTTCCGTCAATAGCTGCTGAAAGATCTTGAGAATGTCATACATACAATTTTTCATTGAAAATAAGTGTCTATATAGGAGCTACCTATGATGGTTTAAAAAACCCGTTTTTAATAGACTTCGTGAGGTGACAGCATAACTAAATCTTCTATTGGCCGCTGTTGCCGATCAACGGCAAACAACAACATACAAAAAAGCATGTGGTTCGCCTAATCGTAAGGCATCGTAAGCAGTACCGACGTTAGGGTAGGGCGCGGTAGGGCGATCGCCAGATGTAAAGGGGCGCCAGGCCTACCTTTATTTCCTGTCGCTCATGAGCGAGTCCTGCTATCTCGAGTCTAAATAAATAAATAAATTCTCAAGTCTAAAGATAAAGTGGCTTAAAATCCCTTTTGTTGGCGGGAGAAGGGGGGGGGGGTTATCACATCTCGCCCAGGGTGCTGGTAGAACTAAAACCAGCACTGCATCGTAAGCCTATATAAAATATGCTTGCAGCAGCAGGCTTATTACACACACATTTTTCAAACAAAAAAGCTCATAAGGATTGATTCATTATGTTCTCAGCAATTTTTTTGGAATATAATATTTTTTTTTATTGTGTTTGCTATACGTTTACGATATTAGACTTAAGAACAAGAAAGTAACATTAAATACTCCTAATACTTATAATATAAATTGTATTATATAGCTCGGATACAGAATAAGTAGCACTTAACATTAAAATTGCTACTATTTTCAGTAAGGCGTTTTATCAAGCACCAGAATAATAGCAATACTTAAAAATAAAAGCTGTATCCAGTTATTGTAGCAGAAATAGCCGTAGCTTCTCGTAGGCCTCGTAGCTAGCTGTAGCTTCCTCGTAGCCGTAGGGTATCAATTAATCATCTTCCTACTTTATAATTCTATTGTCAAAATGATAAAGTTCATCATTTTCACAGGAATTTAATTCTTTGGCAATCTAATATCAGTTTTACTATAATTAAATTTACGAAAATGCCAATGTGGCGAATATAACGTTCTGTTGTGAAAAATTCAATATTTATGAAAGAGAATACATAGAACTACCTATAAGCACGTGGGCGCGTCATTCATCACCGCATTTGCTAACACACCCGGAAAGCAATCTCTCCCGGCACACCCTGTAGATTGGCTAATTTGTTGCAGTCCCGGATAATTTCACGGCGAAGGATCCAGAATCCCGGCGATATTTCTAAACGACCATTCATTTGTAGTGCGAATGTATTTACTATTCGAGCTATGTATTTTTAGTCTATGGTTAAACTTTTTTACTAGGTGTCTGCTCTGTGGTTTTACACGAGTTTCGGGATACAAATTACCTAATAAGTACATAGGCCTTCAAAACTTAGTACTTACCACACTAAATTAATTCAGGGCCTATTTTAGGGCCCTAATGGAAGAATGGTGAAAAAATTATGAAAGAGAAATTATATTCTTATTATAATGCTTATTTCTAAAAAATGACTTGTGTAAGTACTTTAAAAGTTTTTGCGATTTTAAAAGTGTGGTACAGTATGACACAACTTAGATGTAGCATCGGCCAATCGTTTTCGTAAACTTCACTTCCGATTTACACAACTTTAAAAAATCATTCAACGTTCAACAAGATCATTTTCGCCGATCATTTTTTAACTCATGAGTATTGTTGTAGGCGCACTCTTTTCGGGAACGATCGATTTTACGAATTTTAAAGATGCTTCATCTAAGTTGTGTCATACTATACTATGTTTTGAAAGCCAGTGTATCTTATTCCACTGTGTGATATATATGTTAACGGAAAAGTATCTAATCCGTCATTGTATACATTTCCTAGGAAATCCATACATTTCCTAAATATCTATCGGAGTATTACATTCGGTATATTTGTAAGGATCGCGTTATTTAGGGGGTTGTAAGTGAAAGGTACTTTCTAATGTATGCAAAATAAAAAAAAATAACCGTAACCTATTTTTTTCAAGTTTTTATATATTGCCTAGTATCATTATTGAATTATAATTTCCTAGGGGAAATACACAGGAATTGTTTACAATTCCTATGTTTCATACATTTCCGGTGACATATATATGTGCAACGTTTTATCAAAATTCGTTCAATGGTTTCAGTAACTTCCAACCACGAATGTAGAAATAGACTGGATTCATATGAAATAAATTTATACTACGTTAAGATTGGCGTCTTAATGCGGAATGTAAAAAATTGGCAACATTTAGGCGTCTCCGTGAGGCTCAGATTTACAAGAAAACTGCCATCATTGGGTACCGTCGTTCGAATATTCTAAGTCAGTCTGTCCATGAGTTTTAAGTCTATACATCCGACATTCATAAGTGCCTTATCAGGGCCTAATCTAAATAAATTTAGTTTTATGTTGAGCTAAGTTCGAGGTACAAAAATCTATGAAACATGAGCGTATTCTTGCTAAAATTTATAAATTCAAAATGTATTTTTAAATTTTAAGCTTATAAGTGAGAAGCAAAATTGTATATACCCTACTCTTGAGCTCAGTCCGCGGTTTGTGGTCACGTAGAGCCGTACCCCTACTATTATGATAATTTTTAAACTAGAATTAACTTCTCCCAAACAAATATTAGGAACATTTTTCACACACTGATCTCAGAGCGCCTACTTCAAAAAACAATGAGCTTGAGCTTTCGGTGAAGGAAAACATAAAATCTGTTGCCCAGGTGCTAGTAATCTAGTAGGTAGTTACTCAGTAAGACTTACGTTGAAGCGTTTTCTATTACTCATTTATTTATATTTTTGTGAAGTTTTATATCTTTTATTTAGTGTTCCACTCAAAAATATTTTTTATGACATCTATTATGCTACAAATATGTATTATAAATGCGAACCTATGAATGTATGGATGAATGTTTGTAAACTTTTTTTAAACTCTTTCACGTAAAAACTACTGAACCGATTTGGATGAGACTTGACACATAGATAGATCTTACTCTGGAATAACATTTAGGCTTATTTTTATCTCGAGAAAACATAAGATACCTCGGGAACGCGGGTAAACCGCGGGGCGGAAACTAGTAAGGTATCATTCAGTGCCTTTACGGCCTAGTACACCCTCCCAAAATCACTCTGTAGCAGTGACATCATTTTCACCTCAACATAGTAGGGGAAACACTAAAACAGAACAGGCATCGACCTTATCAGACGACCTTTACTAAAATAACTAACAAACAAAATGGTTCTTGAAATATTTACATAGGGATTTTAACACTAGCTGTTCTCCGCGGCTTCACTCACGTTCCCGGGATAAAAAGTAGCCTATAACCTTCGGGGATAATGTAGCTTCCTATTAATGAAAGAATTTTTTGAATCGGATCAGTAACTCCGGAGATTGGCGCGTTCAAATAAACAAACTCTTCTATTCTATAGATAACACTTATGAAAGGTTCCTTTTTAAACAGTAGCAAAACTTTGAATTTATTGAACTTAACAGTTCTGGAAATAGTTGACACAATAAAGTTAAATATCCACAACTAATAAAAGGCAACACACATGTACCTACGTAAAAAAGAAAAAGTTTAGTTTAGGTAGCAAGGGATTTTTTTTATGTTCTCTACTTTTATTAAAATGTTTGTGTAGTTTAGTTATAATTTAAGTAGATTAAATAATAACCAAATTATTATTAAAACTATATAATCTAAACTAAACTATAATTAACTATGTACATAAAAAAAATAACTTCTTACCACCTACTTATAAGTAAAAAAATTGTCCCAAATCACTGCCTAGCGGTAGCGTGCCAAGAAGGCTGGCCGCATTGCCACGCTGAATAGCAATGCTAATTCTAATTCTAGTTTAAATAATATCCACTTAATTGGCATAACTAAACAATGAAACTAAAAATAATCTAGTTAATAAAGGTTATTATTTATGTGCCTATGTTACTATGATTTCAATAAAAAGTAATGAGCTTGTTCGGTCAAAGTTTATGAAAAGTTTGTATTTTTATCAGGGTTGGTCCCAAAGTTAAAGTGGTTTATAATGGTGAGTACAAAAATACTTATTGAAAAGTAACCCCTCTATATTTTTGTTGATAAGATTTTATTTATAAAGTCATCGGTAAAGTTATTGATTCGGTATTTTTTTTACTACATAATAGGCCAGTGTTTGCAAACAAAAATCCACGAAATTTAAACACCTTAAAGGTATATACAGTCTGTACAGGACGGTAGTGAAAAATTCTATAATCTAAGTAGGTAGGTATGTTGCGCAGGATTTTCTTTATTTTTAATCTTTATTTTTTTTACTTTGTATAGGTCTGTGTTTGTCCACAATCTCACCGTGGTCAGTGATGATGTGGCCGATGATGGTAAGTACACAAAGCCTAGAAAGGAACTGGCTCTCAAGTGAAACTGTCGGAACACACTGAAAGGTGCTTGGCGTCAGATTTTCAACTTGAGGGTGGTAGCCAGCCAGGCGGGTACTACAAAGTACCCTACCACCGTGCTATGGTTTCCTCACGATGTTTTCCTTCACCGAAAGCTCAAGCTCATTGTAGGATTCGAACCCGGGACCTTCGACTCGGGATCCGACGTCACTACCACTGAGCTATCATCGCCTTAAATCGACGCTGAACTCGAGTTTACGGTCATACAGAATGAATTTAGATTTCACTAATATATAAGTTTACTTGACTAATATTTTAAATAGAGTTTATTGTATTCAATGCAACAGCTCATTTGATGATATTATAAGGAAAAAAAATACCCTCAACTGTATTGGGAAAGAACTGAATAACAAATAAGTAAGGTAAGTACATTACCTACATAGATTTTCCTTCTTTTTGCTACATTGTAGAGATCGTTTTTCATTTAGGTATTCCTCCTTGACTCTATCAATAACTTTAAATAAATCACAGTGATACTGTGGTAATAGGAAAAAGTACATAAAAACCTTTCGGAACAAAATATCTATATAATGGTGAAAGACGTTTCAAAATCCGTTGCGTGGTTTAGGATTTAGCGGATAAACAGACAGACAAGCGCGGAGAGCAACTTCCTTTTATACTAAGTAGACTATATCATCACTGACCACGTTGAAATTGTTGTCAAACACAGGCCTACATACACATACGTATACACTTAGGTACATAGAAATTCGCTCGAATATATCTGACGTCATAAAACAAAGGTTTCATTTTTTTCCAGTAAGTGTAGATTACTCGCATCTCCCCATGGCACGCCATATCTCCTCACGCCATGAGTCCCCTAACTTATGACAGTCATTAGTTTTTCTTACTCTGAATGTCTTTATGGAAATATATAAATCGAAAGCTGTATGTCAAAGGGAAATGACGACCTAAGGGAAAATATTTTGTATGTAGATATTCCACTTTTGTATTGTTTCATAAAGAAGGAAAACATTAATACTTTTTAAACTCTCCCGAACACAATTCATGTTTATTGTAATGTATCGGGTCTATTCGCATAAAATATTATCAAAATATAACGTGAATATATTGGATCCACTCGTGACCACGATCAATGTAACTTGATCGAAACGTCGAGTTAGTCAAAATTATATTGTGATAATCTGTCGCTAAGCACCTACCGGTGTGTTCCGGCAATTGCACTTGAGAGCCAGTTATTGCCTTCTCGGCATTGTAACTGGTCGGCAACACATTGGCACACCTCTGGTATTGCAAATGGCGATTGGCGACGGTAACCACCTACCATCAGGTGGGCCGCCTGCCTGCTTGTCAACCGTCTGATATAAATAAAAATATTCGTGAATAGACCCGATACATTACAATAAATAAGGAAAACATTATGTGGAGACCATAGCATGGTGAGGTACTTTATAGTACCCTGACTGGTTACTCTCAAGTTGAAAATATGTCGCCAAGCACCTACCGGTGTGTTCCAAAATGTGCACATGAGAGCCAGTTCCATTGTAGGCCGTCTTACGTAGGTAATAAGATAGATTGTAATTTATTTGCTTTTATTAGTTTTGTAATATTATATTGCTCAAGTTATGTACTTTAGGAAAAATTATATCTTTTATTTGTTTTGTTAGAAAATCAGTTTATAAAAATAGGCACTTAACTCCTGACTACAAGATTAGATGTGTAATAATTAATTAATGATTTTTATTCCAAAAGTTTCACATTAAAAAAAATGTCTTACAAATATATTATGTAGGTAAATAAAAAATGTAAAGCTTGTTTGTCACTAAACACTAATAACCCCCTTATTCATAATCGCTGTTCTATTTATCAGCGTTATAGCATCCTCCATCTCGCTATTTCGATCACCTTACGTGACGTGTCAGATAAAGACTTCGGAATTTAACTATTCAACGTTTCATAATTGTGTGGTGAATAAGGGGTTAAAACAACTTATACAATACCATAAGTCTCAGTGGAAACATAAAACACTCCAGTCGCGTTACCAGGATTGTAGTAACCAGCAAGAGTTACTTCATTACCTGCACACCTCCCTTCAGTGAACATGTCATAAGAATTACAAGCCCAAGCCAAATACCACCCTGGCTTATGCACCGAGAGCATATAATACCTTACACACGCTTTGTGACTACATTTAGCTGCATCTGACTCTCCCTTCCCAGGGACAATTCCTTCGTGACAAGGAGGTTGTTTTTCGCCTTTTTTATTAAAAAAGAAATCCGTATCTGCTAAAACTGCTGTTGTTCCTAAGCCTCCAGCATTACAATGGTATACCTCAACATATTCCCCGACGCCAGATCTGATTTGGTCCTCAATGAAACTGTTCGAGAAACAAGGTCCAGCTGGATCGATACCAGTTACTCGTGAAATTTTGTCTTTAGTTACTTCGGTGTAAGTAGTCCCCGCGTATCCTAGCATTTGGCTTCCCAAACTGTGTCCAATGCAATGGATATTCTTTGATGGGTAACCTTTTTTGTGGAGATCGGCCAGGAATTTACCAACTATCCTGCCAATATTTTTATCTTGCCTCCTCTCGCAGAAGTATACATGGAATGATCGACGATCATCAGGTAAGTGTTAGGAACATCTTTGAAGGTCTGTCGGACAAGTTCTTCGGTGTTTTTATTGATGTGAGACTTGTATCCTGGGACGAAGAATATGAGACGCCGGCTTACGTCCAGGTTGTAGTTGGTTGTGATGCCTTCGACGGCACTTTCGATAGGGTAGCTGATGTTGAAATTGTTCTGGAAATCGTAGAAGTACACGTCCACCTCGCTGACGCCGTAGTCCAGGGTTTTGTTGTGTTCACCTGGAAAATGGAAATACAAAAGAATTAGGTATAGTAGTAGATTAACAGCTGCTCAGATAAAACTTCTCCTTCAATAGCGTTGAAAAACGATACACGTTAGTTCGATGATCGTTGTCAAATTACTAACATACCTTGTCTAACTCATATCTAGTCATAACTATTCTCGCAAATATAAAGTTGCTCATTATGGTTTAAGGTGAAACGTTCGGTTGGAGCGCCAAATTCAAATTAATGAAAAAAAAGGTAGGTAGTAAAGGTACAAAGGTATTTAGTAACATATACGACTATTTCATGAAAATGTTACTAATATACCTTGGAGGAATATGTTGATGATTTCTTTTGTTATTAATCAGTAAATATACTACCATTCTTGTCGCAAATAACATGTTGATAACTTACGACCTATAACCGTGACTGCAATTAGCAAAAAACGTGATAGAATTTGAATTTCGCGCTCCAACCGAACGTTTCACCTTAATAGTTTTTTTTAATTGCACTTCAAAAAAGGTTCGCTATCCCTGTCCTAGTTAGTAGATAGAATCCATCTATAAACGGTACTTTACTTAGAGTAAGGTCAGTGAAGGTCAAGCGATTGAGGCATACACTAATAGAATAATAGACTGTCAATTGGTCAGTCGTATTGGAAACAGACGGAGGTAAATTTATATCATGATTCAAGGTAATGTCTAAAGGTTACCTAATTTAGGTTGTATATTTAGGGTTCCGTACCAAAAGAAAAAATATAACCTTAATAAGATCACCTAGTAGTTCGTCTGTCTGTCTATCAATAAAAAATGCCAATAAAACATTTTTTTTGTTTATGAGTTTTTTATTTTTTTATGTATGTTCGTCACAGAGTTCCATAGATATTAAAATTAACACTTATTATTATTCTCCTGTATAAACCAGTTACAAAATTACAAAGATTTATCTTAGTCTAAAATAATTTTACCAGACGGTTTTACCCGATTGCAATTGTGATAAATAAGGAAAATAAAGCTAAAAATATGTCAGTTACATTTCAAGCGATAGTGTAGATAGGTATATAGACTAGCCATCTTATTTTTTTAAAAATTCTTGTTGATAAATAAATAAATACAGATGGTCATAACATAAGAGATTCTTATTTGACTATATGGAACCCTAAAAACTTGTGAGAAGTTGTAAGGACAATGCTACTTAGCATTGTTTGTTCTATTTCTATCACGGGTATTATTATTGTGTGTTAGAAGGCATATTGTTTCTATCTGCCTATATATTACTTATAGTCTAATCGTGGTCGATTAGCGAGATTTGCGCGGATGACTCCGTCCCTATTATGTATCATCTATGTCCGTCCCGTACTAAACTGACAGGAACAAACGACACAAGAACGTTTAGTAAAAAATATATTTATAATTTATTAAAAAACAACCTTTTCTATGTTAATATTTGTTTATATTTGAATGGACCAAATATTAAGACAAGAAATTAATCGATTTTAAGTTAAGTTTAAAAAGGAGCATATTCACGATATTTTTGTGACGTATAACAAATTCCTTGTCATGTTATAGAGTAATATATACTAATTCGGAATCATCATTTCACATAAATCATCGCCTTAATTAGGTTTCCCCGCTAAAGCTCCCCGCTCCCCCGAGGCCTCGATAAGTTTGGATGATAAATGTGCGAGCAAATCAGCGAGCCTCGGGCCTATGGTCTTGACCGTAAAAGACAAAATGAAATAGTTTGGGTCATTAATGGAAACGTTTTTTTTTTATTTTGTTTTTTTTTGCTACCACACCTAATTAAATCTCTTCAGTGTTGATATATAATCACCAGTTAATCATAAAGAATGAAGGTTGTCGACCTCTTTCTGGATAACATTGAGTTTAATCAGCATAATCTTATGAAAGTAGGTACGAATTGAGACAATTCGAACATATAAATATTAATGAACTTTCTAATCATTCTGCAGTTAAGTACTTGCTGGTAGGAATTATGATATATTATTATGTTCCTACAGGAAATTATTACATACAAATTTAAATTACTTTCCCACATTTTTTTTTAAACCTTTTGACGTAAGGCCACCTGTTTACGTACGACATCCATAGTCTCCATTGAAAAGAATAGGAAATAACAAACATAATTTACTTTAAAATTTGTCATCACACGTTTTGTAATTAAATTGAATCACTCACATGTTATCCAATCCGAATATAAAAGAGCTCGAAAAGGTGCCCAGTTAGCACAAACATTGGTCACCAGCACAACACAGATAGCTAAAATAAATAAAGATACATTCATGGTTTGATAACCTCCGAGACGACCGTTACCGGCCGCGGTCAACCGATAAATGACACATAAATAAACACTTGTGAGTAATGCATGCGCCCGCGTAGATTTTAGCGTTGAATTGAAAATCAATGCAAATTATTATGATCTTGTTATTATAATTAGGATATGGAAAAACAAAGCACTAACATGCAGCCACTAATAAATAGAATAAGTAAGCAATTTTTTTTATTTTGGTCCAATGATAATGATGACGTACCAGTACCAGCGGTCTGGTTATCTCGAATAGGTAGAATTATATTGTAGACAAAGATCTCGTATCTTATTTGGTATTTACTGTTTATCCTCATATACCTTACCTTTTCTAATGATAAGTAGGTTACTAAAAAATTAGCTGTAAAAAATCAAATAGGTTGGTCCAGATTTATCTATGTAGGTAAGTACTAAATCCGACGTCACTTACACTCAATACAAGAAACAGATTCAGCATAAAATATTTCAGAGTTAGGCAAATCAATAAAATATTACCCAAATAAATTGAACAATAAATTGATCAGTTTTAAAATGGAAGAATACTGTAAGAATAATGCATGATAGGTACTTATTGTTTTTACTCTACTTATACCTATTATGTTTAATGTTGCAATGCCCTTTCAGGGCTCATGTTGAGAACTAATTTGATATAATTCTGTATCTTTAAATGTTACCATGAAGCAATAAATTGAGTTTGAATAAATCCAAGTATAAGTTTCTCGAATATCCATGTTCAGAGTAAAATAAACGTCTAAGAAATGTAATTCCGAAGGCGTTTTAAAGGTATTATGCAAACAAAAAGGCGAAACAATCCCCTTTGCGAACTCGTAATTAACTCACCTTAATCACCGGACAGGCGGGGAAGTTTTTAATTGACTTGCCGTCGATTGCATCCCCCTTTCACTCCGGCCCGACTGAGGCACCTTTTAGTCGTTAATTTTGATGCTCGAAGACTGATAATTGCCGATTCAACAGTTCAATCCCCTTTCGAGATAAGTTCGGGATCAGATAAAGAATACTAATCGCTTTAGCGCGATAATTAGGGCCTTGATCAGGAGTATTGGAATTGGAGTTAGGTTTTAAGTTTCAATTAAGATCTTCTTTCAGTTTAAGAGTCAATTGTGACCTAGCTTTGAGTTTGAATTGTTGGTAGAAGCTATCACTTGTTTGTACAACGGACAGTGCTCTGAAGAATTGTTTGACCTGATGCCCTCGTCGGGGAGTCCATCCTGACACACTGGAACTTAAATAACTCATACTGTGCGGTTTCAAAGGAGCTACGCAAGGACGCTCAAGTTGTGGAATGAACCGCCGTGGTTTTCTTTCTGTCTGGCTGTACACTACAGCATGGGGTTCTTCAAAAAGAGTGTGAAGAGACTCTTGGAGGGTTTTTTTCCTTTTGAGGTACGGAACCCTAAAAAAATGTTATAATAATTCCAACTCGTAAATAAAATACTCGCTAAGCCTACCCTCTCATATAAATCTCATTATCCAATAAGTGTTCCAAAAAATATAATGGAGAGTTTCACACGCACTTACTCTTATAAACTCCGTGACACCGTTGAAGCGTCTGATGCGAGAGTGTCATCAATTATGGGACTCAAGAAGGTAATATTTCCCCGAGATATGAGGACGGTTAATTTCCTGCGACGCGACTCGCGTTTCATAATGTACCAATTTCTCGGGAAAAAAGGTAAAATTTGTCTTTGGTAACGTGAGAAAATGTTTAGGTTGGTACCTACCTACGTGAATTAGATTAGGGTAGGTAACATAGTGTATGTTCATGCTTTATAAGGTTTCAGTTTTTTTTTACAATGTATAGACCTGTTTGACCACAATCTCACCGTGTTCAGTGATGATGTGGCCAATGATGGTAAGCACACAAAACCTTGAAGGGAACTCAAGGGTGGCAAGTGCAGCTGTCGGAACACACCGGCAGATGCTTGGCGACAGATTTGCAACTTCAGGGTGTTAGCCAGCCAGGCGCTATAAATGCTTTTTCACGATGTTTTCCTTCATCGAAAGCTAATTGTAGGATTCGAACCCGCGACCTTAATCTCGGTATACGACGTCACTGAGCTATCATCGCTGTTTACGTAGAAATAGTTAGTATTTTTAACCGACTTTAAAAAATAAGGAGTAGGTTCTCAATTCGGTTGTATATTTTTTTTATGTTTGTTCACGCATAACTTATTTTGTTATGAACCATTATGTACCGATAATTTAATAATTCTATTTGCGTTGGGTTCAGTATACCTCCAAGGTGGTCCCATTGTAATTCCTCCCTAAAAAATAAATACTTTGAAAGAGGATTTACTCTTTTTGATAAAAGTCGGTTATTTGGTATAGGCCCGTGTTTGACACCCACAATCTTACCTTCAGACGACGACTGACGACGTAGACAAAAAACAATAGGCGACTTGACTTAAAAAAAAAACTTAAAACAAATAAAACAATCAATATCTTTGGTATATTTTATTATTTCAAAGGATCTATGGAGTAACAGTGGCTTCCGACTGGAATCTACTCTCAGCAGTTTCACATAACTCGGTCATCTTCCTGACTAATGGAGTGACAAAGGTCCCCAGCCATTCATCCGCACTGCGAAGTCCTGTGATATCGTAGATATGTGATGATATATCGCTTTGAATAGCTGTAGTTTCTCTTAATAGCCTGAAAAAAAAAACTCTGTCCGTTACATACTTTCGAATAAGGATAAAAAATGCTCATACTTTTAGTATTGTTAGTTTAGACCACAATCCCACTGTTTGGACATAATTGTGGTAAATTATGTGGCCAAAGGTGGTAACGAAACCTAGGAAGGAACTGACTCCTAAGTGAAGAAAAATATTTATGTCGTTGATATGAATTAGTAAAAACGTAGGACCTAGAAAGCATCCCTGTGGAACTCCAAATTAATATTGTAAAATTGATATACTTTAGAAGTAACAGTAGAAGAGTTTTATAATGTAATGAAAAGGAAATAAGACTCACTGTCGCGCGGCAATAGCTATGCCTTCAACTTGTACTGGATTCGTATAATTGTGTGATATTTGCCAAGGATTTAGCCATGTCGTAACTCTGAAACAATGAACATTCGAACTTATAACGAATATATAAAAAGAAAAGGTGACTGACTGATCTATCAAATCAACGCACAGCTCTGGACGGATCGAGCTAAAATTTGGCATATACCTAGATAGCTTTTATTATATAGGTACGTAAGCATCCGCTGATAAAGTACTTTTCAAAAAATTCAACCCCAAAAAAAGGGGTAAAATAGGGGTAGGGGCAGATCGCGGGTGAAACCGCGTGGCGTTAAGTTAGTACTGCATAATATTATTTATGTTTATAATCTTCAGTTGTTGAGATTTTCGTGTATTATAAGTCCGCTTGTGGCTTATATATTTTTTTTATTGTATTTCAATTAGAGTTGCCGGACAATCGATAGTCTATCGATACTATCGCAATACTATCGAGGGATCCCACCTAAATTACTCATACTATTGATGGTAACTATCGATTGTTTTACGTCGATAATATCGATAGTTATATTTACCACAATGTTATCGATACTATCAGCCTCAGTTCTAGATACTATCTACACTATTATGTGCTATCGATAGTGAGTACGATTTGACGAGAGAAAACAATCGACTATCGATGAATCGATTTTTGTGCAATACTAATTTCAATTGCAATTAATTTCTACTCACAAATCTCCATGCATAAAGGCAAGACAGCGCCCCCTCAGTTCAACAAATGCATGAATACAGCGAGCCAACTCTTCGCCGGGCCACTCGTCTGATGGGAGAACTTCACTCACCACCATTTCTGAAAGCATATCACCCGATTCACTAAATGTATAACAAACGCGATGCGATAGGCTATAGGGAATACGCACGTTTTTTTTTTATCGCATTTCTTAACAAAATATGAAAATACCGTAAAAAATATGACAAAAGACGTCAAAGAAATACGGAAAATAATAAGCATTTTAAACTACTAATAAGGTAGAACAAAAATCCTTTACATACATTATTAACTTTATTTTATTTTTAACCCCCGACGGAAAAGAGGGGTGTTATAAGTTTGTAGTTCATCATACAAAAAAAACACAGAATCAAAATCGGTTCAGGAGCACCGATTTTGATTCTGTTTTTTTTTTATTTGATAGATGTCTTAATTGAGTGTTCTTAGAAATCATCATCATATCAGCCGAAAGACGTCCACTGCTGGACAAAGGCCTCCCCCAAGGATCTCCACGATGGCCGGTCGTGTGCTACCCGCATGCAGCGGTTTCCCGCGACCCTAACAAGATCGTCGGTCCACCTTGTGGGGGGCCTGCCCACGCTGCGTCTTCCGGTTCGTGGTCGCCACTCGAGAACCTTTCTGCCCCAGTGGCCGTCGGTTCTACGAGCGATGTGCCCCGCCCACTGCCACTTAAGTTTGGCAATTCTTTGGGCTATGTCGGTTACTTTGGTTCGCCTGGAGATCTCATTATTTCTGATCCGATCTCGCAGGGAAACTCCGAGCATATCCGTTTCAAGAAAACTCGCTCAGCTGTTTGAAGACCTCATTTCTAGTTTCGGGGTTGTTTAATTTTAGTTATTACTAGCTGAACCCCGCGGTTTCACCCGCGTTCCCGGGATAAAAAGTAGCCTACATGTTATTCCAGGGTATGATCGATCTATGTGCCAAGTTTCATCCAAATCCGTTCAGTAGTTTTTGCGTGAAAGAGCAACAAACATACATACATACAAACTTTCCCGTTTATTAAGTAGGATTAGTCGTTGTTATAGTGGCAACAGAAAAAGAGATTCCCATTCCCAGAGATTGGGTTCGATTCCCATCCATGACAAACATTTGTGTGCATGAACATGTCTGTTTGTCCTGAGTCTGGGTGTAATTATCTATATAAGTATGTATTTACAAAAAAAAAAGTAGTATATGTAGTATATCAGTTATCTGGTTTCCATAGTACAAGCTCTGCTTAGTTTGGGATCAGATAACCGTGTGTGAAGAATGTCCGAGGATATTTATTTATTTTATTTATATCATGAAAAGTAAAAGTTTTGTTACCCATTGGCACGTTGTCAGCTTTGGTCAAGAATCGGAGGCAGCTCGCCAAACTGGGCAGAGACACCGGCATCAGCTCGCACAGTGTCGCGTAGTGATCATATCTGTCAACAACATCCTGTAATATACAAGTTCGCGTTCGCTTAAAAAAGTAGTCCTTACATAATACGGAAGCCAAATAAATGAGGCCAAAAAATATCTATATAATAGTGAAAACCGTTTCAAAATCCGTTGCAAGGTGTAGAAGGAGTTAGTGGATAAACAGACAGACAGACAGACGCGGAGAGCAACTTCCTTTTATATTAAGGTGGAGGCGTCGGTTGGAGCGCGAAATTCAAATTTTATTACGGTAATAATATTTACTGATTAATAACAAAAGAAATCATCAACATATTCCTCCAAGGTATATTAGTAACATTTTCATGAAATAGTCGTATATGTCAGTAATATACCTTGGAGGAATATGTTGATGATTTCTTTTGTTATTAATCAGTAAATATACTACCATTCTTCTCGCAAATAGCATGTTGATAACTTACGACCTATAACTGAGCTGCAATTTACAAAAAACGTGATAAAATTTGAATTTCGCCCTCCAACCGACGCCTCCACCTTAAGTAGACTATATCATCACCGACCACGTTGGAATTGTTGTCAAACACAAGCCTATACGTAGTGAACCAAAAAAACAGCCAAGTGCGAGTTGAACTCGCGCACGAAGGGTTCCGAACGTTCTATAAAAATGGCAAAATAATCATGTTTGTTGTATGGGAGCCCCCTTAAATATTTATTTTATTCTGTTTTTAGTATTTGTTATTATAGCGGCAAGAGAAATACATAATCTGTGAAAATTTCAACCCTCTAACTATCACGGTGCATGAGTTACAGCCTGGTGACAGATGGACAGACAGACAACGGACGGGAGGAGTCTTAGTGATAGGGTCCCATTTCACCCTTTCGGTACGGAATCCTAAAAAATCGAGTACGAGTTGGACTCGTTCACGAAGGTTTCGTACCATCGTACATTATTTTTCATTATTTGTTGTTATAGCGGCAACAGAAATACATCATCTGTGAAAATTTCAACTGTCTACCTAATACGATTCATGCAAACACGAACGGACGGACAGCAGAGGCTTAGTAATAAGGTTCTATTGACAACCTTTGGGTAAGGAACCCTAAAAATTTAAAAAATATGAATATTGCTAAAAAAAAATATGAGATCGTTTTGCTCGTTCAATTATATAATTTCTGAGTGTCAGTTTTTTTGTTACCTAGACCAGCCGGTGAGAATGATTCCATCGAAGTTAATTCTGCGGCCATTGTTGCGGATCTCCCGCACCCACGCCTCTTGATTTCTCACATACCGACTCACTGGGGACACCATCTGTCAATACAATTCAAATTCAAATCAATTTCAACCATTGGACAAAGAGCTCCCCTAGCCGGACCTCCACAATGGCCGGTCTTACGCTACCCACATTTCTTATTGTTTTCTGGTTCAATTCTTTTATAATAAAAAAAACAATTTCATATTGTTTTTTTTTTTTTTTTTTTTTTTTTATATATATTGTAGATGTTTTAATTTTTGTTCCTATCTACTATCATTGTAGGTAACTATTTATTTCGACTGATCGCGGTCTGAAAAAGATTGGGAACCCCTGATTTAGTGAACAATTCATATAACCGATTGATGCTTGCACTAATAGGAAAGCTAATTTTTTTATTAGAGCTGTGCGTTGATAGATTAATCAGTCAGTCAATTAGGAAATAGGATACGACTATTAGTAGCAAAATTAGAAATAGTTTCGGAAGTAGGATAGTACATTAGATGGTTATCATACCTGACAGCTGCCGTTGGCTCCTTTGAATGCCGATCCCGCCCACACCTTGTTAAACAGCTGGCCATAATTAGTCCACAAGTTAGGATCTATCTGGAAGCACTCTATCGCGTTGTAGTGCCATATTACTGGCTCGACTAGTTCACCTAGTCGGTATGCTGGAACGATACATGTAATTACTAGCTTCCGCCCGCGGTTTCACTCGCGTGAATAATAGAAGCGTGATAAATAGTTGCCTATGTGTTTATCCAGGTTGTTACCTACCGCCATACCAAATTTAATCAAAATTAGTCCAGCCGTTTGAGCGTGAACTAACATACATACTCACGAACTTTCGGAATAATATAAAGCTACATTATCCCCTAAGGTTATAGGCTACTTTTTATCCCGGGAATGAGTGAAACCGCGGGGAACTGCTAGTAAATAAATAAAGTATGTACATAATTTACTCACACATAAGTGTTTCAAGGCTGATAGATCTCAGCATATCATCCCACATGAGTACAGTCAAATCTGGTTTCTTTTGCTTAAGAAATAAGGCTACATCTCGAATGTGGTCCAAGTAAAGCGAGGCAGTTTGGTGGCTGCTCAGAGCCGCCCTGTGTTGGCATTCTTTGCATATAGCCGTGTGCCAAACCTTAAAATAAAAAAAAAACAAATGAAAAGCGATTAACACACACACTTACTTTATTGGGTCACAGATTAAACTCTAACAGATAATTCACACAGGGAGTGTGAAGTATCTGTATCCCAAATATATACTAACTTTTCGCCACGCGGTTTCACCCGAGATACCCTATTTTACCCCCTTTAAAGTTAAATTTTCAAAAATCCTTTCGGCAAATAATCACGGATGTGTCAATAGACTGTATGTGTCTTATTATTGTTAAAGGTTATTTCGACGTTTCCTTACTCGTCAAATAGTATATACATAAACGTAAATACGATTTGCCATGTGTGGAGGCACCATTATAATTTATTATTATAATATGTCTCTGTATTTTGTAATTTTGTATCAAAACACTCAAATAAACTTTACCTCAGGGCTATATTAAAAAAAAACTATCTTCCCGGCCCTTCCCATTGTCTAAAATAAAAGCAGAAATGTATATTTCCTAAACATACCTCATCAGCGCCAATATGTATGTAAGCAGCATCAGGTTGTACAGCCAACGCTTGGGCCAACATTTCTCTAACCAACCCCCTGGCCTCAGTGTTGGAGGGGCAGAGTACTGCTGGCGAGCGAGGTGCCTCCCTCAGCCCGCGGAATGCAGGGTGCTTTAGGACAAACTCCATGTGCCCAATCGTTTGAATTAGTTGAATCTAAAATGTGTGTGTTCATATTAGATGCTGGCTTTAACTCTCTTAAACAAAGATCTATTTGGCTACCAAGTTGAGGGTCAAGTTGAAAATCTGTTGCCAAGCACCTATCAGTACATTGTTCCCACAGGCTGCACTTGAGAACCAGTTCCCGTCTAGGCTGTATGTACTATCGACAAAGTTGAAGCATGACCACCTTAAGGGTGTATTTTGTGTGCAGTGACCAGAAGCTACCTGTGTCTCACACAATACAACCAGACAATGCGCTTGTCATAAAATAGTAGATTGTCATTGTCAGTAAATAATCTAAACAAAAGATTTTACAAGAGACCGTTTTATTGTCAACTATGGACAGGGCAAACTATGATTACTGGCTGCAAGCGAAAAGGTCTCAAAACTGATCATACTTCAACTTTGTTGATGGTACATGTAGGCTTGTGCAGTGCATACCCAGTGGCATACCCACTTATCAATACTTTGTCTACCATAGTAGATCTTCCAGGTTGTCTTATGAATAAATTAAATATTATTTTATTGTCTACTAGCTGTTCCGCACAGTTTCACTCTCATTCCCGGCATAAAAAGTAACCTTCGGGAATAATGTAGCTTCCTATTAGTGAAAGATTTTTTCAAATCGGTTCAGTAGTTTCGGAGCCTATTCAAACAAACAAACAATCAAATCTTTCCTCTTTATAATATTAGTATAGATGAGTTTGCATGCTTGTTTGGATGGCCACACTAACATAGCACTTATGCAGTGCCGGATTAAGCAAGCACTGGGCCCGTAGCAAATTATACAATGGGGCACTTAGTTTTCAAGTATGTGGTAAAAAAAATGCAAGACTCAATATGTCTATTAGGTTACAATTTTCTAAAAAATTATGCTCAGGACGAGGTGTTTTTAATGGGGTCCAAAACAATTGCTACTTGGTTAATCCGGCATGGCACATATTTAATTTTAAGAGACAGGTATTCGGATTTTATCACTCACAGGTTCCAAACCATTTGCCTTTGCAAACTGCAGTATATACTTCACTTCTTTCCAATTGTACATGCCTTCTCCTCCACCACATTGACTCCCAACGTCCAACAAATCGGAACCATATGGGAATGTGTCTTCCCACTCTATAAGAATTCCCGTTCCACCCCATGATTTGATTGCTCTTAGAATCTATAAGAAATTTAGCTTTTGTTTATCCAATAAAGTCAATTAGGTATCAAAAAATCAAAACTATATTATAATGTTTTAAGGAGAAACTGGCAGCTAAATATTTGTCTGAGATTCGGAGTTAAAGGAACTTGTTTTTTAAATTCAGAAAAATTTTTAGTGTTGGAGCTACTGTTTGTTAAAATGTATAATTAATTTAAGCTTTGTTTGAATAGTGAAATGCTATGTCCGGCTTCTGTATACTAGTTACATACTTTTAGAGTTTTTAAACCATATTTAAACCTTACCTTTTCCAAATATTGCAGTTTCAACGGCGCACCTTTTAAATCCAAATGAACTATTCTAAAAAAACAAATACAATTTTTTTTTTTATTCGCCTTTATTATTTTAATCATAAAACATGATAAACTACAAACCGACCTCTTCATTATAATTTATTTACCAAATAATTGTTATTGTTATGAGTTTATATTTTGTCCGGTATTTTATTCCGTCACCAATGAGGATTTAATTTTCCATTTCCATCATTTTCCGTAGGTAGATAAAAAGTTCTCTGTGAATTTATTTATTCACTAGAGTCTGAGTCCTGTCTGACCAGCGAAACAAAATGTACTCTGTGCAGCGAAAGCAAGCGAAAGCTGACCACGAATTATCTTCTAAACTTTTAGTATGGCAATATTTTAGGACTGTCAAAATCACTTATAAATATTGTTTCCTTTTCTATATTAGGCCGTGCCAGAAAATTTGAGTGGTGAATTTATCGGTGAACTTTATTGCGCTGAAGTCAAAAAATGACTACGCTAGTTTCGTTTAGTGCTTTAACTTTTCCCCGTTTCAAACCACTTGTCAAGGAAAGGTTAAGACCATCAACAAGGCGAAGTCCATTAGGCAGGGTCAAAGCACGTCGAAGGATTTGTTGAATATTATTTTACTTCTAAGTACAATATTACATTATAAATATCAAATACTAATGTAGTAAGTGTCGCATCGCATAATATTTTTTGAAGCTATGTTTATCCAGGGTTAAAGCTCTTGATTTTTTAAAATTGCCGCCTATTTTCTTTGACAGCTTTCGTTGGTCATACTATATCACCTTCGTGAGTTTTATCGACACAGCACAGAACAATTTTACTCTAGCGAGGCCACCAAAGAGTGAGGCCACAGTCAACTGTCCGGTTGAGAGCCCTCTGCGCTCACCGAGTTGTCCGCGTAAGGGTGTTATAGCCACCTCTGGCTACCACCTTCATTCGTCCTTTAAAAAAAAAAAACCACAGTCAATATAATAAGTTACCTACCTGTGCTATTATTTATTCTGTGACCACTAGGTAACGTTAACGTTGTTTTGACGTTTTGTTGTTTTGACATCAAACAAATTATTTGATGCAAGTGCAACTTTATTTTATTTTATCAATGAGAAGAAAGAGTAAATATGAGTTGATTTGTTGATGGAATTTGCATATTTTTTTCGCGCTATTTATATTAAATCAAACCTAGTCACTAACATAACTTGATCAATTACATAACCTCATTGTAATATATTTCTGTCAGGATTTTTTTATTTCCTCACAAAGGTATGTAAGTATTTCTTAATAATATTGTTTAATGTATGTCTATAAATATACATAATAATATTATTATCGGAGATTAATTTGCTTTTCAAAATACAGTTCACTGTAGGTACTATAGTTTGATAAAATCTCTTTGTATTATCTCTGTAACTCTAGTAAAAAAAAAAACTCACTCGTCACAACATCTCATCGCGCATCGCTACCCGGCATGTCCGCCAAATAGCGCGCAAAACGCGGTTACTATCGTGATAAAAAGTATAGACCTTCAGGAATAATGTAGCTTCCTATTAGTGAAAGAATTTTTCAAATCGGACCAGTAACTCTGGAGATTAGCTCATTCAAACAAATAAACTCATCAGCTTTATACTAGTATAGATGTATATAGGGTACAGCCTACAGCTTACCTTGATATCTGTGTTTAACTTGAAGATGGAGGCTAAAAGTGATGCAACTGAAAGTTTCCTAGAACTTCTTAAAAATGAGGAGTTTTCGGAGAGTGATCAGGACAGCATCGAAGATGAGGAGTATACTGTGGAAACAGAGGCAATGCTGGATGATGTTAAAAGGGAAGATCTTTCAATGGATTATGAGGAAAAATTTGATCCGTGAGTATAATGCAAATCTAACACGTCTTTTCTAAATACTTTATTTGAAATTCAATCATACTATAAAAAAGCACAGCACCTCCATAATGGCAAAGCAGGACATAATACATTATTATTAATGGATCATATTTGATGACTGACTTTGATGTTGTTTGGTCATTAAAAGTACTCTTGTGATGATAAATGACTAAGCTTTTTTTTAAAAATTTGGTGTTATTTTTACAGAAGCATCATTGATAATGGCCATGAAGACTTTAAAGCCTCTCCCGAGTCAAGAGACAGGTGAGAATAGAATATTATTATCAAATGTATATTAATTAATAGAAGCGAAGAGTTCCGTACATGAATCATACTACGTACATGAGTTCCACATGTCCACATTACATCCTACTAATATTATAAATGCGGAAGTCTGTGAGTATAGAGTCTTTGCATCGATAAAAGCATCTCCTGAGTCGAGAGACAGGTGAGCACAGCATCTCATTATAGTATTTGTATGAAATGTATGACATCATATGATTGCAAACACCCTTAGTTTACAATCTATCTCGTGAGATTCTAAACCATCGATACATTATGAACTGTACCATACTGCTCACAAAACAACATATTAATTTTCGATAGTTCATAATATATCCATGTCAACCCGTTAAATTGTGAACGAACCTGAACATACCGACTGGGTTTCGATTTTATCACGCAAGTGAAACCGCTGTAAAAATTTTCTCAAAAGAAGAAAAATATGCTTCATGAAATTGATGTCAATTATGTTTATTTCTCAAATGTGCATTAGAATTTTATTTTTACAGTTTTTGGTATAAAAAATACTTGTACAGTTTTGTTTTAGGGCGCCTCCACTTTTTATTGAATCGTAAATCTAAACTTGCCCTTAAAAGCAAGGTTAGACTTTATACCACGTGTATCCGCCCCATCATGACCTATGCTAGTACTGTGTTCGCACATGCAGCTCCTGCACGGATCCATAGCCTTCAGGTGATTCAAAATCGCTTCATGCGCAAGGCCACGGGCGCCCCGTGGTACATGCGTAATGAAAATCTCCACATTGACTCAGGTCTCCCCACGATAAAACAATTTATAAAACGCACCTCACGCAAATTTTTCAATACCGCCGTTAATCACCGCAACCCTCTTATAGTGAAAGCCGCAACCTACACGCCCTCCCGTATATTCCGTATCCATAGCCCTCAGCGAGCCGGATGACCCTATTACATTAGCTCAGATCGAAGCTGACAAAGCTCTTAAAAGTACACAACACACTACACACAACCGATCACGCTACCGTCCTCGACGGCGAGGACCGCCGCGACGTCCCACTCAGTCTCGTCCCGTTCAAGCGGCCCGAGCTGCCTACAGTAATCCGACCGCCCCCAATTAGTCGTAACTCGTACCAAGTCCTCCCCCTCCCCCGGTAACGCCCTGAGCCGAGGTTTGTACCCGATTCGGGGGTGCCCTCAGGCGTTGTTACCTAAATATTACCCGGCTGAGAGCCCTCTGCGTTCGCCGATTTGTCCGGTAAGGTTGCTGCAGCCAACAGAGGCTACCAGCTTTAGTCCTTTAAAAAAAAAACTAATTATCTGTACGGAACCCTCAGTGTGCGAATCAGACTACCGCTTGTCTATTTTTTTTAGATCACCTCTACTTATTCCGAGACAAGATTACAGTCCTCACAGCAGTCCAACGCATAAGGGTGAAAGGTACCTATGATTTTGATGTTATGTTATTATTTTCCATCGTAACTATTAGGAGTGGAAATATCCTTATTATTATAAATGCGAAAGTTTGTGACTATGGATGGATGGATGTTTGTTTCTCTTTTACGCAAAAACTACTAAACGGATTTGGATGAAATTTGGAACACATATAGTTTACAACCACAGGATAAAAAGTATCCTATGTATCTACATAGGATACTTTTTATCCTGGGAAAACATATGATCCCTCCGGAACGCGGGTGAAACCGCGGTGCGGAATCTAGTTACTAATAAAAAAGTAATTTTGTGCTATTTTTTACAGAAGTTTCGTTGATCCTGGATATGGAGACTTGGTATCGATAAAAGCCTCTCCCGCGTCGAGAGACAGGTGAGAATAGTATGTCTTTATTTTTGTACGATCATGAGTTTTAGATTAGGTATTTTAACCATCCATTTGTTCTAGATCACCTCTACGTTCTCAGACACGATCATCCTACTACAGTCCTTTCAGCAGCCCAAGGCATAGGAATGACCAAAACGAAAGGTATCATTGGTTTTTGTCAGTAATGATATAGCCGAAGGTCAGCACACAAAGCCTAGAAGGGAAATGGCTCTTAGGTGCAGTTTTCGGAACACACTGGTAGGTGCTTGGGTACAGTATTTTTGTTGACCCCGCTGAGGGTAATAATATCAAGTTTGTTTAATATTTTTCACGGGACGACTCAGGGGGTGGGCTTCAGCTTAGCTCCCTCTGAATCGACTACTGGGTAGATATTACAAACTTTTATATTATTTCCTCACGATGTTTTTCTTCACCAAAAGCTCAAGATCATTGTAGGATTCGAATCCGCGACTTTTGTCACAGCATTCGACGTCACTGCAACGGAGGTATCATTGCTCTTTAATTTGATATTAATATATGTTACAATTTTACATCGCAACTACAAATGATTGTGATGTGGTTTTCTAAAATAAAGTTTTTTATGCGTTTCCGTACTTGATTACAAAGTGTCAATGCGGTAGTCTTTTGTATTCCAGGACATTTAGTAAATAGATTTTATACTTTTTTTTAAAGAATCGTGGCTTTTTGGGAGAAAGAAAATGCGGTAATGGCTCATGACCTTCAGGATGCTCAGCAGATCGACCCATCACATACGGCTAGGGATCGCCGTCGAGGCCAGCCTAGGACTCGAGGTACACGTCTTCGGGGTGGAATTAGGTGCAGGGGTCGTGAGACTGCCACGGATGTGGGTATAGAGAGTGAATGGCGGCGAGGTGATCGAATTCTTGAAGTTTGTCTGAACGATGAAGACGTTCCAACGGAACTGAGAGACATGGTAAATGATTTAGAGGCTAATCGACTTTTAAGGTCTGCGCAACGAGCGAAGAGACGCGAGAACGCCAGAGTGAAACACGAAGACGGCGATGATGATGAGTATTACGATGCCCAAAGTTTTATAGCTCATGAATTGTTTCCCGGAGACAACGCGGCATTAAATTTTCAGTGGTCACCAATGGCCACTTTCAGTGGTAAACGCGAGGAATTTGTATTGAAACAAACTGGTCCCACCACTGAAAGTTCATCGGCATATGAAGCATTTAGGATGTACTGGGATGATAAAATACTAAAGCACATCGTGACTGAAACGAATCGATATGCTGAACATTTGAAAACAAAATCGGAGCGTTTTGCCAGAGATTGGTACGACACCAACGTACATGAAATATTGATCCTCTTTACGTTTTGGATAATGCTTGGTATAATTCGAATGCCATCTATTAAGTCGTGTTTTTCTACGGGCCCCATTTTGAATGCCCCAATATATAGGACTTTAATGAACGAAAAACGGTATTGGATCTTAAATAGAGCTCTCCATTTTAATAATAATGATATGCGTAAACCTGACTCGTCTAAATTGTTCGGCCTCGGTCCGATACCTGAGCATCTTGACCAAAGGTTTAAAGAAGCTTATATACCCGAGCAAGACATAATAATAGATGATTCTTTGATATTATGGAAGGGCAAGTTGTCTTTTAGGCAGTATATGAAGTCAAAAGCGGCTCGATTTGGCTTTAAAACTTTCGAACTTTGTGAGGCGGCCACTGGCTATATGTGGTCGTTTTTTATATGCACAGGCAAAGATCTAGAAGTTCCGCGGTGTCGATTACCTAGTAGTATGAATGCGGTTGTTAAGCTTATAGGACCCTTGCTTAACAAAGGTTATAAGTTGTTCCTAGACAACTGGTTCACCTCGCCAATATTGGCGAGATTCCTAAAAAGAAATAAGACTGATTGTGTGGGCACTTTGCAAAAGAATACTCTTCATGTACCAGCCTTAATTCAGTTGGCTAATGTTCCGGAAGGACGATGTGTCGCGCGGCATTCCGGCGATATTGTTGTGATGGCTTACCACGATAAAAAACCTGTATATACAATTTCAACTTGTCACGGTGTAGAGTCCACCTATTTTGAATCTAAATTTGGCAGCCCATCACACTACAAACCTGCTATCATTGCAGATTACAATAAATACATGGAGAGAGATAAAGAAGACCAAATGTTAGAGCCTTATTTAATTGAAAGAAATGAGACGCGAAAGTGGTATAAAAAAATCTTTAAACGACTATTAAATGTTTCAATTTTCAACAGTCGTATTCTCCTTCATAAATCACACGATGATCCGATTGAGCAACAGGCTTTTCGACTAGAACTTGTAAAAGAAATTTTAGAGCGACATTTACAACACGTGCCGCGTCCTCCGCAAAGATTGACTGGTCATAGAAGCTCGGATTTACCTGAGCATCGCTTCGTTGGTGCACATTACATAGTACGTGCTAGCGTATCGGATAATGAACCTCGTACTAGACTGACTACTACCCATCATCGCAACTCTATAAATAGACGTAGTTGTATATGGTGTAAAATACGTAAATTTCGATACAGCAGAACAGTGTATGTCTGCGACCAGTGTGATGTGCCATTATGTTTAGATGGATGCTTTAAAAAATTTCATACTGTCCCCTAAAATGTATGGAGAATAAATGTCTGATGAGAAAAGCAATAGCTTGTCTATACAAGGTCTATGTATAGCCATGGGCATTCTGGCTCTAGCATATGATCTTAAGGCGATGCTAGATCAGTGGTGACGTCGAATGTTGAGACGAAGGGCGCAGATTCGAATCTTTCAAGCACCTACCGGTGTGTTACCTACTACAGGTGCACTTCAGAAGAGCCAGTTCTATTCTAGGCTTTGTGTGATTACCACCTTAGTGATAGATCACTTTGAGATTGTGGTCATACATATTTTTTCTTTAGTTCCAAAAACTAAAATAACGAAGATACAGTGCGTTAAAATTTCGCGCGACGTCACGTCTTAGTATACTTTTTACAGGGAGATGACGTCACAAGCCCCCACTCCTGAACTTTGATGCGAATATTTATTTTTTTATTTGATAAAATAAAAAATACGTATCCAATGTTTCTTGATAACCTAACTGACGGACTAAACAGAATTAATAATTTTTTACCCAGTCAACATCCATATTATAGGAAGAACAACTCTTAAATTTGCCCTTCCATAATGTCTCTTGGCTAAGCGTAATAATCTACTAACGTCTGTGCGGCATAACTTTGCGTCAATTAAATCTGCTTAGCGTAATTTAGATTGCATTTATTAGTTCTATACGATAGTTTGAATGATGATGGAATGAGAGAAAAATTGGAAAAAAAAACGTGTGGCACTCGGAGACTGCCGCGGTAAAGCTATTGCATAGCTGTTTTTATCAACTTATGCAATTATAATTATTTATGCAGTATTTTTTTTCCTTTGTTTTTCAAGTTACACTTTTTGAGCGTGGTCCGATACAACCATATGCCACCTAGAGACGAGTTGCTAAACTAAAGAGACAAGCGTGATATTTCAAAAAGTCATTAAAAGCTCTGCTATTCATCGATAGATGGCAAAACTAAAAAGTATCACCGCGGTGCCGGTCGGAGTGGGGGGTGTTAGGTTAATTTCTGGATTCGGTCTCCACGCTCAAGGCCCGCGATAGAAGCTATGCAATAGTTTGAAAACAAAATCCTATCCAATTAATTTTATAAATGTGAAAGTTTGTATGGATGAAGATGGATGTGCAGATATTTGTTACTCTTTCACGCAAAAACGACTGAATGTATTTTAATGAAACTTGGCAGAAGATAGACCATCATATCCTAGAATAACATATTATAGGTTACTTTTTCTACCGGTAAAACAAGATGCCTTGGGAACGCGGGTGAAACCTCCGGGTGGAAGTTATTTTTATATTGTTATACTGTAACTATGTTATGATATTTTTCTAAAGCATAAGTTTGTTATTCCACGATGTTTTTGAATTATTTTTAAGTATTAGGCACTGAGGTATATTACTACGTATAGAGAAGACGCCACACTATGTTCCGTTCAAATGCAGCCATCTGGCCGCACTTCACTTAGTTGACGCGTAAGCGCTATGAAAATTACGGCGCTTTCTACTTTTTGGTCGCGAAAAAACTACATCTTAAAAACGTTCTAGCGCTACGAATTTAAACAGTCTGGTTAGACGACTAATTATTGTTTCAGCGCTGCAGCAAATATTAACAAAATACATTTGATAGCATGACATTTGATTTGGATAGCTTCTCTACACGTATTAATATACCTCAGTGGTATTAGGTAATTAATGTATGGCCAAATATTGAAACGTCACTTGCATATATGTTGTGCTCATGACGTTATTATGACAGTTCGATTTTATAGGATAGGAGCTTCTGAAGTATTTAAGACTCTCCTAAGTTTAGTCTGAGTGGTGTTTCAGTATTTTGGTTCATAATGTGATAATTAGTTAGTATTTAATTAGGAGTTATATGTGTGGCGCTTCCTGGCAGAGCCACCATCACGGATCTGAATTCCAAGTCTGACGCTATTTTGTCCTAGAATATCAGATTTTGTCGCGTCCTGGTTCAAAAGTTATAAGCGTTTTTAGGCCTATCTCAAGGACTACAGCACTTAGCGAAGATCTCTTTGCTTCCAGATTTTATCCCTAATTTGTAAAATTTTGCCCTCGAGTGATGGTGGCTCTGCCAGGAAGTGCCATACGAGTTATACACCAATGTATTACTGGTTTTACAGTGAAGATTAAACAAAAATTACATAAAACCTATTTTTATTCTATACCTACCAATTTTTAATCCATTGCTAACAATACACATTGCTAGAAAAAAAAAACAATGTGAGTCATCTAAAAGCTGAAGTTTGTTTAAACGCGCTAATATCTGGAGTTACTTGTCTGATTTGAAAAATTCTTTCACTATAGGAAGCTACATTATCCCCAAAGGTTATAGGCTAATGCACTTAATAATGGCCCGCGAAATTAAAATGTTATAAAGTTTTTTGATAATTTCTGCTCAGTAATAGGTCGTATGTTTGTCAAAATATGATTCGCGACAGGAATGGTAGTTTATTTAGACTTACGTACTGATAATAAAAGAAATCATCAACATACCTATTTTTCCAAGATATATTTCAGGAAAAAGTCACGTTTTCATGAAATAGTTTTATTTCCCTGATTTAGATTTCCCAGGCTTAGATTGATTGATTGACGAATCCTTACGTCTATTTGTCCTACACATACTTTAATTTATAGTAGTTTAATTCAATTGTTTTGATTAAAATTGAAACAAACAACCCTGAATTTTCATTCCGACTCGATCCGTCGTACTGCACGGACGTACCCTTGCGCTCCGTGCGCTACCCGTATCGTTTCCGCGAATTTATCGCTCGATTTGTTACCTGGCTTTGGCTCGGTCCCTTATCTGGCATTTTTCGTCGAAAGACACCTGCGCTATTGTTTTCGTGGTAATTTACCTGGGTATCTACCACGATAACATTCCATTGTTTCTGACACCGTCATCAAACTTGCGAAATCCACGCTTTTAGTGGTGAACTAACGGATACCTAACGGTGACAACGAAGTTAGTTAGAGCGTGCCCCGGGCGCTCACGGTTTCCCTTCTGGAAAACGTACACCCGGACGGGACTGGATCAGTCGGCCTTGGGGGCTTCCCTAGTCGACCCCAGTTAGCGCTAGGCAGGGACGTAGGAACCCACTGCACAATAAGACTGACAGTGGGAACACAAGCTTAGGGCACACCCTAGGGCCTACACACCTCCCAACCTATACCCGGTTGGGAGAGATTCTACACACCTCCGGGCCTACCCACCCGGGGCGAATAGATAGGTTTTAGCTAGGGCGATTGCCTGAAGTTTCTTGTGACTTCTTCTCTCAGGAACGCCACGCGAACGAAGTCACAATAGTGTCGTCTTAGATTAGCTCCCCGGCCGCAAGGCCCGGCTGGCCACCATGGCCAGCCAACCTCCAACTCTGTCCATAGAGGACATCCTTTTAGATGAGGAGGTACTTCGGTACCTCCAAGCCAAATTCCCGGGACACCAGATCCCCACCCCATCCCAAAGCCGTCCCTCTTCCCGCGCTGATTCAGAGATGTCGACCCAGTCCATCTCCGAGTCAGTCGCTGAACCCATACCCCCTACCCAATCGTCTGAGGAGGACGATAGCTACCAGCTCGTCCCTGGCCTGGTCGTAAGCGAGGTCGCAAGGCCCGCAAGGCGGCCGCCAAGGCGGCTAAGGTGACTTCCCCCCCGGAGGATTACCCGGTGACCCCTCCCTCCCCAGACTGCTTTCCATCCACGAATCCTGCCCCCACCCCAATCTCCACCCAGTGCGTTGCCGCCAGGGAAGGCACCTCCTCCCCTCCCCCACTCATGGATACCCCAGTATCGGCTCCTCCTATGGAGGTAGCGCCTACCCTTTCTGCTGCCCAAGTTCCTAAAAAGAAGGATGTACCCCCGCCCCTTTTCATTCAAGATAAGGGCAAATGGCCCGATGTGTCATCCTGGTGTAATGTGCCCGGAGCACACATCAATTTCACCAATGCCCACCCCACTGAGCAAAAGATATTTAAGATCAGCCACGTATGTCACCTGTCCGGTATCTCATTTGAGAAACCCCACAAGGGAGTGTACCCCTCCCAATGTCACAATTGCCAGTTGTACGGCCACACCGCCCGCAATTGCTTTGCCCCCCCCCCAGATGCGTCAAGTGTCTTAAGCCCCATTCCACTATTGAGTGCGATAGGCCGAAAGACAAGGCCCTGTGTACTGAGGAGCCTGGTTGCGTTCTCTGTAACCAACTCGGCCATCCCGCTAATTACCGCGGGTGCCCGAAAGCCCCTCGTCCCTCCCGCAAATCAAGTAACTCGGGCCCTCCGCGCAACTCTCGCACATCGCGCAACTCAACGCGCACTGCCCCTCTCACTGACCCCTCCCAGACTGTCCTAGCCCCACAAAGATCCTCACCCTGGAAACTTGTCAACTATGACAAGGACTTTCCAGCTTTAAGTAGTGCACCTTCAGTGCCTCAAACTCCAGCAGCCAATCCCCCAACTGTCCCACCCTCTAAATCCATCCCCGCACCCACGCAACCTCTCCTTCTCTCTCCCCCACCCAAACGTTCCCCGACAACATCCAATAACCGTCGCGCAAACACACCCAAACTACCACTGATCGAAGACCCGGACTTCGCTCTAGTGGAGCGCTTCGCTGAGGCAATAAACCTCGACGAAATTAGGGACCTCGCGACCCAGATCAGAGCGAATGAGGGCAACGGTCGTGCCCTCGCTTCCATCGCGATGCGCTTCCAAAGCATCGTGACAGTCCTTTCCAACTTCCGCGTAAAACCTTAATGGATAATACAACCGTAACGTGCAGAATTAAACCCCGATCCCTCAAAGTAGGATTCTATAATGCAAATGGCATTAAAGGTCAACGCGATGATATCGCAGAGTTCCTGCGAAACCATCAACTTGACGTCCTTCTAATACAAGAGACTTTCCTCAAACCTTCTCATAGGGACCCTAAAATTGCAATGATCGCAATGATAGGATTGACTCTGCCCTAGGAGGCACCCTTATCTATTACAAAAGGTCCTTGTACTGCTCCCCCATGGATCCGCCTCCCTCCCTCCAGTGCATTGAAGCATCGGTTTGTAGGCTTGGCATGACAGGACACCAACCTATAATTATAGTATCAGCATATATATCTCACTTCCGCAATGATTCACCACTCAAAACGGATCTAGAGTCTATTTTCGCGCTAGGTAACGAATTTTGTCCGGTAAGGTTGGAGCAGCCATCAGAGGCTACCAACTTTAGTCCTTTCAAAAAAAAAAAAAAGCAAACAGTAGCAGATAACTGATATTCTACTGAAAAACTTTTTTTTTTTCTTTTGGATAATTAAACACATTACATAGTTAAAGAGTTTATTTTACTACCTCAATAATGTAGGTACAATAATAATATTATAATTAATTTTAATGATTACAAAATATTTATTTACTATTTAATTAAGTAGATTCGTCAAACTTATTAGTCTAAAATACTTTGAAAAAATCCTAGTACAAAAATAAATTCAAATTTTACACAGACCAGGGTTTTATTATGGGCTTCTAATTAAGTTCAACATATTTTTAGCGTTCCGTACATCCCATGAAAACGGATCCCTTATACGATCACTCTCGTGTCTGTCTCCGAAATAATTAATAACAAAAAATCCTGGGACATTCTTCTCACACGGCTTTCTGCAACGCTTACGCAGAGCTTGTATTATGGAAACCAGATAACTGATAATAAAAATGTACGCTCTAGTTAAAAAAATATCCTGCATAGAGTCCTGAATATCCTGCCAATCACAAACGAGATTTTTTATAATTTTAAAACATAATATACAAAATTTGAGCATTCTGCCTCCCCCATGCCTCCCTTATATCCTAACTAAAATTTTGAAAAAAAAAAAATAGAGCATATCGGGCCTCATTGAGGTAAAAATAATAAGTCTTAGGTACGTTCTCATGGAAAACAGAATGGCACGGAACCCTCTCCACACGAGTTCAGCTCGCACTTGACAAGTTCTTAAATTAATTTGGTTCTGTCTCATACTAAACGTTCTTGATCACATTAACCCAGTTTTATTTTATTATAGTTAAATACTAATTTGAAAGAGTTAGTTACTTAGTAAGATATAGCTTAAATATTTTTTTTTCAGGATTATCTTGTTTCTAAATCATAGTAAAAAAAACTACTACAAAAGGATGAAATTGCAATTTATATGTAGTATAATAATAAACAGTAAACACACATTGATTTACATCCTATTGAATTAATTATTGTAACTAAATAATTTAACGAAAAACACCCATACAAAAGTACATAAAATTCGGCACAAAGCTCCAGTTCATTACAATGTTAGTTTCTCACCAAAACAGCAAATACAATTTTTACATACACTAGTTCTGCCTTTTTACTATCACAGGCTAATACCGTATAGTATGACACAACTTAGATGAAGCATCGGCAAAATTCGTAAAATCGATTGTTCCCGAAAAGAGTGCTCCTATAACATTACCTACTCCTGTGTTAAAAAATGATCGGCGAAAATGAACTTGTTGAACGTTGAATGACGCGATAATGAATGATTTTTATTAGTTGTGTAAATCGGAAGTGAAATGTAGGTACGACAACGATTTGCCGATGCTACATCTAAGTTGTGGCATACTGTACTTGCAATTCTAAGTTACTATTTAAAATAGAATTCTGTAGTTATTTAAATTAATTATAATTGATATTATAATATTAGTTATTATAAGAACCCATTTGCACTAATTCATAACTTAGGAGATCCTACTAGGTACATGTCAAATTAACATTTAAATAAACATCTGTCAGTTTGACGCACGTTAGAAGTACGTTTTAACTTAGATGTGTCATATAATTCAGTAGAAACGGATAAAATAACTTATTAGAGTACTTACCTTATTACAGGAAGTTTTTTTTTGCATGCTCGAAATTTTCAGGGATTTTAGTAACCCTGAAATCACGAAAAAAAATAACTTTTCATACAAAACATCTATCTTGTTCGGTCAAAATGTATGAAAAGTTTGATTTCTTTTTATACCATAATCCTTAAAAATTTCGAGCATGCAAAAACATCTTCCTATATATCTGTATTTTTTTTCATTTGAACAGTATTAAAGTGATAATCATTTATCATTCAGTTCAATAACAATTCGTATTTAACAATTCTCAAACATTTGGTAATTCAAATTCCAAGCAATATGCTGACCTCACTATGGTCCCTAAACGACTAAAACACTCGCATTTAACAAAATATCTTATAAGCTTGCGAACGATTAAAATAATGCTGATGCTTAAAATTCTATACTAGTTTGGATCGTACACTATTTTCTCCTTTAAAAATAACTAACAGTGTTGCCCACTGACAGAATAGTACTAGCAGAAAGCTCACTCCCTAAGGCCGTGCGCTGCGTTACGCGGACGCCCGCGCGGGTCCATACAAAAGTGCTCCGTCGCGGCCCCCGCTTGACGCAGTTTCAGCCCTAATTAGGTACTTAATTAAACATATAAACAACCGTCTCTTTCGATCGCATAACTTCTTTCTTTTCTTTCGATCGGTAGCGTATGAATCAATTCTTAATGGGCGATAATAATTTTAATGCCCGGATCTGGTTCACCAGCGGCGTCCTTTGCTAATGGTGCATTTCCACAAATCCTAAAGTTCTTTGTGCAGGGGATCACACCAACTAGAAGTCCAGAGACTATCACCCATATACCAGCTATATAAAACGCTGCGTCCCACTGTCCTGTTGAATCCTTGAGAGCACCTGAAATTGAAAAGACCTTTTTATAGTCTTACCATGTGATATTTTAAATATTTGTTTGTTTTTCACCATAATCTCAACGTGGTTAGTGATGATGTGGTCGATTATAGTAATCAACACATAAAGTCTAGAAGGGAACTGGTGCAGCTGTCGGAACACCTGAAGGTGCTTGAGGCTTGTTACTCGGTCACGCTTCGACGGTTAAACGGATTTTGATGAAACTTAGCACATAAAGATATATCGGGACTGTCGTTATTGAAGCCTCTGTCCCGACATGTATTAAAATGTCCCGATAATCTGGTCCCTCGCAAGCCCCGCTGCCAACCGCGCGCATACGCATGTAACGGATTTGTACATTCTTTTTTTTTATCCCGGGAGAACATGAAGAATACTAAGACTGAAAGACCTAGTTTATTTACTAGGAGAATTTCTTGAGAACGCAGCGTTTGTTTAGGTTTCCCCATAAACCTAAGAGAAGATTTTTTACTATTTTAGACAACTACTGCGTCTAGAATATTGAAGAAAATATAGTGATTATTGCATTCAACGCGATTACTTTTATGTTCCCAACAAGTAAACAGAGGTTAATCGTTAACAAGTTTACAACTATAGAACCATAGCAACGTTCGCATGTGTACGATTGTTACCACAACTCGTAGCCAGTCGCGATAAGCATTTATCAGTTCCTCATACCCTCGCACATGTAACTATTGCACGTTTAGTTTTATTGTTTTCAGACAAGTTACTGTATTTACTATTTACTTAGTTATTGAAAGATTTTAAATAAGACATGAGAGATAGTTCCCCTCTAGGCTTTGGTGATTTCCAACACCGACCACATCACAGACCACTGTGAGATTGTGGTCAAAGACTATTGAAAAAGGAGATAAATTATTTAAATCTGTCTAATCAGTCTACGCTATAGTAATTTTCGGGAACTGACTAATAAAGATAAACGCTTAAATTCACGTTGAAAGAATCAAACAAATTCGACAGGAATACATTTAAAATGTTATTTTCTTAAGTTTTTTTTTTGTTGGAAAGATCAGAATCGGTATCACGACCCCACACATTCTTAGTCCAAAATCTTAAAATATAGTAAGTACTCTATCTTTGACATATTATTCCCTATGCTAAAAAGAGATAAGCATAGGAGACAAGGACAGTGCTGCTAATTTCAAGTAAAGACTTACCAGCCATTGGCGGCCCGATGAGATGTCCAATTCCCTGACTCAACAGCACCAAACCATAAGCCATTGTAAAGCGCTCCAGCGCTATTAATTCCACAAGAATACTAGGAGTATAAGAATATGAGCTCGAGAACATCAAGCCGAACATGACAGCGTTTAAAGCTAAAATGTAGAAGCTGTACGGTGCTTTAGGGTCCATGATTCTGATCAGGACTGGGAACATGATGATTGTGACGCCGCAGAGTATGAGGCAGATGGCGTATGTCTTTGTGACGTTCACCCAGGGAAGGTCACCCATCCAGCCCAATCCAACCTGCAGCAAAAGTAATTTTTTGTAGAGTCAGATCTTAAGAAACTCCCGAACTCACTAGAAAATTGGTGATAATTTTCAAACGGCTGAGCGGATTTACTTGAGACAGCTAAGAATACTAGATTAGAGCTAAAGCTAAATTAAAATAGGTCCATTCGTTCAGGAATGAGGCCACAGCCCGTTATTGCTGCTTTTGTTATTGTAACATCAAAGCTGTAAGGCCATTGTCATTGGCTATATTTGAGTTCGATATAAATGCTTTTCATACGATAGCACTGGCCCTTCAGTGGCTTCGGCATTCGTTGAAATAATAACAAATTCTCCGGCGTAGAGGTTCTAACAGAAGGACTGCCTACTGATGAGGACTACCTACATTACGTATTCCAGAAAATACTCGAAAAAAAGATAAAATTCAGGCTAGCGATCAATAAGTCTTTTCTTGGGAACTGCATTCGCTTTTATAATAAAATCCCATATGAAGTAACTAAGATGTCTTATAATAAATTCAAAGAGCATGTTAAACATAAGTTGATCGACAAGGCCTACTATAAGGTGGCTCATTACATAGAAGACAAGAATACATGGTTGTAGTAGCTTCTCTCTGCACTTGCAGCCCCCTATGACCAAGTGATAATTGTTTGAAGTTTGACAAAAACTGTACTTACCTACATAAATAAAAAAAAAAAAAAAAGATCCACAAAAAAAAACGCCTTGCTGAGTTTCTTGCCGGAGTCTTCTCAGTTCAAGTGTATTCCTAACCGGTAGTAGAGTCTATTGTAAAACTGTAACTGTTCACGTTCATAAGTGCCTTATTAGGGCCTAAACTGAATAAATTAGTTTTTGATTTTGATTTTGAGAAAAGTGAAAATTATAGGTACTTACGATGCCAATAATAGTTGCAACTCCGAAAACACTCAGCATCCAAGAACCGTGAGTTTCAGAGTATCCACACATAGACATAAAGTTAGAGATGTAGAAGTAGGGGACGATGAACCAAATGAAGAGCACCAGTGTCGACAGATTCATCATCAGGAAGTGGAACTCGGTGAACATGTTGAAATCAAAAGTCTTGTTTAACATACTCAAGACGCGTCTCCCACATGTCTGCAAAACGAAATATAAAAAAATCCTATATATAAACTTGCTCATAAATCATTAGGCTGTCGAAAGCAGACATACTATTTCAAGAAATCCAGACATATAATAATAAACATTGTAATCTGGACTGAAATAAATATTTATATTCTCTGATTGGTCGGTCTCTGAGTCAAATAAAGTGTTGCAAACACTTTATTTGACTCATTTAAGTTCAAGTATGTGAATCAATATAATTTTTAATAAACTATTTAAAATCCACTAAAAAAGCTGTTTGTTTACCACCCGTCATGTTCGACCAATCAGCGCGCAAGGAATGTTCCGTCGCACTCAAGTATTATGCCAGTTCATATTTCTACGGTTTGACATAGTCCAACAATGTCAATCGTGCCGGAGATTAGCACGCCACATTGCAAGCAACATGGTACAGTTCATAATGCATCGACAGTCTACATTCTCGTGGGATAGTTCACAAACCAACGGCGTTCAAAATCATACGGTGACATATCTATCTTATAAAAATATACTAATATAATTTACGAGGATAATGAAGATTCCTGTTAGCAAAGAATAAATAATATACTATGAAGCAATTTTTCGAATCCGACTGGTAGATCCAGAGATTAGCGCGTTCAAACTAACAAACTCTTCAGCTTTATTAGTATATATAGATCCAGAGATTAGCGCGTTCAAACTAATAAACTCTTCAGCTTTATTAGTATATACTAGCTGTTCCCCGCGGCTTCACTCGCGTTCCCGGGATAAAAAGTTGCAGATATCATCAAAGGATCGTAGCGTGATGTTATATAGCCTAAAACCTTCCTTAATAATTGGGCTTTCAATTGCAAAAAGATTTTTCTAAATCCGACTGGTAGATCCAGAGATTAGCGCGTTCAAACAAACAAACTCTTCAGCTTTATTATTAGGATAGATATAGATAACGTTACCTTTTCCTCCTGGTCTTCCATTGACCACATAGAATTTCTATAAATATCTGGACAAGACGACGCTCTTAGTTTATACTTGGCAATGTTCATCATAGCTCCACGGTGCATGATTGAATTACGATGAACTCTTATATCCCTCAAATAATGGTGATCAGTTTGAAAATGTCTAGAGATCCAATCCTGTCTCGGAGCAATAATAGCTGTTTTATTCTCCGGAATCGGTTGAAGCAGCTTCTCCCTAACTATATCCAGTTTCGATTGGTAATCTGACTTCTTTTTCTTACTTAATTTGAGTTTCATTGACATCGTGATGTTTTTTTTCTTTGACGCTTCAGCCGAAGTTTCCACTGGGAGATGCTGTTCTGAGTTACATTTTAATGCTAACAGTGAAGGATAGTTCTGTAAAACTATATTGTAGAGACGCTTGTTCGATGATAGTTGGTCTAATACTTCTGCTGGTACCTGAAAAATTAAGAAAATGTTAGTTACATTAGCTCTACGCTCATTAAAACTTTCACAAATAAAAAGAGTCATACAGGTGTTGTAAAAATACCTTCTCGCTTTGCCTCAAAAACGTTGGCAGATTAATAACTGAGCTAACTTTTTGTTGTGACAAATTTTCTGCATTCCTCTTCGTAGTTGCTTCTAAATTCTCAGCTTGAGCTATAGAAGCTACTAATGCCGTCAGAATATACTCTGGTGTTTCACCACTCTTCATTAAACACTTCAGCTCTTCAACACCGGGATACACAGATTCACCGCCACCAGACTTTGCCGATATGGACATTGAACTGTTAGCCCTTTTTGCTTTACTCAAACGCCTTGCCTTTTGATGTTCCAATACCAACCATTCAGGGTCTCTCATAAGTGCTCCACACACGCAGACATTAAGAACAGTGCCAGCCAAGAGTAGCAGGGCACCTCTCCATCCAAATTCTTCTAATAAATACTTTGTCAAGGGTGAATAAATAAAAGTACCGAAGCCAACTCCACAAGATCCCAGACCGACAGCCAAATTTCTGCGCTTCTCAAACCAGTAGGCGATTGATACAACAGCAGTGACGTACAACAGCCCTGTTCCTAATCCAGCCATTAACCCATAGGTAACGTACAGGCCTTCCACGGAGTTACTGTACGAGGCAGCAACAAAACCAATCGTAGAAGCTACACCTCCTAATATTGTCATATATTTGCATCCGTAGCGGTCAACCAGAGCGCTCATGATGGGCCCAGCTATAAGTGGAACTGCGATAAACAAGCTTCCAATGAAAGAAGTTTTCGCTTCACTTGACCCAAAATAAATGACAAATTTGTCATGCATCAATCCATATGAGAAGGCTAATCCGTCAGCGACGGTAGCGATGAGGAATGAAGCAGCAACCACTACCCAACCCCAACCACCGTCAGGAATCTGAGGTTCAGGGTCCTGAGACGGTTTACTTGAACAGATACTGTCGCCATCTCCGAGACCGAAGAATTTGACACCTTCATTCGTCGACGTTGTATCATCATCATTTTTATAACATACTGCAAGACTATCAGTATTCTTTGCATTATTACATTTCGTTTTCATAGAATTAACAGTATCAAGGTCATTCTTAGGCTTTTCTTCGTGTTTCTCGTCATCATCCACAGCGTCTACATACTTGAAATCATTTTTCTTGCTGAGGAGTGGAGACGTAGTCTTCTCCTCTTTACACGGTACTTCTTGGTCATACTTAATCGGCTTCTCTTTACCTGGTATTCCATTAGCGTAGGCTCTTTGCGAGTCCATTTAGTCTCTATTCAGAGCTTTTAAGTACGGAGCTAAGTACGTACTCGGTCTTTCTCTTATTCTGTCCTCTAACGGACTTTTTGAAAACTACCAAAATTGGATTGAGAATCCAATGGGGTGATTCTTCTACGTTGAAGAAATGGTTAATTCTCTTGACCAGTGTCTTAATCTGGGATCTCTGGCGGAGTAGCGACAGGGGCTCTTTGATATACAAAGCTTGAGGGCGCAAAGATTGCTTATCGATGACATCAAGGACCGGCTAGTCCTCGATTTCACACTGTTGAAAAATACACTTTCTATGTTCTCACGCGTTCGACTCCTAAACGTTGTGTGCCGTCTTGACATGAAGAATTAAAGTTTTGAAAAATATCCTATTAGCAACATTTCAGTTTCGCACGAACACAGGTTGAAATCTGAAACAAAAGAGAAACATATCATTATTTATTAATGTCAAACACTGTATTTTAAATGTTCGAGCCTTATTCTATTTTTTTAGTCTACTATGTACCCATATTGAGATATTTCTCCTGAAAATGTTACTCATGTTTTGCAAGTAATTTTTTTTTATAATGCCTAATAAGAAACATTCATCATTCAAGTGTCAAGAACAAAGTTATAAGTCCATCGGATAAACGATGCGCATGCGCATGGAAAACTAATGTTACATTTTTACATTATTTATTTCCTTTATTATTAATACAAAATGTTGTACAGAAACTTTTCCGTTAACTCCACTTACTTCACAAGTGCAACAGCAAACATTGTGATAACATGAAAATGTGTCAAATGCACTATGTATATTAATGAACCTGAAGGTACCTACATTGATCCAATCTGCTTCTACAATACCAATCTAAATTGACACACAATTCTAGACTATATTACAGTGTTTTAATGTCTGTATTTCATTTGCAGTGTTTAATTAAGCATTGTCAATGGGAAAAAAAGCGGAAAGCAGAATGATTATTTTTTTCGCATATTAGTTTTTATTCAATTCAAATGAAATATCGGTCAATATTATTAAATCTAATAAATTAAGTTTTATTCATAATGTATTGAGTACCTAATTATCTATATTCTAAAACTTGCTTTGCAACTGATAAATAAATTAAGTAGATACCAAAGTAAAAAAAAAAGAATAATTCTAAATTTTAATTCGAAATACCTACCATTTTACACAAGACTTTATCGTTATTTTTTGTCGTGAAATATTTATTAATTACTTTCTATATCCATTTGACTTGCATTTGATTTGGCTGCACTTATTGGCTAATTATTTTTTTGGTGTACTTAGGTAATTACTTGTTGTAGGTAAGGACAAAGTTTTTGCTTTCATGCAATCTTTTGGAAAATCTATCGGGCATTCATTTAGATTTGGGCACGACCGAACAGCTGGAAGGTAATAAAAACCTCAAAATTACGTCTAACACGTTACGAAAACTCGTATTCAGCCAAATACATTACTGTAATACGAAAAGACATAAACTAGGTATCTACATTTTATGTTCAATACAATGTGAGACACACCTCACTAATACATTACTAACAGTAACCTTCGAAAAGGGAAATAAAACGTCTGGCGATCACACTAAATTGCTTGAATATAAATCCCGGCTTCTATCTATTATTATAAGAACGCCTTTGGACGAATTGTAGTTTCATACATACAAAAATTAAAATTTTCCCCCGAATTTACTTGAAAAGAGGTATTATCTTCGAATGGCTCTCGCTCTCGATTAAGACACCTTTCAAACAAAACAAAAAAGGGAATCCAAATCAGTTTTTCGTCGGGGGTTAATAACGCTAGGCGCTTGAGAATGGTTTTACGTGGTAGAGCAAAGCGCTTTTCGCCATAAAAAGCACTTCAACTAGAGAAGTAGGTACCTCGATCTTACAGAGTAAAGCAGTCATGTTCCTGCGCGTGAGCACTCCCCAGAGTTCATTAGAGCAGGGGGCAGGGTCGGTATCGCGTGAGTTGTTACAATCGTCTTTAGACTACGGTAACAAGCAGCTTATTATGCTAGTTTGTGGAATTTGTAGTAATATCCAACCGGACGGATACTACGGTGCTCTCTACCACCGCATGTCAATTGCGCACATCATGGTCTCAAAGAAACTGGGTCAATCAACTTAAAATATCAAACACGTTAATAGGAAAGTCGTTTACTACCGCTCCAGTTCTTGACGATTATCATCAAACAGAATTACCTCGAAAAGGTAAACTGTCAGAGAGACTACGGCCTTGCGCAATAAACTGTCATACCAAAATCCGGTGATAACCGGATATGTACGGTTTGAAAGCATAACAAAGTTGGTCCTTCGACCGGATTGGATGCGTTTATCGAATTTATAATACAAAAGTTGTTTTTGAAAAGTAAGACAATCAAATCGCTCGTAAAACCGATGGCCGCTAGGGCAAAGGTTCTCGAATGGCGATCATGAACTGGAAGACGCAGCATGGGCAGGCCCCCTACGAGGTAGACCGACGATCTTGTGAGGGTCGCGGGAAACCGCTGGATGCGGGTAGCGCTAGACCGGTCACCGAGATCCTTGGGGAAGGCCTTTATCTAGCAGTGGACGTCTTGAAAGATGATGATGAATCAAAGTGGTGTTCCTAGAGGCTTTTAGTTATGACGCGTCCTGGTGTGAAGGCTAATGAAGGCTAATGAAGTTTAATAAATGTTTATCACCTTAGTGGATTATAAGTAGATACTATAGGTAGTAATAGGTACACGATGTTTGGATGATTTATGATAAAAGGTCATTGATTCTACAGCTGTTTTGAAAATATTTTTTCTTCTGTCTGAGACAAGTAAAAATTAATACTGTTTACTTTTGCTGCAGACGTTTTTTTTGGTTTTTATGAAATAATCCTACTTGGTCATTGTTTGATACTCAATCACGCCGAAAGCCGCTGAACCCATTTGAATTCAACTTGCCAAATAGATAAAACATAATATTATATCCTTCGGGAACGCGGGTCCCCTGGGGTCTGTCCAAAACCAGATTTGGAATCAATTATAAAAAAAAACATACGCATGATTTCTACCTTCTTTCTGAGATATCAGGGCAGGATTCTAAAGGATAAGAATTAGGATTTCGTTCAAAAAACAACTCTGAAACGTGGGTGAAACCGTGGGGGACAGCTAGTATTAGGTAAGTACATAAAACGCAAGCGGATTATAATATGTAAGTAGGTCCTTGACAAGCAAATACTCAATGCAAATGCTTCACTTTGTAAGCGCAACACTATTGTATATGTATGTGTGCGTTGAAATATAATAAATAGAGGTGTTATAAGACACCATATCCGCGATATCGGACAAAACCGCGTAGGAATTATATCAGCATCAAGAGCGATTATTTAGCGAACGAACATTATGATAATATGTATCTAAATATGGATAGCGAAGAAGCCGGATGATCCAAGTGAATTTTATAAGTTTCGAGATACCTATATATAGTTGATCACTAAAGATTTCTTACAAATATCATATGCACAAGTAGCTCGATTACCTACCTACTTTTATCTATGTTTTTTTTAACAATAGGTATGCAATGCAGTTAGAATTTTGATATTTTTTTTGGAGATATATATTGTTCTCCTAATGCCAAAAATAGCATAACTAAATTTTTGCCAAAATGTCACTTAGATCACTCGGCTTCGTTATCCATAATATCTGCAGATTATATCCGCATAAGTTATACAGCCCTAAATGATTTCATAAACAAAACATTACATGGAAACATAGTTATCTTATCATATTGATAAGGGGCAGGTAGTCGCTCCAGTGATCCAGGAAAATTGTGAGTCAAGCTGATTTTGAATCACTAATTATTTTAGAAATATTATCTTTGAGGCTGGGTGCAAGCTGGCCATGTAGAAAACTAGGAGAGAGAGACAAGCCCCTATTTAATTTTAGAATGGAATTTTCTAACCGCACCTGGAGTGAAAGTACTCTAAATAAGTACTTACTGGAGATATAAATTTTACTCAAAGGAAACATTCCTTTATTTTTAAAAAGAAACAAATCTGCATTCCAATAATAATGAATAACACAAATAAATCCCACGGTAACATTTTATTTTCTGGAAATGTTACGGAAAAACACGTATAATATGTTAGACAAGGAGCGATATATAATTATTTTAGCAATGACCTAGCTCGAGACAATTGGTGAATAACCTCAGTCAAGGTCAGCCGTATATTAAGTGTGAATTAAGAACCAGTATTATTCAAATTATGCAATTCAATAATGAAACGGCCAAGTCAGCCAAGCCAGGACTTGAGAGTTAGAAGCTTGGCTCTACATGGGATCTGATAACTTTTTGACAGTGCGAGTCATATTATGGTCTCGGCTTGGCAATATTTTATATGAAAACTAGAAGCGGTTCCACTCGCGTTCCTGGGATAAAAAGTAGCCTATAACCTTCGGGGATAAAGTAGCTTCCTATTAGTTAAAGAATATTGCGAATCGGGCCAGTAACTCTGGAGATTAGCTAATTCAAACAAACAAACAAACTCTTCAGCTTTATTATTAGTATAGATAGATAAGATTTAGATGTTTTTGGAGGGATACAACTTACTCTACTCTACCACCAGTGGATTTATAAAAAATGGTACAGCCATAAATTAATAGGTACTATAACAGATTAATAAAAAAATATATAAATACAATTAACGAAAAACGCGCGTTCCATAGCTACCCTGAAAACGCTACACTTGAAAAAAGAGTTTTCCAGAAATTCCAGAAACTGCTCAAGTGATTATGAACCCTCGGCTGATTCATCACTATAACTCCCCCATTAACCAATCGCAGCTGGCCATAACCTTCTACAATATTCCAGTCATCACATAAGTAGGTAGTAAACAGGAAAATCATTATTTTGTACATTGATTACAAAGTACAGTAGGTACCTTACACATGGACATGTTAGGTACTACAACCGAGCCACTTGACCTAGCTAGTAAAGGCTACGAGTGTTTGTTTGGAAAGTAGACTTTATGGACTCGCATTTTAGATATTTAATTGAACAAACTACTCCACTTTACGGAATTCTAAATCTATGACAAGCCAGTTGGCGCGCAGTTGGTTAAGACACCACCTATCACACCGCTGGTCATGGGTTTGATTCCCACCCAGGACAAACATTTGTGTGCATGAACATGTATGTTTGTTCTGTCTCTGGGTGTAATTATCTATTTAAGTATGTATTTACAAAAAAAAGTAGTATATGTAGTATATCAGTTATCTGTTTTCCATAGTACACACGGCCACAGATTACAACCGCATAAGGTGCTGCAGTGTGTAGCTTGATTTGTGACCGCTCTGCTTAGTTTGGGAGCAGATAACCGTGAGTGAAGAATGTCCCAGGATATTTATTTATTATTATTATTTATTCTAAAAAAATCTTAATCTATCGCAGTTTCACCAGGGGGGCAAAACGGCCGCTCGAGCAATATTGCAAATGCAATTCATTTCTGTAATTTACAGCAGATTATGGTGTAATTTGTCTAAATTGGAAATTAAATGACTAAAATGATTAACATTTTCACCAAAAAATATTTAAAAACATTTGGCTCTGCTGGAAATTTGAGATGTGAATTGCATAGAAATATTGCTCGTGCCGCCTTTTTACGGCCGCTGAGGTAACTTCAAATACTTAAGATCTGGGGGCCAATTCCGCTAAATTACAATGGTTGTCATCCAATTTCGATTCAGTTAAAGTTCGTTTCCAATCCAATTCATATTTTACTAAAAATCGGTGTTCCACCAAATAAACGAAACCGAACCACGATTGGATTGTATTCGTTGTTGCCCTTGGTAAGCGAAACAATTCTAATCCAATCAAATATGTCAAATGTTTAGTGCAATACCACTTTTATAACTTACGATCGAACGTCAACTTTAACTTTACCATGATTGGATCTCGATCGTTGTAAATTATTAGTGGAATACGAAAACGTGCAAAAGTCGTCATTCAGCTACGATCCAATTGTAATCTACCTAATCAAAATTAATTAGTGGACTCTGTTTGATTTTCATATGCAACTGTAGATTTGTGCTAATTACTAATTAATCTATTAATAAAAAAATCTAGGCTTGTATCTCTTCGATTGGTTAAGGAATGCCTCTTACAACCTCACTCTACATCATGCAGATGTGATAACTTTTTGACAGTGCGAGCCATATGGTCTCAACTTGGCAGATTACCAAGAGCAAAAGAAGAGACTTTGAATCATGCGGAGCGGACGATCCTATCATCTGTGTCGTGAACATTCGAATCCCCAACAATCACGCCCTGTTCAGATGTACGTTAACAATTTGATCACTTGTACGTGAAATCGCGCACAAAATCGCCGCGAATTTGACCCTTCTGGACAGGGTCTTATTGAATACACGTCACTACCACGGTAAAGTATATATTTGTCACTAGCATATATACTTAGACCCATCTAGGGTTGCCAGACGTCCGGATAAAGCCGGACACAGGCTTTTTGGTAGCGTGTGCGGCCAAATTAGACAATATCCGGCTTTCGTTAGGCTTTTTATTTGTCCTTTTTTTTACATTTGTCAAGTATTGTGATCCGCCCTACCCTGCTCGACTGACTGAAGGAAGACTGATTCATTCAATTTTATTGTTATTAGAATAAATACCTTGTTTTACTTTTTATAAAAATACTAAAATACTAACTTAAGAGTGTCCAGCATTTTTACCCAAATAAGTATGCGACTAAACTGGAACCATAACCCTAGACCCATCCTAATAATCACGTGACATCATTTAGAATCACGCATTTTATTACTGTCTATCACGAATGCCTAATTCTCAAATGCTGTAGGAAGTCTATTTTTAAACTAGTCTGTATTATTATTTACTTAGTGCCTCAGAATTGTATGCAAAAAAGTTGTACAAAAAAAGATACAGGTAACTACTTACGCAGAACCTCATAAGGGAGTGGAATGTATTTTTGACAAGGGGCAACTCGATCTAGTCTATTCTTACGTTCGTGTTTGAAACATAACGAAAATTATATGCAAAAAGTTCCTGTCCATGAATGAGATTTGCATGTGATGACATCATTGTATTCATTGAAGATGGAGAGGCTTCTTCCATCTATGTATAATAAATAAGTAAAGTATATTTTCGAGCAAAAAAACAATGAATATGTCACGTATTTTGTTTGTAGGGATAAGATAAAATTCAACTGTACCTATTACGGTTCATGAGATATAGCTCACTGACATGAATGAACGAACGGACAACGGAGGCAATAAATATAAAATAATAGGGTCCCCAAGGGGTACGGAACCCTAAAAAGTTACTAGAGATGGGACGACTATGACCTAACTAGCCTACATCTCAATTATTACCATGTGGAGTTGTTGCCCCACTATCAAAGATCTAATCTCTAGTGTTACTAGTCAGATTCGAAAAAATCTTTCACTAATAGGAAGCTACATTATCCCCGAAAGTTATAAGCTACTTTCTATCCCGGGAATGCGAGTGAAGCCGCGGGGAACAACTAGTGTTAAATAAGGACTTTTCTTGAAAATTGTTAGCGATACGATAAGTATCAACGTAGCCTGCTTGTGTGACTGCTTTAGATACTAATAATTCGATACCATACATACCGACAATTCACAAATTAACCTTAAGGCTGCCTGTCCACTGAAGCGGAGCGAGGCTGCAGAGCGGAGAATCGGAGAAATATTAACAAAATTGCACAAAATTGACGTGATGATGATGTGATGTGAATGAACGATGCCGTTGGTAAAAAAAAATCTAGCTCATTGTCTCCGCACCGCTTCAATGGACAGGCAGCCTAACGATATGGTAGAGGTATTGTATTAATTAAATAAATGATTGACCCAGCAATAATATTATTTTACATTCCATATTCATGAAGTAAACTGATACAGTATTATTAAAACAATTCTTGCTGCATTTGGAATAAAAAGAAAACATTCCCTTGTGTTGCTAAATTCATAGAAGGTAACGGTAAATACCTAAAGATTATGAGGTCATCACTCGACTGCTAAATTGGAGAAAATACCCTACAGTTTATCTATCTAGCTAGATACATATCAAATTATACATGTTATTGTTAGACATGTTCAAAATGTAATGTAATAAATGTTTAAATCAATATACATAAACTACAAAAAAAAAAACAAAGAAACGCAGAATCTACCCTTTGATTATTTACCTGAGAAATTCACTGGACCAGGAGGCTATTTTATTTTTCTTGTAAAGTATAAAGAAAAAAGTAATCTCCTAAAACGATAAAATCAAATTGTTTACTTCTCACACTTTAGAGCTCTACTAATATAAATAACCGCTCGTCCGTTTTACGTAAGAAACATCGGGTTTAATGAAAACCTAGCAGTCATTGGCCTCGGTCCAGAATTTGAAGCCGTTCTTGGATCCGAGGATCTCTGTTGTCACTATGTTCATAAAATAGTGGTTTTATACATAAACAATAACACGACACGGAATATGTTTGTTTGCCAATTTTTTGCAGCAATATTCTTGTTTTTTTTGTGTCGGCTATAATAAAAATTGTTTGTGTTTTTCCTCCGGTCTTGTTTCAAATATTTTTGTTTAAAATTTTTGGCTAATGACGCGTCATTATGTGACGTGAGGTGAGGAACTACTTGTTAGTTGAGTTCAAAGAATGCCAACGAACACAACAAAACAATAACAAGCGTTGCTATGACGTCAATCGACAACGGCCTAGTCGAATTGAACGGAAATGCAAAACATATTTTTTTTTATGTTATGCATTTCCTTGTAGGTATTAACATTGAAATAACCTCTATTCACTTGAACACCCATATTATTATACAAGATTATAAGGCTAGTTGAGGAAATAAGTAGCTTTAAAGGTGACACCATTATTTTAATTCAATGACATGATCATTGCATGGAAACTGCATTTGATGCAGTCATATCCATTTATAGAATCAATATTATTGTGTGATGCAGTCTCCTGAATATTAAAACATGAGGACAAACTGCACGAGGAATTATAGGAAGTAACTGCTTATGGAAATTCATCAAATATGTTGGTAAAACCCTGAAGCAGTAGGAATATATTATAATACCTACGAAGGCGGAATAACGTTAAAAAACACGACCTAAAAGTGAACAAAAACGTCATTGACATTGTGATCGTATTTTGTCATTTTAGGTTATCTATGTAGAACCAACCACGGCCGCTGGGGCAGAAAGGTTCTCAAGTGACGACCACGAGCCGGATGACGCAGCGTGGGCAGGCCCCCCACAAGGTATACCGACGATCTTGTGAGGGTCGCGGGAAACCGCTGGATGCGGGTAGCGCAAGACCGGCCATCGTGGAGATCCTTGGGTGAGGCCTTTGTCCAGCAGTGGACGTCTTTCGCCTGAGTTGATGATGATGAGGTTATCTATGTACTAATGTCCGGGAAAACTGGTAACCTAGGATGATTAAAAGGATTTTAAGAATACTTCACATTTCTAAATCGATTCAAGAAATCAGATAAGCTCTTAGTGCCGCTATCGAATCACACAGATAGGTGTTAGCGACAGATTTTAGAATGGAACTTGAGGATGGTAGCCAGCCAGGCAGGTACAACAAAATACCCGAAGCAAAATACCCTACCCTACCATGGTTTTCTCACGATGTTTTCCTTCACCCAAACCTCAAGCTCATTGTAGGATTCGAGTCCGACTTTCAACGTCACTACAGCTATCATCGCTTTAAAGTCCTGATTGCCAGATCATAGCCGCTTCCATCTAGCCCAGATGAGATATTATTGAGGTTTAATCCCGAGGAAGTCTATAATCAGCGATAATGCTGGACAAATGTATGCTGCTCCAGTTTTTCTGGAATTGACCGGTTTGTATCGAATCGACTATTGACACTAATAGTTGTTCGATCCATTTACTCACACTGCTACACATCTGATTACAACGCTACTTGCTTATCTAGCTTTCCACCCCACGGTTTCACCCGCGATCCCCTATCTTACCACCAGAATAAATAATATACTACGTACTACCTTAGGGCATAGACTTAGAATAAACTCATGGACAGGCTGACTGACGATACCCAATGAAGCCAGTTTTCTTGTAAATAAAATTTTGCGTATCACGGACACACATACACACCAAAATGTTGCCGATTTTTGACATTCGCGTAGTATTTTGTTTCATATGATAGCACTCAGGAGTTCAGGACACATACGTACGACATAGGATTATGAGTAATTTTTGATAAGAGGTGACTCAATCCAGTCTATTACTACATTCGAATTTTCGAAAATCCTTTCCTTGCGGATGTCTAAGTCTTAATAGTCTATCTAGTCTAGTCTATCTGTATGCCAAATATCAGCCCGATCCATCCAGTGGTTTGATCCTGTGCGTTGATCGATCCGTCAGTGTGTGAGCCATTCAAAAATTCTTAGCGGATATTTAAGTCTAGCTATCTGTATGCCAAATATCAGCCCGATCCATCCAGTGGTTTGATCCTGTGCGTTGATCGATCCGTCAGTGTGTGAGCCATTCAAAAATTCTTAGCGGATATTTAAGTCTAGCTATCTGTAATGCCAAATTTTAACCGGATCCGTCCAGTGGTTACAACTGCGCATTGATAGATCAGTCAGTCAGTTGAGTGACAGCAAACATAGGACAATGCTTCAAATAAAGATAAATCACACCTCTAAAAGGATCTCCATAAAACACCATTATAAGTACAATTTCAACGTATTTTCTCACATTATTTCAATATTGACACAAGTGAGTTTTATTCGACAGCTCATGATCATGATTCATGATAATTATAATAATATTGTTTTTAAAACACACCTTAATAGAAATCGTAATGGTGTGCAAATAATTAAACAGGCAGGGCCGAACCGTGAGTTTAGGGGACCCTGGGCTAGTACCAACTCATTTCATTTCTTAATTTCCCACACACACCCCCACACACACTCACACACACCCCTACCAACCACCAAATAGATACAAGTTTATTGTACGAAAACCAAGAAGAGCGGGCCTCCCCTAACACAGGTTATCTAAACTTAAAAGGGGAGTCCCAACCCATGTAATTACATACTTGTAATATAATAAATAAATTTTGAATTTTGAATTTCGAAGTACCAACACCTGAACGTAGACTTCAATGAAATGAATTCAATGGGTTTGCATAGGATTCGCAGGGCTACAAACCATACGATCTGTTTGATTTAAAAAAATTATGGATTCTTTCGCATTATCGTCTATTTTTTACTTAGCTGGCCCCACGAGGCCCTCGGCTGAAGCCCAAAAAGCCATAAGGTAGATCCGGCCCTGTAAACAAACTTTCCGCGCGGGCTCATCTGCGATCCTCTGTATTAGCAGTTAGCACAGAGATACATGACCTTTGCTTCTGATAGCTTCTCTGATAGTGTTTATTAATTACATTTGCATCCTCATCAATAATGCATACAACAAAGAAGTGGAACTCGCTTCCGGCGTCTGTTTCCTCCTTACGATCTAGGGACTTTCAAGGTCGAAACGAATAGATTTCTTCCGAGCAAGCGTACAAGCAAGGCTCAGGGTCACCCAAAGAGCGATGGAGAGGGCTATGCTCGGAGTTTCCCTGCGAGATCGAATCAGAAATGATGAGATCCGCAGGCGAACCAAAATAACCGACATAGCCCGAAGAATTGCCAAACTGAAGTGGCAGTGGGCGGGGCACATCGCTCGTAGAACCGATGGCAGCTGGGGCAGAAGGGTTCTCAAGTGGCGACCACGAACCGGAAGACGCAGCGTGGGCAGGCCCCCGACAAAGGTGGATCAACGATCTTGTGAGGGTCGCGGGAAACCGCTGGATGCGGGTAGCGCAAGACCGGCCTTCGTGGAGATCCTTGGGGGAGGCTTTTGTCCAGCAGTGGACGTCTTTCGGCTGATATGATGATGATGAAGCGTACAAGGCTTCATCATCGTCCTTTAAAGGGCGGGTCAGTGGCAAAATCCAAGCCCATTAAACGAAAAATATAAATAAATACGTAGTAGTATTCATTTTAGTGCATTTTATTTTATTCAACTGTGCAATAATGCAATAACTCGTAGGTAGGTGTTTATTTGGCCTTTAAAAATATTATTATCGAAGTCAAGAAATTCTGGAAATCATAAAATACCTACTTGTTTATTGTCAGTTGGTACTACTTCGATCTCATTGCATGAACAAAAATGAAATTTCAATCAAGTTTTGAATGAATTTCAAAAATACATATATCCAGTCTGTCGCTGTCCGTATTTGGTCCAACAATGTTGTTGGCATATGGCTTTTGTTTATAACAAGTAGTTTCCGTTACGCTTTTATTATTTTTAAATGTTATTTAAATTTCCACCTTGGTAGAAAAATATAAGAATTATAATAATAACGTTTTTAAAGTCAATAAGGACAAGATTCGCCTGCAAAAGAGTTGCTTTTCACGACTTTCCTAGGTTTTCATTTTATTTGACAGCGCCGGCAGACTGGATATTCGAATGCATTTTATTACAAGCAGAACGCCTACATCTGAGTACCGGTAAATCTTTATAAATATGTTTATAAAATACAAACAGAAACCATTAAAATCTATTAATAATAACGAAATCAAAACGAAATTCGAAATTTTGCAAACAGCTTTATATTTGTCATGACATTGATAAATGTGGCAATGCAGTTCACAACGCGTCGCACACTTAGTTCTTAAAATACGACAAAGCTGCAAGATTTAATGTTATTCACTTGACTAATTGGCATTTCAGCACTTTCAGCACGTCCCAAAGGAAACGAGACCCGCCCACGCAGTCCGAGCACGTGAATACATCAGCTGATTCCTATAGTAGGTACGTACCTACTGTACCTACCGCATGAAAATGCATATACGAAATAGAGCTAGAAACCGCCAAGCCAAGGTTTAAACCAAGGTGTAGGGTTAGTAAAGACGCTTGACTTTTCTTGGGAACTGATAACTTTTTTACAGCGAAAGCGTTATGAGCGAGTGTTGGCCGCCAATTTTACATGAAATGTCTTTAGTAGGGTCATCATTTACGCGATTTCAAGTATATAAATTGACCTTCTTCTGATTTTAGGGTTACGTACGTAAAAAGGAAGCCTTAAAGGATCACTTCGTTGTCCGTCAGTCTGTCTGTTTGACCCTTTTCTCAGTTGAGATTAATATCAAATCCCTTAGAGCTGTAGAAAATCAAGTTAAACGACGATCATGTAGCATGTATTGATACTCGCGAGCAAATCTGGTAAGGTAGGAGTAAGGTATATCACAAAAAAAATACGATTACAAAAAATGATTGCAGATGGAGATAAATTTTGTGTCTTTGTCCTTCAATGCGATTTAGGCACTGCGCAAACGTAGACACTATTTGTCACTGAAACGGCACACCATCACAGGGAACAGAGTTTTAGTATGGAGTAAAGTGGAAGTAACTGGACACAAAAAGTGTCTACGCGCAGGGAGAGCTGATTTCATATTCACACATGTCGCTTGTATACACAAGACAGACAAACGTTTACGCAGCGCCTTTTTATACGGAACAGAACCCTTACTTTATTTACTCCGCGAGTCAAACTCGCAGTCCGGTTTTTTTAAATAAGGTATGTTTACCTGGCGCCGAGCTCGCTATCTGTTGCAGACTCAAGGCATTCATTAAAATTCTCATGACGTTACTAGACGTGGAAAAAAACTGTTTTTATTATATTTCTGATCATGTATTTCTGCTATTAGATACGTTAGAATACGTAATCTAGCTGACACTTGCGCGCAGATTTTAGTCGACATCAAAAACTAAATTTAAGCCCTTTTTATATAAAAAAGCTTTATTTCTCAACAATAAGCAATCATCCCTATCCATTGGTATCCCACCTAATGGACAGCAGTCGGTAAACACAGACTTAAAAGGAAGGTGCCTCGAGATGTGACCTAAATGACTAGCAGGACACTTCATAGAGCCCTGCAGATATAGAGAAGTGGATTTATTAGGCAAATGACAAACACTACCAAGGATACATTTGCTGAATGCCATAACCTGTTGGGCGTCGCCACTTTAATATATTTCCCTTTATAGTGGACTAACCGTGTGACGGCATTTAAACGCTTTTGTTTCTGGGAACTTATTTTGAAAATTTCATGTGGAAAAAGCTATCAGTTACCTCCGCTGTCAGATGGCCGACGCCCAATAGGTACACCCAATAGGATAACAATGGCAGATTGTAAATAGAAAATGGACAAAAAATCTCAACATAATTACTTCCCTTTAGGTACCAAAATTCACATCTGATTTCCACATTTACGGAGATACGTCATGTAAATGCCCAAATACTGTCCAGTTTATCGTCAAGAGGCAAGCTGGTGCCAAATGACGTCAAACACTGCACTGTCGCGTTTCCACTCTATTTCTGAATTTGCCTTGAGACTGATCGTCAGATGTTCCAGAAACATCCAAAATTGTCTGTTTAGTCACACGAATTACAGACATCCCAGTACGCATCCCATTTGCATTCTGTTTATTCAAGTTTGCTTTAAAGCGAAGCGTTTTGATCGTAATATGCTTAGCGTATTGGACAAAGGAATCTTAAACAGCTTTGAGCCATTTGAAAATATAATGTCTATATGAATGAATGCACGCTGATGAAAGGCAGATTAGACACATATCTTGACGTATAAAAAGTCTGGACGGAGTTCGCCTTATATTAAAGTGGAGTACGCCGTGACTTATTGTAAATTCAAACACATACACAGAGCATAAAAGCCTTGTCATTCAACATCGAGACGTCAACGGTGACTATAGGGCTTAGTATCACTTGCTGATAGTAATTTCACTTCACTTTCAAAGATAGGGCGTAGTTTCGTAAAAAATTTTTTGTACCTGTCTTTAACTCATATCCAGGGAAATTCTTTACACAAGGATATGGTGTTCAGACAACTGATGTAATACTTGTACTATGTACTTCTTGTTTATACCTAAATATCAGACAAATAAACATCTTCATGCACACAATTCTTGTCTGGAATTGTATTTAATTTAACTTGTTTTCTTTCTTTTTATATATAATTTAGTTTTAGTTTATGTTTCTAGTTTCTACCTAGTCATCCATAATCCATTATTTTCAATTAGTTAAATTGGCAGATGCAAACAGTTCCTTTGAAATCCGTCCCATTTAGAATCCTCCTTCACCTCAGATTTCTGTCTACCGTCCAAATTTTCCAATCTTAGGTGACGTTAAATTCCGGAGTATTTTGGTATATTCATCAGGCTGCCAACCTTATTTTTACGCCAAACGACTGCAATAAATGGCTTCACAACAGTGCATCTAACAACCTTAAGGATTGCAATTACAGTTAGTAAATACATACCTACCAGGGGCGTAGCTACCGCCGTATCTGCCGTATCAATTATACGGGGCCCCGGGTCACAGAGGCCCCCGACGTGCGTCATAGAGGCAAAAGCATTAGAAAAACCAAAGTCATCATCAACTATAAATGATTTAATAAATCAGTTTGCCGAAAAAAAGGCAAGGAGAGTGTATAATATTTAATTTGAATTGTTTGTAAAAAAAAAAAAAACTTTAATTTTATGCAAACATTTTTTTTTCTTAATAATCTTTACCATTCATAAGGGCCCCCAAACATTTTTTTATACGGGGCCCCGCAGGGCCACGCTACGCCACTGATACCTACATAGTATTTGCAAAGTTATACATAATGCGTGCGTACACATCCTGTGAGACCATGAGCTACACGAACAATACCTACTGTTCAAGTGACCAGCCCCTTATATTGTTATTATGTATTCCATAATGAAGAATGGGGCATTGTGTGACAAGTTTTGACATTATGGTCGGTGTTAGGTCTCTGTTAGTCGCTAGGTCTCTTCATTCAACGTGACGTCATAATTTTCACGTAGGTACTTAAACCTGGTACGTGAAAGTGTCTTGAGGACGTCAAGACGCGTTTGGGATGTTATGGAGCTTGTATCCGTCTAATCACGCCGCAGGTCGTGGATTGGATTCCCATCAAACATTTTATGAGGTCAACAAATCAGGTCACAGTTCAATATTGGCTTAAGGCTAATAAATATAAACATTTAAAACTAGACTATAACCCTTAATATGTTTACACAGCATGCACACATTATTGTTTGTATTAAAGTTATGTTACCAAAAATAAATGATAATAAAAATAATAGTAGAAACAGAAACTAAAACTAAATTATAATAAGTACCTAGTTTCCGTTACCAATTTTTAAAGATTGCAAAAAGGAATAAAAAGATCATTCTTGGACTTATCTATTTGAGGATTTTTCATTCTACTGCATTGTTTAGTAGTTATCAGGGGGTCTAAAAAGGCTGCTTTGTATCAGTCTCAATCATAATGATTTTGTATGCAATTCAGAATATGATCCCAGTTGTTGCGTCCATTTACCACCTGTTCGTAATACACTTATTTTATTCTTAACTACTAGTCTAGCTTAATGAAGATAATAGAGTCACTGAGTTGTATTACTACGTATAGAGAAGGCACACGTAACCACTATGTTCCGTTCAAGTGCAGCCATCCGGCCGCACTTCACTTAGTTGCATAAACACGAAACGCGTAAGCGCCATGGAAATCACTTACGACGTTTTGATCGCGAAAAATCTACATCTTAAAGCGTTTTTTAGTGCTACGTGTTTACACTGTCTTCTTAGACGACTGATTTATTGTTTCAGCGCTGCAGCGAATGTCAACAATAGAGCATTACCTTTGCATAAGGAAGCTTCTCTATACGTAGTAGATAGTAATATACCTCAGTGCTAGGTAAGTAGTTTCCGTTACCAAATTTTTAAAGCCTGCAAAAATAAATAAAAAGATCTTTCATGCACATATTTTTCAGTTCATTTCATTGTGTTGCTATACTTGCCAGGGGGTCTAAAAAGGCTGGTTTGTTGAATCATAATGATTTTGTATGCAATTTAGAATATGATCTACCACCGGTTAGTAATAGTTTATTTTTACCTATATACTAGTCTGCTTAATCAAGTTAATAGAATAGACATTTCTGTGAAATTAAACAAGCTCAATTGTCCGGTGTCAGGCGAGTATAGGTACCTATAATATACATCCATCGCCCATCGGCGGTCTCGAGTTCAATTGTCCAATTAGTGCTTCAACAATCTACATACAAACGCAAACTGCTCTCATGTGTATTAAACGACGCAATTGCATTTAGATAGTTGATTTCTAGAATACTCTTTGAGTTTTAGTTATTTTAAGACCGTTACTAGGTATAATATTAACGAACGAGTATTTAAATGACAAAAAGGCTTGGGTGCCCTCGCTCTTGCAGGACATGCTTTATGTAAATTATGAAGTTTTGTTTTTTTAAAGTAATTGCTGAGTTTATTGCCGTCTCTTCTCAGCAAAAGCTACCTTCCGAACCGTGCATTAGAGTCTGATAATTCATAAGTGCCTGTGAAGGTCTATTTGAATAGACATTTAATTTAGTTCTATTAGATTATTTGTAATAATTACCGGCAGTGTTTTATGGTGTTCACATGTTTAATTAAATATATGCATGCTTATAATATATAGGCCCCCCACAAGGTGGACTGACGATCTTGTTAGGGTCGCGGGAAACCGCTGGATGCAGCTAGCGCAAGACCGGCCATCGTGGAGATCTTTGGGGGAGGCCTTTGTCCAGCAGTGGACGTCTTTCGGCTGAAATGATGATGATGATAATATATAGTTCTGGAAGCTACGTAATATCTTCCCAATACCGCAGAGTCTCAAGTCGTAAAGTCTTCGACCTGACCTGGACCGGATCTACCATATGGCTTTTTGGGCTTCAGGGCCCCGTGGATTCAAGGGGCATACTTGGCAAATTAGTGACGGTGCGTCGGGCATTGACGGATTATGCAGTGTACTGCCAGACGTCGTATGCAACTGTAGGTACGTTATGGATATCTCTGGCGAAGGATTTTATAGCACACGCACACTGAGTCGGGGCGCAGCGGGGCGGAGCGGGCCGCATCGCACGCAACTAAAATCCGCGAAATTTTCACGATAAAAATTTCAGTAGGTACCTATCTCCTGGGACATTCTTCACACATGTTCCCAAACTAAGTAGAGCTTGTTACTAGCTAGAGACCAGATTTCTGTGATTATAGGTGCTACTTTTTTGTGATTCTTTTTTTTCGATGGTAGAGTCAATTGTCAGACTGTCTGTTTGTCGTATGTCTGGGTGTAAATCATCGAATAAGGTATGTATTTGCAAAATCAATGTTAATTTATTCTAAAATTGACTCTACCCCCGAAAAAAAGTATCACAACAGACATGCTCATGCACACAAATGTTTGCCATGGATGAGAATCGAATATACGACCTGCGTTGTAATAGTTGGTGACGCCAACTATCCTGTCGCCACTTTTGAGTCATGTTCCTATGTTTACATTAACTGTTTGACTAAAGCCGTGTCCGCTGCGCCATGTTTTGAACAGAACATTGTTCAAAAACATAAATAAGGGGCGTGGCCACAGAATACTTAATAGTACAATACAAGTAGTGGCCTAATTGTTTTGTCGAACAAATACACTAGAACGTGTCCGGATTTTGTAGAAAACATCCCCCGCGTTCGTCTGCGGGCGGGGGGAATCGTTCATTTAAGTTGGCACAGTTGACGTTTCGCTCGAAATAATTGAGTTTTCAATTATTTTTAATCTGTTTTAATGTGAATAAGTGACTGATGGAGTGCATTGTGGAGTGGAAGTTTTGTATAAAACACTTTGTTTACTGAAAATTGTTTAGTTGCAGCGGACGGGAAATGTTTTGAACAAACAATGTTCAAAAATAATGTTTATTCAAAACATGGCGCAGCGGACACGGCTTTATTGTCATTGTTTTAATCATATCTTAATCATATCATGTATTACTAATCACCTATCTATTGTGCGACCGGAAAAGTCAGTCCACGCCTGGGACGACAAAAACGAATGACACAGATTATTAAATAGTACTAAAGTACAGATAGGAATCGAAGGAACGCTTACGCTTGACACACGTCAAATTACTTATTATTGTCATTACAATTAAAACTCTATACCATTGAAATAGAGGCTATAGTCACTTAAAATATTATAAATGACACCGTCAAATTGCTTTTAAATTAAGATTTTGAGAATATTCAACAAAAATCGGTTTAAATGTAAACAGTGGCATTATGTCAATCATCGGCGTTAAAATTAGAACTGCAGGCCGTCGTTTTAATCCAAGTCAGTCCATGCCATGCAGACAGATTAATTTTCCGCTCGAAAGATTGCATTCGCCTCGAGTTACGTTTTCTCAGAAGTTTACGAATGAATGACGCATTTGTTTCCATCGGCACGTTTAACTGGATCAAATCTTAGTTTGTTTTATGAATCAATTCTTGGAAATTTTTGTCCTTTATTATGAATATGAAGGGTCTTTTTTTCTTTTCTTTTTTTTACTATGTATAAGCCTATGTTTGACCACAATCTCACCGTGGTTAGTGATGATGTGGCCGATGATGGTAAGCACACAAAGCCTAGAAAGTCTTGGAAATACGGCAAACGTCTCAGGCGCATAATCACAATATTCGTTAAAAAATCAAATTGCGCACCATTCACTTTTAAAATAGAAACCTTTTAATTCAGTAGACTATCCAATCAGATCGTCATTAGAATAGACCATCTCTGAATAACAGCTGCGGTGCACATTTTCTTCAATAGTCATAAACCTATAAAAAAGAATTGATCATAGTTTTTTATTTTCTCTATTTATTAAATAAGTCGATGGGAAACGTCCAAATATTTGTGAAATTAGCCCCAAAGCTGATAAACTTACCTGCCTTTGAAACCCGATTTCATTGTCCGGTAAGGTTGGAGCAGCCATCAGAGGCTACCAACTTTAGTCCTTTCAAAAAAAAAACCCGATTTCAAAATTCTTTCTTTATGTTCGCGTTCTTAGTTTTTAGTATGGCAACCAAATAATTTTTACTATTACTCTATTTTGCCAGTGTCGAGGAATAAATTATATGCAAATAATCTTACTACACGCAATTTATTCCAAATTCAAAAAGCATTCTTTGTTCAAATGCAAATGCCCACACTGCAGTTGCAACGAACGGCCCTTCAAGGAAAACATCTCAAGACCACAATAATGCAAGGTACAGCATACCTGTTTGCGTATATGCGGTCATTCACTCTGTACTAGTACCTGCATAACGACTTGAGACAGGTACCTTCCACTTACTTGCTCCTTGATGTGTTTATTTCTACACCTTATATAAAGTTCTGACGTCATTTTGAATTATAAATAGTCCTTAACAGTATTAACAAATATAAAACATTTTTATACTACAACTAGTAAAAGTCAAACTTAAATAATAAAAGGATTAACTTTCTGAATAAAAAAAATATGTAAAAAAAATATCGATTATGGTCACAGTACGGTGTGTCAAATCGTCAATGGAATGCCGTTCAATTTCTTAGCTCCTTATGTTAGTATTTTGCAGAAGTGGATATATTCTGAGTAAATCTAAGTAAGTCTATAAGTAGTCTATATGTCGATGAAAATGTGAGTAGGTAACTTTCTCACTGGAAAATTCCAGTACTCGCACTTGACCGGATTTTTAACCTCGATGAAAGACACTCCAAAGCCGATGTTCTTAATAAGGGAAAGAAGCACTACAAGTGTTCAATGTTGTAGTTACTTGGTACAAACTAGTATACCTACTTATGCAATATGGCTGATGACTAAAAAATCTAATTTGTCCGTCATTTAGATTACTAAAAAATATTGGACACACATTTTTTCTTTAGCTCCGAAAACAAAACACAACGAAGATACAGTGCGTTAAAATTTCGCGTGACGTCACGTCTAGTACACTTTTTACAGAGAGTTGACGTCACAAGCCCCAACTCCTGAACTTTGATGCGACTTATCTTTGTAATATTTTATTGATTTGATAAAATAAAAAATACGTATGCAATATTTTTTGATAACTTAACTGACGGAAACAAACAGAATTCGGTCTTTATTTGTTACCCTGTCATCATCCCTATTGGTAAATTATATTTTATTGTCCATGAATGGCTATCCTCTGACGACATTCATCGTCGACGACTAATCAATTTTAGACTATACACACATGTTTTGAACTACAAAATGAAATAGCTCTATGTTAAATTATTTATTTACGTCACTGGCGTATATTACAACGTATAGAGAAGCTATCCTAAGCAATGGTCATGTTCCATTTTGTTAATATTCGCTGCAGCGCTGAAACAATAATTAGCCGCCTAACCAGATAGCCGCTAGAACGCTTTTAAGGTGTATTTTTTCGCGGCCATAAAAAAGTAATTTTCACTTTTTACGTCATTGTTACTTTTTATGAATAATAAGGTATATTTGCTTAGTACCTACCTTCTATCGGTCGTCTACACTTACTAATATTATATATGTGAGAATGTTTGTTCGTTTATTCATCTTTTAATCACCAATGATGCAACGAAAGGAAAAAGCTTTATTGCAAGAAATTAAATAACATTAATAATTATTTTCAGCGCTCTAAAAATGTTCACATCAAATACTATGAATAAGAGAATTATAATCATATCGTCATAGTGAAATCAGGATACGTCTAGACCAGAAATACGTACGGACCTTTTTGATACTAAGGGTCGGTTGCTCGTACATTTTAGTTAAAGTTTTTAGTATAGTAAAACTTCATTGCTTGCCTGCTTTCCAAGCAAACTGGATTGCTCGTGTCACTTTTTTTAACCGTAGTATAACCGACAGAGGGAGATCGGTCATCGTCAAAGTGACTCTACGGTCAAAGCATGCAGTGCCGGTTTTAGCTATACCAGCGCCCTGGGCGAGATGTGATAACCCCCCCCCCTCCCCCTTCTCTCGCCAACAAAAGGGATTTTAAGCCATTATAACTATTTTATCTTTAGACTTGAGAATTAATTTATTTATTTAGACTCGAGATAGCGGGACTCGCTCATGAGCGACCGAAAATATAGGTGGGCCTGGCGCCCCTTTACATCTGGCGCCCTGGGCGATCGCCCTACCGCGCCATACCCTAACGCCTGTACTGAAAGCATGGTAGCTTTGACTAGAACTTTAACTAAAATGTACGAGCAACCGACCCTTAATAGAGGTTAATAATAACTAAACACTGGTAGAAAGCGAGGGACACATGCCACCAAAATAAAAAATAAAATGTGTACAATCACACACATCCAACGGAAATTTCCATTACAAAATAAACTAATAAGTTACGAGCAAATTGAAAAACCACATGCCATAAATAACCAATACCACCTCCTGGCGTTTTCTAAATATACAAACATAAATACACGCCCAGATCGAAGGTATGGTGAAGTGACGTCATTGGGCAGTTAAAAATAAAATGAGAAAACAAGATATCGCTGCTCTGGGTTGCCACTAGTTGCCAGTGCAGATGCCTTGATGATTGATTGAGATTGCATATCCAGTTATACTCGCGCAATATAGACAACTCTAAAGACATATATATGCATGCATCATAATCGGTTCAGCCGTTTAGGCTATGGGTCACAATGGAACGGACATACAAACATACAGATAGTGAGGACTTTTTAAAATTTTTGAACCCGATTTTTTTTAGAAGTTGATTTTCGAAAACCAAGAAGGAATAGGTCCCTCCTTTCATATCTCTAGGATCAACGGCTTAGACCGTCTCCAGAAGGGACGAATTTGCGGCGATTTGGTGCGCAATTTCACGTACAATGCCGCTTTGTTAACCCGTACAAGTGATCAAATTGTTAACGATTATGCAATGTAGCACAAAACGCAGCAAACTCGCGAGACTGTCAATAGTCGTTGATCATTCCTCTTTGGTTGAAATATCTATCAGTCAGTCACTGATCAGTCAGATAGATACCTACAGTATACAGACAGATAATGTGTTATGTTGCGTTTGAATGATTGCGAAAATCTTTTCAACTAGTAGCACGTGCTTACTATAATGTTTTGTTTAAATTGATATAACCTAGCGCACGTTTCATTTACTACGAGTGTCAATTTAAGACGAGTAGGTAATATGTTTAATTCTACACGTAATTTCTCATTGGTCCCATCCAAATAATTTTAATACATTCTGAGCTCTAACAGAAGTGGAATAGATAACTTAATTTAAAAAAGTTTTAGTGTGTTTTTAATAACATAAAACTTTTTTTACTAAAAGTGGGGCCGCGCCGGTCTCGCTTATCCCCGTCAGTTTAGTAAGGGACGGAGTCATTCGCGGAGAGCTTCCTCTCCGCTCGATTTTGGAATACACCTAAGTACATAATAATAAGATCTTGGCTGCAGCTGTTATACCATATTCAAATTTAGAGTCCCGGGTGACGTTTAAAAATGTAATAGGAAAATGAACCTAAAAACTTTATAATAAGATTCATCATCAAGTGAAACTTATTGTAAATCGTTAACATGAATTTAATATCACTCATAATAATTTGTAAAGAATTAAATAAAGCTTTATTATTATTATATTAATGGATATAATAAAGTAACGCTTTAATTCTCAATAAATTGATTAAGTACCTAAGTAAAGAAGTAATATCACCGAGCGAAGGATAAAAAGAGAATGAAATAGAGACCGGTTTTATAAAAAAAAAGTGGACGGGACGACCGGAGTCATTCTGGAAATTTCCAACAAACGATAGAACGTCACAATGACGAATGACATGGGATTTAGGACTTTTGTTCAATACTCCATAACAAAGAATTCTATTTCAAGGCGACATCTTTCTTTTGCATGGTCTTTTAACGGGAATTTTAAAGTAGGTAGGTTATGTAGAGTGCATTATTACTATGTGAGATCTTTATATTTATCAATTTAAATATTCATACTGTTTTTTTCACACCTTTGAAACGAAAAACACAGAATCATAATCGGTCCATCCGTTCAGGAGCTACACACTACAAACTTTAAGGTAATGAGATTTAAAAAAAAAGATCACGAAAACAAAGAGGTTGAACTCTGAATGTAAAAATAAGTTTGGAAATCAATAAACTCACAAAGTACCGGATGACGTGCATAAATGTCATTTAAAAATAAATCGCTTTTTAATCGGTATCTTAAAAACATTAAACTATATTGATGAACCTAATTATGTATCAATAAGATTGTATTTTCGATGGCATTTGTAAATATCATCCAGTTCTTCGTATTTGGAATAGGGATATAAAAATTTGTAGTAGTAAATTAGTTTTAAAAAAAGCAATATACAAAAATCTATTTTATAAGATGGGAGTAGATGCTAACAATTCATGTAGATGATAAATTATTGAAGACCTTCATGGTTAACGTTAATCATAAATATACAGTCAATTTCGCAATAAAAGATAATATGGCTGCAGTATTATTTACACAACAACTAGTTTCGAATGCAATTCTACTGACAATTAGGGCTGTCAGAAATGTATTTAGTAGTATAATTTATGTAGTCTGTGATTTTTTCAATTTTTGAAAGGACTAAAGTTGGTAGCCTCTCATGGCTGCTCCAACCTTACCGGACAATCAGCGAGCGCAGAGGGCTCACAGCCGGGTAACATTTAGGTAACCACGCCTGAGGGCACCCCCGAGTGGGGTACGAACCTCGGCTCAGGGCGTTACCGGGGGAAGGGGAGGACTTAGTACGAGTTACGAGTAATTGGGGGCGGTCGGATTACTAATGGCAGCTCGGGCCGCTTGAACGGGACGAGACTGAGTTTACTTCTCTAAATCGCCTACCCAAATTTTCGCTTACATCTGCTATAACATGGTACCTACGTCTCATATCGTCTACTATTTTCAAAATTATAAAAATATTTGTATTTTTATTATTTCCTTACATCACAAAAAAAATATTAGTTAAGTACATATTTTTATATGAATAATACTTATTTCTCTAAATCGCCAACCCTACAATTCACACTGACAGCTGCAAACTGCATTCTGCAATGAAGTGTTACATCTACCTCTACGAAGTTGTGATCCGTGTAAGCATCTACCTGAGTTATCTACCCTTGCTCGGTGAAAATCCCATCTTAAGATAACGTGATATCTAATCAGTTATATTTTATTGCAACAATTTCTCCTAATGCATCTCGCATGTCGGATTTTATAAGAAATATAGTTTATAATACTATAATAGTTGTTTTTCATTTATATATATATAGATTAAGTATTAAAGGTGTGTAATCGATTAAGCTAATCAGTCAATGCTTTCATTTTGTTTAAAACTTTATCTACCTATGCAAAGATTTAAATAAAAATAATGCAGAAATAAAAATTAAAACAAATGACGCTGATTTCAATTTTGTAACGATAAAAACCTTAAGCAAGATAATGCCTTAATCCAAATTATCAGATTATAAAATCACGCCCTCCAATATGCTAAGAAACTGCATAGTAATTTTGTTCTAGAATGTTCTGAGTAGCAGTATGAAAACATCGACAATTCAATAACTTTACGCAAGGATACTGTAATTTCAATGTAGCATAATCTAAACATTAAGTTCCGTACGTTCTTATCAATGAATCATAATACGCGACGCTAATACGAACACAAATACAATGTTGACCCATAAAAAGAAGTATTTCAACCACAATATTTATATTCGTTTATATACAAAACACGCTAACAAGATACAATAACATGAATTCCGGTGTTCCATTCATTCATGAAATTTCCATGACGTATAAATTACTATTTATAACTAAAAACAGTTAGCCGCTGTGCTATATAGAAATGCTACGTTATTTAACATTTGTTTACTTAACCTAAAAATGTACATGGAACGCACCTTGATACAAAATTGTGGGTTGTGGTTTCACACGTAATAGTAGGTAGAGTTCACTCGATCAGCTGGTCTGGTCGCTAGCACCGGTACACAACAAAACGTTTTTTCGACGTCACGAACGACACGTGCGCTTAGTAAGGCAAGCGAAACACATCTGTCCAGGCGGTCTGTGCATTCTGTGATGTTACTGTAGACTGCACTTCAAGAGGCGGTACGTCGCGCCTCTCTCCATACCACCGCATTTTTATAGACTTTTAATTTACTATTTTATACAAAAATAAAACAATTGTTTTTCACAAATACACAAGTGCTCCCTGAGGAGTATAGACAATGAATGCAGCTATCTATCTTATGATAATTATTGTTTACACATCTTTCGAGATATAATTGCTTGTTTAATACTTAAAGGCGATAAATCCAGTGCGAGATATGAATGGAATTTTACATCAATTCTCTTAGTGCATGCAATTTTAATTATATACTTCTATGCTACAATTTATTTAGGATATTGTCTTAGAACAGGGTAGCTGAAAACTTCATAAATAATGTCAATTTACAAGAATACAATTGCCTAGAACAATAATCAGCTTTGGGAGCTAAAACTCTATTTAAAATAATAATATAATGCGACGATATAAGAAAAGATGATTTTTAACTAAATGAAGGTTTTCTGTGCATGTGATTTGTAAAAAATATATGAACTAGAGAATATATGATGAGGAATAGTTTTTATTTAATTTAATTTTTCATTCGCCAAAACAATAAAAAAATTGAAATTAAAAACAATATTTTCTCTTATTTGGTCCATCCAAATAACTTGAAAATATTATCATGCATTCTGTGATTCTGAAAGGGATTAGTTAGTAATAAGATTTTTTTAAATCTATACTAATATTATAAAGAGGAAAGATTTGTTTGTTTGTTTGTTTGTTTGTAATGAATAGGCTCCGAAACTACTGGACCGATTTCAAAAATTCTTTCACCTTTGGAAAGCTACATTATCCCCGAGTAACATAGGCTATATTATATTTAAAAAAAATTAGGGATCCTTACTAAAACTCCAATAATGTAACATATAAGGTGTAAAAAAATGACCTGAAAAATTCCTTACGTCGCGTGCGCTGCGAAAACTATTGATGATAGAACAAAATCATTTACTACGACTTTGCAGAACTCATCATTATCTACAAAAAGTGTCGCGACAGCATATGTCTAAATATTATAGTTATGTCACAGTAAGCAGTTTTTAATTCTAAAATATTAATTTATATATGCCGCCTCTTGAAAAGGCTCTTCATTTGTACCTTGGTATTAATCCTCATCAAAATAAATTACTTTATATTCAAGACGGCTTTAATACCTTTTTATAACTTTTTGAATTATTCAATTCGGACATTTCATTCGGAAGATATCACGAGTTTAAAAATGCAAGTATTAGAAAAAAGTCGCGTGGTTGTCGCTCACCGCGCTCAGCTAGCCAGCATGCGATGTAGGCTCCATGTAAGCGTCACTGGGGTACGGGGGGGGAGTCAATGTAATAGATAATATAGTCGTGTTAGTTACACTATTTATAACTCAAGAACGGCTGAACTGTTTTGGCTGAAAATTAGTGGGAAGGTAGCTTAGAGGTAGGTAGGTAGGGGTAGGTAGAGGTAGGTAGGGGTAGGTAGGGTAGGTAGGTAAGGTAGGTAGGGGCAGGTAGGGGTAGGTAGAGGTAGGTAGGAGTAGGTAGGGGTAGGTAGAGGTAGGTAGGGATAGGTAGGTAGGTCCCAGTTTTATTTTGTTCTCAGGGCAGGACAACGTCTGCCGGGTCAGCTAGTAAAATATAAACGTCTTTTTTACTAAGAGTGCCTGGGGCCTGTCTCACTTGTCCCCGCCAGTTGAGAACGGGACCGATTCATTCGCGTAGAGTTCGCGTTTTTTTTAAATGAGTATAATCAAAACATCACATTATGACATTTTTTAAATGAGTAAAATAGTACTAAATACCTATCTCTTTCAAGCGGCCCGAGCTGCCATTAGTAATCCGACCGCCCCCAATTAGTCGTAACTCGTACAAAGTCCTCCCCCTCCCCCGGTAACGCCCTGAGCCGAGGTTCGTACCCCATTCGGGGGTGCCCTCAGGCGTTGTTACCTAAATATTACCCGGCTGAGAGCCCTCTGCGCTCGCCGATTTGTCCGGTAAGGTTGTTGCAGCCATGGGAGGCTACCAACTTAGTCCATTAAATAAAAAAAAATACTTCTTACTAAGTTACGACAATTTGAAGTTTAAAAGCCTTTACTTTGAAACCTAGAGATGGGGCGACATAATATTCGGGTAATCTAATTAATACTCGGTCATATTTTAATGCTAAACTAATATGTTACATTTTTATTTCTATGGAAATATTTTAGTGTTGTTTTTAACCAATGCCCTGTTTTTGGCCTAGCCGGCCCTACAATTTTTTTTTTCTTTTTTTATACTACTAAGGTAGCAAGCAAGCATACGGCCCACCTGATGGTAAGTGGTTACCGTTGCCTATCGCCATTGGCAATACCAGAGATATTGCCAATGTGTTGCTGACCTGTTACGATGCCGAGAAGGCAAATTGGCTCTCAAGTGCAATTGCCGGAATACACCAGTAGGTGCTTGGTGACAAATTTTCAGCTTGAGGGTGGTAGCCAGCCAGGCGGGTACTACAAGTACCCTACCACCGTGCTATGGTTTCCTCACGATGTTTTCCTTCACCGAAAGCTCAAGCTCATTGTAGGATTCGAACCCACGACCTTCCTCGCGGCATCCGACGTCACTACCACTGAGCTATCATCGCCTTAATATAATTATATATTTTTTTAATATTTATATACTCGGCTCTGGATTGCGAACCTACTCCGCCCATGTCATAAGAACATTTTATCAGTATAGTTATTATACATATTGTTTATCTGTACGCATACATTAATATACACTGTAATTATGCATATACTAATTTACCTACATGTTTTTAATGAGATACATGACACTAAGTGTGTGTTCATATATCATTTTATTGATGTAACCATACTTAGGTACTTACTTGATTTATTGTTATGATTTATTTTAATCTTTTTACTGCTATCCCCCGCGGTTTAATTTCAAAGGTGTTCCTTGGATACAAACTAATCTATAATTTCATGGGGATTTTTTTAGCGCGGGACCCTATTTATTTTTCTAAAATAAAAGTATTTTGAGTTACTCCTAATAACATTAACTATCTGCCAGTGAAAGTCCCGTCAAAATCGGTCGGAGATTAGCCGGAAAAAGTAGACATACAGACAAAACAAATTAAAATTGTGTTTTTATGTAAACACCGTAATATACGGCGATGATAGCTCAGTGGTAGTGACGTCGGATGCCGCGACGAAGGTCATGGGTTCGAATTCTACAATGAGCTTGAGCTTTCGGTGAAGGAAAACATCGTGAGGAAACCATAGCACGGTGTTTTCCTTCACCGAAAGCTACTTGGTAGTACCCGCCTGGCTGGCTACCACCCTCAAGTTGAAAATTTGTCGCCAAGCACCTACCGGTGTGTTCCGGCAATTGCACTTGAGAGCCAATTTGCCTTCTCGGCATTGTAACAGGTCAGCAACACCAATGTGTTTGCCAATGCAATATCTCTAGTATTGCCAATGGCGATAGGCGACGGTAACCACTTACCATCAGGTGGGCCGTATGCTTGCTTGCTAACTTAGTAGTATAAAAAATATTAAATACCAATTTAGCTGATATATCCGAGTAAGTAAGTATGTAGATACCTACTTCAACACTTCGTTCTAGATTATATTATACAGTGTGTCCGGTCTTAAACTAGCGATATTTTAGGTACTTAAATTTGAACACATTTTATGGGACTTTTCTTAGAAAAAACCCTGAAAACTCGGAAAAGAAGTTTTTTTTTATTTTGACCGAACAATACGGATGTTTTGTATGATTTCGGGGTTGGTCCTAAGAAAAGTCTCATAATGTGTTCAAATATATCGTCGACGGTAGGTTCAATATAGGCAAGGGACAAAATACGATTGTTCAAGAGAGGCCGTCAAAGTTTTTTTTCGGACTAAATCGCCTGTAACTTTTTTTATAATTAACTTTTTTTGGATCTGATTTTACACAATATCTTGTATTTTAGTGCTCTATCTACCTATGTAACATGTATTTGAATAAATTAGCTTTTTAAGAAATTAGACGTCCCTTACACCAATATATTTTGATATTAATGTCCCTTACACACCAAATATTTTGTAGTCCCGTCCCTTACATTAAATTGACGGAGTTCAAAAATAAACTATCTAATGGTAATTCGATGATTTGGAAGAACCTTACCTTATTCGAAGTGGATTGTCGGCGGTAGTTAGACCATTTCAAGTTGCTATATTGTATAGTTTTTCAGATACATTGTAATTATGGGGCTGATCCGAAATTTGGACCCAAAAAATCAGTACGGTAAGGGACAATTTTCTTAAGCTAGAATTTTTTCATATACACCATTTGAAAGAGCAAAAAATTCTGAACAAAACTGTATACTCAACTCATTTTGAGCATTTTTTCCCTTACCTTAATTTAATCTACCGTCGACGATATAGTACCTGAAATATCGCTAGTTTATCACCGGACACACTGTATAACATATGTATTGCAAAACACCATGTGTTGTTTCGAATTACACTAAATAAATTATTGAGTTCGAAGAATGCTGCATTCTGCATTATTTGAATACTAAGTACCTAATGAGATATCGACTATCGTATTATCCGTCTGCTAATACGATATACTGTATATCGTATCATATCGTATTAGCAGATTATTTGACAGATCAGATTGTATATCATATACACTCGGGGTACCGATGACTAAACTAGCTTAGAATCTAGTTTAGTTTTTTTTATTTTGTTTTAGTCTTAAAAGCTAGTATAAGGAGCGCGATCTCTTATTCAGATAGTGAGTTCAAATAAATATCGACGCAACTGACAAGCAAGCATCGAAGAATTCAAAGAACTAACCCTGATAGTGGAGAGGTTAATTGCTGGTCCATCAAATTTTGTTACAAATGAGTGATTTTGTAAATATCCTCGAGAGCACTAAAACAGATTCGCCCAGCTGACTGGTACACACGGCCACAGATCAAGCTACACATTTTTGTTGCAAAATAGCGCCTATTACAACAGCATAAGGTGCCGCAGTGTGTAGTTTGATCTGTGGCCGTGTGTACCAATTGAAATTAATAAAACATCAATTATATTTCAATTTTTTTATTTAACTTCATACATTTTTAATAAACGTTTTAAATTCGTTGAATATTGTTTTAATGATTAATTACAATTTTAACGTGTATTTAAGTATATTTATCGAGTAACATTATTAATTTAAAAATATATTGTGCATAACATTAATGTAAATATTTTTCTATATATTGTGCATTTCAATCCTAAATTACTACATTTTTTATGAATATAGTCAAGCTGCCATAATAAATAACAATTTCAACAAAATAATTGTGTCAACTGATGGCATTAGAATATCAGAGGGGCTAATTTCACCATATTAGTAGCTTCACATTATTAGAATTGAATTCTTTTTTTTTTCGCTATAAATCGTATAATCGACACGTAAATAATAATATTAATTTAGAGGCATTTTTACCATTGTTTAATACCATTCAGATATGAAGCTGCTAATGTAGCAAAATTAACCCCGCAATAAGCAATAGCTTAAAAATATATTGAAATCACACGGTAGGAATTGTTTTCCATAATTACCTGCATAAATAAAAGAATGCTGAATTTTAATTCTGAATAGCATACATTCAATGAAATTCACAGATGTAAATTAGCAAAATATAATTTAAAATATCCAAAGTAAATTTATTAGGTATTTAAAATTTAAACAATATTTATTTTGCTGATGATTGACCATTAAATTTTAAAGTTTTAACTGACATTAAATTTTAATGGTCAAATAAGAATATATTGTTTTTTTTATAACAATAAAACACGAATTATTATGTAAATTAAATGGATACGGTCTGTTTGTCTAAAAAGACATTACGAAATCATCTGTCAAATATGAAGGCATTGTTTTGCAGTTGGTCTGAATACTTTGAGATGTCATATTTTCGAAAACTAAGTAAGTATGCTGGGCAATTTTTGCTATGGAACCAACTCTGGAATTGCAAGAATATTTTCAAACTTTTCATAATGTCAAAACGTCTGTCAAACGTTTGTTAGTAGTTAAAAGTTGTTCAACTTAGATTTCGAAAATATGCATGCATTCTTATACAATCCAATCTACTTAGGGCCGGTTGCTCGTACATTTTAGTTAAAGTTATAGTCAAAGTTAACTTAACTATTACCATGCTAACCGCCGAAAGAAAGCATACTGGGTTGCTCGCTAAAATTTTAACCGTACTAACCATAACAAACCGAGGGAGATCGGTCATCGTCAAAACTATAACTTTAACTAAAATGTACGAGCAACCGACCCTTAGTAGGTTCTAAAGATTATATTATTTTTTTACATTTTAAGAGCCATTATTTGGAACCTTTATCATAAACCTTTTATATTATGTCAATTATTTTTAGTAAGCTAAGCGCTTATAATATATTTTTTATTTCATTGATAGCTAGGGTAGTATTTGATTATACCTAATCCCACCACGGTGATGACCTTGAAAACCATCTTTCTTTATCATCATCATCATATCAGCCGAAAGACGTCCACTGCTGGACAAAGGCCTCCCTCAAGGATCTCCACGATAGTCGGTCTTGCGGTACCCGCATCCAGCGGCCTCCCTCGACCCTCAAAAGATTATCGATCCACCTTGTGGGGCCCACGCTGCGCCTTCCGGTTCTTGCTCGCCACTTGAGAACCTTTCTGCCCCAGCGGCCGTCGGTCGGTTCTACGAGCGATGCCGCCGCCCACTCTTTCTTTATAGGTATGTGACATACTTAAATTATTTAAACCGTAACATAGGTGACTAATTTTAAGTCACAAATAAGGCGGAATATCTGAATTGCTTTAAATTGGTGTCATACAATTATTATAATAGGCTTCAATTGACTGTAACGAATTTGAATTAAGTTCTTAAGTACCTACTTATTAACTTCTTCGATTATATAAGGTGTTATACTCTTTTCACATATTGGTGCCGATTCTGTTGTTTACAAACTTAACTAATATTAGACATGTCACCTCTCTTTCATTTTAAAAGATAGAACATTTTTATTGTCAGTTTAATCCATAACGTCGTAATGTACGGGTAAATAGTCGTGACCAATAAAGATCGCGCTTAAATTCACGTTGAAATGTGTGATCGGATTAAACTGACAGGACTAAAATATCTTGCATCCCTTTCTTAATATTTACTATTAGAAAGAGATATAGTGAGATTAAATTTATTTAGTTCGTAAACAACAGAATCGGCACCATTATATAATAATATGAACAACTTTTACTATGGGACCACTGGGACATGTACAAAAAAAACTTTTCATAGTTTGACGTTTAGTTAAAGTATACAGGGTTACTTATGACGCAAAACCCTTTCCCAAGCAAACTAAGCAGAGCTACTATGGAAACCATTGGGACAATCATGTAACTTTGCAATCAGTTTCAATCATTTTTTATTTTATTTAATTATGTACACACAAACACAAGTAAAGAGAAAAGACAAAACAGAAACAAAGGCACAAAGGGACTGCTTATTTCTAATAAAAAAGTCTTCCTGTTTCTGGAAAGTTTGATAAATATGTACAGTGTGTAACAGTAGAAAGAATTATATACATATTTTAATTGAAACCGGTTAAATAACTTTTTTGACGTATAGATAATTCCATATTCAAATAGTGCTTCATTGTTCATTGAAACATTTTCAACATTATAATAATGATTTCAAGATTGAAATTGATTGCCTTATAGATATGATCGATATGGAATCAATCAGTTGCATACTATTATCGAACAAGCGCCTAAGCTATCCTAAATCAGTGGGTAAAACGAAATAATTACTCTATTCCTTATCCATACCCTAAATTCTGCCGGGTTGAACCCTCTACGCCTGCCGACTTGTCCGGTAAGGTTAATGAAACCATAGAGGCTATAAAGTTTTGTCCTTGAAAAAAAAATGAAATCTATTCCATATTCAAAATTTTTATGCCATACTCAGACTATTCCGTTTGTCCTGTCCAGCGTTCTGTCGCTCCTGGTAGGACTTGACAGGCTGTATGAAGGATATCAGCACTCCAGATATGATGATGCAGCCCCCGGCTAAGTAAAATGACAGCTCCCATGAAAATGTTAAGTCGTAGATGAGACCTGAAAAAAAGTTAGTCTAAATATTGCTGTATTTTTTTACTCCGTTTTTCATTTTTTTAGACAGCAAAGTTGGTGAATTATTGCTAAGCGGTTATATAGACGCTTTGTCGGAACCTAGATGTTTTTTTTAATTTTAATGTCGGGCAACACTCCATACTCTCTTGGGGGGCAATCACGTATCTTTGTGGCAGTCAGTTTTGTATTGAAACTCGTTTCTGATAACGTTTTTACGTTTTGGTAACTCCATAATCCGAGCTCCATACTCCATACTCATTGCTTATGGAATTCATAATTTTCAACATTGTAAAATTTCTAATGATTTAAAGATTGAAACTTATTGCAAAAGTTCTTAAAAACCTACTAGCTTCCGCCCCGCGGTTACGCCCACGTTCCCGTGAGATCTTATGTATTCCCGGGATAAAAAGTAGCCTAATATGTTATTCCACGGTATGATCTATCTATGTGCCAAGTTTCATCCAAATCCGTTCAGTAGTTTTAACGTGAAAGAGTAACAAACATCCATACAAGGTAGAGTTTATTCAAATACTTCGATTCATTGAAAACTCCGATTACAATTCGAGGAACAATCGCGAGGACTGTTTACTTTCCCAAGATATCAGAAGCAGTTCTTTCATTCCAAGAATAAAATAGGTAAGTACTATCAACAAAGCTGAAGCATGATCACGCAGTGATCGCGCTGTCTAGGGGTGGCAGATTTCAGAGGACGCCCACTCGATTAGTTAAAGGATCGGCTGGTACCACACGGGCCTAGGGCGGCTAAGACTGCAAATCCGCCACTGGCTTACCATAAAAATACCTGTCTAAAAAAAGTTTTGCAAGAGACAGTTTTTATTGTCCACAATGGACAGGGCGACATATGTTAACTGGCTGCAAGTGAAATGGTTCCAAAACTGATTATGCTTCAACTTTGTTGATGCTACTTTCAGTTGAAAAAGGTATCTTATTTCTAGTTACTTTAGGTCCAAAGAAGTATGTGATTCTACCTACTTACCCGACAAAGGAGGCCCAATTAGATGACCAATGCCCTGAGCAAGTAGCACCAATCCATAAGCTGTAGTAAAGTCATCCAAAGAAACCAATGTCACCAGCAAACTTGGAGTAAATGTAAACGAGGCTGCAAATAGCAACCCAAATGCTGATGCGATAGAAGCTAATATCCAATAGTTGGATGCAGCTGCTGGTGGTATAGCAGCCACTGACGCCCCACACAGTATCAAGCACACAGCGTAGAGATTCCCAATTGAGACTTTGGGGAAATCTCCGATCCATCCCAAGCCGACCTGGAATAAACATACTAATGATCCTCTAGAAAATGGATTTAAGACCTTACTGAAGTGTAATAGAATAGATACTCTTCTATCTCGTAATGAGATAGAAGAGTATTTGACATTGACTAAAAGTTGATAACAAAAATAGAAAAGGTATTTTAGACCCTTACTGAAGTGAAATAGAGTTCTCTTCTATTTGATAGTAAGGCCATACAGCGATCAGAGCATTTAATTTCAATTATAAAAGAATAATTTATTGTATGTCTTAGCTCTATAATAAATAATTCATTAATAGTCTTCATAGTTTAAGTGTATTCCGAACCAGTGGTAGAGTCAGTTGTAACTTCCGAGTTCTGACATCTAAAAGTGCTTTATCAAGGCCTAAACAGAATATGTAAATGAGTTTGAATTATGAATTATACTAGATGTTTATTTGCTATCACGATTTTTTAAGTAAAGTATCAACTTTTAGTCAATGTCAAATACTCTTCATTTGACATTGACTAAAAGTTGATAACAAAAATAGAAAAGGTATTTTAGACCCTTACTGAAGTGAAATAGAGTTCTCTTCTATTTGATAGTAAGGCCATACAGCGATCAGAGCATTTAATTTCAATTATAAAAGAATAATTTATTGTATGTCTTAGCTCTATAATAAATAATTCATTAATAGTCTTCATAGTTTAAGTGTATTCCGAACCAGTGGTAGAGTCAGTTGTAACTTCCGAGTTCTGACATCTAAAAGTGCTTTATCAAGGCCTAAACAGAATATGTAAATGAGTTTGAATTATGAATTATACTAGATGTTTATTTGCTATCACGATTTTTTAAGGATTATTGTACTCAAGAACAACTTTTATTTCGAGATGACAAAAAAAAACATCCAGTATATGAATGACCATGAGTATCACAAGTAGGCTAAAGCCATTAGTAATATTACCCTAGGTACATTACCTATAATTTTTGTTACCTACTTAATTTTGACACACAGGTTTAAAATATTTGCATTATCGAAATATATTTTTCTAATTTACGTTGCCCAACCTAGGTACTTTCCGCTCGTGGAATTAGTCAGATTTTTATCACGACTATCCTTTATCTCAATTTTATTAAATATCGTAGGAAGTATCGTCGACAAAATTAAATTTGACATAAATTTAGAAATTCCCACTGTAAGTAGGTACCTATAGAATTTGGCACGCATTCTTCGAATGTGGAAACTGGAGATCGTCTATTTGCGGGCACCTTAGGTATCTGTCATAGTCATTGCCTTCTAAACTAGACCAACCTTGGCTGAGAATGTCGCATGTACATTATATTATTACCTAGTCTAGTAATTATCAGAGGTATTTTTATAATCCGAGATTTGTTTAGGTAGTTTTTTTTTTACTATGCATAGCATATTTGATCACTCATCTCACCGTTGTCAGGGAAGATGTCACCAATGGAGCGCACACGAAGCCTAGAAGGGAACTGGCTCGCAAGTGCAGCTGTCGGAACACACCGGAATTCACGTATCTATACTAATCATAAAGCTGAAGAGTTTTTTGTTTGAACGCGCTAATCTCTGGTGTTACTGGCCCGATTCGAAAAATTCTTTCACTAATAGGAAGCTACATTATAATATAACGCAAGTGAAGCCGCGGGGAACTGCTTGTACAAAATATGGATTAGATAGAATTATGAGAATTGATGATTGATGAGACAGTAGTGTCATGAACACGGTGAATTTTGAAGGGTATTTTAGCTTGAATTGTTCGGATAGTGTAGGTACTGAGCACTACCATTACGAAATTATGACAATCTCTAGTGCCGGGGTGAGAGTTACGTTGAAGCGTAATGTAATGCTGATCTAAGTAATTCGTTGATATTTTTTAAATTTTATAGATTTTTTGAAAATACTATGGATATATTATGTTATTTTCCACTCAAAAATAAAATCATCCTGTATACAGGGTTATTTACCTGCATTGCTTCCGGAGTAGCAATACGAGAAAACGTTCTGTAATAAGTGCCTATGTAGTGCAAAAGAGTTACGCTGCATAATCATCAAATGTACCTACCTCACTGAGGTATATAACTTATAGTACGTAGTAATACTTACCTAGCGACCTACCTACAAAAATTACTTCGCCTTGAAAGTATTAGGTACTTTCTTGTAGTAGGTAGGTAGGTAAGTACTAAAAATAGCATATTTATCCACCCAACAAAATCCTCCATTTATTATTTATGAAACAATATATCTAATCAGAAAATCAATACGCAATAGCATGAAAAAAAACATGTTATTGTTTGCAAAGATAAGCGAAGAATAAAAATGTTACTAGTTGAATGACCTTAAACCAAAGAGAATATAACACTACATAAAAACCTTAGAAGAATTTCTTCTAAGATATAAACAGTCAAAATTACCTTCGAAATCGAAAATTGTAATGTTTATTTTTTTCCAAGTTTATGGTTTTACCCATTTCTTATTTAAAATGAGTAAATTGTCAAGAAACTCATAAATAACTCATTCCTTGTCCAACAAACTCGTGGGAACATACGTAGGTAGTTAAAATTCCCACTTAATATCTTGGCAGCCAAACTAGGACTTTCCTAGCAGCTGTGACGGCTATCATAATACAAATTAAAGTTTCTTGCTAACTGTTTATACAATCTAGATAATTCTAGTAGCTTAGAAACACTAACAGGATATGCCAAATCAGCCAATTAATTTGTTTTACTAAAATCTAAACTAAAATTTTATTAAGTCCTGGGAGTCAAGCGAGATAGGTACCTACTATTAATTTTTCCCGAAGATAAGATTTTGAGAGATCATTAAAAATATCCCGATAACTCATTTAGAACTGTTTTGAGACACAATGGCATATGCAAAAAAGACTCAGTGGTAGTGACGTCAGATGCCGAGACGAAGGTAGCGGGTTCGAATCCTACAATGAGCTTAAGCTTTCGGTGAAGGAAAACATCGTGAGGGAACCATAGCCCCCTCAAGTTGAAAATCTGTCGCTAAGCACCTTTCGGTGTGTTCCGACAGTTGCACTAAAGAGCCAGTTCCCTTCTAGGCTTTGTGTGCTCACCATCATCGGCCACATCATCACTGACCATGGTGAGATTGTGGTCAAACATAGGCCTATACATAGTAAAAAAATTACCTTTTGAGAGAGGTAGAGTATAGCGATTTTTCGCTTGAAGAGCAGCTCGACTGGGAAAGTACCCCTCCACCTTACAGAATACCGCAGCCAAATAACCTGTTTGTGTTCCTGCGCGTGAGTAAGGTCGCCAGAGCTCATCGGGGCGGGGGGAATGGTCGGCAATGCGCGAGTAGTACCCGGGGCGCGGATTAGTATATGGTCTCTGTCGCGGGTGTCGCTAGCGTCTATAGGCTACGGTAACCGCTTACCATCAGGCGAGCCGTTTGCCGAAAAAAAAAAGCTCAAATATAGCAAATAAAACCAAAGGTGTACTCACCATACCAATAGTATTAGTGATCCCAATCAAACTGAGCATCACAGCTCCATCATCCTCACTATAGCCCTTAAGTATCATGTGCTCGGCCAAGTAGAAGTATGGCACAATGAACCATATGAACAGGATGATGGTGCCCAGACAGAGGAGGTTGAATGGCATCAGCTTGAAGAGGGACACGTTGAACATGTCTGAAATGCAGCTGACGCAGTCTTCGTACCACTTCTGGAAGATATTAATAAAATAAGAGAGACTTTGTTAACATACCCTCTATATTTCATGTCTCAAAGACCAGCGGTGTAAAGTTTGCGTTGGTTCTCATTCACTGACCAGTCAGGTCAGGGACTTTGAATTTATATACAGTTTATTCAGTATACTCACCTCTTCCTTCTCATCGATCGTAATCATAGAATTCTTAAATATATCAGGACACGACGAAGCCTTCAACCGGTACCGTTTTATATTGAGCATCGCATTTCTATGGCTTATGGAATTTATGGGCATCTTCAAGTCTTTCAAGTAGTGATGGTTCACTGACAACTGCTTTTTCAACCAATCACGTTTATTCTCTTTGCTATCCTGCTTTACCAGATCTTTGTCGTCTTTTGTTTCTGATTGAGTCTTCCTCATTACAGGACCTTGTCTAGGTTTCTTCAGTTGGAATCTCTCAAAGGATTTCTCGTTGCGACTGTCATATTTTTCAGAATGAGTTCGTTGTATTGCATGTTTTGTGTATGTGACAACTGGTGGGTCATTATCATCTTGAACAGCTTTTAAAAATGGCTTTTTTGCCCGACTTGTTGCGAATGTTGGGTATTTTATTTCTATGTCGTAATCTTTGCTGGTATTCTTAACTATGTCATCTAACATTGCCATTGATACCTGTAATTAAAATAATCGTACTTTCAAATCCCAGTAAAAATCAGTTTATTAGTGTAGTAGAATCTATTGTAAAACTGTAACTTTTGACATTCATAAGTGCCTTATTAGGGCCTAAACTGAATAAATGCGTTTTGATTTTGATTTTGAAAGGCGTTAGTTAGCCTGAGCTAAACTTAGCTATTAGCCAAAGTACATTTTCTATTCATTGATATAGACTCTATATCAATGAATAGAAAATGGCTAGTATAACATAATTATATAATCTATAATAGCGACCCGCTCCGGCTTCGCACGAGTGTAATTTAGAACTAAACCTTAATTCAATGAAATAAAAGTAATATTTACGACACAATAAGAGGATGCTCCCCGAGAGACAGTTGAGGCCCACTTTTATTAAAAAAAAACGAAGTAAGAAAGTTATTACATTTAGGTATATTAAATCTCAGAATGTAGATATGTTAATATTTCAAATTATTTGGATGGACCAAATAAGAGAAAAAATCATTCCACCAAACGAATGATGACTTATTTTGAAACACCGGATCATAAAACTAGTAAAACAAACGTGATTACCTTATCGCTGTATGCCAGGTATGTTGGAAGGCTGACCAAGGATTGAGACCTTAGCTTCATTTTATAGTATTTCTTCTTAAACATCATCATACTCTGCTGACGTCGGATGCTTGCTGCCTCCTGACGAATGACCTTCTCAGGGGAGACTCCTTTACGAATCAGTTCTCCCATGCTCTTACCACGCGTTGGCACTTCAATCTCGAATGCGTATGAATTCGCAATTGAAGCCGTACTCGAATTCTTAGATTTATCATCTTCTTTCTTAAGCTTGCCGCTACTTTTCTGTCTCTTTTGCTCTATTATCCACCATTCAGGATCTCGCATAACACATCCACATACGCATAAATTCAATAACGTTCCAGATAATAGTAAGATGGTTCCTCTCCAACCGTATTCTTCAATGAAATATTGCGTCATGGGTGCGTAAATGAAAGTCCCAACGCCAGTTCCACAAGCTCCTAGGCCAACAGCTAAATTCCTCTTCTTTTCAAACCAATAAGCTATTGAAACCACTGCTGTTACATAAACTAATCCAAGCCCCAGTCCAGCGATCACTCCAAAAGTAATCATCATCATTTCTAAAGTGGTGGAAATTGAAGCCAAAACGAAACCTATAGTAGAAATAATTCCACCTAAAATTGTCATGCTTCGGCATCCATATCTGTCTACTAGAGCACTCATAACAGGTCCAGATAGAAGTGGTACGGCAATGAATAAACTTCCGATCCAAGCTGTCGTAGATTTACTAGCTTGAAACTCGTCTAAAAATTCTATGTAGAGTAAACCGAATGAGAAACTGATGCCGTCGGCAATCATTGATATTATAAATGATGACAACACAACTACCCATCCCCACCCCCCATCAGGTATCGCTACTTTATTCTCTTTGATCATTGAACTACGTTCGATCTCCTCTAGATTGATTTCTTCATCTGCAGGATTCTCTGTGATTTTAACTGAATTGATTTTATACTTTTTGGGCTCGATAGTTTTATTTATTTCATTGTTATTTCTGTTAAATGTTGCCAGCCGTTCTCTATTGCTTATTTCCAAATCTGGACTGGAAAATGAATTGGTGCCAATGCTAGTATCATCATATTCACCTTTACATATACCAGACGTGGAATCAGATAAAAGTGACTCTCTGACAGTCACATCTTTTTTCTGCTCGCTGCTCCGCGGTGTTCTGCTGTTCCTCAAAATTCCTGGTTCTAATCCTTCCATTTTTAAATGTATGTACTAAAATAAGTATAATACCGATGAAAAATACTGGCAGTTTTTGGGTGTTCTTTTTTCAAAATTAAGTTCTTAATCGAGGATCGCGGGCGGAGTAGCGGCTGGCCTCTCGAGCCACGCTGTTGAGCTTCAGAGTGTTCGGTTTATTTTGACCGGGTACCATTAAGAGCCTGGTTGATAGGTACAAGGGTTTAGTGACGTCACCCATACACGCGCGCTGTCGATGAGTGGCGCGTTGTTTGCGCCACAACTTGACAACTCAATTATCGAACTGAACGATGTCAGTCGGAGATATGGATGTCGGTTGAGTTATTTTTCATCTGGAAATGGATAATTGCATTTTTATAGGTCTGTAATAAAATCGTTTTTGAAACGTAGGTAAGCATAGTAGAAATAATAGAAAACAAAAGAGACGAAATGTAAAAGTAAAAAAAATACAGAAAACAAAACAGAATGTGAATTTCATGACAATAAAATCCAAATCCTGATTAATATTAAAAATGAGTTTGTTTGTTTAATACTTCTTAACGCCTTAACGGCTAAACTAATTCTGATGAAATTTAGCATATAAGTAGATCATATCCTGGAATAACTAGGATATTTATTATCCCGGGAAGACATTAGATCCTTCGGGACTGCGGATAAAATGGCAAAGAAATACAAAAATGTGTCATTCCGCTAAATATACCTACAAACAATTTACATACAGACAGATAGCTAATATACATATTATGCTATAGGTATCTTAGGTAAGCTAACAGATAATAAATATAACCTCTGACCTGTGCTAACATTTAATTATGAGATTGTATTACGGACATGGTTCGATCCGGTCACCAAATATAGTTATATGAAAAGTATAACAAAACTTATGATAATTATAATTTGTTGTACTAGAAGTAATTAACAACACTATCTTGGCGCCATATTGCATAATACCTAATCGGTTTATTTAAATATCCGATTTTGATTCTAATTAAATTGTTTATAACAAAAAATCTAAATAGCTAGCCATGCTGGCGTTAGAATCAACATAAGAAAAATGATAGGTACCTAATCTTTAATCCAACCTCATAGTCTCATAGGTACTTACTTATATCTATAAGTAGGTATATACCCAGCTTAAATAACCTATAACAATGGCTATTATAAATATTTCAATTACGATTTTCGAAAGATTTTCATTATTAACTATTTTACTAATAAAATCATACGACTTTCTAAAATAAATACTGCAATGTGTACCTTATTGTGATTTATATAAAACCTCAACTTACTTGTTAAAACTATTATAACACGTATTTTCAGGACTATTCTCAGCTGAAGATACACTCACTGACGCAGTTTCCCAGGGACTGCAAATAACTGGCGCCAGTAGGTGCTCGATCAATATGGGGTGGCAGTCCGTGGAAGGCAACCCCGACCAGAGTGTGTGACCTCAACATTTCCCCCTCGCGTAAGTCAAGTAGCGAGGAAAATTATATTTGTGGAGTAAAACACGGGTCTGACTATATTGGTCATGTTTAGGAGATAGCCTTTTTACGTAGATTTGACGTCACGTAGAAAGTATGTAATATTTATTGTATAATATGTATTTAGTGTATAATAATAAATGTTATTTAAAAAACTGACACTAAGATAAATAAGTTTTCTCTATATTGATTCCCATTGCCTTTATAAAGTCGGAAAGAATTTAAAATTATATTACATTTAGAAAAGGTTACCTCACCTACCTATTCACCCAATTCCAAAATAATAATTATCGTAACCTATAGTGTGCTAGGGTACCTACTTATTAGTATCCGCCTGCTTGGTTACCTTCCTCAAGTTGAGCATGAGCATCTATAAACTAGTTACGGTAACCGATTACCACCAGGCAGGCCGTAGCTGAGTACCTTAAAGTATAAAAAAATCTCCTACCGGTATGTTCCTACAGCTGCTGCTTCATCTAATAGGAACTTAGTAATTTCTAGGCTGTCTATGCTTCCAGCTATTGCTTATTGCAAGTATTGCTTTATTGCTAGTACGTACCTAAAAGTATCTATATGTTATTCTAAGTATGTGCCAAGTCTCATCCAAATCCTTTCAGTAGTTTTTGCGTGAAAGAGTAACAAACATCTTCACATCCATACAAACTTTTACATTTTTAATATTAGTTTAGTAGAATAGGATATATAGGTAATTATGTAATAAAAAAACTGCAGTGAAAATTACAAACCGAACACCTACCTGTAATGAATTAAATTACTTACATGAGGGTTAGGCTATTTACTTTTAAGCAGGCGCTTTAAAGATCAACATAACTTGTGTGTCCTATTGTCCTATCTGGGTACTAATATTAAAAATGCGACAGTGTTTATCATCACACATCATGTTCACGCACACAAAATATTTGACTTGAACGGGAATGAAACCACTTTCTGCGTGCGGCGTGGCATTCAGTATCTATCCTCCACGCCAACCAGCCTTACTTTTGATTTAATGATAACTCTTTAATTGGGTGTTCTACGAAAACACGTATCGTTTATTTTTTAAACCTATTCACGTCAGTCCATTACCAAATAGTTTAGGAAATCCCTAGAGTACCCACTCTAGGGATTTCTGTAGCTAAGGTTAGCTACATTGTCAATTGAAAAGTCAACGACCCGTATCCATAAAATATCGTAGTTCGCTGAAACTAAAAGGTTATCGAGATACATTTAAGGCATGGGCCATGGCATTCACATTATTGTACTACTATTAAATTCAAGGGCGTGCCTTTGCCATTTGGCTTAGTCAGCAAGCAACATCGAACAAAAAAAATATTATAACTATTTTAATCTATGTTGTAGGTACAGTCTATTACAGTGTGTCCGGTCATGAACTAGCGATATTTTAGGTACTTATATTTGAATACATTTTATGGGACTTTTCTTAGGACCAACACTGAAAACTGGAAAAAAAAACATTTCATACATCTATGTACCTAAAATATCGCTAGTTCATCACCGGACACACTGTTTATAGATAGATCACCTTCGTGCTCTAACTTGTAAGTGGTATAGCATAGCGATAGATATTTTTACATGACTGCTCAAAAGAGGAGTGTAATGTTCTTAGGGTTCTTTATTCTACCATAACTTTTAAATGCCTGACAGAACAGATTGGGTTTATTATATGGGGTATCGTCCTTAATTCATCCCGATACTGGCTATAATTAGCTTGTTTTTTTTATTTTTGTATTAGTTGCGGCTTGTTTACTGGATGCAGTACCGGCGTTAGGGTAGGGCGTGGTAGGGCGATCGCCCACCTTTATTTCCGGTCGCTCATAAGCGAGTCCTGCTATCTCGAGTCTAAATAAATAAATAAATTCTCAAGTCTAAAGATAAAATGGCTTAAAATCCCTTTTGTTGGCGGGAGAAGGGGGGGGGGGGGTATCACATCTCGCCCAGGGTGCTGGTAGAGCTAAAACCGGCACTGACTGGATGTATAGGCCTGTTTGATCGATCACAATCTCATCAAGATCAGTAGTGGTTTAAACGCCTGCACGAAACTCAATAGCAAAAGTATTTCCTCATGTTTTTTCCCTATCTTTAATTTCAGTTTAATAAATCGAAATGTGACTGCGTGACTATGAAGGCAGGTACCTACTTCTAAAAAGCATGTGTATATTAAAATAGGTACTCGTATAGGTACAAATCTAGTAATAACTTGGATACAATTTTACGAGAGACGTTAAAAAGCTACAACTACCTAGCTTAATTATGACTAATTACGAGTTGATGGTTGGTGAGTATTAGTTAATGTGTGTCAAGGCGTCAAGCTCATATGAACTTTCATGATACCTATTGCTTTTTTAGGGTTCCTTAGCTATTACTAAGCCTCCGTTGTCCGTCCGTCTGGTTGTCAACCAGCGGGCTGTATCTCACGAACTATAGGTAATAGGTAGATAGTTGAAATTTTCACAGAATGCGTATTTCTGCTGTCGCTGTGACATCCATTAATGAAAATAAAATAATGTACGATGGTTCGTGTGCGAGTCCGACTCGCACTTATCCGATTTTTTATCAACAATCTTATAACATGGTTAAAAATACCTATATCGTCTCAAAGTATCTCCACCAATAACATCATAAAATACCTACTTGCTGATGAATTTGGCCAATTCCTTTCAAACATGTTTTTTCGTTTATTAAAACCTTACCTACCTATTCTTAAAAAAATTGTAGGTGACCTCTCCCCCCTACCACCTTATTATCACCCTAAAAACATATCAGACAGGTTCATATACAAAATATTTTCAAGTAAACTTAAATCAATTTATATACTCACACCTGACCAGTAGTCTCTTTTGCATTTTGGGGCTTCCAGGTCCAATCAGTCCATATGTTGAAATCTATTTTTGCCCAATATTTTATTCCATTATAATTATTTCTGTTAGATTTTACAAAAAGCTACTAATACCTTTCATATTAGCAAAGATATTAGTATGGGTAACATAGGGCAATACTTACATTTTTGTTTCAGAAGCATAGTTCTCAAACGCGAACAGAGGAGACAAAAAATCAAGAATGTACATTATAAAAAGCCTTCCTAAAAGTAGGTAATTGAGACATGAGCTGGCAAGCTTCACCCCAAATTCAATTTTATCAATGCAAAAATATACTTACTGGTAAAAAAAAGTTGTTTTATTTTGCCTTTATTTATTTCATTATATAGCATAGATTCCTTTTATGATAGTTTTGAATTATTGTGAATTCACTGTGCAAGTGCAATTGCAAAGGCCAGCTCGAGTGCAACTACCGGAACCCAGATAGATAGCCACTTAGCAACTGATTTGCAACAACCCTCCTTCAACTGTCTTATATATGACTTTTATTATGGCATTAAATGTCAATATCACTTGACTGAGCTATCCTTATATATTTGTCACCAATATCTGATATTGCCGATTCCAAAATGATAAATGTTTAAGGTGGCCCTGCTAGGAAAAGCAACACATAGGAATGACATGCCAGCTCTCACTCAAAAAAGATGTTTTCTAATTGCAAACACAACCATTTAGTTTTGCTTGGTGACTACTTACAACAAATTTGTAACTATTTTTGGAAGCAAATAGATCTTCCCTAGGTACTATAGGTAGATCTGGAGATAACTAAAAATTCCTATGAACTGGGGACCAAAAAACTTGGTGTAATTTTTTTGCAATGACTCAGAATTAAAACCATGTTGGTGGCTTTACCAGCAAATAACATGAGTACTACATTCTTACTAATATAATAAATGTGAAGGTAGGTTTGTTTATTTAGTTAGTTACCTTTTCACACATAACTAAATTTGATGAAATATGGCAAACAGATAGCTGATAATATGGATCCCTGAAACAGTGGTGGCCTTTGGGGGTGGCGAGTAGGGCAACCATCCAGGGCCTCGCTCCTGCAGGGTCCTCGCTCACTTGCACAACAACCCAAGTAGAAAAATATTTGAAAACATCATTTTTGAATCCCTGATTCTTTTACAACCTTAATGCACCTTAGTTTATCATGATTCATAATTAATCTTTGTTACTACTTTGCATTTCTCGGCAAGAATCATCATTAAAACTAATTCCACAAAGACAAGGGCCTCGCACTTCTACTCGCCCGGGAACTTGCAACGGCTAAGGCCGCCCCTTCCCCGGAAAGCATGTGCAACCATCGATGGGACAGGAGCTAATTCAGTATATTTCATTATGCATAGAAAACTTCCTAGCTCTTTACATAGATACTAATGTAAAAGTGGAATTGTGTATCAGTTTTCCAAAAACAACAATTTTGATATAAACCAGCAGTAAAAGAATAGTTTATGTTGTGATGATAAACAGAATCCTTTTATTTTAGGTATGTCAGTGATATCATAGGGAACAATAAGATATATTATTATTCAACAGACAATAATTTACATTCAAGGGATCAAGGGCATTTCTGTCCACTAAGTTCATCATCACAAATCTCAGTAAAGTAGAAATGACTATTCCACAGAACTGATAAATTAAAATAACTTGATTTAACTAGCACTAAATTTATAAGTTAATATTTAGACTTGAAAATAGCAAATTGAGGTTAGAACTGAGGTGTATTACAAAAACAACAAATATTTTTTTGGGTTTTTATTTACTTACAGTCCTAACCATCACATCACTTCTTGGCGGCCGCACCTACTTTAGATTTCTTGGTACCACGCACCTTCTTCATTCTGTTCTTGCGCTCCTTACGCTGTTTGCGGGTTGGTCGCTTCTTCTCGTACAAACCGTGGCGGGCCAGTCTGTGTTTGGGCTCGAACTTCTTAGCCAAGTCTAAGGTGTCGTAGATAAGCGCGAAGCCTGTAGATTTGCCACCTCCGAAGTTTGTCTTGAATCCAAAGACAAAAACTACGTCAGGTGTCACTTTGTACATCTTCGCGAGCTTCTCCCTGATCTCGGTTTTGCTGACCGTGGGTTTTCCCGGGTGCAGCACATCGCAAACCATTTGTTTGCGAGCCAACAATCTAAAAAATCACAAAAACGTTGTCACACATAACCTGTCATGGCGAGGCAATAAGTTTACACGACGATTACAAGTTGTATTCACATGAAATTTATTGTAATGCACTATTACCTGTTGGTCATGAATTTGCGAGTGCGAATTGTCGCGGTTCCTTCACTCATTTTTACTTAATTTAGATATTTCGGCGTTTAGGACGCACGTGTCTCCCGACACCTTTCAGAGGAAAAGAACGTATTGGTGTTGTCAGTACTAAAAAAAAGCCTCATCTGCCTACGTAAACTTTAATAAAATAAATATGACGTGTATGAGAAACGTGTGGTTCCTGCAATTCATAAAACATAATAATATTAAATCGTTATAATTCTAACATAAACTCAGAAGATTATATGCAGCTATTTTTAGTAATAGTTTTTTAATATATTTTTTAAGACTGGCAGCTCAGTTAAAAATGCGTCCACATTTGAGTGTTGCGTCATAGGATAAAAGAAAATAATAGTAACGAAGTACTATTTAGAAAGAATTTAGATCGATAACTGTATTATTTTTAGACTCTTTTTTTTTTTTTAATGATTAATTGATTAGAAGCAAATTTTTCATTGATCAGATTTATAAGTAAAGAGCCAGATTTGTAGTAGGTATGTACCTATAGTTTTAAAAATAGTTAATAATATTTTAATAGATACTTAATTAAAAATTATTTACTTTAGTAACTACAAATCAAATTCACTAGGTACCGTTTACTCTCAATCATGTCACCACTCTTCAATATGTCACTATGATTGCGAACACCGCTAGTTTACAATCTATTTCGCGAGATTGTAAACCGTCGATACATTGTGAACCATATCATACTGCTCACATTACAACGTTTTTTCGATAGTTCATAATATATACGAACGCTTAATTGTGAACGGACCTGCACTTACAGACAGGGTTCCGATTTTATATCTAATAAAATTGTGAACCGTCCCTGATTGGTCGGTCTCTGAGTCAAATAAAGTATTTGCACATTGAAGATGAAGAAAGTCGATCATATCATTTTTAAACTATTTAAAGCCCACAAAAACCTGTTTGCCATCCGCCATCTTTGGCGACTGCTAAAGCGTGCAAGGTATGGTCCATGTGTGCTCCGTCGATGATACCAGTTAATAATTTAACGGTTTAACATGGTTGGACCATTAAATACCGAAACGAACAAACCACATTGCAAGCAATATGGTACGGTTCACAGATCACTTTAAACTAGTGAACTAGTACAGTTCACAATGCATCAGCAGTCTACAAACTCGCGAGATAGATCACAAAACAACGGCGCCCACAATCATACAGTTTACTGACAGTGACATGATCGTAAAGTTATTTGAAGACATTTATTTATGAAAAAAAGATGTAGGCGAGGGGTGAGGCGCCTTACTTGCAAATAAAGCAATAATCATATTATTGACAACATAGATAAGGTAATACTCGCAGAACAGAAACACGCGTGATTTTTAAGCACAATGTCTTAGAATATATTATAACTAAAATATGAAAATAATTATACTTAACAATATTGCAGCCTACTACATTATCCGCATATTCACGTTATTAACAAAATCATGTAGGTACAATCTAGTGATTTGCTTGATTAGGTATGTTTACAGCGGGCGTCTCCGGGCGTCATCTCCTATGTGCGGATGTGAAACAGATTTGGATAGGTAGTCTTATTTTAAACAAAATATTAGGTTTTTCATGATTTATTGTGTTAGGTACTTACATTATTGTCATTGCTATTTTTATAAATGGATTTATAGATTTGTCATAAATAAAGATACTGTATATTTTTCTTATTTATAATTTTCGACATTGTACAATTTTAGGTTTTGGTGGTAAGCATATTTAGGAAATAAGTAGGTAGATAAGACCTACGTTTAATATTGTTATAGCTAGTTATTTTTGTTGTATTTTTTAAATTCGAAATAGGGACTCTTATTTAAACATTATCATATTAAACATTTTGCGATCACGTCCCAAAATTGTTTCCATAGGATTCATAAATGGTTGGGCAATGTGTTGCAGCTAATTGGGCATACGGTGAGTCGTTTTCTATTTTCCAATTATAAGTTATATGGTTCCACATGTGATGGGTGTACGCTTTCTTTATTAAATGCCTATAAAAGAATGTATTCTATAATATACAATATTTACAACAAATATACAAACAACATATAAAAAAAATCCTCGAGGCGGCCGCTGCTACCAATCAACGGCAAGGTTCCCAGAAGTCTGGCAGCGTTCCCTCTTGTATGGCCAAGCTAACGCGTTGGCGGAAAAAGCTCCGCCGGTCCCCTGTGACCTCAATTAATTTTGAAGATAATGTTCGAGAAAATCGGCGAGTCTCGGACCCATGGTCTCGACCGCAAAAGGCAAAAATAAATAATTTGGGCCGATAGGGTAGTTGACTGACATATCAAATCAGCTACTTTTTAATAAATGTCAAAACGATAGTTTATATGGAATTTTGTATGAAATATTACACAATGACGTCATAGTTTCACAGCATCAAATCATCTACTCTTAGTGGGTATACTGGTAATTAAAAATCATAAAAAGCATTAAATATACAACATATTTGATATTTCCGCGTGTTTTTAGATGTTTTATGCATTGGCTAGTGTTTGGTCGTGTCAACTAACCTATAGAAGCGTATTTTTTGAATTTGGAATTTTCCGCACCAGCCGCAGCCGCTCCTGCAACTCTACATGTCGCTGGCAAGTGAGATGGCGCAAGTGTATCAACACATGTGACATCACACCACGACTTACCGACACTCCATGGGATCAAAGACATACCTATAAAAGTTAATATTGTTATCCTTGAAGTATATATTGGTATATGAATAGTGTACTGGGTAAATTAACTCTCGTCCATATACTTCGAACCCTGAAAGAGAAAAATATTTGTGACAAACCAACAAACACGTTATCACATTTAATATATGTGAGGAAGTAAGGATTTTTATGAAATTGTTTTTTAAAGACTTCAGTACCTATAATATTACTTATAATGAGATAGCAAAACTTAAAAACTGTAGTGGACCAATGCAAGTGATAACAAAAATAATCTTATAAATACATATATACATCTTGGCACAAACATGGATACACACACTCAACCCCACACATACACAGTCAACATCACACACCCTACACACACACACACACACACACACACATGCCTTAAGTATTCACCCACACTCTCATACGCTCACACACTAACTGCAAAATAAAATAATTATTTAAACCCTAATATTACAAGTATTTGTCAACATTTTTTAGCATTTATAAGTAATGTACTGATTGGGCGAGAACTGTTTCCTGAAACACAGCTCACGCTAGTTCAGGGAACAGGGCTACATAGAGCTACGTAATTTTTAATTTTAATACTGCAATAAATAAAAATAAATAAATGTTATTTAAAACGAAACTAAGCCTTTTCTGAAAAAAGTACGAACACTATTCCCTTTCTAATGGATTTCAGAATGTATGTTAATATTTTCAAGTTATTTGGATTGCACAATTAAGAGAAAAATGCTGCATTCTTAGTTTTAAAAAGGGTCATATTTACGATTTGTTTCTGACGTTACTAATGAAAAATCCCAATTTTTTAAAAAACTATTCCCATATTGTCTAGTTTAACATATATTTTTTCCAAATCTCTTGGAACAAGGAATACAGAGAAAATCGCATTTTAGAATCATCATTTCACGTATAGACCGTCTTGAGGTTTAGACCATTTGACAGTATATTATTTTCTCTGTGATTATGATTATCGTACCTACTGCGTCACTGCGTATTGAACGCACATAAGGCCTGTTTTTAGGTTACTTACTAGAGCGCTATCCACACATTTCCGGGTCAGGGCTATCCGTGTTCCGAGTTGTTCATTATACTATGATGTATCCGGACGCGCCTGACACGGTGCTATGTGAACAAGTTCATACTAGTTGTACGTAACCGATTTTTTCCCCGTCACTGACGGAACACGGCAGGGCCGGGAACCCAGAAATATGTGGATAACGCTTAAATGTATAGCTAGATAATAATTTATACCTTGACACTTAGATGCATTCAATTTCATCAAATCTGATGAATTGCACAATACCATAAGATTTCGGGTAATTGCGTCTGGTCCTGTAGATGTCCAACTGTTATTATTAGCCTTATACGAAGTTGATAAATCTCTGGAAAAAGAAAGTTACACTAAGGATCTATATTAGCTGTAGAGTATTAGCTGTGTAATATAAAAATAATACAATAGATCTGTGGAGTAATCGTGTAACATTGTTGCAATCGGTTCCAATCATTTTTTAATTGAAACCTTTTTAATTTGCTTCATTGCTCATAGAAACATTTTCGACATTGTATTTGTAACGATTTAAAGATTGAAATTTGATTGCAACAAAGTTACATGATTGACCCACAGAGCTGGGGTCGAACTAAAATAGCCGCTCGAGTACCTAATATCGTCGAGAAATTATGATTCTAGATTCAGTTTTTCTCGCAATTCATTCTTTGTTGCAAGAGATTTGTGAAAAATATATGTTAAACTAGAGATATATGACGGGGAATAGTTTATTTTTCATTAGTAACGTCAGAAAAAAATCGTGAATATGCCTCTTTTCAAAACTAAGAATGAATTATTCTTTTATTTTGGCCATCCAAATGACTTGAAAAATATTAACATACATTCTGAAATCCATTAGAAAGGGAATAATTTTCTTACTTTAAAATAAAGGATAATTTTTTTTAAAAAAAAACATAAAACAGTATTTTTTACTAAAATTGCGTCTCTCCTGTCTCGCTTGTCTCCGCCAGTTTAGTAAGGGACGGAGACATTCGCGGAGAGCCTCCTCTTAATTTCTTGAATTTAGACATAAAAAAATATTCTTACTTGATAATAGAATTCACTAGAGTTCTTCCAATAGAATCTGTAGATATTGCCAAAATTGCATTATTGATTAACTCTCCATCTTGGCGGGCAGCCCAATTTTTACCTAAATTGTCTAGTGCCTTCACAACGATTACATCAGTGTCTAAACATACTCCACCATATTTAGACAATGTCAAATATTTCAATATGTCAGAACTATGTTCTAAAGGCCAATGGCTTTTATTAAGTTCACCAGAAAGTACCAATGATTCCAAACGCGTACCTTTAGAATACGTCGCTATGTGTACTCTAGCAAATTTTATATTATGAAACTCCTGTAGTTTCACGAGGCACATGCTATTCTGTAATGTGTGTTTAGTTATTGGACCACTGAACATGACATATATTTGTTTGTTAGGATGCGCACGCGCAGCCGATTCGATAGAACATGCTTGTCGAGAATTCAGTCCACCATCAGGCGAAGTCTCGTGAAAGAATATCGAATTCGGTGGCGGAGAGAAACTTCCATCTTCTACTGATGGTAATGCGTCTCTTAAAAACACATTTTCCAATAATATAGTATGTTTAAATAGATTGATACTAATTTTTAATCTGTAGACGATGTATAAAATTATAATTGTCAAAAATATCCATGTAAAGTTCGGCCGTTTGAATGAGCAAATGTTTTTAATTCTTGATAGCATTATTGTTATTTAGTTTCTTTTGTCTCTAGTTTTAGCCGCTCGTGTGAAATTTTCGACAAGGATGTTTTGGCCGATGAATGACATCGGCAGGCCAAAGTAATAAGAAGTGGGGTCAGAGAGATATTGGTGCCGATTCTGTTGTTTACGAACTAAATAAATTTAATCTCACTATATCTCTTTCTAATAGCAAATATAAGAAAGGGATGCAAGATATTTTAGTCCTGTCATTTTAATCCGATCACATATTTCAACGTGAATTTAAGCGCGATCTTTATTGGTCACGACTATTTACCCGTACATTAGGACGGCATGAATTAAACTGACAGCATTAAAAATGTTCTGTCTTTTTTCAATAAGGTTAACTTGAAAGAGAGGTGACTTGTCTAATATTAGTTAAGTTCGTAAACAACAGAATCGACACCAGTGTTATGTCAAGCTTCTCTCTTCAGAAGCAAATTATTTTTCCAGCGATTTGGTAACAGTCCTTTCCAAAATAACTCTCAGCGACACGTTGTAAGTAAATAGATAGGTACCTACATAATGTGTTTATAATTTCAATGATAAATCCTTAGAAGAGCACTGTAGAAGACGCGTAATCTTCTTAGGATAAATCCTCCCTGAACACTACTTGTAGGTACATATTACTTCATATTTTGTGCTGAACACCAGTTTCACTTAAAGTTGAGAGTGAAATACAAAAAACTTCCAACTTAAAAGGGGACAGTACCTACAGAAGTGAATAAATAGTTTTGACTGCCCTGAAGCTACAGTAAAGTTATGATTGCATTGTAGGTAGGTTAGAAAAATCTTTGATTGTAGGTATCTAAATACAATATTTTATTGCCTATGTCAAATCGCAATAAGCATTAAAAAATAATATCCATCCTTTATTAATCATAGCCTTGCATTTCTTGCTTCTGATGCATGTGGAAGTCGCTTTAATCATTGTATTTTTTTAATGCTAATTTTTGCGTTCAACCTACAATTGAAAAATAAACCTACCATTTAGAATTTTAATTTAAAATTCTATGAGACTGATTCAGGCTGTTCAGGGTGAGGGTGGTAAGCACTCTGGACCTGAAGTTTCGTTGCCAAGCATAAATTGTATCAGCAGTTGGTAAGTGTTATGTATGTAGAACCTACCTACATAGATGTATGTATGCGTGCAGCGGCTGCACCGCTCCCGATGTACGATTAAATAAATCAGTGTGTATTCAACTACCAAGTCGTTTGCTTGTAGACCCCACGCGCACCTTATTACGTACTTACACATAGATATATAACAGTGGCGACGTACGGATTACACGCGTATAACTAAAAAAAAAAAAAAAAAAAAATGTCATCAGGAGTATCTTTCGGTATTTTATCATCGTTTGACCATGTTTCACAAGATTGGTACAGCTACAAATCGCGATTAAACCAGTGGTTCATCGCGAACGATTTCACCGACGAAAAGGACAAAGCCAAGGTCAAGCGGCGGGCTATCTTACTGAGCGCGCTCAGTGAATCATCTTACAAGCTTGCTAGTGATTTAGCACTACCTAAGAAAGTGGAAGAGAGTGAATACGAAGAAATACTGAAATTGCTCGACAATCATTTCATACCTAAACGCGTTGGGTTCTCGGAAAAGTCGATTTTTTATTCGGCTACGCAACGGACGGATGAGAGTCACACTCAATGGGCGGCCAGGATCAGAGGATTGGCCGCACACTGCGGTTTTAAGAATTTGGAAGAGGCCCTTTTGGATAAATTCATAATGGGCATGGCAGCGGGACACGAACGAGATAAGTTATTTGCCCAAGATCAGCGGGAACTAACTTTGGCAAAGGCAGTGGATTTGGCGGAAAGCGTGCGGTGTGCACGCAAGCACGCCTCGGCGGCGACGGTGGTGCCTGGCGGCATTGGCGTCGGCGCGACTGCAGTGGGCCAAGACAGCGTGTTTACTATATCCAAAAAAGAAAAGTGTAGTGTGTGCGGATTTACCAATCATAAGTCAAACCAGTGTCGGTTCAAAAACTATAAGTGTAAGAAGTGTAACCAAAAGGGTCATTTAGGTCGAATGTGCGCGGTTCTAGATAAAATAAAAAAAATAGACGAAGGTAATGTGGATGACGGAGATGACGATGACGGTGAGTTTTTTAATAATATTAGGTGTGACAGAGGTCAGCCAATGACGGAAAAAGTGGGTATCGGTGATCTGTTTTTCGAATTCGAGATAGATAGTGGTTCAGCAGTTAGCGTAATTTCTGAGGGAACTTACAAAAAGTATTTTTATAAATTGCCATTGTCAGTCACTAATAAAAAACTATTGGGTTATACTGGTACAAAGATCGAAACGTGCGGGCTCGTGCGTGTACCGGTTACATACAGCGGGAGTACCCATAACCTAGACATGTTTGTTGTACGCAATGGAGGACCGTCTCTTCTAGGCCGAGATTTTATACGTTGTTTTCAGTTAGAGTTCGCTCCCACTGTGCATGCATTGTATGACGATAGCTCGACGGGAAATAATAAGATAGTACAGGATTTAATAGCCAAATATCCGAAAGTGTTTTCCGGTAGCTTAGGGGCATATAATAAAAATACAGTAGAATTACGTTTAAAGCCAGATTCAAAACCAATTTTTTTCAAAGCTAGGCCGGTACCATATGCCTTAAAACAAAAAATCGATAAAGAATTAGATCGACTGGTTGCTATTGGGGTGCTAAAACCGGTACAGCACTCCGAATATGCATCTCCAATCGTTCCAGCCTTAAAAAAGGACGGGGGACTTCGACTATGTGCAGATTACTCCGTTACAATTAATAAGCAGTTAATTGTGGACAAGTACCCATTACCGACGATTAAAGACTTGTTTGCTAAGCTTAATGGTGGTGTACAGTTTAGTAAATTGGATTTATCAATGGCCTATAACCAATTTATATTGAGTGAGTCGTCGCAGAGCCTCACATGTATTAATACACATCGCGGGTTGTTCAACTACACCAGACTGGTATTTGGACTATCATCAGCACCGGCAATATTTCAACGCGCCATGGAATGTGTGTTAGCAGGGTTGGAAGGGATCGTCTTCTTTCTGGATGATGTTTTAATTACAGGACCAAACCGAGGTCTTCATAAACAGCACCTGGAAGCGGTTTTGCAGCGTCTACAGAACGCTGGGTTAACAGTACAAGCTTCCAAATGTGAATATTTTAAAGATGAGCTTTGTTATCTGGGCCATATTATTGATAGAAACGGGGTTAGGAAATCACCAGATAAAGTTAAAGCTATTCTTCAAGTTTCCAAGCCTATAAACGTCACACAATTACAGTCTTTTTTAGGGTTAACCAATTATTACCGGAATTTTATACCTGAAGCAGCGTCAATTTTACACCCATTATATAACTTACTGCGCAAAAATGTTAAATGGGAATGGACGTCAATACATGACGACGCGTTTGATAAAATAAAAAAAGTGATGGCTACAGATGAATATTTAGCACATTTTGATTCGGACGCAAGTTTAATATTAACCGTCGATGCATCACCAACGGGATTAGGCGCCGTGCTATCACAAATTTGTAAAGACGGGGTCGAGAGACCGGTGTCATATGCTTCTCGGACTCTCAATTCAGCAGAGAAAAATTACGCACAGATACAGAAAGAGGCGACCGCTATAATATTCGGCGTCCGCCGGTTTCACCAATATTTGTATGGAAGATCCGTCCCCTTTATACTGCGAACAGATCATAAACCACTCCTAACCATCTTTGGCCCTCATCGGGGTATTCCCGAAGTGTCCGCAAACAGACTTCAACGCTACGCGATTTTTTTGTCTGCATATAATTATAACATTGAATATGTTAAAAGTAGCGATAACTGTGCAGACTATTTATCGCGAGCGATGCGCGATGTGAACACTAACGATGATGGGGAGGAGGAGGGGGCGCGCGCGCGCAATCGTGTATCGCACTGTGAGGACGAAACTAGTTTTGAGGACCGCGCGGCGTATGTACATTTTGTAATCGACGGGAGCCTACCGGTGACGTCACATGATCTGCGCCGTGAAACCGATAACGACCCTATTCTAAGTAAAGTAAAATTTTATATAATTAACGGGTGGCCTAAAAAAGTTAGTGATTTACAAATTAAACCATACTATAATGTCAGATTGCAATTGTCATATGAAAACGGTTGTTTGATGCGGGGTCATAAGGTGGTCATACCATATTCGTTACATGAATCGATTTGTAGGGAACTGCATAGTTCACATTTTGGCATAATCAAGATGAAAGCCGAAGCACGCAGACGGTTATGGTTTCCCGGCGTGGACGAGGCACTGGAGCGACTGGCAGCGAGGTGTACAGTGTGCGCCACATTACGGCCCCGGCCGCCGCATGCGCCACTTGCCCCCTGGCCGTTCCCTCCTGAACCATTCTATCGTGTTCATTTAGATTTTTTGGGGCCTTTTAATAATCAAATGTTTCTTATTATTGTGGACGCCTACAGTAAGTGGGTGGAATGTTATACGATGACAAATTCATATGGATCTAAGGCAGTCATTGGAAAATTGTATGATTTTATGGCAAGGGTAGGAATACCGCAGGTATTGGTGACTGATAATGGCACTTCATTCGCGTCTCAGGATTTTCAGGAATTCTGTACTATTAATGGCATTAAACATATTTTTTCTCCAGCGTATCATCCGTCTAGCAATGGCCAAGCCGAAAGTTTGGTAAAAATAGTAAAAAAAGGTCTTAAATCAATCATTTTAGATAATAATAATAAAAAAATACTACAAGAACAGATTTCAAAGTTTTTATTTGATTATAGGAATTCTAAAAATAGCACCACCGATAAATCACCAGCGGAACTTTTGTATGGCAAGCCTTTGCGCTCACGATTAGATCTCATTAAACCTTTTACTGAAATAAAGTCATCTTCCTCATCCACAAACCTTACTCAAACAGTAGAAAGAAAACAGTGCTTACAGGTTAAAAATTATAAAGGTAGACAAAGACAAGAATTTAAAATAAATGATTTAGTATGGATAACAAAAAATGTTGATAATAAGAAAATTTGCTGGCTTGAAGGCAAAATTAAGAAAAAATTAGGAAATGTTATGTTTACTATATATGTACCACAATTTGACTGTGAGGTAACTCGACATGTAGACCAGATAAGGGTTCGCACCTCTACACTGGAACCAGATTATCGTCCTGACTGGAATCCCGATGTCGTTCCCGACATACAGCCAACGTCAAGCAATCATGTCGACGACACTTTCGACTCCATTGGGGACGAGGGCACCAGCGTGTCATCGCCAATTCCGATAGAGGTTAGAGAATCGGAGGGGGAGGAGAATGAGGGCACCAGCGCGAGTAATGACATGACCCCCGCGAGTCCCGCGACACCCCCAGCGGTGCCCGTGCTCGCTCGCAGACGAGAACTGACACCGCTGCGCCTCGACTCACCAAGTGAGACGTGCTTGAGTAGCGATGATGAGCCAAGCCAGCAAAACGCTTTGCTTAGTTTTAGAAGATTTTTTTAGATTTAAATTACTAATTTAAGCTATAAGGTGGAGGGAATGTTATGTATGTAGAACCTACCTACATAGATGTATGTATGCGTGCAGCGGCTGCACCGCTCCCGATGTACGATTAAATAAATCAGTGTGTATTCAACTACCAAGTCGTTTGCTTGTAGACCCCACGCGCACCTTATTACGTACTTACACATAGATATATAACAGTAAGCCCTTCGATGGGGTCTGGCACAGGGCGCTTCTATCGAAACTACTTACGTCTTACAGAATTCCCGAGGGATTATGCACTTGGGTGACCAGCTTTGATCGGAGCATCAAGGTCGCAGTTGACAGTTGCTGCTCCGACGTCAAGAAGATCAATGCTGGCGTACCGTAAGGCTGTATGCTATCACCCACACTGTTCATCCTGCATATAAATGACATTCACGCTATGATATAGGGTTCTTCAAAAGGGGCGTAAATAAAGCTCTTCAAGGTCGGTAACACATCGGCAATCCTCGTATTGCAAATGTCTATAGGCGGCGGTGATCACTTGCCATCGGGTGGGCCGTGAAAAAAAAGTTTTGAGCCAGTTTCCCGCTGGATTTGTAAAGGTCGGCTACACGATATCATTCTCCCTTGTTTTGCTAATGTGCAGGTTACAACCATCAGGCGAACTGTCTGCTCCCTGTTTGAAACACAAGTGAGGTATTAAGGTGGATGCTTTAAGGTAGCCCGCGAAATTCAAATTTTATTACGTTTTTGCTAATTTCAGCTTAATTGTTATTAATCAGTAAATATACCTACTACCATTCTTATCACAAATCACATGTTGACAAAGTTACGACTTATAATAATTGAACTGCAATTTGCACAAAACGTTATAAAATTTGAATTTCGCGGGGACACTATAAGCACAAAAATCGTACACGCTATGTGTAATAGGATAGGGAAAGTTGAAACGGATGGAGGACTCTTTTACCTAAGAAACAAAGAAATAATTAAAAATAATTTTATTACTTAACATAGAAAATTGTTAAGTATTATTAATATGCTGTACTTTATAATAATAAGAATAAAAAATAACAAGATAATACCTACTAATCGACGACATTATTTTATACTTATCAACTAATTACAAATATGTAGGTGTAGGTACTTTATTAAACAGTGATTTTTAACTCCCGACCAAGGCTGCATTCCGAATGATGATGATATCGATAATTATCGATGTGAGCGCGCTAAAACGCGTGCCGAATCACTTTTAGTGCGATAACGAAGCCTCGCGAAACGTCATCGATGACGTCATTACATGCGCCATATTGCGATTACGACGACCATGGTCCAAACGTTATCACCGTGAGCGTGGCTGTCAAAAGTGACACTTGTGTTGTGTTTTTGTTTTGACAAAGGTTTTTATGTGAGAATAACAAATAAAAATACACTGTATTCAAGTAAGGGAGTCTAATAATTGAAATTAGGGAGTACCAACGCGTTGATCATTAAGTTTTTAATACCTTTTTCAAATGTTTTAGTTCTAAATAATGTCAGCGCGTTCACAAGCGTTCCGAATCATTGACAGTTCACAGCTCTTATAAATGTGATATTCGTATCGGAACGCAAATTATCGATATGAGCGCTAAGATCGATTATGGCATGTTTCGGAATGTACCCCAAAAGTCACTAATCACAAAATTCAGAACAAAAGTGTGAAGTATGTATTATAGGTATTATAATGAGTGAACGCGAGTGATCGCTACGCCTCTTTATTACCCACGACGGAACGGAGACGGTATATGCGTTTGGGGTGAGAGGTTGTTTATGTGTTTGTTTGTGCAACTCCATGTTACCATTTTTCTCCAAAACTACTAGTCCGATTTTGATGCAGTTTTCAGTTATGGGTTCGGGTGTCATTGGTGCATGTTCTTAGATAGGTGTTACGATGACAACTCACCAGGGGGCGCTGCAGCAAACATTTGTTTGTGATAAACCAAAACTACTGAACGATTTTGATGCGGTTTTCAGTAATGGGTTTGTAGTTGATTAGTGAGGGTTCTTAAATAGGTGTTACGATAGCAGCTCACTAGGGGGCGCTGCATTAATATATTCTATTGTGATAAGATATACCTAGACATTGAAAATTAATTTAAGTATTATAATAATATTGTCTGGGTGTAATTATCTATATAAGTATGTATTTACAAAAAAAAAGTTGTATATGTAGTATATCAGTTATCTGGTTTCCTTAGTACAAGCTCTGCTTAGTTTGGGATCAGATAACCGTGTGTGAAAAAATGTCCCAGGATGTCCCAGGATATTATTATTTTCATTCTACGTAATGATATCAAGTTGAGTTACAAGAAAGCCCCGGGCAAAGTTTATATGCAAATAATTATCTTATGTAAAAAGTTTAAAATAAAAAGCAAAATTAAAAATTTTGAAAAAACCCACGACGATTAAAAAGTTATTGAAAAAGGATAAAATAACTTAAAAACCCCTGACTTAAAAAATAACTTTAACTTAATAAAAAACCTAAGAATATCTGTCGGGGGCTGCCATCACTATTATCGTAAATAAAAATAAGTATCATCATCAACTCCTAATTAAGGTCCCCACTGTAGGGGCACGGCCTACCCATTAAGGGTGTAAGTATAGCGCTAAAAAATCTTCAATTTTATTCACGTTACTATAAAACAGCAAAACTAAGTAGTTCATTTAATGGCAGCCCCGGACGGATATTCTTAGGTTTTTTATTAAGTTAAAGTTATTTTTTAAGTCGGGGGTTTTTAAGTTATTTTATCCTTTTTCAATAACTTTTTAATCGGCGTGGGTTTTTTCAAAAAAAATATTTTTTTACTACAAAATTTTCCTAATTTTTGTAGTAAATAAAGAGTACAGTTGATAGTATTTATTATTATTATTTTCCCAATAATCACAAAGTCAAAATTATTTGATGGCACGTCTATGAGCTCATTAAACATTCCTTTAAAAAAATGGCACGTTGATACGTAAAGGTTCGCCATCCCTGGTCTATGGCCTCATAGCTTGGACCGATTTTGAATTAGTTTTTTTGAAATGAAATGAAATGAAATATTATTTATTCAAATAGACCTTCACAGGCACTTATGAATAGTCAGACTCTAATGCACGGTTCGGAAGGTAGCTTTTGCTGAGAAGAGCCGGCAATAAACTCAATAAACTTTTGTTTGAAAGGTGTCTTAATCGAGAGTGTACGTTATGTTACGAGAAAATGCGCTCAAGCTTTTGGAAATTATCACCAATTTTCGGGGGTTTCTTTAAAAGAGATGGCTAAAAAAAACCAGAGTCGACAAAAACTTCTTATGCAATGAGAGAAAAAAATATTTACCCGAAAAACTATAGGAATTCTACTACTTACTATTGTAATTAGAATTTTTTTTTTCATAAACAATGATATTTAATGATATATCGTTGATTAGCAGCATCTATTTTATCTGAATCAATTAGCCTTGTTTCCTTTTCAGGCTAGAAACAAAGAGTATATAATCACTACACTGCATCTAAAAACCCAGCAGGTTGAATCAAGTCTCCTTAATTGTCTGGCAGAGCAAGATAATATACCTATTTAAAGAAATATGTGGGCGTCCATGGCTTTAGAAAATATTATAATTATGCTAAAATTCCTTGTTTGTGGTTTGGTTTATAATAAACCCGGAGCAGGAAAACGAAATAATTAAGGGAAAACCAACAATTCCACATAAAATATTTATAACTTCATTTCAAAGTAGGTACTGTTATTATTTCGCTTCTATATCCGGCGGATTACTTACCGAGTTCTCCCTTTAGTAGGTATATACCATCAAATGGCTATCAAACCTTATCTATACCCGTTAAATATTTCATTTGTCGATAGGAAGATTAGAAGAAGATAATTATACTCATGAGAATACCATATGGCTTTTTGAGCTTCAGCCCAGGGCTCCGATTCAAGGGGCCCCCAGCTAAGTCAAGTAAAAGTCAATAATAGACGATAGTGCGAAAGAATCCATATATTTATTAAATTAAAGAGATCGTATGGCTTGTGCTTGCAGCCCTGCGAATGCTTCGATTATCAAACCCATTCAATAAATTTTATTCAAATCTTCGTTCAGGTGTTGGTACTTCGAACTCAGGGCCCCCTAAACTCACGGTCCAGCCCTGCCTATAACCTTCGAGGATAATGTATGTAGCTTCCTGTGGGCGTCGCCACCTATTAATACAGCTTTAATAGATTATTATAGATTAGAGGCATTTAAAACGCTTTTGTTTCTGGGAACTTATTTTAAAAATTTCATGTGGAAAAACAAAGTTAACTAGTGACCTCCGCTGTCAGGATGGCCGACGCCCAATAGGCAGTGTTGCGTATGTGATGCATAGCGTGTTGTGACATAATTAACCCTGCAGTTATGGCTAGACTTGCACTGTATATTTTAAAAATGTTTTTCATTGAACTTTATGACATGTAGGTACTATTAAGTATAAGCCTTATATCTTATACTATAAGGTATAGGATCCTCAATGCCCTTTCATCGATACATGATGAATACAAGGAGCATCATGATCCAAACTGTTTCCCGTAAATCTTATAAATGGTCGGGCAATGTTTCATCGCTAATTTTTCAAATGGAGAACCAGCTTCCACTTTCAGACCATAAGATAATCGGTTCCACATGTGATGGATGTACGCGTCTCTCACAACCTCTTCTTTAAGGTCTCCAGGCTTGAAATAAACATCATTTTGTGAGTAGTGCAATGGATACACGTACTTCGGCTCGTACACTTGGAACCCTGAGAAGAAAGAGGAAACAAGAGGTGATAGAAGATTTTGAGAGCTGAAAGGGAACTGTTTGTCCGCGACAAATGGCCGTGTTATAAGGACAGATGAAACCCATTTTAATTCGATGATAGCTCAATGGTAGTGACGTCGAATGCCGAGACGAAGATCATGGATCCTACAATGAGCTTGAGCTTTCGGTGAAGGAAAACATCGTGAGGAAAGCATAGCACGGTGGTAGGGTACTTTGTAGTACCTACCCGCGTAGGCTGGCTAGCCTCAAGTTGAAAATCTGTCGCCAAGCACTTTCCGGTGTGTTCCAACAACTGTACTTGAAAGCCAGTTCCTTCTAGGCTTTGTGTGTTTAACACCATCACACATCTTCCGATCGCGATTAAATTTGGCACGCAGATAGTCAATTACGGAGTTTCGTAGTCTAGGTACGCTTCCCATGCTACGGGGGCAAGAACAAAACATAAAGTTATTTGCTTGCTCGCGATATTCTACTTGGTGTCCCCCCGGCTTCACTCGCGTTCCCGGGATAAAAAGTAGCCTATAACCTTCGGGGATAATGAAGCTTCTTACTAGTGAAAAATTTTTTCGAATTGGACTCTTCAGCTTTATTATAAGTATAGATAGTACGTACATACCATGGCAGTTAGTTACATTCATGTCCGAAGATTTGGATGTATTGCATATTGTCTGTAGATTTCGGGTGACGGCCGCAGGGCCATTATAACCCCAAAGATCGGGCCTGTACGATGTCGATACGTCACTGTTAAGAAATGTTATAAAATTTATTTATTAGATTAATTACAAAAAGAAAATCTGAATATAAACAAAAGCCGAAGCCGAGGCCTAAAAATAAATACAGTTCCAGATTATAGTGTGACTCAGGGGCAGTCAGGGGCAGTCAGGGGCTAATTTAATATAATATGTATTACTAGTGAGATACATTGTATTTTCATGCGATGGCCAAGTCCAATCTATTTATTTAAAACATGAAAGATTTTTTAATAATAATATGGTCACAATAAAATGTTGTTAGGTTAGCTCATTACGTAATAACTTAAGACAGAAGGACCCTTAAGTAGGGACTGAATAAATTAACCGACTTGGTACTGCATGGTTCTCACAACTTTTTACTGTAGAAGAACTGAGTTACGAGACATGGATTTTTTAACAGTTATGTTTTTGACGGAATCTCATTTCTTTTTGTTGATTGATAGTCCTACTTTTTACCATAGGTACTATGTAATTTTTTTATCTCTCATTCACTACAAATACTGTCTATGTACCTAACAAAAAATAATTATTACAACATCAAGCTTATCAGAGGATTGACTTGAACTAATGTACGGCACTCACTATATTAAAATTCTCGTGTCGCGGTGTTTGTCACTAAACTCCTCCGAAACGGCTCGACCGATTTTTATGAAATTTTGTGTGCGTATCGAGTAGGTCTGAGAATCGGTCAACATCTATTTTTCATACCCCTAAAGGTAGGTCTAGGTAGGTAGGAGTAGGTAGGGGTAGGAGGATAGGTAGGGGTAGGAGGATAGGTAGGGGTAGGTGGATAGGTAGGGGTAGGAGGATAGGTAGGGGTAGGTAGAGGTAGGTCGAGGTAGGTCGGGGTAGGTAGGGTAGGTATTGTACGCGGTTAGGTCCAGGGCCCGGGCAAGAGGTGAACGCCCGGACCCTGAGGAGGTAGAGGCCTCCCGCCGTATGACGGCGCGCCGGCTGCGAGAAAGGTGGAAGTCCATCCTGGAGGACGCCCCGTACGGGACACGTACCGTGGGGGCGATCCTCCCAGTGATGGACGAATGGTTGAAGAGGGCAGCCGGCGCGCTGACGTATCGGCTGGTGCAGGTGTTGACCGGACACGGCTGTTTCGGTCATCACCTGCACAACATTAGGAGGGAGCCGAGCCCACGGTGCCATGAGTGCGGAGGTCCCGACGACACGGCTGAGCACACCTTTCAGGTGTGCAGTCGTTGGGATGTGGAGAGAGGCCTCATGACACGGGCAATCCAGCGGGTGGACCTCTCGCTGCATAGCGTCGTCTCTGCGATGCTCAGCAGCGAGGGGTCCTGGGAGGCAGTGGTCTCCTTCTGCGAGATTGTTATCTCGCAGAAGGAGGAGGCGGAGCGGGGGCGCGAGGACGATCCTCTCGCGCACCCCCTCCGGCGTAGGCGGCCGGGGTTGAGGCGGCGGCAGTTTGCCGCGCGCCTTAACCCTTAGTGACTGCGGGCGGAGGATGGGAGACCTCCGCCTGCCGTGACAAGTCACTCGGCGGTCTGGGGGGTGGCCATGCGTATTCGGCCATCCCCCCATTGACGCGGGAAGCCCTGGCAGAGGCCGGGGCGACCGGTGGGCACCGTGGAGAATGCTTAGAGCGGGTTCCACGGTGCCCGAGTAACCGGAGTGCGAGGGTACGCCAAGGTGGTTTTTAGTGGGTAAACCTCTCTACCCCTTCTCATAATGAGAAGGGGAGATGAGGGAGTCCCACATATCCTCCCCGCCGCTCCCAAGGCGGGGGGTCGAATGCGTAATGCATTTTCCACCTTGTCAAAAAAAAAAAAAAAAAAAGTAGGGTAGGTAGGGTTAGGTAGGGTAGGTAGGGCAATTTATTCTATTTTATTAATACTTTGCAGGATTTTGGTACAACTTCATAAGACATGTCCCATTCTTGCTTTTTCATTCCGTTGACCATTTTATATTTAACTAGCGGCCCGCCCCGGCTTCGCACGGGTACATACACACACACACACATACACCCTTTTTTTTTGCATCGGGTTTCAAAAAAAAAGTAAAATTATAATGGAAGTTTGAATGAATTTTTTTGATTCATATTTTTTATTAATGTTTTTTTGTATTTTTTTATTTTTAAATTTTATACATATATCATATTTTTATTACATTGACTCCCCCCCCGTACCCCAGTGACGCTTACATGGAGCCTACATCGCATGCTGGCTAGCTGAGCGCGGTGAGCGACAACCACGCGACTTTTTTCTAATACTTGCATTTTTAAACTCGTGATATCTTCCGAACGAATTGAATAATTCAAAAAGTTATAAAAAGGTATTAAAGCCGTCTTGAATATAAAGTAATTTATTTTGATGAGGATTAATACCAAGGTACAAATGAAGAGCCTTTTCAAGAGGCGGCATATATAAATTAATATTTTAGAATAAAAAACTGCTTACTGTGACATAACTATAATATTTAGACATATGCTGTCCCGACACTTTTTGTAGATAATGATGAGTTCTGCAAAGTCGTAGTAAATGATTTTGTTCTATCATCAATAGTTTTCGCAGCGCACGCGACGTAAGGAATTTTTCAGGTCATTTTTTTACACCTTATGTTACATTATTGGAGTTTTAGTAAGGATCCCTAATTTTTTTTTAAATATAATATAGCCTATGTTACTCGGGGATAATGTAGCTTTCCAAAGGTGAAAGAATTTTTGAAATCGGTCCAGTAGTTTCGGAGCCTATTCATTACAAACAAACAAACAAACAAATCTTTCCTCTTTATAATATTAGTATAAATTACAAGGTATTACGCACTACAGGTATTACAATATACATTTATAGCTTCCGCCCCGCGGTACGGCCGTGCCGCTTTTTTGCTCGACTTGGTGCCCAAGACTGCCGTGCCCCCAGATACAAAAACTGTTATAATTTCAACTTAACAGCTAGATTATTTTGGGATCGGAAGCTAATGAAAGACAAAACCTTACCTTATAATAGAATTCACAACTTTTCTACCGATAGCATCATCAGACATCGCCAAAGCAGCGTTATTGACCGTTGCCCCATCTTCCCTCGCCGCCCAGTTATTACCTAATGGTGCTAACGACTTGACAACTATCATATCAGTGTCCAAATACACGCCACCAAATTTATACAAAGTCAAATATCGTAACATATCCGCCGTGTGTTCCACTTTCCAACTGCTTTGGTTGATTGTGCCATTAGACAATATTCGTTCTAATGGTGTCCCTTTAGCGTACTTCGCAACGTGTAACCTGACAAATCTTATATTGCCCAACGTCTGCAGTTTTGCCAAGCAACTGTACCTTAATATATAACTGGTTACAGGTGCACTGAACAAAACGATGACCTGGCGTTCTGGATTTTCTCTGGCAGCCGATTCGATGGAGCACGCCTGCCGTGAATTTATTCCTCCTTTACACGATGTTTCGTGGAAGAATATGGAGTTAGGCGGTGGAGCGAAATTATCTTCTGCTGGCGGTAATGCATCTCCTACTTCAACACTGTAGCACTCTATGTTATTTTCTACGTTTTTCAAATGTATTATAAACGTTAGAGAGTCCATTTTGTCCTGATAGGATATATAAAATATTGAAATACAACTAATTAACGCTAGAAATAAACACACGACGATGTTCGGCCGTTTCACACCCATATTTAATATTGTGAAACACAGGATAATTTTAATGTTGATAACGTTTCCATTCCAATATCGTTTTCATGACAATGAAAGCAAACGGTACAACAGTTTGTGATTTATTAGACAATAGTAATAAGGTTCTGTTATGCACAACTGTTCCACATGAAGCACTTGGTTTAGTACCTAAGCATCACTCAACTGATAACAATCACATATGAATTGAAATTATCGACAGCTATTTTCCCATTGGCACAAGTGATAAGCATATTAACATTTTGTACACTATTTTGCTAGGGTGTTTAATCTGTATGCACCGCTATTTACAAAGAGGCTTAACTACCTATTAATGATACAGTCCACAGTATATTATTAAAAAAAGTAAGTTAAGACACCTGTCAGTTGCCAATAAACACACATTCAAGAAACACGTCGGTTTCCTACTATAAAATATCAACAGGCAGTAGCTAGGATTTTGTAAGGGGTGGGGGGCAGGAAAACAAGAATATATCTAAGGTAAATGCTGCATTATTCGGTTTAACACCTCAGATTCGGTTTGTGAGCATTTCTGCACCTTGCTATTTTGTGACGCCACGTTCGCTTTACGCGATAAATGTTTCGATTAAACCATATGTATAATGTTAACTAATTTTTTTTATATGTATTTAGTATGTGTAGTTTAATGGGTTACGATAGATTCGTCACAATTTAGCTTACGAATCGTGTGTTCTGATATGTATTTACTCGTGTTTTTGCAGGGCTACGAGATGGCACGAGCTTCCTAGGCGTCTTATGGTTGTTGTGACGACGAGAATTTAGTTGTTTTAGTAGTCTGAAGTGAACCTTTTGCCTTCACAACGCACAAGCCTTTTTTGCGATGCTTTCTACCGAGGTTGTGCCACTCCGCTCATAATATATATGAGCTGGTATCATTTCAAAATCAAAGTTAGGTATGATGTTGGTCCTATTGTCTTATTGTTAGTCAAGTCAGCGAAGAAGTTGCACGTGTTTCATAGAAAATAGTACGGAAACCTTCGTGTCCGACTCGCAGTGGGCCAATTTTTGGGATAAATGCAAAGATTTTAGAAAAGCATTCTCGTAGCGCTGCCTGCAGAAGCCACATTTTACATTATTGTAACAGTCTTTAAGTTTATGACTTAAACTGATGATAATATGATGCACATAATCGTGACACGTTTACTGTTACCACAGAGATAATAATAAGTACGTTTATTACTGACAACAGTGCCGAAGACCTGCAGAATGCCCTTGGTTCGGGCCCTCAAAATTAAATTTTTGACCAACGATTACATAAATGAATTTCAAACATAAGGACCATTTTTGGGGGTAAAGTAAATTAGAAAATTGAAAAAAAATATACTTAAGAGTATGGAAATATTGTAGTATTGTTTTTTCACTTAAAAATATTTTCTTCATGACATGTATAAAGTTTCACTTTCACCCCGCGGTTTCACCCACGTTCCCAAGGTATCTTATGCTTTCCCGGGATAAAAAGTAGCCTATATGTTATTCCAGGGTATGATCTAACTATGTGCCAAGTTTCATCCAAATCCGTTCAGTAGTTTTTACGTGAAAGAGTAACAAACATTCATCCATACATCCATACTCACAAACTTTCGCATTTATAAATATTAGTAGAAAGTAGGATACTTCAATAACCTTGCAAAATCATTATGTATAGACTATTTAGCGCTTTGTTAATTTGTTCATCAAGGCATATTTGCTATGAGGTATTTTCTAAAGGCATGATAATAATTTATGATTGATAATGGATAACAATGGTTTTAATGTAAGCGTTGTCACAGAATACAATAGGTATTGTTTAATGTTTATCAATGTATTGTACGTATACATTTAAATTTAAATCTTTATTTTGACGCCGTTTTTTATTTAAATTTCCCGCAGATCAGTTTCTCTTTATTTGATTTTATTTAAATATCATTTGGCAACCATGGAAGGCGCTAGTAACGTGACATCGCCATTACGAAGATCGTGGGTTCGAATCCTACAATGAGCTTGAGCTTTCGGTAAAGGAAAATATCGTGAGGAAACCATAGCACGGTGGTAGGTTACTTTGTAATACATCTGGCTGGCTACCACCCTCAAGTTGCAAATCTGTCGCCAAGCACCTACCGGTGTGTTGCGGCAATTACACATGAAAGCCATTTGCCTTCTCGGCATTGTAACAGGTCGGCAAAATATTGGCAAAAGACGGTAACCATTTTCCATCAGGTGGAACACCTGCCTGCTGCCCGCTAAATACTCAAGCTCATTGTAGGATTCGAACCCACGACCTTCGTCGCGGCATCCGATGTCACTACCACTGAGTTATCATCGCCTTATATGATTTTAGACTATCATCATCTCCCTGTCCTGTTCTCAATCATTTGTGTTCGGCGCAATATGTACTCTTCTTTCATTCAGCTCTTCTATCCGTCATATCTCTTATCTTACTCATATCAACTTTCACACAATCCATCCATCTCTTTTTCGGTCTCACCCTTCTCCTATAGACCCTACGTAGGTAGGTAGGTTCGTCAATCTTAACTCCAAACATAAAACCAATATTTCAGAATATACAAAATTTATTTCTTTCTGTCTAACATCCCTTAAAATTTACAACACTCAATTATTCATAAGTAGGTACTAAATTTATCACTGACATAGACCACATGAATAAAATTAGAACAGCTATAGGCACGAGGTATAGACAAAGATCACTGATTAAACTGATGAATACCTAGGTATATACTTAACTCATGAATTAAAATACCTAGTATCCTATTATTTGGTTTCTAATGCTGCCGATTCTTTTATTTGCAAGCTAATTAAAAATTTAAAATGAAACCGTTTAAAAACACGTAATATCTCTTACTTTCAACCATTAATGAATAATTTACTTTCGGTTGGAGCGTATACTGACATATACGACTATTTCATGAAAATGTTACTAATATACCTTGGAGGAATGTGTTGATGATTTCTTTTGTTATTAATCAGTAAATATACTACCATTCTTGTCGCAAATAACATGTTGATAACTTACGACCTATAACTGAGCTGCAATTAGCAAAAAACGTGATAAAATTTGAATTTAACGCCCCAACCGAAGCCTCCACCTTAACAAAAAGTTTAAAACCTCCTTCATAGACAATAAAATTAAAATGGGACCACCTTGGAGCTATATTGAACACAACGCAAAAATAATTATTCTAATCGGTTCATAAATATGAATGTTAAGCCTGAACAAACATTAAAATAAACATACAACTGAATATTAAGAACCTCCTCCTTTTTTCAGTCAGTTAAAAAGGATAGGACCATAATGCCATTCTCATTCAGTCTTACATTTTGTCTGTTTTGTGGTCGTGACCAATAGATGGCGTTATGTTTTTGAATATAATAGCGGACCTCTAACAAATCACCGATTTTCTTATGTTTTTCTATATATTTTACTTAAAAATAGTCCTTTCTTCATCTCATAAAAATATAATTTAACTTTTTTTACATTGTTTCGATTTACTTAAGTCCGATTTTTCAATCATGAGATAAACTTCAGCCCTTAGGCTAACTTTTCGATAGCCAGACTGGCTTAATTTGAAATTATTACTTTTTTGTATATGGATAGGTATATACCTAACAGAGGAATATTAGTTTTATCTCGCCATCGAAAAAACGGATCTTAATCGTTAACTAAAAAGATAACATTTTGCAAAATTTTAAATATATAACCGATAAAAATAATAATACTGTTCCACAATTTTATTCGGACAACTAATTCAGATTTTATCAAAATCCAACTACTTAGTATAAATATTTTAACGTACTTTCTCATATACTACGGAATTTATAGTAAGTACTTAGACTTAGTACACAATTGTTTTTTGTTAATATTTATGTACCTAGCTATAAATAAAGTTATTACGTTACCAAAGTACGATAACTAAAAATGGTGCCAATTATTTTGTTTGAAAACTTTTTAACTTTTTATTTAATTATTTCACATCTATTTATTACAAATAATATATTTAGAAAATATTTTGTCATAGTCAAAGTACTGTCGAGAAGTCTATGCCAATTTCCATTGTCATTTAAAGGGAAACCATCGTCGATAATAAAGATCTGCGACTAAATTCACGTGGAAACAAGCAAACGGACTAATTTGACAGTACTTTTCTTATTTTTTTACAGAAACAGAAAGAGATAGGTAGTTAGTTCAGTAACAGAATCGGCACCAATGTTTGACTACATAGTTGGTTATAAAAATAATGTCTAGAAGTTGCCGTAGCATTGGTTATGCCTTAAAACCTTGACTGCCATATCTTAATAGCTAAAAATAGTTTATACCATTTTTCATCTTTGCTACTCATTCATACTTATAAGGCTTTTCTTATCTTAGACAAGTTAGACTAACTAAGTAAGTTAGTTACTTAACTTAATAAAGCTACGTATTTCAAATTCCAGGTTTTTTTTTACTAGATTAGAGCTCATACAGTCAGTGAAGTACAATATTTTTTTAATTAAATATTATTTATACGTCTTTTTTGATACACATAGAGACGAAGGGAAAGTTGCTGGGCTGCCAGTGTGCTATAATAAATTTACATACAATTTGGAAAGTGCCCTCGTAGTGACTGTCTGTCTGTGAAGCGTCTTTGCTCCTACACTTGCTAGCAGTTCACTTCGAGTTGACCGTCGTCGAATGACGTCATAGGTAAAAACAAAACAATAACAAGCGTTGGTGCTACATGCTACGCGGGTCTGACAAAAGGTAGGCACGAAAAAAGGTAACGGTCAACTTGAAGTGAACAGCTAGTGTGTAAGTGTAAAACGTAGTACTAATTATTAATTTAGTATAGTAGGTATACTATACACACACTACATTTGGTTTAGTGTTTATACTATACAAACACTAAACCAAATGCAAAAATCAGGTCTAAGTCTAACACTATCATAGAAACTAAGTCATCATCTCATCAGTATTAAAAGTAATAGGCACTAAGCTGATATAGTATGTACAAACTGCTAAAATAAATAGTTAAGTACCAAATGTGTTATAGGTTCATTAGATGACAACCCTACGGTTAGCTAGGGATAGATTAACTCGATAAAAAGAGAGGCACAATTTTTATTAGGGTATTATACACTAAAAAGTATTTAGGGGCGCTCCAGAGATGGCAGTGTTTTACGTGTAATAGCCGCATTTTTTTCTTCGTAATTTAATTTCTTTTCAATATTATAAAATTTTCAATTCTTCACCAAAAAAGCTCGGCTTTTTGGCACATCGATGTATCGTGCTGTCGAAACTGTATAAGTACTAGTGACTTTAAAATTGTGTAACATTTATTTTGAAACAATTACATTATTTTTTTTTTATAGCGATGATAGCTCATTGATAGTGACGTCGGATGCCGCGACGAAGGTCGTGGGTTCGAATCCTACAATGAGCTTGAGCTTTCGGTGAAGGAAAACATCGTGAGGAAACGTACCATAGCACGGTGGTAGGGTACTTTGTAGTACCCGTCTGGCTGGCTACCACCCTCAAGTTGAAAATCTGTCGCCAAGCACCGTCCGGTGTGTGCCGACAGCTGCACTTGAGAGCCAGTTCCCTTCTAGGCTTTGTGTGCTTACCACCATCGGCCACATCATCACTGATCACGGTAAGATTATGGTCAAACACAGGCCTATACACAGCAAAAAAAAAAAAAAAAGTAGATAAACATACACATGGGAGTACCCGAAGGGGGTGGGGGGGGGCATGCCAGGTTGGCATACCTGTTGTTGATAAATGTTATGTACCTATATGTAATAAGCAAATAATCTAAATCCTCGAAAATTACTTTTCAAATAGATGTTTTATTATATTTATTAAATGCATGCTTTTATTTATTTATTTAACTGCCCATAAAACAGGATCTCCCTGCGGAGGTTTTACATAAACACCACTCCACACACTAATGTACCTAATGTTTCGTATAGATATCTTCGCATAGTGTGTTGTGTAGAGCAAAAGATGCGAGGGGGACCCTGCCCAAGAGTCTGATTTGCCCCTCTTGGGCCAAAGGCTTACGCCCTTGAATATACCTCGGATCCGGTGTGATAGCTCTGTGGAACAGTATGGATAGCTTTTGTTGCTCCAACAAGCTAGTAGCAAGAGAGCTCTCGCCAGCATCTCTTGGTAGTTTGTGGCATCGGCAGTGTCTTCAACTATTAATAAATGTGTCACTTTTTACACCAAACCTACAACTTTTGTAAGTTTCTTGAGGGAGATAGTCGCTCGTCTGCAGTGGCGCAGGTTACGTTAAGCCCCAACGTATAAATAGACAAAAATGCCATTCGCAGTCCACTTCAGCTGACTGACGTTGTCGTACTACTATAACGAACCTGCCCACTCACCGCCTGAGGTTAATCTTTCTCCTAACACTTCGTACACTGTAGGACAAAATTTCTTAACTAGTTTTATATATTTAGAATCTTTTGTTATAGCGCTAAAGTTATGGGATACTTTATTCCATATGTGGTACAGGTAGGTGTCTTCGACGTCGATGTCTCCTGGCTCGAAGTATTCAATGGCGCGGTCCCAGGGGATCAGGAACATCGAATCATATACTTTGAAACCTGTAATAATATCAAAGAAAATTATTGGTAGAAGAACTTAATTACGTCCTAGAAGTCATCAAAGGCCTAGGCATCTAGGTAATGGCCCCGATTCATAAACTAATTTAATCTCACTATACCTCTTTCTAAAAAAGAACATAGTGATAAACAACAGAAAGTGATAAATAAATTTAGTCCTGTTAAATTAGACCGATTAAATGTGAAGCATTTTTTTATTGGAACGCGTTAAATAGCGTTTTTCTAATAACTTGTTTTTACGTTTTGGTAACTCCAAATTTAAACAGTGCTCATGGAAATATTTTCAACATTGTAAAATTTCTAATGATTTATAGATTTAAATTGTTTGTAACTGATTGCAACAAAGTTACATGGTTGCCTCACTGAACGACTATTTTTACGCACGAATTATAATAACATACACTAATTATACCATGGACGTAATATAACTTCTATCCTTTTTCAATAATCTTTGTTAGAAAGAGATGTGATGAGATTTAGTTTAGTTTGTAAACAACAGGATCAGCCCATATACCTAAATTTTTTTTTTTTTTTGTAGACTAGAGAAGACTCGAGTGTTCGACCAATAATAATCACGGATTAATATTATGACGACAAAGATTCGAGTTTTCTCTAGTCTACGCTTGCACTACATCGGTACTCGGGACATGGGGCAGGATCCCAATTTTTACTACAGTAGCGACACCTATTAGATATATAAATTTGGTTCATACACCAATCGATAGATGGCACCACACGGTACATAGGTATAGCCATGTAGGTATAGCTTACGAAGTTTTTTTGTCGGTCATCGGAATTTATGTACGCATACAAGCGACTAACTTTTATTACGGGACCAACTTCAAAATCACATAAATATTTTTTTTTTCTCATCATGATCAGGCCTGTCTCACTCCGCGTATAGGTATCGAAAACGCAAGTACACGCACGCACGCACGCGAATTATAAAGCCTTCAGTCCGATATCGATATTCGTTATTACTATGCATGTCACTATCTTAACGTTGCGCTGAGCTAGACGGAAATAACCGTTCCGGCCATAAAATATTGGATTGAATACCTTATAATTCGGGCAATAAGTTAATTAAATAACGGTTACATACAAATCACCAGGCTAGCTCCTACACTATAATACAATAATCTAGTATATTTTTTATGATGAAAATAGTTAAGAACTAAAATTGTGATTTTTAGGTGTTGGCTCTTAGACTATCTTGTTCGCGTCGTATGTCATTCTGATTTGATACGCACTTATCTACCTACATAAACACCTAAACAAGATATTTAGTTTCATAAGCAAGTTAGTTAGGTACACACTAACGTACGCCGTGTGGATAAAAAAACAGTTTTCTGTTCTACCTACTACTACCACAGAATAGGTACATAAATAGTATACTACTAGGTTTATTCGAAGTATATAGCTAATTGGTAGTTAAATATCCGAATTAAATTATTTTTATTTGAAGACAACCCTAACGTCGTCAGAAAAGGTAAGCGATACGCGATAGAAAGAGACGTGACTTGTAGGTGAATATAACAAACAGTAGGTTATTAAGCGCTGTGTGATCTGAAGTATTTTAACGTAGCAATAGTTCCTATTTCTTTGATTGATTTTGGGGAGTGAATCTTCTGTACTTGTACTATTAAGTATTCTGTGTCATGGTTCTTAATTTTTAATATAGTAGCGACACCTATTCATTAGATATATAGAGTTGGTTCACATCCTGATCGATAGATGGCACCACACGGTAGCTAGCACTACCGAAGTTTTTTGTCGGTCATCGGCATATTTTGTGTATACAGGACTCCAATTTTTTTTTACAATTGAACCGCGGGCCTATGACTAGGTATGTACGATGACTCAGCCTGGGGGAAAAACCTTGGTCCTCCATTTGCACAATCAAAATTTACGTTTTTTAGAAAACAAAATTAATGCGATTTCAAAATTGATCTCATAGTAAAATTGCTTTGTATTGGATACATGAATACAAAACGAAGATATTTTCTTTCTTGAAATAGAGACCTGACCTCTCCCCCCCTCATCCCCACGTGAGATTGCCCCATAAGGTTATTGAATATTACCTTGACAATCTTTTCCTGGCATGGTAGGAATATCAGTTGTGGAGCAGAATTCTTCAAGAATCCGGGTGATTACACCCGGTCCATTTTGTCCCCAAACATCACCTCTGTAGTTTTCTACGAAATTCCTGGAAGCAGTTTAGATTCTTTTTAATAATGGAATAATACAATTTACAAAAACTGCCAGTTACAAACTAACTGCTAAGGCTCAATTGCTCCAAAGTCGTAAAGCACTAACCCAAAGATTAGATATCGTCACAGATTCTCTATACAAATTATGTCACCATATTTAACCCGTGGGTTATTATTATACGACGTTAGCGCAATTAGGCCTGAGTGATTTTATTGTATTGTTTTGCTAGTTTAGTTAGTCCTATGGGCGTCGGCCATCTGACAGCGGAGGTCACTGATAGCTAGCTAGCTAACTTTGTTTTTCCACATGAAATTTACAAAATAAGTTCCCAGAAACAAAAGCGTTTTAAATGCCGTCCCACGGTTGTCCACTATAAAGGGAAATCTATTAAAGCAGTGACATGCTTGTCGACGCCCTGTTGGTTAGGGCTTAGGTACATTTTATTCACCTCCAATATGTATGGCGATTATTATGACATGACAGGGTATTACATCTTTAGGGCCACTCCTCCTATTCCTCTCCATTCCATAACAAGCCTATCTGCGTGCAACGTAGGTAGTTAAGAAATAGAAGAAAAAGAAATTGATAAGGGTTTTTTTACCCGACTACGTTAATTATTAGTCATTGCTCTGTATTAACTGTCCTTTATTACCGTCTACCTACCCCTGCTTATACCTAATCGTTAGGCCTTTCTACCAAGGCAATTAGCAACAGGGACATGCCAATGGTACGGACTAGAACATTGTCCAATGTATTTTTTCTGTTTTATTTCAATAACTTAAGTTTACTAGCTATTCTCCGCGGCTTCACTCGCGTTCTCGGAATAAAAATAGGTAACCTTCGGGAATAATGTGCTTCCTATTAGTGAAAGAATTTTACGAATCGGACTAGTAGGTAACTCTAGAGAACTTCAGCTTTATTATACCTATATAGATTTATTTTGAGACAGCAAGCAATCTTTCGCTTGAGGAGCAGGACGACTGGGGAAATACTGCCATCTTTTTTGGAACTATGTTTTGGAACTATTGGCCTGTGTTTGACCACTATCTCACGGTGGTCAGTGATGATGTGGCCGATGGTTGTAGTAGCTTCTCTCGGAAATATAGTATAATATAGTAGTGGAAATGGTATTTAAAGTCTATGTTATCAAAAACTGAAGAGCCACTAAAGAAATAAGCCTTTCTGATTTTTTTGCAGATATCTTCTCATGGTAGAGTTAACTGAGGTAACTTCTAAGTTTCTCATCAGGGCTTAAACTGAATAAAGAAGTTTTAATTCTTTGCCTAAATCCGACCCTCCTGAACATGACACAGGTATAGTATGACACAACTTAGATGAAGCATCGGCAAAATTCGTAAAATCAATCGTTCCCGAAAATAGTGCGCCTACAACATTACTCATGAGTTAAAAAATGATCGGCGAAAATGATCTTGTTGAATGTTGAATGGCGCGATAATGAATTATTTTTATTTGTTGTGTAAATCGGAAGTGAAGTGTACGAAAACGATTTGCCGATGCTACATCTAAGTTGTGTCATACTATACATGAATTGATATTATTGGGGAGGTCAGTAGGTAAGTATAGTATCGACATAGAATAAATAATATAGGTATCGATACGTACCTACCTAATTGATTTCCATTAACAATAGGTATCTACTTATTACGTGCAAGTATCAACTTCGATATTATCTTATAAGAACCCATTAAAATTATCGCTGTTTTAAATTTAAAACAGGTATCAAAAATATTATACCTATCTATTCTCTCTCTTATCTTTAATACATACAATATTACTTTATTCTTAATGTAAAAACGGAGTAAAACAGATAAACATCAATCGTGGAAGTTGCGAACAAAAGTACAATGGTTAATTTTGTATGAGGCGTGTCCCCAAACTGAAACACTATCTGTTACTTAATAAGTACCGATTGATAATAGAGTAACTATGACTAATAATCAGTGCTATCTACAGTGGTATTGGTTTACCGCAGAGAGCATATTTTTTTTCTATGACAGCAAGTCTTATTCTTTTAAGGTATATTAGTAACATTTTCATGAAATAGTCGTATATGTCAGTAATATACCTTGGAGGAATATTTTGATGATTTCTTTTGTTATTAATCAGTAAGTATACTACCATTCTTCTCGCAAATAAGATGTTGATAACTTACGACCTATAACTGAGCTGCAATTTGCAAAAAAACATGATAAAATTTGAATTTCGCGCTCCAACCGAAGGTTCACCCTTAAAGTTACTTACTAACAAAAAATATTATATCTCCGTTTTCGTCCCATAGTTTTTATAGGACTTGTTTTTTAGTATTCTATTGCCTATATAATTGCCTCAGTGAGTCAGGGAGCTCAGAAACATCCAACCTAACAACCAAGGATAATAAATCACTACAAGCATAGAACTGCAGTAAGATTATAATATATAAAAAAAAATACTTTTAGTCGTTCTTCTTTGCAGTCCTATTATTCTTTTGTTAATTTACCTGTTTTGTTGTTATTAAATAAAGTGTCTTCATCGCACGCAACAGGGCAGTTGCCCCATTTCTATTAGTTTATTAAACGTTTTGATGTTATTAGTTGAAACGTTGTTGGCTGTGTGCGTAGTATTTAAGCCGCTGATGATATGCCACTTATTTATGTACCTAGATTAAATAGAATAACTAGGAACATGCAATTCAATTCTCGAATTTCAGCAGAGCCTACCTAGGTCCAATATTTTTTGGTAAAAGAGTTACTCATTCCGAATTTGACATATTGCATATTATAATCTGCTTTCAATTCTCGAATTGATTTGCATGAATCCTACTAACATTAAAATAAATGCGAAAGTTTGTGGGTACGGATGTATGGATGAATGTTTGTTACTCTTTCACGTAAAAACTACTGAACGGATTTGGATGAAACTTGGCACATAGATCGGTGGTATTTTAATAAATTATAATAAATATTTATTCATTCATTCCCACATAAAATAGAAAAGAAACAATTACTAGACATAGTGGTGCATACAATTAAATGTGGGAGACAGGAGCCCAAACTAGGTTTTCCTGTGCTATGAGTCTCCTGGCTCCCCCTCTTGGTAAGATTATAGATAGATCTTACCCTTGTATAACATACAGGCATTTTATCCCAGGAAAACATAAGATATCTCGGGAAAGCGGGTGAAACAAGGGGGGGAAGCTAGTATAGCAATATTGCTGCAGTGGCCGATCTAGAGCCCTCAGAAGAAAACGCGATAAATCCGCCTAGATTGTTGACAATATTATACTTTGTCGTCGTTTGTTTACCTTGTTCTGGCACGTGTGGGTGTATACGATATAATGTACTCTATTATATGTATCTATGCATAATACACTCGAATCACTTGCATAGGTATAACCTAATACCTACCTAAGAGTGTATTCCCACAGAATTAAAATTTATTGAAGGAAGCTAACTATTCGATACCAATTTAATTAAAATTACAAAATTACAAGAAACCTCGAACTCAGATTACTAAACAATAGGTTCTAAATCTGTGCCCCGAAACTCACTAGAAAATTAGTGATAATTTCCAAACGGCTAATGGCAAACTACAAGTAACAAATATTATTACATTTCCAATCTTATTCTTTAAAACGAGCGGGCAGCCTGGCGTATTCTGTCCCCAATGGTTTGTGACACCACAAGAATAATAATTTAACCATCATTACCATACTGATACCACAGTGTAACTATTATTCTGTCTCTCTACAGTGTGGAATCGAGTTTGATGTCGGACGATGCCGCCGCCCGTGAGAGTGAGTTTTCATAAAATTGAAAATAAAATTTAAAAAAAAACTTTTAACATATAATAGAACCGCCTTCTAAGGCACTAAAAAGCATATCCTATTGTTTATAATTCTTACCATAAAGCACCTATTATACGTAATTAATACATATTAAACTTTTTACCAATAAGCAGTCAATGGTGGTGAGTATGATTGAACTCGTGTTGTTCTGTCTACCACGTCTTAGTTAAGTTAGTGCTTAAGGAAAACAAACAATTTATGACACACATCTCGTCATATATTCTAATAGACTAACTAAATAAATGTGTTAATAAAGTTTGTGAGTAAGTAATGTTTACTACATTTTCAAAAGGCTGGACCCATTTTGAAGAAATTTGGTATGGAGATAGCTGAAACCTTGGATTAGCACATAGGTTACTTTTTATCCCTGGGGAACGCAGAACGTTGAAACTGCAGGGCGGAAGGTAGTATCAGAATAATCATTGTTTATAGTCGTATATAAAATCCACTGGAGTAAAACGGCAGATGGCGAAAGGTTTTTTTATCTTTTTTACACGCATACAACTATTTCTTTCACCATCGGCCAGTTGACTCCAGTATTTACGTTAAAGAATGTCAAAGAAAAATAAACCTTATTATGTAGGTGCTGTATGTTAACTTTCATTTGAATCATGATACAATTAACCATTGATTTAACAAATAAACTTTATATTGAAGTAATAAAGTTTACATTTCTTTGGACGTCAAAAAGGAATTCTTATAATTTATTGGCTTTAGTCTGGGGCTTTAGTGAGTTTAATCACCCTTCATGCATGTTTTTCCCACATTGTCAAGCATGACGTCATTTAATAGTTATCAGAATGAGTAATCAATAAAAACAATGACACTTGTTGACAATTCCATATGAAACATCGGCAAAATTCGTAAAATCGATCGTTCCCGAAATGAGTGCGCCTACAACATTACTCATGTGTTAAAAAATGATCGGCGAAAATGATCTTGTTGAAGGTTGAATGGCGCGATAATGAATGATTTTTATTAGTTGTGTAAATCGGAACTGAAGTGTACGAAAACGATTTGCCGATTCTACATCTACTTAAGTTATGTCATACTGTACCTTATTATTGCTTTCATTACCCATCTGTAATAGATGATACTAGGCAAATAATTATGACTTGGCAACCGGGAAACTATGCTTTGCCGACTTCGATGTAAATAAGACAGTTATGAAAAAAACCCGACTGCAGTAGGTACCTACCTACGTAAAAAAAGATTCATCATTTGTTATTCCAAATTACATTTAAGTTTAATATATTTTTGTAATCACATTTTAAACCCTTCATTTTGACACCGTACTCGATAGGTTTGGAAGAAAAAAATAATTTGTAATATTTTGGTGCCAAAAATCCGTAGTTATATTTTCATAATTTTAATAAACCTCTGACACTCGCACAATAATGACGAATCAATTAATCCATTTAGTAGTTACGAGGGAATTAGGGACAGACATACATACAGTTCCTTTTTTGGCTACGCCGCATTCGGGTAAAAGGTACCTACTACGTTGCTTGAAAGACTGACATGTCACTTGAATATAAATTCCTGGAATTTATTGTTTGTAGATACTAGGTATGTAGATAGGTACCTATTTTGGGGGCACGCGTTCCATTTGTGAACCAACTGGTTATAACCTTAATGTTATCTATATTAATAATCTATACTCTGTCTGTAGTGTCTGTATACTAATAATAAAGCTGATGAGTTTGTTTGTTTGAACGCGCTAATCTCTGGTGTTACTGGTCCGATTCGAAAAATTCTTGCACTAATAGGAAGCTACATTATCCCCAAAGGTTATAGGCTACTTTCTATCCCGGGAACGTGAGTGAACAGCTAGTTAGTAATATAATTAAAATTGTAACTATAATTAATTAAAACATCTAGAAACACGCGGGAACATCAAATAAGTAAGTCGTAGGTAGGTACCTACATTTATTGCTTTTTATGATTTTAAATTGTCAGTTGAACATCCAAGAATACTTTGATCAATTGATACCTACTGTAAAATTATGACGTCACAAGTAACGCAGTATTTAAAATAAACTATCGTTTAGACGTGGTTTAGACATTTAAAAGTAGCTGTTTTTATATGTCATTCAAACAAGTACCTACCCTATTGCATTTGCAACACAAGTGATATTATGTTTGCATGCAAACTGGGTAATACTAAAAATTTACCTCGTAACCGGCAGGCACTCGACGAAAAAACACCTTGTCGTGGCCCCCACAAACCCACAACAGTCGCAGACCTTTATGGCTATTACGGTATTGTATGTAAATAAACACAAGCGAAGTTCGAATATGTGACCGTGCACAACGCGTGCACAAACACTGTTTGCATAGACATTTTGACATAAACTACACGTTCACAATGTTATTTGCACCACACCAACTTTCCCTTGAAAATACCGCTTCGCAAACAAGCTTGTGACCGTGGGCAAAGACGACGCACTGTCACACACACAAACACGGACTGGATTTAGCTTTCGGCGTGTGTATTTCGAGATATGAAAATAGACTGAAGTAAATAGCTTCGTTAACCATCAACTTATCAAAATATTATAAATAAAACTTACAAAATGGCAGTATTGGCGGCCATTCTCCCAATGTGATCCCTGGAGAAGGCCAACACTCCTGAACCAACAGCTGAGCCACTCTCAATCGCCGCCCAATTTTTCCCTAAAGGCTCCAAAGACTTGCCAACAATCATATCCAAGTCCAAATAGATACCACCCCATTTGTACAAGGTCAAATATCTCAACAAATCCGAGGTATGCGATATACGCCAACGAGTCCTTTTCATTCGGCCACTTAGCACAAAATCTTCCACTGGTGTGTGTTTAACAGTTCTTAAAAGTTCCAAACGTAAGAATTTAACATTATCAAAACTTTTTAGTAATTCGAAAGTGCTGCTTTTATAGGCTTTTTCACCAATTGGGCCGCTGAAAATCACATGTATCTCCCATTCAGGGTGCGTTCTTGCTGCAGATTCCACGGCACATGCTTGCCGCGCATTCAGTCCACCTTTGCACGAAGTCTCGTGAAAGAATATCGATTTTTCTGGCGGGTAGAAGGATTGATCATCGACGTTTCGCAAGACATTATCCTCGTCTGTATAGTAGCACGATATATCGTCCAGATATCCAAGGTATTCGAAGTAAAAGTCGGGTGCAAATCTTGAATTCAGGTATATTGTACACACAGTTGCAGAGAAGGCAAACCAAAATATGATTACTTTACGTCGTTTTATGCTCCTGGGCAAGTTGTATGACAGAGTCATGTTATTCTCGGCAGACGTCTGCCGCGTTGTAGCACCGATATACTAATGGATAATACATCTGTACCACGAATAATATGTTTGGTAAAATCTTGCCAAGTTTCGTGGCGCGACATAACGCTATATTTTTTTAATATTTTTTATTATTACTGTATTAAGTATACCTTCATCTACTTTAATTAAAGTTAAATTATTTTTTACGTGATTTTTTATACAGCACTTCTTATGATATTAAAAAAAAATATTAGGTAGCTACTGTAGGAATTGTATCGAGGTTAGTATTAATTAAATGCGAGTCAGACACGGGCGCACAGGATTCCGTATAATTATGAATATTATAAAGCCAACTCAATTAAACTGAACTGTATTGGATAATTTGTAGAAGGTTATGAAATGATTACCAGGTGGATTAGATTTTTGTAGTTTTGTGTATACCTAAGAATTAATTTTCTTAGTTATTATTTTGTTATTGAATATGGGGAATCCATTTGGGTTTTGTTTTACTGTAATTTTTATTATAGAGATAGGTATTAATTTATTTTTTGGAAATGATCCTTTTATTTATGAGAATTTAAAATTAAATGATAATATTTTTAAGGGTTATAAAGTCTTCACAATGTGTTTTATAATAGAAAAAGTATAAAAGAATATTTATTGTGTGATTAATCCTAATGATTTGTCTACATTGATAATTCAAGAATAAATTACCTTTTCTAAATTATTTATTGCATTTTTAAAGCAATCAATATTTTGATTTGATTTAGAGGACAAGGCTCTAGCCAAGCTATTTTAGATAGGTTGTAATATTGAAATTACTTATAAATAAAAATACTAAGTGATAATAATATCTACCTACCTAATCAAGTGACGCCACGAAGGCGCGGCGCCTAGCCGGCGGGCGGCGGGCTGAGCAATCTCGTTTCCCCAAGGGTCCCCTTCAGGCAAACAATACTATTACTTTATAGAAGGCCGAGACCCCCCCGCCGATGTATCAGTTATAACATAACAGTACTCTTAAGAGTACAATACTATTAATAGTACTGACGAATAGCCTCACAGCTTGTTGAGTGTTCGTGTGATCATAGCGGCAGCGTTTTGAATATTTTTATTAAAATTTGTTGACTTTTATGAAATGCATCGATACGGAACCCTAATAAAACTATAATATTTATAACATATTGCACTAACTGAATATTTTTTATCCGATTGACAAAGCAGGAGGGTGACTTCGAGCATATGTATGTATGTTCTTTCCATTGTGACCTGTAGCCTAAACGGCTAAACTGATTTTGTTGTATGTTATGTTGTTACATTCGTCTTTATTGCGCTATAATAAAATTATCAAAAATAAAAATATGCGCCAAAAATATCTTCATATATTTTTTCTCGCAAACCTATCGAGTGGGTTATCAAAATCAATTTTAAAAGTTGAAGTACAAAAATATATAGAAATTATAATCATTTTTTTTGTGACGTAGTGAGGATTTTTATTTTTTTTTAAATATGCTACCTGTTGCTAGGTATAGTTTGTTCAGCTGTTTCATTATCTTCACTTCGGCTACAAAAACCATTGGCTTTCTGCAAACACATTGAATATTGTCCCAAGTGTTCGTAAGACTTGCCAGATTCTAGTACGTCCTCTGGTCCTTTTTAGGGTACCGTACTTCAAAAGGAGAACAAGGAACCCTTATAATTTCATGTGTGCACGCTAGGTTAAGCATCTGTTTCCTCTCCCAGCTTCATTGACCCACGGATGTCGCCAGAGCTTCCTAATTTACATAATTTAAAGTAGTATCTACTTAAAAAATATATTCTGTAACTAGGATTATTTAACCTTGAACTTTATAATAGGCATAATTAAGGTTGCAGATCCATATTTTAGAGACTCGACATCGAATAGGTATACCGCCGGTCCCTATTAAAAAAGTCATATCTACATTTTTATGATTTTTGAGGTGAGCGCTTTCAAGTTGAATTTACTGATAAAATTGTAATTTGACAACATGGAGATCACTGCTATCTTCGACACTATACAATATTAATTATGTAACAATAGTGTATCATATAGATGCATCAAAACTTAACAAAATTGTATAAAAAAGTCGGAATCGCCAAAATTGTAGTACCGAAAAAAATTAATTAGGACCGGCGATATGTGTTTACACGTGACCAAATGTAATGCTAAACCATAGATACCATGTAGATATCTATCAACCTATGTAATGTAAGTTGTGAAAAATAACAAAAACTGGAGGAAACTCTGATAATGACAAATAAAATGGCGTCAATGATGATAAGGAACACCACTCATGTTGCATGCACGATAGTTAGGTACACACGGCCACAGATCAAGCTACACACTGTGGCACCTTATGCGGTTGTAATAGGCGCTATTTTGCAACAAAAATGTATAGCTTGATCTGTGGCCGTGTGTACTAAAACGTATTTTTGTTAAATGTATCGAATGTCAGTTAGATTCAGCCAGCTTTTGTTTTTAGTAGGGTTCCGTACCTTAAAAGGAAAAGAGTCCAGTATTACTCGTATGTTTGTCTGTCCGTCTGTCTGTCACTGCCATATTAATCCGAAACTACTGGACCGATAGAGTTGAAAGGTACACACATATAAGTCAGTGATAATTTTAATATTATTTTATATTGGTACCGATTCTGTTGTTTACGAACTTAACTAATATTAGTCAAGTCACCTCTTTTTCATTTTAATCTTATTGAAAAAAGATAGAACATTTTTAATGCTGTCAATTGAATCCATACCGTCGTAATGTACGGGTAAATATTCGTGACCAATAAAGATCGCGCTTAATTCACGTTGAAATGTGTGATCGGATTCTCCTGCATCCCTTTCTTATATCTACTATTAGAAAGAGATATAGTGAGATTAAATTTATTTTAGTTCGTAAACAACAGAATCGGCACCATTATTAATTATTATTATTTTGGGGGGAACAATAGAAAATTAAAAAAAAAATTGCAAACTATATCGTGTAACGTATCAAATGGGGCTTGTTGTGAGGATCTCAAACATATTTTTATAAATTTAAGATAAATAGTTATGAAGTTATTATCTTCGAAACTACTAGGCCAAAAAAAAAGAGAAAATAGTTCTTTACCTATAGATCACAGAAAAACCCATAAGAAGTATTTAAAGTTCAAAAGGAAATTACGGAACCCTCGGTGCGTGAGTCAGACTCGCACAATCAGACTTGTCCGGTTTTTATTATTTTAATATTTATGCATACTATTTCATTCAAAGTGTCACTGTGTGTTCGTTATATTATGTCGTGGTTTTTAGCCGACTGAAAACCAGCGCGAGGGTTAATTAACCAAAATTAACCTTAGCACAATGCTGAGTCGGGTAGCGAACTATTCCGGGCATCACGCGACATTACATTAATGTATGTACTTCTACTCTATTTTACTATATCTACTAATTATGTCATATTTATTTTGACTTTATTTATTCGGCTCACTAACATGTCAAAGAATCAACTTACATACTATGTTGTACTACTTGTACTTAAGGCGTCAAATGATGATTCTAGTTTCAGTTTTTCTCTGCATTCATTGTTGCAAGAGATTTACTAGAGAATATATAGTAAATTGAATTTTTCATTAGTAACGTTAGAAAAACTCGTGAATGGCATTACCCTTTTTAAAACAAAGAATGAATTTTCCTTCCTGTCTTCCTTCCTTTCATTTTCAAGTTCCGAGTTAACCTATGAATTAAAAATGTGTGTAAAACATACAACAAAACGTGTAAAGTATGTGCATATGTGAGTAAGAGTGAGGGGTGACCCTGACTTTTTTATTCGACCAACGCGAGGCGGTACTGGCAGTTTTTATATATCAAACACGCGCGGCGCGAGGCAGTTGGTCGGTCGGTAGACTTATCGTGACCTTGAACATGTCTGGCGCCTGTACCGCCTGAGCGAGAGATTCGTTTATACATGTCTGTGCATTTTAAGATTTTCTATTTGACGTTTAAGAACGTTAGAGAAAATTAAACCCTAATACTGTGAGATATAGTACTTACCTATCATCATACAATATTGAACGTCAAATTGGAAATCTCATACTGGACAAACTGAGGCCTATATAATTATACACGACAAAATGGTTTTAGTCATCAAAATTAGGTAGGTATATCACCTATAGGTACAACGTGTTCCTATGGATACCCCATAACTCTTGGATATAAGCACCATGTCAAAGAATCAACTGGCTTGTTTATGAAATTATTCTACAATAATTATTTTGAGTATTTTCTACATTGCGAAGAATGTGTTTTTTAAGCACTAATAAAATCACTCTATACACGCAACTCTGGTAGATATACCTATGAGCTTACCGGAGCGAGGTTTTTATTCCTACCTACACACTAACCAAGTGCTAGAGAGTCACCTATTTCTTTTATATAAGAAGATTGGTAGGTACCTACAAGTTGCAAAAATAGCCATGCTAACCTAAATACAAAATTACGTAAGTCAGTTCGCCATTAGTATTACGTCATCCATTTCACCATTGAAAAAAGTGACCCAATAGGTACGTGAATAAGTGACTGATTTGCATACTGTATACACGCAATAATGAGGAAGAGAATTTATTATTTTAGAATGTAGAATGTAACGTGTAATACAGACTGCGTGCACTTATATTTAAAAAAATATAAAACCGGACAAGGGCGAGTCTGACTCGCGCACCGAGGGTTCCGGAATTTCCTATGGTACTTTACATACCATAGACTACTTATAGGTTTTCCTGTAATCTATAGGTACAGAACTATGATCGGTTTTTTTTTCAACATTTTTGGCTCAGTAATTTCTGAGATAAGGGGGGGGGGGGGAATGGGTCAATGTTCGTCTATTTTCTTAAATAACTTCTAAACGATTTATCTTAAAATTATAAAAAAATTTGAGGTCCTCACAATGAGCCCTTTCATTTGATATACATGACACACAATATAGTTTTCAAAACTTTTTTAAACAAATTTCTAATTTACCCCCCAAAAGTAGCCCCCATGTTTAAAATTCATTTATTTACGCAACACGTCCATGTTTGGGTCACCGACCTACGTATGTGTACCAAGTTTCAACTCAACCCAGTCCAATATTTTCGGACAGACAGACAGACACACGAGTGATCCTTATCCGTTTTTTTTTCGGAACCCTAAAAAACTGATTAAGCGTGAGAGGGACTCATGTAGGACTCCTACCTGGAGGGTTCCGTATGTAAAATATAAATAAATATAATATATACCGGGTGTAAGTGACATCGTAATAAACACTGAAACAATGGATTCATTAGGGATTTTGGACTCCTTAGCGTTAAAATTTTGCGTCAGATATATTTTCTGCTTATAATGACCACTGTATCTACTTAAAATAACGTGACATTGGCGGAATTTTCCAAAGCTAGTTAAAAGTAGCTAGCTATACCACTATTGTGTATTCTGTGGGTATACAGAGTAATTAATATACACAGTTTTTAGATATCGACCAACAGAGAGCTGGACGTAGGCTTAGCAATAAGGTCCTATAAGGTTCCTGTCCTAAGGTTTTGTTGAGGTTACGGAACCCAAAAAAATAAGAGTCAAATAAATATCTAAGTATATAATCTAAGTTAGTTGTGCATACATGATGATCTATTTGGTAATTACATGTTAAGTGCGTTCTTGCTTGACTTGGCAGAATTACAACCAAGCACCATGAGATACGTTATCACTTATGTATTGAACCGTTTTCATCGAAAGATAACTTGTATCGGTAATATAAAACGTGGAAAAAAAAATATCTGTGACTCAGTCCCAAACATAGTCTAGAAATGTAGGTACCTGAATACTTCAAGAATTCTTTGTAATTTCAAACTCTTTCCCATCTTTATTTATGTATGTAGGTATGTACTTACATATTAAGAAAAGACTAACTGATTTGGATGATGTAATTAATATTCTATAGGTGAATTAATGAAGATCTGAAGAGAGGTATTGAATAGGTACACATAATGAAACTAAAAAAAAAAATCATCTATCACATAACTATAACAAAAACAAATGTTTTAGGATGTCTTTTTGTTACAAAACAGAAAAGAGCATTATCATTGATTGAACGAAAAAATACTACAGGTAGTTGGTATTATTTACTCTAAAATACTACCAACATTGTGCTGTAGTTATTTAAATTACGAGTATATTAAAATAGTAGTAGTTTATGAAACACGAGTTTTTTAATACTTTTAAAACCGAAACGAAACCCTCTTTTTATGAACTTCCGCTAACAGCCGCCCGGCCCCCTGGCGCCAGTGCGGCTGCGGGCAAGTGAGTGTGATGACGTCACAATCAAATCGATCTCGGCGAAATTGTTTTCATTCGAGCCCAACATTGATGTTTTTTTTTTTCAATTATAAAAAAATATTTAAAGGTGAGTAAACGTCAGGTATTTTATTACAGCTCTAGAGTGCACTCTGTAACCGCTGCAGCGCTGAGAGAATGCATTTCAGACACCCGTGGGACAATCAACTAACTTTGTTACAATAGGGATGATGACTGGGTGAAAAATAATTAATTCTGTTTCGTCCGTTAGTTAGGTTATCAAAAAATATTGGATACGTATTTTATTTGACTGAACGTTAGTTCAGCAATTAGGTCGTGAGAAACAAACATACATTCAACCTTCGCGTTTAGAATATTAATTTACAGTTTCTATAGAGACCAAAATACTTACAAGTAGGGCTTATCGTCAAATATATCAATCAATATTAGTGTGTTGATATGAGTGCCATGGTGTTCGATAGCTCGGCCTAAGGCTGAGATCTATAGAGCGTACTTAGACTTTGCTCAGACTTTAGCGTACAAAGCACAGTTCTTTTTATATATGGAAAGTACAAAGTCGGTATTTAAAATACAATCTTTGAATCTAAGTGCACCTAATCGACGACTTTCCAAAAACTTGGCTACAAATTAAAACACACAAACATTTACTTTATTACGTAGGTTTATACCATAAGTAAAGTCTAAGCAAAGTCTAAGCACGCTCTATAGATCTCAGCCTAAGTGCTCCAGTGTTTTCGAATTATAAATTTTATTTACCGGCAGATGGTAGTATTAATTAGGACCAGCTGCTTCAGTTTGTCTTCTAACCTACCATTACCGTAACAATACTTAGAAGGGTATAAATATGGATAAAACCCGTACATTTTTTTTAATTAATAGGCACGATGACTAGTCTACATCGTTGGGAATATACCTACGTTAAAAAAACACAACAAAAACATTGTATAATTTTATTTTTGTAATCATTCAATAACTTATCATTAATTTTTATAGTACAGTGTTGTTTACTAATCAAACCTCACAATCATTATATATATACATAATATACTTTTAATTTTGTTTGTAACGGGACATCGAGGGCAAAAAACAACAAACTGCAGTTGGCGCGACGTTTATATCAGCATTTAGAATTTTTAAACGGAATTATTTTGCATTTTAATTTGTTACGTAAATATTAACACCCTAATTTTGTGTTTCACGAATGAAACGTATATAATATGATTATTGTATGTATTAATTATGGTTTAGAAAGTATTTAAAGCCATAATGTTGGTTGGTTATCGATAAATAACTGATAGTTGCGTATCGCGACTGTTTCTAGGGGCTCCACTGAAAATCAGTGCTGATTGTGTTTGCCACAGCAAATTCTGAGTTGGAGTACTTTTAGGTATCACACCACAAATAATTACCTGTTTAAAGTATTTTTAGTTCTTTGGATAATTGGTTTATTTTACGCCTGATGCGCAAATCACAAAATTACATCTCACAAGACATTTTGTAATTGACGTAATAAATTGAAACGCAAGGAATATTCGTTAAAAATTCAACACGATTATGGCAACAATTTCTTATAACAGACATACTAAAACAAATTTGTATTACTTATCGCCTTAAATTACAGGTAATGTTTAAGTTGTTATCTAGAGTCAATACAAAAGAGATCATTCGGTTTAGTCATTAAAGCCTCATTTACCTTGTGTAGCATAGCAGAAACATTTAGGATTTTAAGCCTTCATATTGAAATATGAATTGTATGTCTATTTAGGTAGTGTATTTTTTGAACTATAGATGTGTGATGTTTGTGTAGAACAAATGCATTAGTTTGGCCGCTGTATCAGTGCGTCACCTAAGGTTACTTTAGCCTGTTTTTAGCCAGAATAAAACCTGTAAATGTGTATCATAAGCAGTTAATTATGAACTTCATAACCATGTTACTCAACATGAAATTTTCAGATATAGAGTGCTATTAATAATCCAATGGCGTTACATACGGTGAAAGGGACAGTTGTGCGCGTGTAAGCGAGATGACCTGTATTTTGGATCATCTTTACACGTACACAACTATATTATAAATATTTATTGAATGCTTATTATTAAAGATGTCCCAATACAAACAAATCACATTTTGGATGGTATCACGGCAATTACCTTTTTAACCGACTTCAAGAGGTTATCGATTCGTCGGATTCTTTTTTTTATACCTCGCTAGAGGTGGCAGTCGATCCACTTATTTAAATATAAGCGTTGTATGGAAATTTCTAACATGCAAAATAACTGGTTTATGTTTTGCGGAATCTCATAGTATATAATTACATCATGTCAGCCGAAAGACGTCCACTGCTGGACAAAGGCCTCTCCTAAGGATCTCCACGATGGCCGGTCTTGCGCTACCCACATCCAGCGGTTTCCCGCCACCCTCACAAGATCGTCGGTCCACCTTGTCCGGTTGGTGGTCGCCACTCAAGAACCTTCTGCCCCAGCGGTCGTCGGTTCTACGAGCGATGTGCCCCGCCCACTACCACTTAAGTTTGGCAATTCTTCGGGCTATGTCGGTTACTTAAGTTCGCCTGCGGATCTCATCATTTCTGATTCGATCTCGCAGAGTAGTATCTAATTACTATTAATCTCTGTCTACTATATAAAGCTAATCACTTTTGGACGATTACGAATGCTAAAGGAAAATTAACTTTATTGCTTTTATTTACGTTTCATATTCATATTGCTCAAAACGTTTTCAGTAAGTATTATAGTAGTAGTACATTATCACAATTTCAATATAAGTTTGTTATAGTGTTTTCTTGTAGAAATTTCCATACTAAATAAAAATGACACAATATTAAATTATTATAAATATATATTTGTACCCAAAATAACATTTCATATCACCTGTATACGTATATTCATATACTAAAATCATGTTTCTTACACACCATAAAGTACTGATTTAATATTTCGTGGTTGTTTCAATAAAAAACTGATATTGATATAACTTGAAACATACATTAATTTCCCATTGCTGCTGACTGGGCCTAAATAAAATCGAAAACACCATTACTTTTAAGAAATCGTATAGAAATACTGATTGAAATTAGTTCATATAAAAATGAAATATAAGTAATATACATATTATAATTATATTAATTTATATAATAGACATAGAAGTATTTAGTTATATAACACTACTATGTATATATTTAAATAATATATCATATGGAATATATAGTGATAAAATTGTTAAAACAACATAAAATGCACGAAATTAATCGTGAACAATGCAATATTATACAACTGTTTATATATTTATCGTGTGACGTATGAACTAAAAACTAATAATAAATATGGCTTCGAAAACTCATTGTGCGTTCGTGTAAACCTTAAAATCTTCATTGATAATAAAATGCTGCCATACTAAAGGAATATTGCGAGAGAAAATAAACTGTTCTGTATATTATAATATTATTTCTAATAAAATGAAAATTCTCGACAGGGTCGTACAGTTTATTTCGCATGAAGATTATTCTAACTTATATTGCTCCTTAGACAAATAAAATAATCCTGCAGTAAGGCTCGTAAAATAATAATAAGTATATTTTTCAGTCCAGATTGCTTCAATTAAATATAAACCCTGTATTAACGTCGTATGGTTTATATTGATTGACACAATGTAGACAATTTTTAACTCAAGTTTTATTTTAATTCTTTTATATGAACTATCACTAATTAAATGATCTATAAGATACAAAATAATACAATTATTTAAAACACTGGGTGCTATTCACTGAACGCCACTAATTATAGACTTTTGGTTAACATAAATTAATTACATGACTAATTTATACTTCTCGAAAGACACAGAAATAATTCAATTTAAAATATGAAAGAATCTTGCAGTGCTAATAAAATACTTATTGTATTTTATTTTTATACTTTACCAAAAATATAAAACATGCAAAGATAGAGGAAATTTATATATTAAAAAAAATATAGGGAATATATCAATAAAACCAATTTAATAATGCCGTATCTTCGTCACACTAATTCTAGCTTGCGAACACGGACCAAAAACCTCATATTAAAACTATTCGATGGGATGCAATCTGAAATGTAGTATTTAGGTACTTAAATACTAAAATTGGTGTGAATACTCTTTGCTAGTACAGTTTGCTAAGGTCATAACAAAAACATTGTGTATTTTTTACAAAACATGAGAAATTAAAAAAATCGATAAACACTTCAAGATTAGATTTTTTGATAATTGAATAATAAAAGTGTTAGCAGACAAAGGTACCGATAAATGAAACTTTAAACAAATAACAGCTACATTTATAAATTATCTGGTAATTTGATGATTAAACATATCTTCGAAGTAGTAAAATTTCATTAATTATCATAAAGTTTACGTGTGTTTATTATTTTCGGTCACATCTGTGTTTATGGTGAGATTGTGGTCAAAAACAGCCTGTATAAAAATAAAAGCATAATTAAGCAATTATCGTAAAATTTATCTGAATTTTATCAATTAAATTATTATACCTACAAGCAAAGGAACCCGTCATAAAAACCGGCATAGGCTTATGTATTAAAGAGTTCCAATAACAGACGAATGACTCTAAGAAGTAGCAGTAATACTGAAAAGCAAAGTGGCTGTTTCAGCTAACCTTTGAAATTATGTATGATTCGCGCAATATGGGAAAATTAAGCCCCCAAAGGTTTCTGATCCGTGCTTATATTCGATTAATAGTCAACCGTAATTATTCATCATATATCAGCCGAAAGACGTCCCCTGCTGGACAAAGGCCTCCTTCAAGGATGTCCACGATGGCCGGTCTTGCGCCGACGATCTTGTGAGATCGTCGGTTTACCTTGTGGGGGCCTGCCCACGCTGCAGCACCGGCATTATTAAATTACTTTTACTGTAAGCAAAATCGTACGCCATTTGCACTGAACACTCCAAAAGAGTTATCCGATAGAACTCTTTCTCTACACTTTCTCATATCAGGAACTTATATCAGTCGATTACCTTTTTAAATACTGTTTTGGGCTTCAGTGCATTAGAGTGATTTTTCAATCGCTAAATACACCTCGGATACGTTATTTCTCTGATAAGTCTATTACAAAAACTATTCTTATTTCAAAACAGCCCCAATTCCAAACCCATTATGTGGCCATTGAAAAATCAACCCTAATATAAGTGACATTAGCGTTAAAAGGCTCTATATTTTTCCTAGCGTAATTTGAAATTAGAATCGTTCTTCACAATCATAAATAACGGAATCCTATATAATATAACCACTATGGCATAGTAACATACAGCCTACATTTAGCTAACAAATTGACTTTTACGCGTATTATTTGTTTTTACATATTTTTTCTTAAAGCATTTTCACACTCTCAAGACAATACGTCCTTTACGTTTTAGCAGGTCACAGAAAAATTAACCTTATAGGTTTACAATACGTGTCATCTACTAATTAACCTCATTACATGACAGTCGTAGAGTACCAATTTAAAAGGAACTTTAAGTATGATCAGTTTTGGAACATTTTCGTTTGCAAGCAGTAATCATAGCTTGTCATGTCCATCGAAGAAAACCATTTGTTTTGATTATTTTTATGACAAAACTGCCCATATTATATCAGGCACAGGTAGCTGGAGGTCACTGCAAATGTAGCCTTATAGTAGTCATGTTTAAAGATTGCTGATGGTACACACGGCCACAGATCAAACTACACACTGCGGCACCTTATGCGGTTGTAATAGGCGCTATATTGCAACAAAAATGTGTAGCTTGATCTGTGGCCGTGTTTACTATGTGATCAAGATAAGAATAAGAATGTCAATGACCTTAACTGTCAAATAATGAGTGCGGTTTGCAAGTAAACTTGTTTTGTGTACTAACACTTTTTCTATATTATTAATTTATAAAATCTACTTTAGTTTTTATTGATTTAAAAATGTTTTGGTTTATTTTTCAGCGGTGACGCCACAATATGGCGGTAATGATGTCATGATAACGGTAAAGCATATCGTGTGAAAAAACCTTAAAAGTTACCTTTCAGCAATATACTACATTCAAACGCTACTGGACCAAATTTCGTATTTAGAATACATTATATTAAAATTATCTAATCTATAATTGTAATTATAATAAAAAAGCTACAGTTTATTACAGCATTGTAATTAAATTAGTTGATTTAATTAGAAAAATAAAGTGTTACATTATATTAATTAATGAAGTCAAATGAAATAATCGGTTATGCGTACCGTTTAAAAACGTCACATCTAATAGTCCGTTTTGACACCACATTTAAATGTATGTGCAAAAAGAGACAAACAGTGCGAAAAGAAGAGACAACCATTAGTCAAAACGGTCATATTATATTGTGACGACTTTATTATATTTTTTCAAAACAATATAGAGTTGGCAGGCACAAATAATTCGTGTACTATTTTGAGATGAGTCCAACTAGACTTCTTCTTCACATTAAAATAGTTACGTCTCTCTCTTCCATACACGAAATATTACAGTCAGAGTGAGATGACGGCTTCAATGTACATTTAAACGTATGACAAGTGCCTTAACTTTTACAATAAAAAATATGCATGTATACAACACTTTATTTCACTAATCAAACTTAATTATTAATTTCTGTCTACACAGATCGTATATTACATCACCAATCACATACCTTGTATTCACCTCAAATGCGCTAACATAACATTAAGAGGTACAACTTAGACATTTCACTATTTGAACACTTACGGCCAATCCTTTGGCCAATTTCAAGTAATGGCATCTTGGGCCAATATATTGAAGTGTTACTCACGTAGCCGCTATTGGTCGGGTTCGGCGGCGGGCTGGGCTTGTCTCGAGGGAGAGTGCGCTCGCGCAGGTTCCGAAGGATCACTTTTATTTTGGACACATCTGCAAAAATATACTTGAGTTAGTTTTATCTCGGACTAGCTACCTACAGTGGACAAATAATACCCTATGTCCTTCTCCATATCATAGGGCGTCATAGGCTATCTGCACCTCCATGTTTTCGCGCCATGTTACCTGTAGACGTCGTGCGTGGTCTGCAGCGTGGGGTGCGCGAGGTGCAGGCGGGGGGCGGTGGGAGGGGGGGCGAGGGGCGCCATGTTACCTGTAGACGTCGTGCGTGGTCTGCAGCGTGGGGTGCGCGAGGTGCAGGCGGGGGGCGGTGGGAGGGGGGGCGAGGGGCGCCATGTTACCTGTAGACGTCGTGCGTGGTCTGCAGCGTGGGGTGCGCGAGGTGCAGGCGGGGGGCGGTGGGAGGGGGGGCGAGGGGCGCCATGTTACCTGTAGACGTCGTGCGTGGTCTGCAGCGTGGGGTGCGCGAGGTGCAGGCGGGGGGCGGTGGGAGGGGGGGCGAGGGGCGCCATGTTACCTGTAGACGTCGTGCGTGGTCTGCAGCGTGCCGTGCGCGAGGTGCAGGCGGCGGCCGGCGGCGGGGGCCGGGGGGGGGGACCACCACTGCACGACGCGGCCCACGACCGGCACGCGGCGCAGCAGCCCCTCCTGCCACACGCGCTCCAGGTTCTCGCGCTCGATGTCCGCCTGGGCCGCCTCTATGCCTACAATACAATACAATACAATACAACAACCGCTTCAGTAACTACACAAGGCTTGTCAAATACTAATCGGGGAACATACATAACAAAAAAGAAGATTCCGATGAATTGATAACCTCCTCCTTTTTAACGTCGGTTAAAAATCACGAATATTCCCCATTCTAGAGACACTGAATCAAAGGTATGAAGCTACTTACCCTTTTTCAATACTTCAGTCATATTAGTGAGCGCTCTGGAGCTCTCTTCAACTTCTTTGCCGGCCGACATCACCAGCTCTAACAGTTCGTCGACATCTGTGTCCGCTGTCACCATACCGAACCTGATCATTTAATTAAAATTACTGATAATAAGCGAAAATTGAAAAAACAAACATAAACATTGCTTTAAATAAGGTGCATTATTACACTGGTGTCTTTTTATCTCAATAAAAAATTTAAGATGTCTTGTGGACAACCGGTTAAAACGGAGTTCATTATATTTTTTAATGACTCAAAGGTTTTAGGGTGCCTTTCCACTGACGCGGAGCTGGGCGGAGTGGGCTACAAACACCCGTACGCAGACTATAAATAATTACAAAAGTCTTAAGTATAATCGTGTGCGTCATTATATCATCTATGATTGTTACATTCTATTTTATCTATGATTGTTGTTACACATTTTATGGTCTAGGCCCTCAGTCTGCAAACGATAACGTGCCATAAAGAACTCCGTTCTAAAAATCTTTCACCAGTAGAATGCTATATTACCACTGAGGCTGAGATCTATAGAGCGTACTTAGACTTTTCTCAGACTTACACCGTACAAAGTCGGTATTAAAAATGCAATTTTCGAATCTCTCTGAGTGTGTGCTAAGCAAATCTAATCGACGACCCTACGTAAAGTCTGAGCAAAGTATAAGAACGCTCTATAGATCTCAGCCTGAGTAACATTGGCTATATTATAAAAACTTCAATAATGTAACCCAAGGCAAGTTATACTTATTTTTAGGATACATACCTAACCGCAGGCGAACCAAAGTTACCGACATAGCCCGAAGAATTGCCAAACTTAAGTGGCAGTGGGCGGGATACATCGCTCGTAGAACCGACGGCCGCTGAGGCAGAAAGGTTCTCGAGTGGCGACCACGAACCGGAAGACGTAGCGTGGGCAGGCCCCCCACAAGGTGGACCGACGATCTTGTTAGGGTCGCGGGAAACCGCTGGATGCGGCTAGCGCAAGACCGGCCATCGTGGAGATCCTTGGGTGAGGACGTCTTTCGGCTGATATGATGATGATGACATACCTAACACAAGCGAGTCCATCTTCGCCGTCACCGCACGAGAAAGCGCCATCTGTCGCCCGCAGCGTCTCCACCAGTTGTCTATTGAGCGAGTTCAGTTCGCCTTCCGACGCGTCCTCCCAGCCAGCCGGGACGTAGCGAACGCCACCCAGACCTGGTTATAACATTTACTAGATTTTTTTTTGACACTAATAATACCGAATTAAGCTATAAAATAGGCAGGTCAGATGGCTACGTTGGCTCCTATCTACACTGTTTACGTTGTAACCAGAGAGATATGAAAAATGAACCATATGACATTGCAATAAGGTTTATCTGATCCATATCCACAGGTTAAGTGCCTCAGATACATCAAGATCAACAACTTTTGCCAAAACGCGATACATCCAAGACTTTTTTATATTTGTGGGGATTTCTAGCATTTGTTTTACAAATTGTACTGCCTCGTGCCACGTGCGTATTATGGCTTACTATCTGTGACTGCCTAGAGAGAGTTTATGTGGAGTTAAGAAAATGAGAACAGCAAATTTATTTATTGTTTGAATGGAAAAAAAAATATTGAGTCAGAAAAAGTCGTACAACAAAAATGTTCAGTATTGATGACTCAATGTCACCCAATGTCAAGAGGTTTTGCGTTAGTTACTAATGACCCTATAGAAAATTTAAGAAAGCCTGTTAAAAAGTACAAATATATCACTCACCAGCCCAGCCCGGTACCGGCACCAGTCTCAACGTAGGATGGTCTCGTAGTCTCCGTTCGAAGGGCTCCCTCAGGTCGACGGTCGCGTGCAACACGTGTAGTTGAGCTTCTAGAATCCCCGCCCACGCTTCCACCTTACACTCCTCTAGTACAGACCCCTCTAGTGGACAGTACCGGAGTACGATGCCGTGGGATTCCGTCTCGCATACTTCTATGCTTATCTGTTGAGGGCAGGACACATGTCAACTATATAGATTTATTTTAATCAACAACTGTTAGTGTTAGCTCCACCTGCCGAAGGCCTACTATAAAGTGGCTCATTACATAGAAGTAGTAGCTTCTCTCTGCACTTGCAGACCCCTAGCCAAGTGACAATCGTATGAAGTTATGTATATTTACAACGAAAACTGTAATTAAATAAATTCAAAAGAAATATTCAAAGAAAAGTCTTGCTGAGTTTCTTGCCTCCGGCAAGTTTAAGGCCCGTAAGATCAATCGTAGCTTAAACCACGACAGAGAGTTTAATGATGAATAATCAGAGACGGGAGTCTCTGATTATTTCATAAGATCAACGGTGAATGATAGTTTAAACTATCGATTAATTTAAACTATCCTTTTTGAGGGTTTAAACTCCCGATAATGGATTAAACTATCATAATTTGACATTTCCCTCAAGATGTATGACCCTGACACTGGCAGATTGTGTAAAAAACGTATCTAATGCCATATAATCAAGAAAAGAAGTGAACTGTTACACCAATGTCAATGTCAAATTTCACCATAATAAACCTTATTACAAAGTGCTGCCGTATCTATGGGATTAATCGAAATTTAACCGACCTGTCTATATTGATCACTTGATCTTAGAACAATAGTTTAAACCATGGATTACATTTTATCTTAGATTTCATAAACGATAGTTTAAACGTCGATCGATCTTACGGCCCTAAGTGTATTTCGACCCGGTGGTAGAGTCTATTGTAATAATTGTAACTATCTAATTAGAATAATGTTGTGTATATTTTGCAATACCTGAGATTAATTATGGCAAATGTGAATTACGGGTTTATTAATGTCAGTGCTTTGAGACAGTTTTATCTTTCGGAAACTTACGCCCTTCCATTTTTTCCCGAACAAAACGGGACTGCGCAACACTGCGGCACTCAATATTTTGACGGTACAGTTTTAAGGTATTAAATACGATTTAAATGTAAACTTTGTTTTCACGCCCGTGTTAAACTTTGACAGTTATATTTCAGGACCTTACTCGACAGTGGCGCCAACTGGTGAGCACATACACGGTAGCCCTCATTCCATAGTCAAACTGCTTTTTGGCAAAAGAACGCTACGCTCTGTCTCCTGGAAAGCTTCTTTAAAACCTATGGCTCCAATGTAAGCATAATATATACACCTATTTGACAAGTATAGATACGGTGGAGCCATCAGCAGGCACCATCGGTGGATGCGCGTACCAGGCTGCCGCGCGAAACGAAACACCAGAAGCAGGCATACATTTTCACCGTGCGGTAGAAAGAGAGGGGGATATTACTTACTCTCCTACGCCACGCCGGCGGTCTACTCTCCCCCGTCTTACGAATTTACGATCAGGTCACGTGTCCTGACGCGAGTTAAACATTTTTTTACACATCCCAAAAATTGCACAACGCTGATAAAGAAGTTTTTATTTAAAAAAAAGTATTTACCATATCAGCTTCCCTCTGCAGCACTTGGCCGAGCCAAGAGTTAAGTTTGTCATAGTAGGGGGGAGGTTTGTCGGTGTCGGGCGGGGCGAACTGGAATGCGACGCATGCAGACGCTCGACTCACTGCTTCCTATTGCAAACGTTATAACTTTAAACTTTATACGAAAATAGCTTTCTGTCACGCGGTTTTACCAGCGATTTCTAAGGAGCAGAATTTTCTAAAATGTTATCTCCGCTTAGAAAAGCGGATGCCTACGTCATAATAGCTATCTGTATGCTAAATTTCAGAGCTGAAATAGTGGTTTAGTGAAATTAGCTGTGCGTTGATAGACTGGTCACTCCTACGTGTGCGTACCATCGACCACATCATCACTGACCCCGGCGATTTTTTTCCAATAAACCTTAGTAATGATATAATGATCAAAAATATTCAATTTACTTACAACTAAGTCCATGTTACTCGGCTCATCTCCCCCTGGTGGGTTGCTCTGAAAAATAAAGAACGTTAAGACGGAACGCTAAGACATTATTCCGTTTTTTTGTTTATTTTTTTCACGACTTAAGTGCGCTTGAAATTGACGCAATAAATTAAAACGTATTAAATACTCTTTAAAAACTCGAACTGTGGACTGTCTCCCGTAAATACTAAGATAACAACCACAAAACAGGGAAGTATCACACTTCCCCCGGGACGGGCTATTTGTCTAGCGTAGCGCGTGGAGGGAGTTTGCGTTCTGTACGAGAACCCGCCCCCCTCTACAGCGCAGATGGCGACCACCGTGGGGTTTTAGCCGGTACGAGTGGCTGCTCCCCCCGGTGTTGATGAGGAAATAAGGATTTCCCCACGAAAAGAAAACAAAGGTTATGCAGGGGTGTCATAGTATTCACTAGTATGCAAGGAGCCTTATAAGCAGTGACGTCTTTACACGTGCCATCGAGTCAGCGGAACGTTGCATCGAGGTCGCTGATGGAGCAGATTGACGATTGCGAAACCGACACCTAACTCAAATTATATTATTTCTATAAAAATATTATTCATTCTAGATCTAGCATCGATCTGTATCACTATAATTAATGTACTTGTAATTTGAAATAATTAAAGTTTTATTTTAATTAAATTAATTTTGGTTTTTTTTGGGTCCTTCGGCTGTGACATTCATAATTGGGGTTCCAATTTTAGCCTTTAGTTAAATTTAGTATTTTAATACGGCGGCGCCCTACCCTAGCTAGCTATTTGAAAAAAGATACAGTCGAAAGAAATAGGCATCTACAATAACAGTAGTTAGGAACAAAAAATAAAAATCTACAATATGAAATTGAGTTTTTTTTATAAAAGAATTGAAATATAAAACAACAATAAAGACTCATCAGGTAACGATAGAGGATTGAGTCACGGCGCACCGCTTTACTTTGGGAAACCCTGGGTTATAGTATAGTATAGGTACGTACTAGTATCTTGAGTCCGGCGTTGTGCAGCACGGCTCGGGCGGCGCGGGCGGCGCGGAAGGCGGCGGCGAGGCGCGCGGCGAGGGCGGCGGCGCCGGCGGCGCGCACGGAGGCCCACAGCGGCAGCGCGCACAGCCGCGCCGACCCCGCGCTCAGCCCCGCCAGCGCCGCCAGCGCGCCCTCGCGGCTGCCAGCCTTACACAACACAATATTTTCATGAAATAGTCGTATATCCAGTCTGGCGTCGCTGTCCGTATTTGGCCCAACTAGTTTGTTGTCGTATGGCTTTTGTTTATAACAAGTAGTTTCCGTTACGCTTTTATTATTTTTAAATGTTATTTAAATTTCAACCTTGATAGGAAAATATAAGAATTATAATAATAACGTTTTTAAAGTCAATAAAGAAAAGATTCGCCTGCAAAAGAGTTGCTTTTCACGACTTTCTTAGATTTTCCTTTTTTTTTATATATCAGCGCCGCCTGACTGGATATGTCACTAATATACCTTAAGGTATGGTTTCCTCCAAAAGCGGTGCCAACATGTAGCGACCGTAACACAGCGGTGAACGACGTCACTAGAACGTTGTCTATGTTAACCAAATGGCGCGGTTTCCTAAAGAACATAACGTAACGGTGTCAACTACCGTTCTCTAGGAAACCGCGCCATTTGGTTAACATAGACAACGTTCTAGTGACGTCATTCACCGCTGTATTACTGTCGCTACATGATGGCACCGCTTTTGGAGGAAACCATACCTTTAGAGAAATATGTTGATGATTTCTTTTGTTATTAATCAGTAAATATACTACCATTCTTCTCGCAAATAACCTATTGGACGTCGGCCATCTGACAGCAGAGGTCACTGATAGTTAGCTAGCTAGCTAGATAACTTTGTTATGCAAGTCTAACTAAACCTGATTTAAAAATAAATAAACCGTAACTACTAATTTAGACATAAAACTGCAGTGTAAAACCAAATTCAAATCAATACGCAAGACACAAGCAGCTGTTTGAGTTGTGTGCGATAGCGTTGTAACGTACATTGCGCGCTCTTAAATTACGATTATCTGTAACCGATAACTTCTGTCATAATCGATTTCTATGGCGTTATTATAGGCATTCAGTGTTGTAACATTTTTCCAATGTTCTCGGTAGGCTGTCCCTTACACCCGGTATAATAACATTGTTAAAACTGTATATAGCCTTATACAACATTACGTTATTCAAGTAAACCTTCACAGGCATTTAAGAAATATATTCCAAATCCCGCGTATTTTGATAATTGCAGCTCAGTAATAAGTTTTGTGTTTGTCAAAATGTGATTTATTTATTCCTTAAATGAGTCAAAAATGATCCGAGAACCGTATGAAAGTTAAATAAATAGACGTAAGCACTTTTGTGCGATCGAATAACAAATATTTCCATATATTACTTACAGCATTTACTCCTTTTGAATGATCGTTAGCTGTAATCGCTTCTGGGATTTTGTAGAATGTCTGAATATAAAATAAGGAAATTTTCTCGTTCATAAAAATAACAATACAAATATTTCAACTGGTAGTTTTTAAATGTTTTTTTTTTACTAATGTAGGTTCCTGTGTTTGACCACAATCCACAATGATGTAGTATGACGGATTAGATTATATGATTATTTTGTATGTTTATTTTATTGTTTTTTCCTACATATATCATTTGGACCAAAAATTACACAAAAATAGTTTTTTTTTTGTAAGCAAAATATTTTTTTGTTACCTTTAAATTACATTATTTATATGAGTTTAGATAAAGTACTGCACATAATTAGGTATTAAAAACTCGTGTGATACTATTTAGAAACTTAAACTCACACTCGTATTTAATAACCCCTTTTATGCAACAGTATCATAAACTACCATTATGTATTTTTTTTTGTCAGGCGACAGATTTTCAAGTTGGGCCAGGGCTCTGTCACTTCGTGTGTAGGTATAAGATAATTGCCTACCGCTTCGCTCACACTGAGTGTGCAAACTCAGTTTGGCTGTCGCGCTCCTCGCGTGCGTACGTATGTTTTCGCGCTCTTTCGACAGGTCGCTCGCGTCGCGTAGGTACCTACCTAACCTACTCGTAATACCTACCTAACCTACACGAAGTACTACTCTTATGAGTAGTACTTCGTGTTTCCCATCAGAGTTTATTTTTAAACTATTTGTTAGATTTCGCATTTATGCTGCTATAAAAATTTATAATCGTTATTTTAGAGAAGGCAAGAAATATATGAGGCATTATATTAAAGTTTTGTAATTGTAATTTATATTAGTTTAATTACATTTACATAATAAATATAACAAGAAAATACAAAGAAAATTAAGTATTTTATTTTTAGTACTTGTGCCAACCCTACCGATTGACCATTATGCAGCGGGACGACGAATAACGTACGCTAACTCGCGGCGTCAAGGCACATTTTAGATCGCGCGCGGTCGGGCGCGCCAAGTTTAGGTATTTAAAATCTCGGCTTTCTTCAAGATCAAAGGAGTGCAACTTCTGTACGCTAGTACTATTATCTATTCTGTGGTTGGGCGTGGAAGCCAGCTAGGCGAGTACCTACTCCAAAGATTTACGACCGGTATTGTTATTTTTTGGTCTTGTTTGGTCAAAAACTCAAGCTCATTTTAGCATTCGAACCGAGGTTATATTACATTACCGCATTAGGCTTTTTCCTAAAACTTTATTTTAAAATCTCAGCAAGGAACAATAACTCTCTTTCCCCCTCCCTAATGAGCTCAGGCGACCTTGCTCACGCGCAGAATTACGTTACTTGGCTGCGGTATTCTTTAAGAGATCTTCGACCCCACATAGATTTTATCGTCTAAAATTGACTTACTTATGTACTCGATCGATTGGTCATATTGACAAATGTATTAGATAGATAATAAAAATCGAATTTTCATGTTACTGATTAGATTATTAAATCTATCAATAGGCATCTAAAAACCACTTGTAATTGCATTTTAATATAAACACAATTGTAGCGATATACTGATAAAATACATATTTTCAACTTTATTACTATCTAATAGAGATTATTTTGAATAATACACAGATTTTATTTAGCTTTGACAGTCCGCGGCTAGAGATCAGATTAGATACACTGAGTGCCACACTGGCGTTCGTATTGAATACCACCTAGGAAAAATATTTTCACATCAGTTTGTTTATTTTGAGTGTATTTTACCTCCATTAATTACATGAGGTGTTCAGGGGGTCGAGACGAACCTCACCCAATATCACGAAAGGGAGAGGGGGTCTTGGCAAAAATCACTTATTGGGGATAAAATAGGGGATCGCGGGACAGAAAAATTTTGAATAATCAAACATATTCATGTATAGTATGACACAACTTAGATGAAGCATCGGCAATATTCGTAAAATCGATCGTTCCCGAAAAGAGTGCGCCTACAACATTACTCATGAATTAAAAAATTATCGGCGAAAATGATCTTATTGAACGTTGAAAGACGCGATAATGAATGATTTTTATTAGTTTTGTAAATCGGAAGTGAAGTGTACGTAAACGACTTGCCGATGCTACATCTAAGTTGTGTCATACTGTACAGATGTTTGTTTAGGTAAATGGAATCATCTGATTTTCATAGTATGCTCTTAAGTTTGGGGTCAGACGACCGTGTCTAAGGATTTTATTAATTGTAAAGGATACAACAGTTGGCAGGCCTGGAACTCCAAACCATGGTCCAGGCGTAAGTGTGACTGAGTCTGCTATGCTGAAACTCTGAAATAACAGATTAAAAAGGCAATTATTAAAAAACTAAAATACCCAACTGTAGTACAAAATTTCGAGATGGTATTTTTTATCATTTTGCATTCCAAATTACAATGAAACATAATAATATAATTTCCCCTATAAACCCATTATTTTTGATACCCCACTCGATAGTTTTAGTAGATTTTATTTTTAAAATATACTTTTTGGCACCAAAAATGACAGCTTCCTATTAGTGTAAGAGTTTTTAGGATCGGACCAGTAATTCCGGTGTAAAAAACAGATACGAGTAATTTCTCAGCAGTATCTGTTGCTAAATAAATAAAATAAAATCTGTCACCAAGCACCTATCGGTGTTCCGGCAATTGCATTTGAGAGCCAGTTGCCTTCTCGGCATTGTATCTGGCCTCTAGTATTGCAAATGGCGATAGGCGACGGTAACCACTGACCATCAGGTGGATCACCTGCTTGCTTGTCAACCTTCTGACATAAAAGTATATCATAGGCTATCTGCGTCCCAAATTTCATCGTGATCGGTTTAGTTGTGAATAGGTAACAGATAGACAGACAGACAAACAGACTTACTTTTGCATTTATAATATCAGTATTTTCTATTTGTGCTGATCAAATGATAAAACATGGTAGGCAGTACCTGATTCCTCCCTGTAGCACCAGGCAGCGCAAGCGCATGTCCCCTCAGATGCAAGTGCAGGTTCCTCTTAATGCACGCGGCACCCAGCAGAGCGATCGACGAGCCCCAGCCCAACGGTGGGGCACCAACCTCCCCTAACACTAGTAGAGGGATGCGATTCGCCGAAATGTCTTCGTCGCATAGTTTTTCTAAAGCGTCTATGTCCATACCTTGACCTTTGTGGAGGATTAAATCATCATTATTTATTAAATCCAATCTAGGCAATGGTGCCAATTCTGTTGTTTACAAACTTATCTAATATTAGTCACGACACCTCTCTTTCATGTAAACCTTATTGAATAAATATAAAACATTTTTAATACTGTCAAATTAGTCCATGCCGTCGTAATATACGGGTAAATAGTCGTGACCAATATAGATCGCGCTTAAATTCACGTTGAAATAAGTGTTCGGACTAATCTGACAGGACTAAAATATATGTCATCCCTTTCTTATATTTTTTGTTAGTGAGATTAAATTTGTTTAGTTCGTAAACAACAGAATCGACACCATTGCCTAGATTGGATTTAATTAATAAATAGTTCTGTTTCATGTGTATCTATATCTATACTAATAATAAAGCTGAAGAGATTGTTTGTTTGTTTGAACGCGCTAATCTCTGGATCTACCAGTGAGATTTGGGAAAACCTTTTAGAAATTGAAAGCCCAATTATTAAGGAAGGTTATAGGCTATAGAACATCACGCTACGACCCTCAGGAGCTGAGCAATGATAAAAAGAACGTTAAGCGGGGAGCATGTAATAGCACGGGTGAGCGATGCGACGCCAATGGATGACAGCGGTTGCCTAGGTTACAGTTTTTGTTATTTTTAAATGTCTTCAAGAGGAGGTTATCAATTTGTCGGAATCTTTATGTATGTTCTCTGATTTCTCGAATATGCCTGAACCGATTTGGAAACTACTATACTTAAAGGTGGTCACATGGTCACCAAGTCAGGATTTGATGATGGGATCTTGAAGTAATCGAGGGAACTCTTCAAATTTTATAGGCACTAACAATGTTTCTCATATATTATCTAAAACTATTCAGATATTTGCGTCTGGTAGTTATCACATGTTGCTGAGCTGATGATGGAAGGTACAACTCCTTAACGGTTAGGAGTTAGGGGATAATTCTTAATAATATTATAGGAACGATGATGGAAGGAACAACGCTAATATGTTTATCCTAGGTCAGTGACCTTGAGAGTCATTGATTACACATAAAAAAATTAAAATTGGATAATAAAAACCTAAACATAAAATAGAACCACCTTTAAAGGCACTAAAAACTGTGTGTGAACTGTGTTTCCCATGGACAATTTTATGTTGCCTTATCTAGATCAGGTTGCATAAGCTACTTTTTATCTTGGAAACGCAGGTGAAACCGCGGGGGACAGCTAGTAGAAAATATATCCTAATATTGTCTTCCTATAATGAGGAATAACAACAAAAAAATCTAATTAGTCCGTCAGTTAGATTATCAAAAAATATTGGATACATATATTTTATTTTATCAAATCAATAAGAAATTACAAAGATAAGTCCCATCAAAGTGCAGGATTGGGGCTTGTGACGTCATTGTACAACTACTTTTTAGTATACTTTTTGCAGACCGGAAAATTTTAACGCACTGTATCTTCGTTATTTTTTGTTTTCGGATCAAAATAAAAAATACGTATCCAATATTTTTTGATAATCTAACTGACGGACTAATTAGATTTTTTTGTTGTTATTCCTCATTCATATTAATTATTATAAAATATGTGAAGCTACGTGTGTGACAAGCTTTACACAATAAGTTACAATGCTATTTCATGTGCTATATTTTTAATAATATAACAGTACTGTTAAACCCAAGAGATGAGTCACCGCTTGTGAATGAATGAAAACAGCTTCATGCACTGTTACAAAGTCTTGTTTACAAACACTTTCTATAAACATCCGAATTTTTGATCTCAAATACCTTCACTTTGGCAGGCAGCCAAATAAACATCCAAAATTAGTAATGGAAGTTGTTTTAAGAGCTCCGAAACTCAAAAGAATATAATCGAAACCCTTATAGAATCACTCGTGTGTATGTCTGTCTGTCCAAAACTACTGGACCAAAAATACAGAATATAGTTCTTTACCTATAGATTACAGAAAACCTATAAGAAGTCTATTTAGAGTAACATAGGAAATTACGGAACCCTCGATGTGCGAGTCAGACTCGCATTTGTCCGGTTTTATTATGTGATTATATTGCATTGAAATTGTTATATGTATATTTGAAAATAAAATACAGCCAGTAATTAGGACCTACTCTGTTTTCATTCATGTCTATATTCCGACCGGTACGAACAATTTTATTTCAATAATAAATTTTGTCTGAGGTAAAAATCATTTTACAGCTTACAGCGATGAAATGAAATGAAATGAAATATTGAAATGAAATGAAATATTATTTATTCAAATAGACCTTCACAGGCACTTATGAATAGTCAGACTCTAATGCACGGTTCGGAAGGTAGCTTTTGCTGAGAAGAGCCGGCAATAAACTCAGCAATTACTCTTTTCAAAAAAATAAACTTCATAATTTAGGTACATAAAATATATCCTGCAAAAGCGAGCGCTACACCCAAGCCTTTTTGTCATTTAAATATTCGTTAATATTGTAATAAGCCTTTTTTACTAAAACGGTCTTAATATGTTCCTTAAATTTATGTGAAGGCAAATTTATCGATCGCGATCTTGAACTGATCCATTTCTTCATTCAGAGTATACCAGAAATTCTAAGATCCATTCGATTCAGTAGACTACTCAATCGGTTCATCATCCGAAATGAGACCACAAGCAATTCTGAATAAGCCCCATCGTCAGTGAGCATATAACCTACGTAAATTTGTTTCAATAAATTTTTCGGTTAAATATGGAAACTGCATATCGAAACAGTGCTTCATTGCAAATGGAAACATTTTCGACATAGTAACTTGCTATCTGATTTTGCCTTTATACTTTGCTCATATACAACTACGGTCTGTACGATCGGTCGCCAACTCACCGCCCTTGGTCGATACCAGGGCTACTTTAAGGTTATAAGAAAAGTATCATACCAGAGGCGTTAACTGGAACAGGTCTGACACAAGCCAGTGGTAATCCCAGCTGTCTGCAAAGATGTTGAACAATCCCCAGCGGGCTGGCCACACAGCTGTATATGCAGGGCAACCGGTTTGTGAATGCAAGAGCTGTAAGAGTATATTTACGTAATGTCAAAATGTCCAAAGTTTTTTTTTTGTGTGATGCTTTGAATTAAATAGTTTTAATTTCTTTTTTTTTAAGGTTAAAAAATGTACAAAGATAATATACATTAGTTTTTCCCTAAGAGGGACCGGACCGGACCTCCTAACCCCTCCCCCTAAAATATGCAAAATAATAAAGTGGTAGTATTTGCTGTGAGTAACCGGTAGAATTGCTAAATCTTCTGAAATTCTACCCAAAAAATTTACAAAAGTAAAAAAATCCTTTATTTCGTGAAACGATTGAAACGAGGATGATATTTTGAATTTAGATAAGGCCTTGCTTTTTAAATTTATCTACACAGTTTCATGAAAAAGCCGAGCGAAGCTAGGTCGCACAGGTACTTGTAACCTAAATTGTATAGCTCTTTTGGCTATAAAATGAAATATTACCTCCATCTTCCAGGTAGCGTGGATACCTATGATGTAGAAGCATCCGTGTGACCCTCACCAGACCTTCAAGTTGCTCCTGATGATAGTAAGCATTATAATCTGCTAGCCTGCAACAAAAATATTCAATTTTATTGTAATAGTAGGTTCAAACTTATTAATTCAGTTTAGAATCTGATAAGGCACTTTTGATCTGGCATAAAAGCCATGACACGAATTTATCTATGGTTTTCCAGAACGTTTACGTGTTTTATAGTGTGTATCTGTGCGTCTTTGTGTGGCCTCCTAGCTCCTGAACGGCTGTACCGATTTTGATCTGTTGTTTTTTTGTTTGAAATGTGTCTTAATCGAAAGTGTTCTTAGGAATGTTTCAAGAAATCCGTAATAGTTTCAGGGGTTTCTTGAATTTTTTATTTTTAAACTCTATTAATAATTGAATAAAACCTCTTTATTAGAAAAGAATAAGATAAAGGAAACACTGTTACATATTTACATTGCATGTGTTAAATAATGTGTTGTAATGTAACAACTGTTTATCACAAGTGGGGCACACTCATGCTAGCTGCTTAGCCTTGACTCGTAATATTTACACTTGAATACCCTTTGTGTAGTTATTATAAGGGATCCCACACGCTGGCACTAACGGCGACCGCTACTAATACCCAGCGATAGCCACTAGTGACAATCGAGAGCGACTAGTGAACTGGCTAGGCTCATAAATCCACGACACGAATTTATCTATGGTTTTTCTATGATTTGCACAATGTTTACCTAAAAAGTCTCTTTTTTTACATAAGAGTTCTCTAGGTTTCTCCAGGATCCCATCGATCCTGACCTGCTAACCATGAAACCACCTGTGAAGTATACCCTTTCAAACAAAAAATAATTTTCTAAATCAGTCCAGGAGTCTTCGAATAATTGGGAAACAGGCATAAAAAAAATTAAAAAAGATTCCAACAAATTGTCAATCTTCTCCTTTTTGAAGTCAGTTAAAATAGAATGTAATTAGGTATGGCTGCTCACAACAATTTGCCTGATTTCACTACCTCACCAAACTACCAGCAAATATATTTTATTAATGAATGACCACCTATGTGTGTATACAGACCCTTACAAAATGTATCAATTGTTTCCGACCCATGTGCCACGACCCTATAGGACAATTAACTTGACTTTGAAAGGCAATAAATATTAAAATGTTTTGTTACTATATGTAGTAATTAATATTTATAGTACAGTAATAAATATGTATTAGTTTATCATATTGATAAATTTATTATTTATGGTATATTTCTTTATCTTTAATTAATACTTTCTTTTCATTATAAGTGCAACATCTGTAATCTTTGGTATCATGTTACACAAAGGTAGTCTGGAAGAAATTGCTGTAGTGATAAGACCACCTTCTTTTTTATCACTTCAACCTCTTGTTTACTTATTTATTGAGATTAAAAGAATACTCAATATTTTATAGTAAGACATAACAAAACGGATTTACCAAATCAATGAAGTAAACATTATTAACTTGCATCTAAACTATTAATAATTCAGCATTAAGAGGGAGGCTTCGGTTGGAGCGCGAAATTCAAATTTTGTCACGTGTTTTGTAAATTGTATCCATATACATATATGTATAATATACCTCCAAGGTATATTAGTAACATTTTCATGAAATAGTCGTATATGTTAGTAATATACCTTGGAGGAATATGTTGATGATTTCTTTTGTTATTAATCAGTAAATATACTACCATTCATCACGCAAATAAAATGTTGATAACTTACGACCTATAACTGAGCTGCAATTTGCAAAAAACGTTATAAAATTTGAATTTCGCGCTCCAACCGAAGGTTTACCCTTAAAATCTTCTCCATCAATAAAAGCAAATACGTAGACAAATCTCTCTACACTAATATTATAAAAGTGTATGTTTAGATGAACTCAATCCTACTAATAATATTGTAATGCGAAAGTTTGTATGTATGTTACTCTGTTTGTATGGATGTTTGTTACTCTTTCACGCAAAAACTACTGAACATATTTGGATGTAATTTGGAACACAGATAGTTTATAACCAGGATTTACACATAGGATACTTTTTATGCTGGGATAATATAAGATCCCTCGGGAACGCGGGCGGAAGCTAGTCGTACATAAAACTAGGCACATAAACCATACTCTCGAATAACAAAAGAAACATTTAAATTTTCATGAGTCCTTTAAAAAACTAAGCTAACTATATCAAGATAAGGAAATTACAAACAAAATAAATTAGTTATAACCATTATATTTTCCTTATCGAATTTTTGCATCACAACCATTAGTCAGATAACATTTAATTAGTTTTAGCACTTTAAACACAGGTTGTGTAAGAATGTATAAGCCAGTAAATAAAGAGTCAAACCTAAAATGGCGGAACATAATCTAACCTTCTTACTAGCACATCATACTTGTCTTTACTCTCACACAACTATAGTGTACATATTTTTTCCCATACTTTTTCTTATTCTACGTGTGGGCGTTCAGGCCTGCGCTGACTTCCCGCTTGGGAAGTTTGTATTGTGCATATCATCCCATGTATGGTGATAAATTTAGCCATTAGCTCAGTCCAAAAGACTCCTTGTGAGGCTGATAATCTAAGATGCTTGCCCAGATAAGTAATTGATTAATGCCTATTTGCTTAATTATTAAGGATGCACCATTATTACACTAATATTAATACAAAAGTTATTAAATAAATAATTCTATTTATTTCAGTTTGGTAATAAGTTTGTTTATTTATTCAAACAAGTACAAGTCACATTGGCAATATCTCTGGTATTGCAAATGGCGATAGGCGACGGTAACCACTTACCATCAGGTGGGCCGTATGCTTGCTTGATACCATAGTAGTATAAAAAAAAAACAAGTATTGATAACTGGTTTGGCTTTACCACAATGTCCCATCCATTTATTTATTATTTATACTGAATTTTCGAAAGACCAAATAAGAATTCTCCTTTGTCCCAGAAAGTAAAGAATATTTTCAATTTTAGATGTCACAGTTCCATAGGTACTTCAAGACAGTCAGAGAGTAATAGAAGGAGAGGTATAGATTTTTTTATTACAATGAGATAAATGGCAAAGTTTAGTGTTTCATAGTCATGTCCAAGTAATATTATATTGTTAAAACAATTAGATTCAATTGCCAAACAATTCAATGTTGTACATTCCGAATAGGTTGTACATTGTTTTAAAATAGCTAAATGTTTTATTGCATAGAAGCAATTTACTACTTTAACCTACTGTAATAAAAATGTATGTTAAATGATGCCAATATCCTCATAAAAGTAATAAATCAATTGGAAAACAATTGGTTCAAACTAGAATTGCAAACCACAATTGGAATCTGGTTAGAATGGCTTATGTGTGAATGGGACATACTAACTATTCATACGGGTGATTCATTACACCTAACTATATTGGTTAGTACAGTATGTACTAATCTTATCCATACTTTAATTACAACTCAAGGACTAACTACTGATAAGGTAAAAGCATAAAAATATTATCTTAACATCAAAGTTTATTGCAGTTTACTAACCTGAACATATGAGCCATCCAGCGAGTTGTTTCACTTGCTATATGGGCCCCTAGTCTGGCGGCATGACTTCTTTCCAGACGACCAAATAAAGCTGATATACTGTGAGATAGTATAGCCGCACGCGTCACAGCATCAGTAGGCAACAAGGGCGGCTCCACACTCTCACAACTAGGGTCAGTCTTCAGTACTAAATCCTCTAATAACTTCAGAATCTCATCCATAGGAGTTTCTTCCGGCTCGAAGAAGCCAGCGCTAATTTTGCGCGGTTCCCTCTGTTTCTCTTCTTCAGCAGTATCTTGGGCGTTGACTCCGGCTTCCAACCTTCCCACTACCTCCGAAACTTGAAACTCCAGCCCTCCGAACGGACGCCGGTCCTGAAGCAAGTGCAAAATATACATGTAAGCAACCTCCATTGTGTGTAATGCTATTGTGCGGTAAATAGCGAATTTACCTGTTCATTGGGTGTTTCACTCGAAGGACTCGGTTTGCTGGATTCAGCATCTGAAGCTGGTGCATCCCCCATTCTGCGTGGCGATTATTCGCGAGTTTACAACACCAACCAACACAAAAATCTGTAAACGTCACTTCAATGTTTTCACCACAGATAACTAAATTAAGTAGAATCGTAGTAGAATAGAATACTATTATATTAATCTATGATATAGTAGCTATGTGTTGCCAGATGACGAAATTATGGAGGTTCAGAATTCATTAAAAAAATCATTAAATCGTAGGTACATACATATTTTGTATTCCACAAAAAAAAGAATCCTTTCTGAGTTTCTTGCCTTATCTTTCTCACAGTATAATTGAATTCCAAACCAGTAGTGGTTGAGAAAACTGAATAAATGAGTTCGATATGGGTTCGATTCGACACCGAACAAATGGCTCAGCCGCACCGTGGTTCATCGTTTTAAGTACTTTAAATTAATCATCATTTATGTAGTATTTGTTTGTAGTTTTTCTAATACATAATGACATCTATCATCTTCAACATTAGTTTTGGGCAGTTTTGAACATTACAAATATTGTCTTTTAATTTATAAAGTTTTTATAAATACCTAACATACAATACATTTTAATAAATTACAATTTGGGTGTGGTAAGTATTTGAATTAAGATCGTACCTTTTTAGAGATTTCGTACCTTTTCAGTGTCTCGTTCATAGGAGTTTCTTCATATTATTATCATGTTGCAGCTTGGCTGGCAACTCTTATAATGTCAGTCACTACTGTCAATCAACTTCGATTTGACAGTTTATTTTCGCTAGCCCAAATAAATCGTAATCAATAAAACTAGATTACATTAATTATTTCAAAGATGTCATTAGCGAAAATATTTTCGGTCTCATCGCGAGGTAAGTCATGTTCCTTTCCTTCACCTACTTTCCTTATTTTATTACTTTGAGTAGCGTAGATTTAAAATCTGTTACGCAATTGTTGTTTATAACCTAAATTGCGTATTTACCAGCTGATCGAAGCTTTTCAAATACTCTGCTTACTTTTCAGTCCGTGCATCAGGGGCTGGTGGTATAGTTATAAGACATGCTCAGTACAGTACTCCACCTCAGGAAGGGAAGGTGTCGAAAGTATACCCGCCCAACGTACCCGGATACATGTACGTTAACGCCGAAGACCCTGATATGTCAATGAAAGGCATGTCGGATAGGGCAGCTCAAACTATGTTCTGGACTGAGCTTGCAAGAGGCTTTGCCGTCACACTGGCTCATATCTTCAAGGTATGCTGTGCTAATTTTTACACTTATTTTTTGCTGTGTATAGGCTTGCATTTGACCACAATCTCACTGTGGTCAGTGATGATGTGGCCGATGGTGGTAAGCACACAAAGCCTAGAAGGGAACTGGCTCTCAAGTGCAGCTCTCAGAACACACCGGTAATCAGCCAGGCAGGTACTACAAAATATCACTGCAATTACATTTTTATTAATTTGTAGCTGCTATGTAAAGAAAGCATTATGAATATTATCAATGTCATTCACCCATTTATTTTTGTCTTGACATGTAGAAAGGACACAAACTTAACTACAGATGACAAAATATAATTCCAGAAACTCCAATTTCCACAAAAGTTAACCAGCATTCATCCATAAGATCTATAGAAAAAAAATGATTCCAACATATTATAATATGAATTTTACCGTTACAGGAACCAGCCACCATAAACTACCCATTTGAGAAGGGGCCTCTCTCGCCTCGGTTCAGAGGTGAGCATGCTCTACGTAGGTACCCCTCTGGTGAAGAGAGGTGCATTGCTTGCAAGCTCTGTGAAGCCATTTGCCCAGCACAGGTAATATTTTATACTAATTACTATTATAATTCTACAAATATTTTATAGAACCTTAAGATTTAATTACTGAACCATTTCTTATGGTGGTGTTATTTGATGGCATAATGATCTGGTGATTGTCAAGATGAGAATACTTAGGGGCCAACTAGTTATTTACCCAATAACTAGTTGGCCCCTAAGTATTCTTTTATACAAGAGCTATCTACTGTTCAGTGGAGAAGGGTCCATACAAGCCAATTCCCATCGGCATACCTTTTAGGAATTCCAGTCCCCCAGATTCCTCATTTCAAAGCCACTTTTATATAAAATACACTGTAATTAAGTATACAATTATTGGTGTTTTTTGAAGGCTTACCCTCGCCATAATTTTACCCCTTGCCACTGGTACTGCTACATATTTTTTGTAAGTCTACCTACCTTGTTGTTTACCTGATATGGAATATTGTTACCAATGAGACTACCAAATGTTCTCATGTAAGTAATTTAAGCTTGTATGCAAAAGAGTTATTGATACCAGTTTACTCACTTTTGTTCATAATGCTTTCATACAAAAGCCATGTCATTTACCTGTCATATAAAAACATAATAATATCTACCTACATTTTTGGTGAAGTTTTGTTACTAGCCTGTATATAAAAAGAATTTTGGAGCAACTTACTGTTATAAAAATCTGGATATAAGTAAAAGAAAAAAATAATAGTTTAAAAATTAAAACGTAAAATACAGTTTCTGAATGTGTATATATTTGTGTGTGAGGGTGACTGTATTAGAATTGCTATAAAACTATTATTTACTTATTTCTAGGCTATTACAATCGAGGCAGAGGAGCGCAAAGACGGATCGCGACGAACCACGCGATATGATATTGACATGACCAAGTGTATCTACTGTGGATTTTGTCAGGTAATTTAACAGGCTTTATATTCATTTAACATATGATAATAGCATGAAACAGTATTGATTATTAGCAAGTAAGTTTAATAAAACATTTTTACTGCTAGATTTACATATACATGAATAATAGCCCCCTCGGTTCCTGGGATAAAATTAGCATATAACCTTTGGGGATAATGTAGTTTTCTATTTGTGAAAGAACTTTTCGAATCGGACATGTAGATCCAGAGATTAGCATGTTCAAACAAACTCTTCAGCTTTATTATTAGTAAATATTTCGCTAATTAGTAAAGCACTGACACAAACAGACGCGGCGGGGGACTTTGTTTTATAATTATGTAAGGATAACCACGTATATCACTATATATATAACTTTTTTATTATTTTTCAGGAGGCATGTCCAGTCGACGCTATCGTCGAAGGCCCCAACTTCGAGTTCTCGACGGAAACTCACGAAGAACTGTTGTATAACAAGGAAAAACTCTTGTCCAATGGCGATAAATGGGAGAGTGAGATAGCAACAAACATTAGAGCAGATCACCTCTACCGTTAGAATTCTTGTTCCGTTAGTGTAAATACGATTTTAAGACCTATTTTGTAGCTTAGTTGATAATTAGCTTCAAATGTTATATTATTTTTATTTACGTTGAATAATAAAGCTAGAATTGATCATAGAATGTTCATTTATTAGCGAATTTTATTTTATTAAACTACTCATTTTTTTGGTTACAAAATAGGCACTTAAAAATAGGAAAAATAAATTATTATTGTTTACGTAATAAAAAAATCTAATTCCTTATAAGTTTTTATTAATTATTTATTTATAAAAAAGGTACATCAACAACAATTATTCATAGCTTTTCTCTTTATTACGAGTGAGGTAGTTAATTAAAATAATTCTATTAAATATCTCACACATAAATTATGACAAAAAATATAATTTCACAGATATCATTGAATTAATAGATTATAGATTAATACATAGTCAAACATAATTAAAATATTCTGTATCATTATTCTTAAAACTACACATAATAACATAAATACATCAGTCAAGCAATACAAATATTTAATTAGTATGGTTCCCACCGAGTATTTTGTATGTATATCTTCCTAAGTCCTCCAACACACAATCTATGTTCCTATTGGCGTCAATCGTCAACACTTCACAGCCTACATTCGGTGAGCTCAACCAGTTCTCGTATGATTCGTGCACCTGTAAAAAAAATAGTTATAATACAGACAATTCATTTTATTTACATGGCTCACTCACAGCTTTTTTAAAACAAGCTCATATACCATTGTATGGCAAAATCATGCACAACAAAAATTAACAATTAAATTTTAAATTACACAGCAATGATTTGGCTAAGAATCTCTTATATAATAAAAATTCAATTTAAGTGACCTGCTCTAGATATTCCAAAGGTACTTCAGCTTCTTCCGTTCTTCCACGTTTAATAACACGCTCCCACACAACCTGCGGTGAAGTCTTTAAATATACTGGAAGAAGAACGAAACATTATTATCTACTATACTTACAGTTTCATATTTTACCCCCTATTATTATTTTACCTCTATTATAGGTAACATTTTACTACTATCTAAATACCTATATAAAGAAAGCATGAATGTGACTGACTGATCGATCAACGCACAGCTCAAACCATTGGACGGATTGGGTTGAAATTTGGAATACAGATAGCTATTATGATGTAGTCATTTGCTAAGGATTTTTGAAAATTCGACCCCTAAGGTGGTAAAATGGGGGATCGGGTGCAACCACAGGGCGAAAAGCTAGTTATTAATAAGTTTGTTAAGATGCGAAGATGTTTATTACTTTATCACGCAAAAACTACCAAAAGGATTTTAATGGAACATTGCATTATTTACATGTCAAGTAGAGTCATTTGTCTAGTTTCCATAGTAGGAGCTTTATAACCATTTCTGAAGAATGTACGTACCTATTAAATCTAAGCTGATGTCAAGATTTTTTTCAGTGAAGTCATACCAAGATAACAATGTCTGGTATTCGGGATCTTCAAGGAAATTCTGTCTCTTGGCATTCTCCACAAAACAATACCTGCTGTTTTGGACTGACCTGAAACATAAATACATAATACCATGTTTGACTAAAGCCATTTGTGGCAAGAGGTCTCTCCTTATTCGGATGCGTATGAAATCTGTCACAAGCAGTGGTTCTCAACCTTTTAATAAATATCTTAAATATCTATATATATAAAAGAAATTCGTGTTAGTTACTCCACTTATAACTCAAGAACGGCTGAACCGATTTAGCTGAAAATTGGCAGGGAGGTAGTTTAGAGCCAGGAGAAGGACATAGGATAGGTAGGGGTAGGTAGGGTAGGTAGGTAAGGTAGGTAGGGGTAGGTAGTGGCAGATAGAGGTAGGTAGATAGGTAGGGGTAGGTAGGGTAGGTAGGTAGGGTAGGTAGGGTAGGTAGGTAGGTAAGGTAGGTAGGGGTAGGTAGTGGCAGGTAGATGTAGATAGGAGTAGGTAGGGATAGGTTTGTAGGTCCCAGTTTTATTTTTGTTCTCAGGGCAGGACAACGTCTGCCGGGTCAGCTAGTATTTTATAAAACTGACTTGACATGGAACACCAAATGGAGGATTTTGGAGGTAATATGCAGTAAATGAATACAGGGTTGTTTTATCTATTATGATGGCTCTAGTTTAGCTATAGTTTTAAAGTCTATCCAACAAAACCAAGCAGTATTGTTGGATAAGCTGTAACAAAAACAGACTTAATGGAAATACAGGTTGGGCACGATGAAAATCTAATAATTAATATTCCAGCAGTGGGTTTGAAAGTCAGTTCTTTTTGGTCTTTGTATGTATACCACCTTCAGTCAAATAATCCAACATGGCTAGATTGTAGTTATATGGAGTAATATTATGGGACCTAGGTGCTTGTAATGGATGTTTTTTATGGCCATCTCGAAATTTTAGGGACTCATTATTATGAACAACTTATACTATAGACCCAACATTTAAATCGTGGAAAATCGTTTTTTCGTGATTTCAGGGTTGGTCCCATAGTAAAAGTTATTCATAACATTGAGGCAAAAAAAAAACATCGAGTATAGACTGATGGATCTTTAAGTTCAATAAAATATAAATAAACTTAGGGATATTGAGATTACCTTTCAAACATCTTAACGGTAATATTGGAGTTCGATGGAGGACTGGTTTGTATCTTAAGCCTGCTCAGATGCACATAGTGTTGGAAGGGGAATGTCCATTTGTTCAGGTCACTGTAGACCAAACCGAGCAGGTTATGACCGCTAACATTGCGCCATTCATGCAGGGGCTCCTGAGAACAAATAAGACTTGAAGTATTGAAAGTAATGAATTTTTTATACTACTAAGGCAGCAAACAAGCATACAGCCCACTTGATGGTAAGTGGTTACTGTAGCCTATGGACGCTTGCAACACCAGGGGTATCACTCATGTGTTGCAGACCCTATGATTGAAAATGTCTCATTGATGTCTCTGTAATTGATAACAGTAATCAATTGACTTATTTTGTAATAAAAATTTGAATTTGAATATATATTTTCTTTAAGTTTGGGATTGTTTAACATAGATTACTTAGAACATATGTGAAGTACAATACTTGTGCTTAATACTTTATAATTTGTGGTACAAGTATTTACTTTGAAGCTTGGTGCCGGTGATAGTAGCCAGAGAGATATAAAATGAACCATATGACATTGCATTAAGGGACATTGGAATCTACGTTATACTGAATCATAGGCTAAACAGATAAAATCTTTTGCAGGCATGGGCAAGGCTATTTTTCATATTTCTCTGGGTACTATCACCCGAACTAAGCTACAACGTAAATAGTATAGGTACTAAACTAACATACTACTTCTCTATCAACTGAACTCTGTCTCTCACATGTTACCTCTATGGCTAAGACTTACTGCATGTTTCTCCACATTGTTGAATTTGTCAAAAAATTTGATACACGTCGATTTTCCTGATCCAATGTTACCTTCTATTGACACCCTGAATGGCTTTTTACCAGTAACACGAGCTATATTTTTCACAGATTTCATAATGGAATTATTTTATATTATAGGATGCGAAATTTTTTCGAGTCAAGTAAGTTTATGGAAATTATATTTCAAGTAATTTCAACAGAATAGCACTAATTAGGTATTTGCACTATTTTTACCGCCAAATGTTTTGTGTCATTACCATGACACTGACAAATGACAATTGATGACAATACTGAACTGAATTGACTGACTGACATTATTTTAACCAGACCAGGGGGTCTAAAAAGGAAGGATTACGCAATATTGCTAAAAGGAATTCATTTCCTGAATTCACAGCAGATCTCATGCAATTCCTCTATTTTTTGGTAAAATAGTCGCCCTTTATGCGCAATTCAATTCATAAACAGATTCTGTTTTGAATTAATGTTACTAGACTACAAAAATTAAAACCGTAACTTTACCGGTTATTGTTTCTATTTACTTTTTGTTAAATTAAGACTGAATAACTATGTTTTTTGTATTATAATTAAAAACCGATCGAACTGTTGCTTCATAGCATTTATTTGATTGGATTTGGGTACCAAAAACTGACATTTTAATTGATTATAAAAATATTTTCTTCTTCGACTGGTATCAATCAATGACAATATATTTTATCTTGCCTGTGGTCGGTCGGTCAAAGTTTGTATTGGATGTTTTGATAGAGTACAAAATAAATATTTAAAATTATAGTTTAACATTAAAATAATAGTCTTTCAATAATTTAAGGAAAATATGGAAATTATTATACCTATAGTACTGTAATTATTTACGTAAAAATGTAAAAGGAAGACAATATCAGTATTGGACGAATAACACGGAAGAATCTTTTAGAAAGTCAAGATTTTTTAAATGAAAAGGCGAGGAATCTCGCAAACCTAACCTAAAGTAAGTTTATCTCCTATAGTATTTCATACTTTTGATAAGTCGTTACGAGGATATTCCAAAAAACATTCAAGTTATTATTTCTTAAATCGTCAGTCAAGCTTGATACTAGGTAGGTACTTACCAGTTATTCAAAAATGGTTTTACCATTAGTAATTCGATATTATGATCTCAATACCCCCATTAGAATAGAAACATTTTATTTGTTAAACATTTATATAATAATTCCATTAATATTATACTATTATTGCACAAAGCAAAGACCTTTTTATAAACTTCCTCTTGTTATTATGTTAAAGATGATATTACTGATAATGTGCATATTCCATCAATTAATTTAACTAACTATAATTTTACTAACTTTCAGGTTAGCCGAAGAAGATGATTAATGGTCCATAGAATTATCAAGAAAGTAAAATGTTATGATTAACATGACAGTTACATATTGATGCAGTCATGCTGTAATTAGTGTCACAGTTTAATATACATATCATTATTATATGCAGTTTCTGGGAGCTGTATTCGCATACTGACTGATTCTTGCCTTAGTATTAATAATTACACTAAACTACAGAAAGATGAAACAATGATACTGTAATAAATGTTTATGCTGTTTATTTACATTCTTTTATTTATCCTAACTAAATAAGTGACCAATGATAATTCTTATATCATGAGGATGTCTCTCTGGTCTCATCTATCCTTGACTCTCACATATGGATACCCTTAGACTATCATAACATCATGCAGTTCCGCTAATTTAATCAAAGACATCACAGATATGCTCATAATAATGTATTTTTTTGCACAAACTATCAACCTGGGTATGGTTTTAATATTATGAAGGTACTATAATTTAGATTAAAACTTAGAATAAAGATAGATGACATATAGGCTACTTTTTATCCTGGGAAAGCAAGTGAAATTGCGGGACAGGTAGTAGGAATTATTGCTCAGACCATCCTATTTACGCTGTAGGTAGTCTGTTCCCCTTAGCAATAATTAGTTTATACTGAAAAGATATGCATCCAATGTATTTATAGGTACCTACCTACTAATGTTATAAGTAAGGCGTTGATATGTTAGAACACACTCTCAGTCTGATTTAAAAATCTATTATTGCCTTAGATATACTGTTTATTGAAGAGGGTTACCTATAGGCTCAGGCTATAATAAATCACCCTATTGCTATTGAACCCTAAAACACCCTATGGGAAGGTTACCTATAGCTCATTATAATATTAAGACAACTTGTAAAAATTACGATGGTAAGAATGAGGTTCACAAAACTGGTGGTAATGAACTTATTTGTAAGCCAAAACCTTTAAACTGTCCATAAAATGGGTTATAGACGTTAAAAATACATATTTAATTCCTAAATATTCATTGATTTTTAACAAAATCTCTAAGTTGAATTGTAAAAAGATAGTTCTCAGTATCTTCTTATGATTCTACTATTTGACGTAAAAGCAATTCGGATTTAGTGAACCATTTTACGAAACTCTATAGAAAACTGTCAAAGAAATGAATTGCAGATACAGAATCGTATTAGGATCATATTCTGAATTGCATAAAAAGCGGCCATTTTACGATTTTGAATTCAATTCATAATAGGATCTCATTATGATTCAACAAGTGCTTCCTTTTTAGAGCCCCAGCCCAAGTAAATCGTGCAGCCGATTGAACATACAAAAATAGTACCTATAAAATATTGACAGTTTTATATCAAAAAGTCCGTGAAAAGTTTTAGTAAAACGGCCACCATTATACTAAAGCTCTAAAATCTAACATAAGCTGACTGCCTGCATGACTGACTATGTGTTGAAAATTATGAAATGAATGAAAACTTGACGAGAATTATAAAATTACCTACCTGAAGAATTTAGAATACAATCATCGTGATGATTGATACTACTTACTAACTGTGTAGAATACATTGCTCAACTTGACACTGGCAAATTACACACTATGTGATGCCGTTATGTTAAAAAAATGATCTTTTGCGGCGGGAACTTTACTAAAGTGACATTTCGTCGTATTATTTCATAAAATCGTAAATTTCGAGTTTTTTTAATATTATCGGTGGTATTTTATTCAATACAGGTGCACCCGTGAAGTGAAATAAAATTATTACTTGTATAGTGGCTTTACAAGTTGTCATAAATAGTTCGTGAAAAGTTTTAGTGGACTGCCATCATTGTTACTAAAACCTGAAAAACTGACTGAAAAGCTTTGAAAATTATAATAGAACTAAGGCAAAAAATAAGCTCTATTATAAAGGATTTGGTATTGAAGACTAAGAAGCATAAAAAAAAGTAGGTAAGTATTTATTATTATAAATGAATATACCTACCTAGTTTATTGTTTCCGCTATTCGGAGTTAAACAGAGCAGCTTGTTTGTTACGCAATAAGTACGTACCTACGTCTATCATCCGAATTGATACCGCTAACAACTTGTTATTGCAACGTCCTACTCTCTCTGTGGTCGGTTCTTCGTGAGGATCATGGTCTGCATCAGGGCTGCAACTCGAGCGGATGATCTGCCTCCACCGGTTTCTGTCCAGCGCGTCCACACACTTACAGACTGTATAGAATTTTGAGGGCTGTTGGAATCTTTCATCTTGCTGGTGAACGGCCGCGCGATTTTGCCTTCGTTATTCCGAACCACAATCAGTTTTTCCAGATTATTGCAACTTACGGTACGTGAAAAATTGGATCTTAGAAAACTACCCAATCTTACTATAATAATAATCTTATAATAAATAATAAAACAGAACAAAAATCATATTATTATCATAAATTAAAAGAATCTTGATACGAATTTATTTGAATAATATTTTATTTGAATAGGTTGCTGTCCATTGCGACCGACAACCGATCATCACGAAGAGGATTGACAGTTTCATTAAAAATTGAAACGCGGATTCGCTTCGCATTGTCGGATGTCGATTGCACTGACTTCCGCTTTGCCGACTACCTACGCCAGTAGTTATTTGTTAAAATGGGTTAAAAGGTTTCGTCATTGCTCCTCTTAATAATTCAAAGTTACTTACTTAAATAGTGGCGATGTTTTTTGTTTGCCGAGCGTGTTTTACTGGAGCATATTTTCGCTTTTGTCTTCATAATGATAGAGCTTTGCCTTTTGATGTTGTTGAAAGTAAACAGCAATTTCAGTCCATTAAATAAATAAAAACAATGAAGGATTTAAAGTATTAAAATATTGTGTCTACAGTCATTAAATTCGCATTCAGTTTTATGCTATTTTTTTTAGGTAGGTACAGTCAGTAGCATAGGTAAATTAAATACCTACAGGGTACCTATCCTCCATTTTGTATCCCTCGGCACTTATATTTTACTAGCTGTCCCCGCTGTGTAAACCCGCGTTCCCGGGAAAAAAGTATCCTATGGGTTATCTAGGTTATAAACTATCTGTGTTCTAAATTTCATCCAAATGCGTTCAGTAGTTTTTGCGTGAAAGAGTAACAAACATCCATCCATCGGATCCATCCATACATACAAACTTTCACATTTATAATATTAGAAGTATATTTTCAAAAAAATTACGACTGTTAAATTTTAGTACTATTAGAATTTTTGAAATATCTAATGGGGTCCAAAATAACGTACAGAGTCCATGGTTTCAGTTTTACACACAATGTCACATTATTATACCCGTCAGATGCTTATTATTGCTGAACTGTCCATGGTAATATATTTATGCTCGTGACTGTACAAACAATTTCAAATAATTAAAGACAATGCAACAAATAATGTTTCGTACTTTCCGATGTGTAGGTAGGTCTTACTTACTTAGGTAGGTATTAGCTTTAGCTCGCCGTTTCACCGGCTTTCCTGAGGGATATTTTTTTTCACGGTATAAAAAGTAGCCTATATGTTATTTCAGGGTTTATCAATGTGCCAAGTTTGATCTGAAACAAACATCTTTATATCCTTACATTTTTACAGGATAACTGCTACTAAGTAGACATCTCATTGATAAAATAAAAGAAGTAGCACATTGAGTGTGTTTTGATAAAATTCTATGGCAGACCCATAAACCTAGGGTCATTAAGTAAATGAATTAATGAACGCATTGTTTCACTTATTGCTCGAGTATACTGTTCCGGCCACGACGCAACTCCGCTTTTCCATTGTCTCAGCAATTTTTATACTTGTGGATGGATGAGCTTTTTAGGGGTCCGCTTAAAGAATAGTCTATTTTCAGCAATTTATTAATTTCCATTGCGTAAATCAAACAGTTTCCTTGTTTGCACCGTTGTTGGGAATAGAATTATCTGATGGAGCATTTTTGTTCCTTCCTGTTCGATCCATAATTAGAATATTTGACTGTCCAAAAATTAAATTTTGTAATAAGGGGTTTTTTTATTATTTTACTTTGATTTTTAATACGTAAACAACTATTTTTACATTCTTATTATCTTTCAACTAAACTAATTATATAATTTTACAATATCAATGATGGAAAGGATGGCGGAAAATTTACTTGTAAAACAAGGCCGTTAAACAGTTTAGTATTTAGTGACAGATTATATTTGAAGGACCTTCATTGAAGCCATAAGCAATAGGTAATTATTATACAGAACCATGAGTATAAGTTCTAAATATAGAATCCACTGTCTACAGTTTTCGGCTGAATAGATGCTAGGCAGTTGACATTTCATTGTACCAGGAGACAATGAACGTGTGAAATTATTTTCTTATTTGTTTCAATTTAATTGTTGGAAACTCTGCTTTACTAGCTCTCACTGCGATGTGTTATTCTTCATGTGCTATGATGTCCCGGTATTTTATGCACCACGCTTTTGTTGTTTTTGAATAAAAAAAACTATAGAGCTAACAGAGAGAAATGGTAGGATTTAGATACAATGTATGGTCTGGTATTTGACCATAATCTATGCTTTGTGTGCTTACCACCATCGGCCACATTATCACTACCCACGGTAAGATTGTGGTCAAACGCAGGCCTATACATAGTAAAAAAAAAAAAACTCTTCATGGTCAGTGATGATTATGGCCGAAGGTGATAACACAAACTCAAGAAGAAAACTTATATATACACAATTTTATTATTACATATCACTAGACAAATCTGGACTCTACAATAAGATTATATCCGTCAGCTGGCCGCAGAATGAATGCTCTCGGTGCGAGTTTTGCGGAAACACGGGGTGCTCGTGTTCGGTACATTTTTAAGAATTTCACTAAAAATACTTTTGCTGCTAGTACTGCAAAGCGCGAACCTGAAAAAAGAATAAGTTAAACCTTAGAATTAAATATAAAATGGGATACCTAAGTATTTTTTCAAATATTCCTTACAAAATTTCGCCACACTGTTATAGGTAACCGTCTATCCTAGGGATCGATGTAAAAATTATTCTAAGTATTAATCCAGAACAAATTCTATGTGTGTGCCAAACATCCATCTAAATCTACTACCTAACTTAGAGATGTTATCCAAAAAAGGTTGTTCTTGTGTCATGTCCTCGTGATATCTTTGGGGCAGGCCTGGCTATGAGTATCAGTAGACATCTTTGTAGGACCAACTTGGCAAAAGATAGATTACCTTGAGATGAAGATTATAGCTCAGCGGTAGTGAATATCTGAGAGAGATGGTGATCAAAAACAGGTCTAAACATAGTGAAAACTCGTTACTCAGGGAGAGGCTTATGCCAAGAAAGGCTAGATTATGTATAAGATGACATAATATTTAATTTAAATAAAGGCCTACGAAGGTGTACTTACCAATGCAATGCCTTGGTCCGGTCCCAAAAGGCATGTAAGTATAAGGCACTATGTCGCCCTTCCTCTCGGGTGCAAATCTCTCTGGGTCGCAAGTGTTCGGATCTGGCCAATACTTTTCGTCGCGGTGTATGGAGTAGATTGGCAGCCACACGTGGATGCCGGCTGGTGCCTGGAGAATAGGCTAGTTTACAGTGTCAAAAATAAATGACCAAACACTGGTTAAATGCATATAAAATCTAATAACACGTGGAAACATCAAATATGTTGTACATTTAATGCTTTTTATGATTTTTAATTACCAGTAGAACCACTAAGAGTAGATCATTTGATGCTGTGAAACTATGACGTCATTAGGTTAGTATTTCATACAAAATTCCTTATAAACTATCGTTTTGACATTTATTAAAAAGTAGCTGATTTGATATGTCAGTAAACTACCCTATTGGAGATATAACTCTTGGTTATTTGAGAGATTCTGAATTTAAATTCTCTGGGTTTTATTTCATTTAAACCGTAACACTGGCTGAGTACACTCGCAGCCAGTAAACGCATGTTTCGTAGTAGTTAGTTTAAACGCGTGCGAAGAAGTTATATAACACGATATCTCTGTAACATTCTATTCCACCTATCCCATTTTTTATCATTAAAATCCAGTAGGTACGTACCTAATACTATACTGTGATTTTAGAATGCTTAGTAACAAACTTGTCACCTTACAATCTTACTCTCGGACTGTCTCGGCGATTATGACACGCCAGTCAATGCCAGTGGCGGATTTCCCGCCCAAGCCTATGATGGCTCGATATTAGGGGCTTTAAATATAGGTAGGTATCTACATTATTATACGTGTCAGTAAAAGATGATTTTTCCCAGTTGAAGGCCTGGTTCCGAACCGGTGGGAACTTTATTAAATTTTACCCCTAAAGCCTAAATTGAATAAATATCTTTGACTTTGACTTTGAGAGCAGATGCAGCTGGTACAATACGGCCTAGGGCGGCCATGACTGCTAGTTAATTGCCTCAGCACGTTGAATACTAGGGATTGTTATAGATCGGCTACATATTGGCATTGTCACCTACTGGTATTGCCAAAGGCGCCACTTATCATAAGGATCGCCTGCCTGCCTTCTGATATAAAAATCGGGATAACGAATTTTTTACCAAATTGGTAATATAGTGATCAAAACAAGCATTTACCAAGGAGGGCTAGATTATTTATGTGATGACCCAGTATTTAAGTTAAATAACTTTCCTTAACTTCAAAATAATACAAGATAATTATATTTATATTTGTATGGGAATGCTGTGATAAATAAACTAAACTAAAATATGAAGTCACATAATTTTGTATCTTACAAAAATGCATTGTAATCAAAGATATCTTAATTACTACTAATATTATAAAATGCGAAAGTTTGTGAGCATGGATGAATGTTGGCACATAGATAGATCATACCCTGGAATAACATATAGGCTACTTTTAGCCCGGGAAAACACAAGATTAATTGGGAACGCAGGTGAAACCACTGGGCGGAAGCTAGTTTGATATATAAGTACAATTTTGATTTCTTATGGTATAAGTTTAATAGGGTAGTTGACACTGTCAAAAATAAATGACCAAACACTAACCAATGCATAAAACATCTAAAACACGTGGAATCATCTAATATGTTGTACATTTAATGCTTTTTATGATTTTTAATTACCAGTGGAACCACTAAGAGTAGATGATTTGATGCTGTGAAACTATGACGTCATAGTGTAATATTTCATACAAAATTCCATATAAACGATCGTTTTGACATTTATTAAAAAGTAGCTGATTTGATATGTCAGTCAACTACCCTATAGTAGCAAGTAAGCTTTAAAAAGTTTAAGTAAATCATGTCAAGTTGCAAAAATTAAACAAAGCCGTTCAAATTCAATGGCTTATTTACTTAACATTGTGTTTGCTATCATTATTCATTCAAACAATTATATCATAAAGCTCCACGGCAAAGTAAATGATTTATTTTCAGGGTCAACTCTCCATTGTTATATTATTTAAGATTCACATAAATTTTACAGGAATCTCTAGTAAAATAACAGCCATTTAAAACGCTCAAAACGAGAATCTACCTATCTAAAGCATTTTGTAAATAAGCTCCCTATTATGTCTAAATTAGCTATTAACACGGAATAAAGGAAACTGCGAGGTTACGCAGCTATTATGAATTGAATGACCTATTATGCGTTAGAGAAACATAGCTACCTATTCAGGACGGGAGATTCATCATACAGATGTAGGCTATAATCATTATTTAACTAACTATAAAAAAGACTGAACTAAATGAAGAAATCGCTAGAAAGCAGAAATGTACAGGTGCTTTCCTAAATTCTGTTAGAGATGCATTATGGGAAAAAATATTACATTAATAAGATCTAAGAAAGGCAATATTTTTATATCATTGAAAAAAATATTTTTTACTAAAAGTGTCTCACCTGTCTCGCTTGTCCCCATTTGTTTAGTATGGGACGGAGAAATTCGCGGAGAGCATCCTCTTAATAAAGACAATAGATTGATACGATCGATACATAAAGAAGCACTGTCTAGTAACTTACGACAAGTCTGTGTTTGCTGCCGGGGTGAGTAGGACCGAAATCGTATGCTGCCACTGACCGTCGATCAGCCGAGCCCACAAGTGGCCATAGTCTCAGTACCTCTGGGGAAAACAAAAAAAAAAAATGTAATGTATTTGTACACCACATGACCTTTCAGAAAAACAAAAATTTATAGAATATAGAATATATTTTAAAGCACGCCTTTGGTGATGAAAAACATGGCTTCAAATATATAATGAAGATTTAGTGAAGAAACCCATCTTTACGAAAACACGATGAAAAGTATACCTACTATACTTTTTAGTACCCACCTGACTGGCTTCCACCATCAAGAAAATTTATCGTTAAACAATCCTATCAGTGAGCTCCGGCAGCTTCGTTTGAGTCAGTTCCTTTCTAGGCATTATATGCTTACCACCTTCTTTTCCTTCTTCATAATCATCTGAAGATATATCCCTTTACTCACCAGAGACACACATTTCCAAATAAGGTAGATCTTGAATTGTCTCATAAATATCTTTATCACCATCTTCTGGTACTCCATCTAGCTCTTCTTGTAGTTTCTCCTGTATTTGAGGGTTTACCGCCATCTCGTACAAAAAGTAGTTGATGAGGTTAGCGGTAGTGTCGTAACCAGCTACGTAGAATAGAACTGCTTGGGCCACCAGATCGTCGTCTGTGAATTCTGTGAAGTTTTGATTGTAATATGTCAAGTAATAAGCCTTGGTCATGAAGTCGATAAATTTAGAAAATTGTTTCTTCTTATAAAGAATTTAAAACTAAGAAATGATTCATCATCATCATTTCAGCCAATAGACCTCCACTGCTGGACAAATACCTCCCCCAAAGATCTCCACGATGACCGTTCTTGCGCTACCCGCATCCAACGGTTTCCCGCGACCCTCACAAGATCGTCGACCTTGTGGGGGGGCCTGCCCACGTTAGTCTTCCGGTTCGTGGTCGCCACTCGAGATCCTTTGTGCCCCAGCGGCGATCGGTTCTACGAGCGATGTGCCCCGCCCACTTAAGATTGTAATCGAAGAAAATATTGTCTTAAATTGAACTCATAAGGATAACATAGCTAATAAGCATTAAGTAATTATTAATTAAAAAGTTAAGCTTTCTGCTTTCTTTTTACACCTAAATAAATGGTTTTAATTTGATTTTGTTCTCTTTTCTCGAAGAGTTTCCTCTTTTAAGGTGGATGGTCCGCACGCAGTTTGAGTTTTTAACGAACATTTCATACGTTTTAATTTGCTACATCAATTTCAAAGCGCCTATGAGTTGTAATTTGTGATTAACGACTCAGGTATATGACTACAGATTTATCTATTTAATAAATTTGCATTCAAAATATTATAGACCCATAGATTTGTTCCATTGTTACAAACGATCATTATTTATTGTTATGGAATCAATGTATGGATTTAAATAGTTTCAAAAGCAGAAACAATTATCAATTGATATACGTCTCAGGCGCTAATCACAAAATTCCTTTCAATAGGCACTTGGATGTAATAAATTAAAACGTTAAAAATTAAAAATGCAGCACATCCACGATAAGCTTATGTTTGTAAATATTTGTTCAAAATTTACTTAATCCAATATTGATATGATTTCATAATCAAAAATCCCTGATGAAGTGTAATTAAATTTTCCATAATGAAGAAACAATTACAAAACGTAAGTAGGTACGCAAAGCACTTCGAGAAAGTCACGCTCCAATAATGAGAATCACTTTACTTTAACCGTTCCAAAATGAGGAAAGTACAGAGTTATTTCGTACAAAAGTCATATTCAAGTAATTCCAGAATACAATAGCAATGTCAGAAGCATATCATAATTAGATTTGGCCGCGTCTCGTCAATCAAAGTCAGTGGCGTGTGCCAAGTTGTAACAAATTAAACTCGATCTTACTCGCAGTACTCTTTGTATCGTTGTTGTTACCGTCGCCCTCTTCCTCCTCCTTCACTTTGCCTGTAATATTAAATATTCAGTGTATGAGAATATAATCTCATTTACATTGTTTATTAAGCTATATATCATGCAAAATTATAATCTTTAGTGATTTACTTTACAGTAGGTGTTATATCATGTCTTCAATCTTTTCAGTCTATATGAGTGAAGCTTGAGCTATCTAATATTTCTTTTGTCTTGACATTTTTATTCGTTTGTCTATGTAATGTTGTGCGAACGTTGGAATAAATATCTTTCCATCATTATATGACTCTACCAATGTTTATATAGGCATTCCTTATTAGTTCGTTGTAATATAATATTTTGTATTATTAAAAGCTGTTTTATAGGTTACTTATATCTATGAAGGCTGTTTCGCTCTGCTTGAAATAAATAGACTGTATTAACATGATATCTATTAAGATACGCTATCAGAGATTTATCGGAAGGCAAAGTCTTTTGCATATTATTGATTTATAGTTCCTCCAGGTATTTTATTTCTTTAAATTCGCTCTTTGTTGATAATTTTATTCTTACCCTGTGCTGCGTCTACCAATATCTGTATGAAGTCCGGTCGTGGTGCTACTTGGTTCTCCCTTCGAGCTCTTAACGCAGACTTGAAGAGGTGAGAGAACTGCTCAGCGTCATCAGTTGGAATGATTTTTACATTTAGCAACTGCAGAAGAATAAATGAATAGTGGAAGTTTGAAAAAGAGATGGATAGATTGTATGAGTAGGGAAGACGTGAACGATGATATGACTCATATAAAGGCCGAATGTAAGAAGAGTACATATTACGCTATCCCCAAAATTGGAAACAGAGCAAGCAGATAATTATGAGAAGAATAAATGCAAAACAGTAATTTGGAACTAATTTTAAAGTAAATAAAATGATCTGTAATAGATTTTTCAATAACATAAACTAATTTAGCAAAGTTTACTGACAATGCGTCAGTAAATTTTTGCTAACCAGGTTGTCATGGTGATTCAGATAAAATAATCTAAAAGGAAATTCATCAATCAACGATTGTAGGTCATCACGAAGTCTTCAACTTTATTGAATACTGGATATTTAGTTGAACCAAAACTCGAAGAGGAAACTTGTGTGATCCAGAAACAAATATACGAAACTTGCGTGGTTAAGTGCGAAGAGGCTCAAGGACCAGGAAAAGAGGAAATATTAATAGATGATGATAAAAGGAATCTAAGGCTTAGACAAAATCTACTAACCTTCATAATAGATTTCATGTTCTCATATCCAAAGAACTTCATGACTTGCGTGGTGTCCTGCACCACTGCCTTCTGGCCGAGCTTGTAGATGCAGTTGTTGGGGTCCTTCAGGGAGTCCACGGCGAAACCAAATGCGCAAGACGCTATCACGTCGTTTACATAGCACATTGTGATCTGAATGAAGAAAATTTTGAATAGTGAAATACATAGACGCCTTTGGTGGATAATCAAAACGCTTGCAATACCCAATCCTTTAGTTGAAAATTCAGTTCTTTGATTTAATTCATAATTTGTCTAGTACCTACCTAAGAAGAACTCAAAAGTAACGAGGACGAATCATAGTTCTGTCAAGATTGTGGATCGTGGTATTCCGTTGTGAAAATCGTCGTAAAATATACATACTATGATATTAAGATGATCGACAATTACTGTTTTCAGTCAGACAAACAAAAGTCTAGTTTGACGCTATCACGTCGTTTACATAGCACATTGTGATCTGTATGAAGAAAATTTTGAATAGTGAAATACATAGACGCCTTTGGTGGATAATCAAAACGCTTGCAATACCCAATCCTTTAGTTGAAAATTCAGTTCTTTGATTTAATTCAAAATCAAAATCAAAATCAAAAACTCATTTATTCAGTTTAGGCCCTAATAAGGCACTTATGAACGTCAACAGTTACAGTTTTACAATAGACTCTACTACCGGTTCGGAATACACTTGAACTGAGAAGACTCCGGCAAGAAACTCAGCAAGGCGTTTTTTTTTTGGTGGATCTTTTTTTTTTAATTTATGTAGGTAATTACAGTTTTTGTCTTAAATATACATAAACTTCATACAATTATCACTTGGCCAGGGGGCTGCAAGTGCAGAGAGAAGCTACTACAACCATGTATTCTTGTCTTCTATGTAATGAGCCACCTTATAGTAGGCCTTGTCGATCAACTTATGTTTAACATGCTCTTTGAATTTATTATAAGACATCTTAGTTACTTCATATGGGATTTTATTATAAAAGCGAATGCAGTTCCCGAGAAAAGACTTATTGACTTTCGCTAGCCTGAATCTAGGTGTAACAATTTTATCTTTGTTTCTAGTATTTAGGTTATGGCGGCTACTGTTTGTGTCAAATAGATTTAAATTTTTACGGACAAACATAATATTTTCAAAAACGTATAGCGACGGTAAGGTTAATATGTCAAATTCCTTAAACCGATTTCGTAAGGATTCGCGAGGACCCAAGCAATAGATTGCACGAATGGCCCTTTTCTGCAAGATAAAGATAGATTCCAATTCTGCAGCAGAGCCCCATAGTAGAAGACTGTAGGACATTATACTATGGAAATACGCAAAGTAAACCAATCTAGCTGTAGCCACATCTGTTATATTTCTAATTTTTCTAACTGCAAAAGCAGCGGAACTCAATTTACTAGCTAAGCTTTCTATATGAGGACCCCATTGTATTTTACTATCTAATGTTATGCCGAGAAAAACTGTCTTATCAACTAGTTCGAGTCTAACATCATCGACTAGGACATGACTGTCATTCCTAGCAACATTGGGGAGAGAAAACCTTATACACTTAGTTTTAGAGGAATTAAGCATGAGATTATTGGCCGCAAACCATTTCGATATAGTGGATAACGTGTTATTGAGATGCGTAAGTTCTGTGTCTTTTCTATCCACTTTAAAAATTAGCGAAGTATCATCTGCAAATAAAACTATATCGCACAATTCATTTACCATATAGGGCAGATCATTGATGTATGCCAAAAACAAAAATGGGCCTAAAATTGATCCTTGCGGTACGCCTGTTTTAACTAAAGACCCTGAAGACGTAGTACCGCTAATACCTACTTTTTGTTGGCGACTGCACAGATAAGATGTTACAAGATCTAGTGCCACTCCACGAACGCCATAGTGTTGAAGTTTTAAAACTAGGGTGTGATGATCTACGCAATCAAATGCCTTGGAAAGATCACAAAATACGCCAACCGCATCTTGAGAGTTCTCCCAAGCATCGAAAATATGCTTCAAAAGTTTAGCTCCGGCGTCAGTCGTAGACCGCCTTTTTGTAAAACCAAACTGGTGTTCATGTAAAATTTGGTTATTGTTGAAATGTGCTAACAATTGATTCAGCATTATTTTCTCGAAGATTTTGCTTAGCGCTGGGAGAACTGAGATAGGTCTATAATCGGAAGGATTATTTTTGCTACCGGATTTAAAAATGGGAACGATTTTACTCTGTTTCATCAAATCAGGGAAAGAACCTTTATCAATACATTGATTAAAAATACCTGCTAAGATAGGTGCAATACTAGTAATAATTGAGCCGATGACTTTAACTGATAAACCCCATAAGTCTTCTGTGTTTTTCAAATTTAAAGACTTGAAAGCGCTTAAAATCTCTCTAGCATCAATGAAATTAAACAAAAAATTTGGAATATGTTTGGTAAAACTATTTGTAAGCAGACACTCCGCTTTCACTGGGGACGATGCAAGATACTTCGTAGCTTCAGTAGGAATCGTTGAAAAATAAGATTCGAAAGCCGAAGCCACTTCATATTTATCTGAGATAAGTTTATCATTAATTTTAAGTGTGAATGTTACATCTTCCTTTTTATTTTTATTTTTTTTTTTTTTTTTTTTTTTTTTTTTTTTTTTTTTATATATAATTAATAATTAGTCTAGTACATACCTAAGAAGAACTCAAAAGTAACGAGGACGAATCATAGTTCTGTCAAGATTGTGGATCGTGGTATTCCGTTGTGAAAATCGTCGTAAAATATACATACTATGATATTAAGATGATCGACAATTACCTACTGTTTTCAGTCAGACAAACAAAAGTCTAGTTTTCCGTTGAAACTTGAAATTTACATTTCACATTCGGTCACATCATCATTCATCATCAGGCAAGATTATAGCCTACTCCTTACAGTATTAATATCCATGAGCTCCTGATTGTTGATGCGTGTGCGGAGATGGCCGGTGACTGCGCGCGCGCTGTCTGCCATCAGCGGCGCCATGCTTCGGCACCGTGCGCCAGAGAACGCAGGTGACAGGGCCACGCGCATTGAACGCCATTTGGTACCTGACCGGGGTTAAAAAAAAACCTTACTAATGGTTGACATAGTTAAATTCAGATTAAAACTTTGAATTTTGGGGTCTGTTTGATATTAATTTAACTATTTTTATAGAGCATGTGTAATGCATTGCGACGGCTAAGCCGAAGCTGAAGTCGCTTAGTATGAATAGTGCGACTTATGAGAGAATGCATTCTTGATAATAATTGCAATCTCGTAAACTGATTATCCTGATTCGATGAGCATTTCAGGTATAGGTTTGGCATAGTTTAGTGAAGATCCTGTCGACATAGGATTAGATGGCCTTTTCTGAGATTAGCCCATAATTAACAAGGCGCATTTTATTTAATCATGCTATCAAATCGATATTTGTTTTTTAATTCCCGACGAAAAAGAGGGGTGTTCTAAGTTTATAGTCTACTGGGTGTCTGTCTGTAGTTCCTGAACGGATGAATCGATTTTTATTGAGTTTATTTTGTTTGAAAGGTGTCTAGATCGTCATCTCTTTTCTAGTGTTTCTTAAAATTATATTAAAGTGTAATTTCCGAGTTCATCCATAAATGTCTAACACGTTTAACTAGTAGTTTTGAACTTTATAAAAAAGTTGTCATTCATAGTTGCATAAGGATAATTTTAATGATTGACGTCATAAGCTTCGCAATAACGAGTTACTTGGAAGTGCAGTTGACACAGCTCTTACAATCCTTTGCCATTTACCTTGAATTGTATTGCCTCACCTGTTAACATTATAAGGTTGCGTCCAAACAAAGGGTCACAATCGGCTCCAATATGGACTCCTCTGTCGGAGAATGATTGGAAGTCTCGCACCATTATCTGACGGATGAGCTCCGGGTCCCGGGGAATAAGGGTCGGTACCAGATATTGGTATAGGCCAAAATATCTGAAAAATTATGTTTTTGTAATAGGTACCTGTAAAATATCCTCTCGAAATTACCATGTAAAGGCGACTGCCTGACACTTATCCTTTTGACATGAAAACAAAACGTATTTTTGTGAATAGGATTCAGTAAAATCATTTAATTGGTATGAAGTGAACGCTGTCATCTCAAGTTCAAGGGAGCATTAATTAATGGATTCAAACTCAAACTCGTTCTCAAAAATCAATTATTCAGTTAGATAAGGAACTCATGAACGTCGAAAGTTACAATGAGAAAGGCTCTTATAAGACTCCGGCAAGAAACTGAGCAAGGCTTATTTCTTTTGAGGATCTTTCTTTCAGCGTAATGAGCCACCTTATAGGCCTTGTCGATTAGTCATACAAGAGCTTGAGCTTCAGTGCAGGAAAACATTGTGTGTGAGGAAACCATAAAGCGGTGGCATAAATTGTTATTTGACCGTATTACATAATATAGGGAATTTTCGAGTCAATTAAAACGTTCGTGTCCGTGTAGTAGAAAAATTACAGAATGTTGTGTTGAATTTGATATGGTCATTTCTGTTTTCGTACTATGATTATTTGTTGATAAGTCCGGGTGAATGACCCGCATTCTGATTTCATGGATATCTAATACGTTTTAATTTTAACTTAAATAATTTAAACCTATTGAAAGTAATTTTGTGATTAACGCCTGAGACTACGTCAATTGATTATTTTATGTATTAATTACGCTTTTGAAACTTTTTAAATCCATACATTGGTTTCTTACAATAAATAACGATCTTATGTAACAAAGATTTATAATATTTTAAATGCAAAATAAATACATAGATCATATAGTCATAACCCCAAGTCGCTAATCACACATTACGCCTCATAGACGTATGAAATTGACGTAATAAATTAAAATTCATAAAAAAATGCGGACTATCCTCTTTAAGATACCAAATTTTATAAAATGTTTTGTTGCATCTATTCATCATTACATAGTAAAGTTGAGTTACAAAATAAAGTACCTACTATTATAATTTTAATATTAAAAAATATTTTTTAAGATTATTATTATTTTATTATACCCTCTGTAAGTAAGTTGAAATCGTAGGTACTTGGCCTGGTTGTCCTCCTTTATATGGTGCTCAACAGGGTTATGTACTTACCTACTACTTACAACCGCTTTGGGACATAAGTATCGTGAAATAAAAATATTAGGTATTAGATGTCAATAAATAAATGGACAGAGGTATAATATATTTCATCTTAGCAATGTTATTTCTATAAAACAAAAACTTTTTGTCAAACCTTTGATCTTTGAAAGCATCGTATCCCGCGGCGATTGCTTCCACAAAGTTTTCCCGCCCGCATGTGACAGCTGTCAAATTCCCTAGAATCGGGACTGGCGGGAGGGTACAAACGCCTCTTAACGAGAAATACTGGAGCTTTTTTCGCGAATAGTAATAAATGCACGTCACTAGTAACACTACAAGCCACCACATAACTTTTTATTTATAAATTTATTTATTTCCGAATAAAATTTCTTGGCTGTATAATTCGTGAACTTAAACTGCAATATAAAAAATTAAAATAAGCACTTTTTAACAATCGATCGCTTTGAACTGGCGCGAAACTGTGAGTAGGTAGTAAGAGCAGTAACAGATCAAATTGGCGTGACCAAGACCTAAATCGAATATCGCTGAGTCAATGTAAGTAAACAATCACCACTTTTTTTTAAAGTTATTAAATCGAGTTCTGTGCGTTTTTGATAGAATTTCGTTGCGTTTAGAAACTGAACTGGCCTAGAGAAAGTTGTGACTGGTAATGGTCGGTCCGCAAACATTCTCACGAGTAGATAACGTTACGTAAAACAAACGTCAAACATTAAGTTGGTAGGAATTATAATAGAGAAACTTTTGTAGATACTTACGTAGAACTACGTCATAATTATAAATTGGCACACTTTTTTGAATAAAAAAGTGTGCCAATTTTATCACGTGTCTTTTTAATGAATATTAAAAAGACACGTGATCATAGTAGTATTTATCTAGTATATAGTATATTCTGATTGTATGAGCAGGCTTTATTCTAATAGAAATTAATATAAACATTTTAATAAGATTTCTGTTTAAAGTTTAAAAAATTTAATTTTTAGTTTATTTTTAGTCATCTTTCATCATAATTAGATATTAGGTAGATTACCTTTTTGGAGTAGCGAATCCTGGGGCTCAAGCCCAAAAGCATCTCAGTTCTCCCGTGACAAATGTTTTTTATATGTAGATTTTATTTATTATCTAATCTTTAATTTATAATATGGAATAAAAATACACTAAAACTACTTATATAAAAAGGACTATACTAAATGAAATCTTAAATTACTTAAGTATGTATATACTTACATATAATTACAAACAGCGTGTTAAGCCCCCCCCAAACCAATATACTTACCAGAATCCACTGCTGTCTTTTTCTCATTTATATCATAGGTATTTTACGTAGAAAAGCATAATAATATCTTAGGGTAAATAATTTGTTTTTAATGACATGAAACTTCATTTTAATGCAAAAAAGTCAGAAATGTAGCATCGTATTGTCAGTTAACATTGGTCTTAAATTCAAGAGACAATGTGTCGTTCGTTCTATTCAAAGGCACCCTACACATTTTACAATTTGTCCTTTCCACTACGAACTGGGTACAAACACGACTTTATCAAGTACAAGTGGCAATCTCAAAGCAAACGGCGGACACATTCAAAGATATTTTATAACAACAATATTGGCCTTTTTCCACTATAAGCGAATCTGTATCTGCAGCTACACGCTCTAGGTTATTTAACTTTATTAGGGTTCCGTACCTCAAAAGGAATAAACTGAACCCTTATGGGATCACTCGTGTGTCTCTCTGTCACAGCCAATTTGCTCCGAAGCTATTAGACCGATTGAGTTGAAATATGGTACACTTATGTAAGTCGGTGAACCAAACACGTACCTAACCTACGTGTAATGTCAATTAAATTAATTTTAAGATAAATAATTTTGATGTAGTTTAAGAAAATAGGCGAAAATTTATAATTTTCCGTCCGAAACTAATGGCCAAAAAAAAAATACAGAAAATAGTTCTTTTCCTATAGATTACAGGAAAACCTATAAGAAGTTTAAGGTATTTAAAGTAACATAAGACATTACGGAACCCTCGGAGCGAGATTCACTCGTTCTTGTCCGGTTTTATTTTATAGATTGCATTCATGATTGGACTATTATTAAGACTTGAAAACATAACAAACAAATTGTCATTATATGAAATCATTTATTTGCACAGAATATTGGTCATCTCATGTAGGTGGAATACAATTTTGAGTCTCCATATTTCTCTTTATACAGGGGTGGAAATTTGAGTCGGGTCAGTAAGGGCAGCTACCTTAAGGGTTGAAGCCACGCGAATATGGTCTTAGGAGACCATTCCTTATTTTTTGAGTAATTGCTATCGGCACAAAATTTTGAATTTCGAATATAAAATTAAAAAACAAGATCCGCAAAAAATAAGTTGAAGTAACTTCTCACGTCAGTGCCTCAACTATAACCATAAAGGGCGTGAGTGAACTGAATAACTGACGTTCGAAAATCATCGGGTACCATATCCTGAATATGTTCGCTGACAGTGGACAACCATAGCATTTGGCTACAGTCATACTCAAGTAGAACGGGTGCAAAGATACAAATACCTCCTTGGAGTAACTTATACGAGTAATAAAGTAGTGAAACAGTTGTGTCCGTACGCCGAATTGGTTTGGGAATTGCCCCTGTGGGTGTTGTGATTTGGAGAATAAAGAGGTTGTTTTATTTTAGCACCCTTTTATGCCTAGTTTTCTGTGACATCACCCCTATTATTTAGGTAGCTTCGAAAAAGACGATTTTTGCTGTATTATAAATGGGTTTGAGATGATAGTGACGTGATAATGTCGTGGCGAATAACCTTGCGCTTTTCGCGAAGAATAACATTATGAGGAAATTATAGCACGGTGGTAGTGGGATAGTTTGTAGTACCTACCTACCCGCTTGGCTGGCTACCACACTCGCCATGAAAATCTGTCGCTAAGCACCGAATAAAGCTGAGATCTATAGAGCGTGCTTAGACTTTTGTGGTTTTGTATTGCTTAGATTTTGCTCAGACTTAACTTATGGTATAAACCTATGTAATAAAGAAAATATTTGAGTGTTTTAATTTGTAGCTAAATTTTTGATAAGTCGTCGAGACTTTGCTTAGCATACACTCAGAGAGATTCGAAGATTGCATTTTAAATACCGACTTTGTACGATAAAGTCTGAGCAAAGTCAAAGTACGCTCTATAGATATTCAAACCCATGGACCATTTCAAAACTCGCTTGACGGACATGTTCTACGTTAAAATATGCCGTATGTATACAATGGTTTAGGTGGTCTTTTTCAGCTTTTATCGAGATCATAAAACAGTCGTTAGTGTACCTGCAGAAAACTCGTTACCGTCAGTACCGGGTGGTCGCAGTTTCAAGTTCCTTTTTAATCGCCCGGGGGATTTAGCTACGTTATTTTTGATTTAGAGAAAAAATAACAGCAGTTATAGTTGGTAACTCTTTTTTTAATTACTTTTTTTGTTGAGAGTTGTAATTACGCAGGGTGTCATGGTAATTTGTGGAAGCAGAAGCAATTCCAGGTTCTAATTTAGTACCTACCTAAGAACCTGTAATTTACTCTCCTAAACTAAATAGGCTATAATATGTAACAAACAAGACGAATTTTACAAAGCGCCTGATAATAGTTGTATATCAATATTTACTTACACAGAAATTGTGTTATAGAACCACAGGAGTTATTTCATTTATTATTGCTTCTAGCCTATTTTATTATTAGGCGCATAACAAATCCCATTTTGTCACACTGGTTTTCTAATTACAATCAATAATATGCATAAACTGAGTTTAAGCCCAAACAAAGAACAAATTACGATACCTTGGACCATTAGCATAAGTATCTATCGAGAATGGGAAATTGGGCTCGCACGGGCATGGGATATGCGAAATTACCAAAGTTCGGACAAAAGGGACTAACTGATTTAACATTGTGACCGGTAGGTAATGGTGAGTAGTGACACGTAAGGGAGTACGAAAAACAAACAAAAAGTTTCTCACAATATCGTAAAATTTGAGAGAGAACAATCTATTATTTAGTTGGTGGTAGTCTGTAACGTCCGAAAAGGTCTAAATTGAATAAATATGCCGTAAGTAAACGTGATAGAGTCTGTTCAGAAAGTGACCCGTCGTGTGTGTGCATAATTACCTTTTTTGTTTAGCAGGCAATACAATAACGCATCTGTACCGTTTTGATCCTATTACAACTGTAGCTATTTCATTAGTTAGGGATTCTAAATACCGATAGAAATAAACCAGTTCCTAATTATGGTTGTAATATAAAAACGAAATGGTAGTTCACAATTATACCACGACGGCTCTCTTTATGAATAGACTCTACTCTACTCTGATGGACGAAAAAAATGATAAGTAAAAAAAATATAGACTGCATATTATAGAAACTTTTTCTTCCTCCAGGCTGATGATAAATATCGAATATAAAAACAAAAACAAAATTGAATATTAATGTCAAATTGTCAATCGGCAGCCAAGCAAAAAGCACAAAGATCAGCCAAGTACCTACTATAAAAGTGAAATATTTTCCATTGTAATGAATAGCCATAAAAAAATGAAATATTGGTAATTTGTGGTGCACATTAAAGTGATTGTTAATATTCACTATTTACCTAATATTGCAAATGGATTTACTACCCAAACAATTCAGTGGTAGGCAGTGTGGTAGGTAATTTCACATTTTATTGGCATAGATAGAGTCTGTTCAGAAAGAGACCCGTCGTGGAATTGGAGGGCGCTGCTGTACATAGTTACCTTTCTTGTTTAGAGGGCAATACAATAGCGCGTCTGTTCCGTTTTAATCCTATTACCTACACCATTTAAAATCCCGATGGAAAAAACATACTTCATGTTTTTCATTTTTTTTCCCGATTAAGGTGGTCCTATAGTCAGCAAGGAGATCCTTGCTCCTAGCTTGATGAAGGAATCCCAGGAAAATCATAAAACCTAAAAATTACTTTCTAACCACAAGATCTTCACTGTTTTGAAGTCAGCGAAAAAAGGCGGTTCTATTTTGTTAAAAGTATATTTTTTCAATCAATTAACTTGATAATCCTTACCTAATAATCTTCATAAAAGACGTAGAAGGTACTTAATTGGTTTCTACCACTTTTAGCTTATCGAAGTGATTTAAGCCAGGCAATAAATTTACTATTCAAAGTGTAATTTATAACGTCTCGAGGAACCTTTGAATTTTTCTGGATAGTTTCCAGCTTCCTAGCTTCTTACAATTCTAGACTTTATTGTCTCGTTTTTGATCACTGCAATACGTTTTATATGATAAATACATTGAACGTAAAATATTATTATGGTAGGTGTATTATTCGTTCACTGGATAAAAAGTAGGTCGAGAAGTTGTGATATTGCTTCCGATATTGCACAAATAAATGTTTTCTTTCTATTTACTCTACAAATAGTTTTGTGATGGGAAATAATTTCTGTACAAAATAGTTTCTTGCATTATAGATTAGACAACAGGGGTAGGTAGTAAGTACACCGAAATAGTACTTTTTTTAAAGTATTCGTATTATGCTTCAGTCTCATCTCACTTAAAATTATAAACTAGCTTCAACCCCGCGGTTTCAGCTGCGTTCCCGATGTATCTTATCTCTCTTATCCCAGGATAAAATGTTGCCTATATGTTATTTCAGGGTATGATCTAATTCTATGTGCCAAGTTTCATCCAAATCCGTTCTGTAGTTTTTACGTGAAAGAGTAACAAACATTCATCCATACTCACACACTTTCGCACATATAATTTCATATTCATGTTATAAAACTAAATATAATATTAGTAGGACTAGCTATCTCCTGCGGTTTTATCTGCGTTATAATAAAAAAATTGCTTATATTTTATTCTAGGTTATAATCTATCTATGTGCCAAGTTTCATTAAAATCCGTTCGTTTTGCGTGAAAGAGTGACAATACAAATATCTTTACAACTTTACTTCAAATTCATATAAAACTATCTTATATAAAATATTTGTAGCGGTAGGATAGCATGTAGGATTAGTAGAAAATAGGGTTGGATAGTAGGATTTGTGATATGAGATGTGGTAGAAATTATTATTGCTTATAAATATAAAGTTTTTACTGTTGTATTTACTAACTAGGTTTTTTTTTCTTCAATAGCCTTCAGTCAACCTCATTTCCACCTCAGTTCAACCTCATTGTCTATTCCAGATATGTATTTATAAACGCTGAAATTTCGGCGAATTTATAAAAGCTGTTTACGTAAAAACTATGGAATCATAACTAATTTCTAGCAGGTACTATGATGAAAATTAAATAGGTAAGTATGCTGATTTTAGAATCAGAATGGCGATGTGTTAAGAATCTCCCACGATATTTGTTATCATTATTTCTTGGGTTTTATTAATTTCGTAGAAAGGTCTCTTGTTTAAATGGAATAAAAACATCGTTCTGTTATAATATAATTTTTGTTTTCATTCACAAATTTAATTCTTGTATATAGTTGCTTTATAAGAGGATTAGATGAAGTAGGTCGGTATTAAATACGGTGTGGAAATGAAGAAATACTTTTTTTTAAGTGAGAAGATAGACAGCCAGTCCTTCTGATAGTAAGTAGCCGTCGCCTGCAAATGACGATCCATTTGCAATACAAGAGTTATTGCCAATGTGTTGCCGACCTGTTACAATGCCAAAAAAACAACTGGCTCTCAAGTGCAGCTCCCTAGCCGGACATAATACAATTGCCGCACTAATACTGAGTTATCATCGCCTGAAAACTAATAAAAGATTAAAAATGCGAAAGTTTGTCAGGATGGATGGATATTTGTTACTCTTTCACGTAAAAACTACTGAACGGATTCGGATGAAACTTGGCACGTAGATAAATCATACCCTGTAATAACATGTAGGCTACATTTTATAAAACGTTATGGTCCTTAGGAACGCGGGCGAAACCGCGGGGCGGAAGCTAGTACCAATATATATTTTTTATATGGTCTTTGGAAAAACAACTGCAATATTTTTTGTGATATGTTCGTTTAACTATGGTCAAAAAGTCACGATCGACAAAGTTACTATTTAAATTCGAATTCCTCATAGGACGTTGAGTCGTAGAAATTTTTTATTTTCACCGCATTCGTAATTTCGTCTGACTTTGACTGCCGCTGGCGGACAGTTGAAATGTGTTTGTGGAAATTACTACCTACGTAGTCTTTTAGCTGGTAACAAATGGACGAAAAAGTATAATCTATTCGCTCTTATCATGTAGTGGACATTTTTGACATATCTTTTGTTCAATGAAACTGGTTTTCATGGACAGTCAGCGTCAAAAGTAGATTGTCACTTTAGTAACTTTTCATAATAAATTCTCTTGGCAGTTTGTATGAAAACTGTTAGTTGCATAATATGACACGGTAAGTTTAATACCTATATATCATTGACACGGTACTAATGTGATCAATAAAATTACTTTTGACATTGGCTGTGCGTATCGTCCTATTATGTTCCTGTGTATAGGTAGTGTAGTGGTAGAGTGCGTTCAGGTACGAGTAGTAACGTTTTTTTTTTAAAGGACTAAGTTGGTAGCCTCAGATGGCTGCAACAACCTTACCGGACAAATCGGCGAACGCAGAGGGCTCTCAGGCGGGTAATATTTAGGTAACAACGCCTGAGGGCACCCCCGAATGGGGTACAAACCTCGGCTCAGGGCGTTACCGGGGGAGGGGGAGGACTTTGTACGAGTTACGACTAATTGGGGGCGGTCGGATTACTAATGGCAGCTTGGGCCGCTTGAACGGGACGAGACTGAGTAAAGAGTAGTAACGTAGGCAGAGTCTATAGTAATAAGTGCCCTATCAGGACCTGAACTGAATAAATGAGTTTTGAGATTGAGTTGATGGGTAACCTATAAGTTCCAGATAGTTTATCTAACAGATACATATATTTATAAGTCTCATTATATTTCAGAGGAAAGAGACTGTGACTGTGTGAGAGTTCAGGCTGAGTTGGGTTGGATCGCATTATGAGTTGGTAATACTTTTCTAGAAACAAAAATTATTTTAAAATATAAATCTGCAAAATTCCGAATATAATTCCATCCATAAGTGTGACTCTCACGTGTTAGCCATTATTAATACAGCATTGAAAATATTACCGGTATATCCGTGTCCATCGGTAAAATCCCTGGGACTTTTTAGCCGCTTTGGCGAGTCCACACTCGTCCCGCACGCACGACGCGGCAATATTTTTCGTATCGAAACCGATTTATGTCGTCGTCGTTTCCGATCGTTTATTTGTTCAGGTGCCAGCACGAGTGATTAAGTTGTAAAAAAACCGGTACCCAGATACCAATCTTTACCGGTTTATTTGCCGCTTTAATTTCGCATTGGACGGGTTTTTCTCGATTGGTGAATCTCGTTGTTTTGTTTATTGCTGTCATTATGTTGATGCTTTTTTATTCCGATTGAATAATTGGGGATTCGGATTGTAACAAGGCTTTATCGTTATATTTAATCAGTGTTGTGACGTGGACTGTTTCGGGAATGAGGGTTGAATGCGCATGTAAAAATTATACCTACCTTTGATTATGCTAAGCGTTTGGAGAGACAGGCTCGCTTTGTGTGCTACCGTCTTTATTATGGGGAGTGTTCTCAACATTTTGACGACATTTTCACATCATTGGTGCTATGATCAAAATGTGTCGTTTAAAATGTGTTTAGCAGCGCAAGTCAAATGGGTCCAAGCTGAAAACCAGCGCTGGGTGTCGGACCTGCAACCCGAGTTCGTCTCTAGCACAAAGCTGAGTCTTAGTCCCTTTGCTGCAATATACAACCAAATAATTATTATGTTTATTTGTATCGTTGTAAGTTGTACTAATAAATTATTTCTCTTTATCATCCTTCTACCATTGCACCGCTCGATGTGGAGTTCATCTTCACATCATCGAGCTACCTCGATCCATACGATAATTCAGCTTTTTCAAATAAGAGTTCTTAAAGTTCAGCAATACGTTAGCAATCCCCCTGGTATTGCATTGCAAATGCTATTAGGCGGCGATGACCACTTTCCATCAGGTGGATCGTCTGCCTGCTTGTCAACCTGTTAACATACAAAAGGGAGTCTTCTAAACGATAGTATTGTTTCTCATTCTGTGGCATGGGGCATGCCTACCAATTCAGATGTATTTGACAAGAAATCTCCGAGAACTGTTATAACAGAAATTTAAATAAATATTCTCATTTGAACGTCTCCTGAGGCAAGGATAATGGAAAGAAAATAAATGATATTTCATTATGAACAGTTTCGCCTTTCATTGAACTTGTTATGAATTCTTGGATTTTTATTCAAGTAGGATACTTGCCTCATAAAATCACTACACACAAAAGTAACATAACACAATTAATTTCATTATTATGGTTAAAATAATTATTTTATGCTGAAAAAAGAATGATTTATTATAACGGTTTATTATTAGTCCTTGTTGGTGTGGGGAGCTACGAGGTCTTGAGCCGTCTTTATCATCGCGGCGATTTAGGCCTTAGTCGTACATGGGGCTCGTTGCGGATTTTGCGGTCTTGATTTCACCCGCGATCCGCGTGATGTAAAGAATTTTTTTACAAAACTCTTTATTACTGGGTGTATTCCGAATTCCGAAGTAGTGATAGAGAAAATTGTAACATCCGAGACTTCCGACATTATTAAATGTGCCATAACAGGGCTTAAATTGAATAAATAAGTTTTGAGTTTGGGTTAATCACTATATTTTCCTACACCAAAAAAAAATGAAATACTGAAATAATAATAGGGTAGTGTTCTGACATATCAAATCAGCTACTTTTTATTAAATGTCAAAACGATAGTTTATGTTGAAATACTGCACTCCATAATAAACGCATTGCTTCGCAGCAAAGAATAAATAATATACTGCTTCGCAGCATCAAATGATCTACTCTTTGTGGTTTTGCTGGTAATTAAAAATGGCAATTTAATATATTTTTGATGTTTCTCTGTTTCTGTTTCTCTTTGTTTTTAGATGTTTTATGCATTGGTTAGTGTTTGATCATTTATTTTTGACACTGTCCACTGCCTATTGAATTGGAACTGACTGCCTACCCAATGAATTAATTTAAGCATTTTCTGAGCCCCGAATCTCTATTCCCTGAAGTCGATGAAGCGGAATTGTGTAACAGGATAAACAATCGATACCTCAACTCGAGTTCACCCTGTTATCAATACAATGGTCTTTGAGTTAACAAATTATTTCTGGAGATAATGAGTTTGCAAGTACTATAATATTTTGAAAATTTTAAATTATACAGAATCTTTCGCCTGGATATCTATGCTGATCAGTTTTTGGGGATTATGTATCTACTTAGTTATGGTATGACCTTTATTTATTATTCACTAGTTCCTCGCCCCGGCTTTGCATGGGTGCAATTTATATACTTACTCAAACCTAGGCTTTCTCGCATATAGCTTTTTCTATTAGTGAGAATCGTATCAAAATCCGTTCCGGATATTTTGTGAGCGAGCGAGTTCGATAATCATTGTTATGTTCATTCAGTTGTTGGAGATTTTTAAAAGTGGCGTAGATGGGGGTTGAAAATAAAAAAAACTGAACAATTTTTTCATCACATAAACCTCAAGTGAAATTATGCATAGACTCGCGAGGTCTACAGCTCACAGAGCCACTAGTTTATTTTGTAAACAAAACAACAGAATGAGGGCTATTATCATATTAATATAAGCGCTTTATAAGGTCCGGACGTCCCATGTCGCGTCCCGTGACATCTCTTCGCATATGCTGCACTGTGCACGGTACGCTACGGTTATGGACGCGTACCGTGTTGCAAGTTCCGCCGCCCGTGAAATTGACACGGGCGCGTAATATCTGTCTGATATTCTGTTGTGTTCATTCAATATTGTTACGGGCTTACTCGTTTTGACACGATATACAAAGCTTTTTAGACGTTTGTAACTATATTTTGGTTATTGTAAGTATATAGCCATAGGCTGCGGTTACCGCTTATCAAATGGACCGTCTATCTGTTTGTCAAACTATTTATGTAAGAAAATCACGAGGTGAGCGTTGTTTTTCATACTAATATTGTTTTTTAATTTTTGGTCGTTAGATTTTTCAACTATCATACCTGTATATACCTACACTATTACTTAGAAGACTGGCTATGTCATCTGGTTTCACTCACATCCATCTTCCATTTGTGGGTTTCGAATTTATTTGAAGATCGATTTAGTGGCACTTTCGAATTGACAAAAACACCATAGTGTCCTCGTTTATAGAGTAGTTATAAATTAAAAAATAAAGTTTTCCCTAATATAGTCTTTCATGGGAATTCATATTAATATTATGAAGGACTATTTTCTGTCAACTACAAGAAAACGGTCCGATAAGTTATCGGGCGTTTAAACACCCGATTATAATTTATCGGAGCATTTTCTTGTCGATGAACATCGACCTAAGTTGGTTTCTTAACTAAAAAAAATATAATAAATTACTTTTGAGTCTCTCAAACTTGTAATTAAATCTAAAAATTAAATACCCAATAAATGAGCAGATTGAATTTCAATTGCTGACATTCACAGAAAGGTGAGATGGATGGCGAAAGTAGTAGGAGCTTATGCGCTAAGCTGTAGGTATAAATTTTAGAAATTTATGTACACACGGCCACAGATCAAGCTACACATTTTTGTTGCAAAATAGCTCCTATTACAACCGCATAAGGTGCCGCAGTGGGTAGCTTGATCTGTGGCCGTGTGTACAAACATCGTTAGCATCAGGTACTTGCATTACTTGGAGAGGTGTAAGACAAATGAAAATCACGAAATCACAATCGATTTCTGCAAGTAGGTATCGAAATTATAACGTCTGTTTTATTTCAAGATTTCAAAAATTTTCCCATCATGAATGTAGTTTTGGACGAGTATTTCCACTACGACATGTGTTGCCAACAACTTCAAAAGCAACCTGTATATTTTAATTTATCGTTACTGGTAATACAGAACACGTGGTGTGTTGTGTAAACACGCGTGAAAGTGCCCAGTCAGCGGCACGCTTGCGGTTTCAACGCGGTACCAAGATGGCTGCCAATTTCACAGCTGACATCGGGCATGTGAAATGTCAACCTCGGCACGCGTCTGGTTGCAATGAAACGTAATTGATTGTTAAATTAATTGTGTTTACTTGCCACCGGTTGGATTCCCACTGCCGGACGCACGTAAATGCATTAATTGATATTGAACTGTAACCGTGTAAACAATTAACTGGGTCAATCAACTATCAAATTTATAACTTAAGATTTCATTTCTGGAAATGAAAATTACTTATCTTCTTAATATTTCATACAAATAAACAAACTACATATAAAAAAAAATCCTCGAGGCGGCGGCTGCTGCCGATCAACGGCATCTGCGGCTATACACATACGGCCGCGAGCGTCTGTCGCGGGCGTCAGACGCGCGCGTCTGTCGCGCGGCACGGAAGTGGCTCCATACATTCCCTTATGTTGACTATGGCCGCGCGCGTCAGTCGTCGGCCTCGAGCCTCGGAAGCCTACCTTAAGACATTATATTGATTCAAATACACACGTGGGCAGACACGGCCGCGAGCGTCTGTCGCGGGAGTCAGACGCGCGCGTCTGTCGCGAGGCGCGGAAGTGGCTCCATACATTCCCTTATGTTGACTATGGCCGCGTGCGTCTGTCGCGCGCGTCATTCGTCGGCCTCGAGCCTCAAAGGCTACCTTAAGACATTATATTGATTCAAAAGTATAACAAAACATAAAATAGATGAGTTATGTCTGAACAAGTAATATAGGTACACGTAGCAGACACCTTTTTAGAACCTTTTTTAAGTCAATTTTTCGTTGTCTTCATAACATCTAATTACTTGATACAGTGTTGTAATCGAGCAACCAAGGTAAGTATTGTAAAACATAAAGTCATTAATTTAAAGATATTTTTCGGGGTTCTCTTCATGCATAGCATGTTCATTTATAATTGTGTAACTGTGATGTTTAGTTTTCCACAAAGCTTTTTGCCTTTAGCTATAAAAATTCAAGAGACTTATAACAATCTTAAAGAATTACAATAATACAGCTTACGGGAAATTAAACGTAAACATCTATTATTTTTTGTAGGCGTAGAGACGTTCGCGCTTCCCAGAATGGCTTTACATCCATTGTGACTAGATTTATGGGTTTTTGCTTCGCTTTCTCACACTTTTGGGTTCGTTTTATATTAAATGTAAATAAAGTGACAACTTCAAAAGGCTGTGACGGGCTAAGGAGATTTTTCGCTCAAGCTAAACTTGCTTATATTCGTTTTTGCGATGCTTTGCTTGATAGAAAATAACGTGTGAATTTATAACACTGCTCATACATTTTTATAAATGATACCCCATAAGGATTTAAAGTTTAAAGGAAAACAAATAGTCCAGTTTTAGTCTCTCACATTCTACTATCCTGTATCTCATTACAAAGTGTTTTCACAAAGGTTTACATCTCGATTTTAGATGTGAATCATAAAATAGAAATTCATTATTCCCTGTGTTTACATACGGGATCTATAACGTGATATCAAAAGGAATTGTATTCATAGAATAATTAGCATTTATAATTCAAAACTACTACATAGGGCATTGTACCGGCAGGGTAGGATGACAATGTTAATTTTATTTCAAGAGAACATGTACCTACACTTAATTCTTGTATCTATGTTAGCAAAATTGTGACCTTGCTTCATTTGTGAAGATCTCGTGTTTAAATAGATTTGAAGAGTATTTATTAAAATTCATCAAAATTTAATGCTCTTTTGCGATTATTCAAAAATTTGTTCTAGATAGTTACAAAGATATGGCCTAATTAGAAATTGTTTCATGAAAATTATTCATCAAAAGGCATTTAAATAGGCAATAGAAGCTTTAAAGACGGATCGACATTGTTAAAGTTCCTTAAATTAAATTTAAGTTAGGTCTTTGATGTTACGAAAAGCGGTTGTTTAATATTTGCGGTTTTAATCTGGTGTGGTGAGATTTCAGTTTCGACTACGCTTTGACAGTATCTGATAATGTTGTAGCTAACAAAAGTTGTTTTCATTCGTATTCTGAGAAATACACTTTATTAAAGGCACTATGAAAATTAATCACAAAAAATATTTATTTAAGGTGGAGGCTTCGGTTGGGGCGTTAAATTCAAATTTTATCACGTTTTTGGCTAATTGCAGCAAAGTTATAGGTCGTAAGTTATCAACATGTTATTTGCGACAAGAATGGTAGTATATTTACTGATTAATCACAAAAGAAATCATCAACATATTCCTCCAAAGTATATTACTGACATATACGACTATTTTATGAAAATGTTACTACGAAACCGAAGGTTTACCCTTAATGGAGCGAAATACGGGTTGAGGAAGACAGAAAATGTGATAGGAGTAAAAGCTGATATAATAGATTTAGGCTGAATGGAAGAAAACTAGTGTATATTAAGGCAAAATGGATATTTATACTTAATTGGTGAATTGCCGACAGAATTTGAAACAGAAAAGATAATCTTTATTTTTATTTTAGTTTTTTGTGTCTAGCTTCTTTTTTTTAATAAATTTTATGTTTTACGTTATATTTTACTTTTACTTTATTATACTAACATGATAAGTATGCAGTTCCTGCTAGAAAGAAGGGTAAGAAAAGAAAACACCTGTAACTCTTCCAAAATTTTATGACACAAAAACCAAACTCTTCATACTTTTTGTCATCTTTTGCATACTCAGATTCACAGTATAGTGAGGGTTTTCCGGCCAACAATCTGCAAAATAAATAGCGGTCATAATTCAAAAGGACAATGTCCTACATTCCGCGTTAATCATGGCGAGCGTTATGTAAACTGTGGCCGCGACGTTGCGTATTTTCATATTCATATTGCGTTATTTAACTTGTTACTAAAACACGTTTTGCAATTCGTAAATATGCATTTTTGTTGCGTCTGACGAGTACCTCACACTCAATATTGCACTACAAACTGAATGTCTGAGTTGGTTTTTGAGTTGGGAATGAGTGAATTATGCTGAGTAGGTACGGTGGCTGCAGACGAGGGTACTTTTTACTAATAAAGCAGAGATGAATGCAGTAAATCTGCGGGTTATAGTGCGCGAATTGTTGGGATTCATAATTTACTACCTTTGTGGTTTACTTATGTAGCGACACCTATCAGCTACTTGGTACATACACCGATGGATAGATGGCGCCACAATTATCTACATCGCGTTAACGATGTTTAATTGTTAATCGATATGTGACTTAATGTATCCAATATTAGGTCGAATACCTTTTGCGAAATTCAGGAGAAGTTATGACAAATGTACCTATCACGATGAAAAAATATTTCCTGTCTTTAATTTTTATTCTTTCAATTTGAAGTTTAGCACGAATCTCTTCAAATTTTTTTCGCACTCTGAAACTAATGGTGTAGTAGGTAATCTAATAGGTAGGTATACTTTGAAGTATACTTTCAAGCATATTATAGTGCTCAACAAATAGTTGAACATTGATTTTTGTCTAAAATATTTTTTTAATGATCTATGTAACTATATATTCTTCAATGCCCTTTTGACCCATGATATACCCTCCCAAAATCAGCCAGCCTGTATGTATACCTTCAAGATTCCAATATCTAAAGTTAGTCGCAGTCCCCAGACATAATGACCCAGTCTGGCGGAAGATCCTTCATTTTCAATGGGGTGTCATCCACCTTGCATCTCGACAATAACATCGGATATGAGATATGACTTCGGCATTTTGAACTAGAAAATCAGACATGACTAGCCTTCTGAATTTGGACTAGTCAGACTTTACTTTGGCTTTGTATATTCCATAATAAGACAGATAATATTTAAAATAAGACAAGGTTGTATGACTCTGTACCTTTGCCTATCTTTTGGTGAATTGAATAAACAACATGACGTTGAGCGATAGAGCTTGTCAAATGTAATACAGTTTCGTCGTCATTCGCTTCACTATAGGTAAAATCCATTCCGCAATATATCACTCGTAATACTATCAAGTAATAATCTCATTATCGGATGGAAACGTAATCAGATGTGCTAACTGGTAAGGGGACAAAAGGGGACGACAGCGAGAAAGCCACTCACAACCCTTTGAGATGGAACTGGAGGTTAACCTAGATAAGTTTGTGTTATAAATTTTTTCTTCTAACATAGGCATGGCAAGGGTTTCCACAATTTTGTGGCTAGGATCTTCGATAAATTCCTGGTTTAGTAGATATTAGAGTGTTGGGAAATTCCTTTTTTGGTCTTTTCTGGCAATAAATGTGAACATTATTTCTGAGCAGTTGCGCTAGCACGAACCATTTTGACGTATCGAGTTCGCTTCTAGGCTTTGTGTGCATACAACCTTCGGCCACATCATTAAAAGAAAAACGTAAATGTAAGTGAACTTTGAATCTAAAATATATTTAACTTGTATGTTAACTTAGCAGCTACTTAATATTTTGTTATTTATTTCCAAGTTTTCATATAAACAGCTCCAGTATTTAATCTTCATACATTCTTCGTTCGTTTGTGATGAACGCAAAGGAGTTATTCAATTTATTTCACGTGGAATATTGGTTACCTATTTCGTGATATTATGACATGTCGTCATTCCTTTGTCAAAGGTTTATAAAGGTTATTATTTTCTAGATATTTCATAATGTAACGTTATATAAAAGATACTGCGTTAAATTAAGCGTTGTTTAATAATATATAAATAAAAAAATATTTACTTGAAATATTGGGGAACTAGGTACTACAGTATATTAATTCTAAGAATATGTCATAAATAAGGTTTATCTATTTTTTTAATTAACCACAGATTTAACAGATATACCTTACCATGGCGCAATTAGGTTTATTTTTCTTTGACATTACTAAACGATAAAAGGTGTTTCTTACAAGGAAAGGTACTGACAACTGACCGGCTTCGTTTTGATTTATTTTGATATAATGTTAGAGAGTAGTCTAAAATAACAGACACGTTTTTTTTTTAGCTGACCAATGTCAACCTATTGGGAGAAATCGTCCTCCATAGTACTAACAAGTGAATGAAGCATGAGCAATTTCTAGTTAATTACCCGTAGCCTTGCCTTTGCTATAAAGTGCATCCGTTTAATCTATGATTTTGTATTATGTAGATTCAGATGAACCTTATTATTACAAAGTCATTTAAATATAATCTGTCGCCTCCCGCGGATAAAACCTCCTCCCCAATGGACTCTGGTCACCTTACACTTTTGGTTGCGGTATATTCTAAGGTTTCAAGATTTGAAACCAAAACTTTGCATTCGAATGTCTATTTTGAACTTTTCTTTTTGCATTTCCACCTAGTCGAATCGCACGTACGAGTACGAAGTCAGTTTAAAGGCTTTTAGTTAATGAGAAGACTAGCAACTTTGTTAGTGGGTCTCTTTCATTTTGACGCCTTTGTAGTCCCGCTCCTGCGTCACAAAGTGAAATTCGTACGTTTTGTTTTTGCCCTCTTAATTTTAGTTGACTGTGCCTTTTCGTTGGTTGAAGTTTTAATATGTGAAACGGCTTTTCTATATGCAGTGAAGGGTTTAACTAAAAAGGCTTAACGCTTGAACAATGGTCGTGTAGGCCTTGGTATTTAGTTGGACATGTCACAGCTTAATATTTAAGGATTTGTGAAGGCCGTCGGCACATTTGAAAAGCCCCTGGTATATTGCCTATAAATGACAATAGCTACTTACTATCGAGTGGTTGTCTGTCTGTTCATCAGCGTTGTAGGTACCAAAAAAATCTTTTAGGAAAATATTAATTAATCTTACTGATTATTTTAAGAAATCCATAGATCTTAAATTCACAATTTTTGGTAAAGGTACTTATTTAATCTACATGTATTGCGTGATTAGGTAGGTATATCAACGATCCACAATTTATTATTTCTCCATTATTTACGTCTATTAATAATCACATCAACCATAATAAACTATTTCATGTTTGGAAAATATTTCACAAAATTCACAGATTTTAATTTACAATTAAAAGTGTAAGTATGTACACATTCTTGAATATACTAAACGTAAAAAATAGTTTAGTAGTTTGTATATTTGTTGTAAATAATTGTAAATATTATATAGTCTAATAAATAATCACAAAGAGCACAAAAATTATGTAGGTACACAATAATTAATTAAACAAATGTCGTTTGTAAACATTAAAAAAAATTAGGTTTAAGTACCATACCTATTTAATATAGGTACTTTCTTTTTTAAAGAAAAACGATACTAAAAAATACAATACTATTGGACATAGAGCTTTTAAATACTCTGATGAGGATAGAAGCAATTAATATATTTTTATTAATTTTACTGACAATATTTATACTGACATAAAATACTTTCTTCTTCTAAATTATATGGTAGTTAATCAGAGACTAAACTCTGTTTCTACACTCCCCCTCACGATGGATGGTTAAGATTGATTTATCATTCTATTCCAAGTGCGTCTTCTGTTTCAGAATTATGAGTCTTGGGCTCGGTAGTGGCTTAGTTAGCATGTCAGCTACCATAAATTCAGTTGACTGATAATGTAGTTCAATATGTCCTTCCTTTACTGCATTCCGTATAAAGTGTTGCTTTGTATCGATGTGTTTCGACTTTGCACTAATTATTGGATTTTTTACCAGTTTTTGTGCATCTTGATTATCGTTCCACATTGGTACCTTTTTAATTTTGATTCCCAATTCGTTTATAAGACTTTTCAAATATACCTATATAGCTTCTTGAGCTGCTTCTGTCATGGACATATATTCAGCTTCAGCGGTTGATAAAGCTACCGTGCGTTGCTTCTTAGCTTCCCAACTAAGGGGAGTTTCACCATATGTGAAAACGTATCCTGTAAAATTGCCTATTGGACAGGGAGCTTTTAAATACTCTAATGAGGATAGAAACAGTTAATTTGTGATCCGAATATATTTTTACTAATTTTACTGACAATATTTATACTGACATAAAATACTTTCTTCTTCTAAATTATATGGTAGTTAGTCAGAGACAAAACTCTGTTTCTACAAATACAATAGTATATTTTTTTACACCAGCGCTTTCAGCTCCAATGTTAACTGGAATCTAAAATTAGACTCTCATGTCAGCGGTTCCCCACGATTCAAAGATAAAAATCCGGGACACCCGGTTGCCCTCAGGGATTGGGCCGGGATAAGGCATAATAGACAAACCCGATTACAGATTTCCCTCGGCGACGTTTTCCAATGATCCCCACTCACTAAGCATTCTCGATTCTAATTCGTTTGAAAACTTAAAGTCAACTACACAATAGAATTTGAAATTGTAATTAAGAACATTAAAGTTTGAGTTATATTGTTAACAATTTTCTAGTTAAATTAAAGCCTCCAATTATGTAGTGAAGGTATTATTTTAAGTCGTCAAATTAATTCATTTACAAAATATCTTAGACACTAACTGTTAGTGGATATCTTTTTTTTGTTATTGTTTCTTATAGCTTGGTATCTTGCAGATAAAAGTTGAGTAGGTTCTTTATTTCGATCAGAAATGCAGCAGTTGAAACACCGTTGCGTGGTTTGGCGGCTGATTTTCTACTTGATGGTGGTAGCCAGTCAGGCGGTTACTACAAAATACTTACGCTAACACCATGCAATGACCATCCACCGAAAACTCAAGATCATTTGTAGATTTCGACACGTTACTGCTGACGTTCATAAGTACCATAATAGGGCTAAACTAAATATTTTTTTGATCACTTATGTACGAGTATCATCGCCTAAAATTATTTCTTTGTGTGATCGTGTTGCAATAGTAAAACAGAAGGCTAATAGTTGCATATTCCAGAGTGGGATTTGGTCGCGGTCACTTTTTGTGCCAGAAATAATAAAAAAGGGACGAACAATCTTTGGACTGTTACGTCTCAGTTTCCTATCCCGTTGACCCGGATGACCATCCATTTTTTATACATTGTTTACCAATATCCTATTGAGAATCATATTTTATACAAAATTTGGTTATTTGGATCTGGTGACTTTGGGGGTATCGCATATTTTGGTCATTATACAGGTGTTGTCCTAAAAATAGCACGCCAGAGTTACACTGGAGCTAGATTGGTTTCAGGTCAGATAACATCAACATGACCCTAGTAAAAGATTTCTGGTTTTCGAAATATAAACTAAAATCATGGCAGTCCATATATTATATGTATTATATAGTAACAAATAAAAATGTGTGGGCAAATAATAAATTAATGAACGAAAAATGGAAGATTCAACAACTTTTACAATTTTAAAGTTTTGCTCAAACAAAGAATTTCTACAATAGAAATAACGAAATCGTGCTGAAACACAAATTTTGCAAAGAAATGGAAATGTTTATTAAAATAATTATTCGGATGAAAATATTCTTTTATCTTCCTTTATTAAAATTTAAGCCGGCTCAGAGGGAACGCAACTTTTGTATTTAGAACGGCTCACGATGGAGACGGTATGCCGTGTTAATGAAATTTAACAAAAAAAGTGATATAAACGGCGAACCCGAGTTGCATCGCATGGTTACTTAAGCAAAGTGGTAAAAATTCATATTTCTTAAAGAAAATTCTTGGGACCGTGGAGTTATAATAATTTCAAGCAATATCGTAGAAGGTACTGTACCCAGTTTTCTTCTGAGCTTACCTTTAAATGGCAGCGACTGTTTCTAATTTCTATCAAATGAATCGTCCGGCAAAATGCCTACTTGTGAGCTTCCTGACGTATAAAAATATATAGCGTCCAATTATAATAATTTAAATGAAAAAGCGCTGTGTTTTTATACTACTAAGGTAGCAAGCAAGCATACGGCCCACCTGATGGTAAGTGGTTACCGTCGCCTATCGCCATTTGCAATACCAGAGATATTGCCAATGTGTTGCTGACCTGTTACAATACCGAGAAGGTAAACTGGCTCTCAAGTGCAATTGCTGGAACACACCGGTAGGTGCTTGGCGACAAATTTTCAGCAGGTGGTAGCCAGCCAGGCGGGTACTACAAAGTACCCTACCACCGTGCTATGGTTTCCTCACGATGTTTTCCTTCACCGAAAGCTCAAGCTCATTGTAGGATTCGAACCCACGACCTTCGTCGCGGCATCCGACGTCACTACCAATGAGCTACCATCGCCTTAAAGCCGCTGATAATAGCTACTGATAGTAACTTAAAGTAGGACATTTTAGCGGGAACTTGCGAAGTGACGTTGCGTTTTCGTTTTATTTTCATAAAATCGTGTATTTTGAGTTTTATTGAATATTATCGGTGGTATTTTGTCCAATAAAGATCAGTACAAGTGCACCAGTGAAGTGAAATGAAATGATTACGTGTATAGTGGCTTTTCAAGTTGTCTCAAGAAGTCCATGAAAAGTAGTTTAGTAGAACGGCTACCATTGTACTAAAACCTAACTAAACTGACTGACCATGACTCGAAGAAGATTTAAATGACTTGAACTTTGAAACTTGACGATTGACGAGAATTTAATACATGAAGAATATAAAAATACTTACATTGCTCAACTTGACACTGGCAAAATACACGAAGTGTGATGCCAAATAAAAAAAGAAAAAAAACTTAAAGTAGTAGTAGTGACTTAAAGTCGGTGATAGTAGCCACTGTCACGTTCGCCACGGTCCGTGGCCAAGCACCTAGCGGGTCGTTTCGGCATTTGCAATTAAGATACCTAATGAAGATATACCACTACTGTGGGGAACTGGTTGGTTTAAAGATCGATTGCAATAAGTTAGAGCACAGGAACAGATAAATATAAGATTATTATAGGAAAAACAAATAGAGAGAGAAAACTATTCTAGAGGAAATAATCCAGTCATGTAGCAGAAAACAGGGGTTAACCTCGGAATGAGAGATAATAGGCTGGAAACTCGTATACACTTTAATTTTGGCGTTCTGCAAGTTGTCTCAAAAGTCTCTTAAAAATCACGCGTCTGTGTCTTGTGTTATTCAAGTTCAAATGTCACATAAATAGACGAGATTTTATGAAACTTTTGAGACAACTTTTAGAACGCCGAAATGAAGGTGTGATCATTCTCCGCCAAATCTCGCCATACTCAAATAACGTTGATATCATATTTTTCCGCTAAATAGGCTATTAAGAATCTCAAAGTAAACAAAAGTAGAAACACTATTTTTGATCATTAGGAGGAGCAAGGTGGATGACTTCTCCATTGAAAAAGGAGAATCTTCCGACAGCCTGGTTCATGGTCCCTGGCAACCGCATAGTCTAACTGTAAATCTAAGAATCTTGTATAATTGGCCAAACATCGCTAGCGCGATCTAGAATCTTGTGGCGCCATCTATCCATCGATGTGTGAACAATCTCTGCCGCTAGACAGGTGTCAATGTCAACTCATATAGCTACTCATCAAGTTTTCTTCAACAACCTCAATGTATCCTCAATAGTATTTATTTAAAATATCTACCATATCCACATCTTCATGAATCTAAGCGAAAGAGAATGGAGTCAAAACGCTTGACGTCACGCTTCGTTACCCTCGCCCCGCCATTACCCCGCTCATCAAATTTCCACTTTATTCCCCCGCCATGCCATTACCAATGAAATAATTTTATCTACATCCCATTGCTATAGTGATTAATCATGGTGGATTATCGTTAATTGTCGAAAAGTTTCCTCCAATATTGATCCAGCCACAAAAGCAGTTAGGGGAACCTTTTATTAGCTCTAATAAGTAAGATTATTAAACAACGTCTACTTCTAAAATAACTTTAATAAAATTACTACTGTAACTAAGGCAACAATTTTATTTTTCATGGGGTTTCGTATTTCTGTATTATATAAGATTTATACCTATACTTGGGTTCAATATCAAACAGAAGGTCCATGCAAACAAAGTAAAGTAATCCATTCCACGACATGTGGTGTGGTAGTCAGGTATGTATCTAATCTCGTCAACTGACCTATCCGGTGCCTGTTAAAATATGTACTTCTATAGAATCTGCCACACCGTTTCTGTGTTCATACAATCTTAAGCAAACCATTGACAAGCCAGTTGGCGCAGTTGGTTGAGACACCACCTATCACGCCGCTGGTCATGGGTTCGATTCCCATTCAGGACAAACATTTGTTTGCATGAACATGTCTATTTGTCCTGTGTCTGGGTGTAATTATCTATATAAGTATGTATTTATAAAAATAAGTAGTTTATGTAGTCTATCAGTTATCTGGTTTGCATAGTACAAGCTTCGCTTAGTTTGGGATCAGATAACCGTGTGTGATGAATGTTCCAGGATATTTATAATACAAGGATGCAGTTATCCAAACTAAAACTCCTTTCGCTTTAAACAACTATCTGCATTCTAGTAATTAACCGCAATCTAACTATGCGATCTGCAATAACCCTGTCCATCATTGCCCTGGCATCGTCTAGACAACAGTATATACATAATTTAAGCTAGCTCACCTCAGCTCCGGGACTGGGCTGCAATGTAAACTGAATTAATAGGCTGACCCGCTGAATGCTACATGAAACATGCCCTACCTACATGTATAACAATGGATTCACAAGCCCCGGAACGGTACTGGGGCTGGTACGTGCTTTGTGAATACCAGTGAAATGGAGTCACATTTTGGTTTTGCGATTAATGCTTTATCCACAGCGCATCCGGCGTCCGAAAATCCTTGTCAGCTTCGAGCGTGTTTCAAAGCTGAGTGAGTCTGATAATTTCAGTCAATGAGAATACGATACTAAAGAGGATAGATTTTTTGTAAACATTACATTGCTTTGAATTAAATTAAATTGTCAAATTTGCTACTGAGTTACACAAAGTCAATGCATAATTATCAAAATGAGTTATAGGAGAATAGTTGTTATGTAGGTACCTATTACGTTTGACTATTAGGAAAATGTAGGTATTTTATAATAGAAAATTACACATAGACTCAGGACAAACAGACATGTTCCTTCACATATGATTGTCCTGCATGGAATTCAAACCCAAGTCCTGCGGCGTAATAGGTGGTCAACCATGCCAATTTTCCCGTCACTAAGTCACACTCTAGTACCTATACATATTCTATTTTAGACCCCATATAAAAAGTCGATCAAATTATACAAACTGAATTTGTATTCAAACAAATCCTAAACAACATTTGGAGAATTTTGTTTGAAAAGTAGCTATATTTCTTCATGCTTGCACCGTTTCACACTATATCCTTTTTAAATAACCCTAAAAGATTTCAAGGGACAGGAGACTTCCGGATTCAAAGGATTTAGGAAGAAGTCTCGTATTAATAAACTGTACAAAAGCACCGATGATAATAAAGGCAAAATTTTGCAAGCCTTTTCATTGGAAACTCGCTCAAGTCCAACGAATTCTTGAAAGGGCTACATCCCTGACAGATATTGCTTCTTTCTTAATAGAATTTGCTAGCTTCGTACTTTTGCCCACCTTCCTCGCGTTATTGTAATAAATTACTTAAAATGGATTCTTTTGTGCTTTCAGTATCGGGGGAGAGGCAGAAAGATGTATTTAAAATATAAACAGTGCAGTGAAAAGCGCCATTGTTGTAGTTCCAATCTTTATATTTGAAAATATTCCCTCCCAGGTCTATAATTAAACAAATCTATGAAATTACCTACTAAATCAATACAGTTCATAAACTGTAGCTACACATTTTATAAATACATGCTTAATCAAAATAATATTAGAGTACAATATTGTACTAATGTTGATGAAACGACTACCAGGGAACTATGAGCCACTGAAAGCGATATGCAAATAGATATATTTTCAGAAATTGAGTTAGTAATACTAGAGGCAGCGATATGCCTTCGTATCGAGGCATTCGGATGTCATCGATCGTAATTTGGGAGCACTATATAGGGGATCAGAACAATATATTGGTGAGGTTTTGGTTGTGCACTTAGTTTTCATTGCTGTATAAGTTTCAATGCTGGGGTTATATTACGGTCTTGTTGAGGAGTAAGAGGTGTAAAGAGACTATACGATAATATAAAGACATTTCGTGCAATTTAAGCACATTGCCTCGACTGAATGTAGACAAAATTTATTTTTGGAGATTCTAAAAGGTTTTGTATAGGTATTCGTTTCATGGATAAGAGTTGCAACTATTTTGAACTGACTGACGCCCGTTGGGGCAGAAATGTTCTCGAGTGGCGACTATGAACCAGAAGACGCAACGTTGGCTGCCCCCCACAAGGTAGACAAACGATCTTGTGAGGGTCGCGAAAAATCGCTTAAAATTACCAAGGTATTGAGTTTTGAGGGATAATTTATTAGAAAACGAGATTATCTTGGTTTAAACCTATATTTTATGAACTATAGTGAGTTAGCATCTGAGACATATAATGTAATATCAAACCTGGAATCAATCTGAAGACGGAAGCAATGCAAACATATAATAAATTCTAATTATGAATGCATGCACACGCCCCAAATGAGGTCAAGATGGTACCCCGTTTTGACCCATTTCTAAAACCGTCACATTACCTACGTTTCGCTTACAACGTAGCGTGACATATAATGAAAATCTAAGTAGTTAAATCTATATCTATACTAATAAGCCGAAGAGTTTTTTGTTTGAATGCGCTAAACTCCGGGGTTACTTATCCGATTTGAAAAATTCTTTCATTAACAGGAAGCTACATCATCCCCGGAGGTTATAAGCTACGTTCTATCTCGGGAACCCGAGTGTAACCACGGGAAACAGCTAGTAATTTATAAAGTCTGGTAGATAACGGTATTTCAAACAAAAACACACTTACAAGTTACAGATTGAACAGATTTGACAGCAAGAAAATGTATTAGGCCATCGCATATAAGTTTATCGCCCATGGTAAAACGCATTGTTACTTTTACGATAAACAGCTTCAATGGTCGTACCAAAAGTTTTATCCCCTGTTACTCCTTGTATTTAATTGACTTAAATATTACCAAATTGTTTAAACCTGTAACAAACTTTACTTATAGTAACATAGGACATACCTATATAGTTTTAACGAAGTAACAAACACCGGCTGAGCAGCCGCCGCCTAAAACTTCCAAATTGCCCTAAATAACTAAGCCATGTAAATAATGGTTAGTGAAAGATTGAAGGCTCCACCGCAAGGCTCCGTAGGAAATCCCTCAATTAAACAACTGTCCCTTTGTGGGACGGACAAGTTTCAATATTTCATTGTAAAGTTTTGTAGGCTCATGCCTGCAATGGTAGGTAGGTATGTACTAGGAATAATATTTTGTGTAGGCTTTATTTATACAGCTCTCACATGTTTGTGGGAATTCTGATGATAATACGTTCTTTATCACTGCTGTTTTCCCCGTGGTTTCACCCGCTATCCCCTATTTTCCCCGGCCCGGACCCGGTACGGTGTAACGTGAATCCACCTTTACAAGGCGTCTAGTTCACCGAGATACACTCGGCTGATCTGTTGTAGGTTGCGAGCGCGTTTGGCAGTAGCCCTACACTTTTTAAAAATCCTTTCTTAGCCAAGTTTCAGCCCAATCTATCTAGTCGTTTTAGCTGCGTGAGATCAGTCAGTCAGTCAATCACACTTTGCATTTAAATAACTGGGCTTGTTGTAATCTGGCTCGAACTGATAAACTTGCGTAAGAAAGTAAAGTACAAGTCGATTAACAGTATTGCGCCGGGGTTTAGCATTAACATTCCATCCAATACAAAACCAAGACTTTATTTACTTCAGTCGCCTTACGTTTTTGTATACTAAAATAATTATAAAAAAATATATCGTTGGTTTTACTTTCAGTACAGACGTCTGTGAAGGTAGCTCGTTAAAAATAATCCTTATGCGATGCGTCTTAAAAGGTACTTAATGTTCCTAAATTAGTGAAACGGTTGTTGGGCTTTGTCAGGATGGTTTAATTACTCCGAACCATTGAGATTAGCGTTGAACAAGCTTTTTTTTAAATTCTTTTACATTTTGATATAATTTGATATTGGAGGTAGCTGATACCCTGGTAGGTTTCTTTTTGCTAAAGGTTGCATTTCCTCATAATTTTAATGCATTTATGGAATAACATCATGTGCGTGTTGTTCATTATAAGTTCAGTAAAATGGGACAATATTCAACCATATTCTCTTAGAAATACACAAGTTTTCTAGTTCATAATACGGTCGGTAGTTCATAGAAAGGTCATCTTCGCCAAAAGCCTTAACTTGTAAGTAATAAAGATTAATATCGATTGCTAACGTTGCTTATACGTATACGAGTAGTGCTAGGGAATTTATTGCATTGGTGATTAGCTTAACATCCTCTGTGAACGATAAATCCTTCTTAATGTACGTAGTGAATGCTCTCGGCTTCAGTAGGAGTCTTCAAGTTGCTTCGGAGGCATTTTATTGCGAGAAAATTTAGAGGGATTCCACTACATTTAAGAAATGGTAAAATGTCCGTGAGGGTTTGTTTTATAATCTTTTACTCTGTTGGACTTTAATAGCTGACGATATTTATTCGTGTTTAGATTGTCAAATCTAATCTTCCTGCTTAATGCTTTTACCCCACAAGGTGGACCGACGATCCTGTGAGGGTCGCGGAAAACCGCTGGATGCGGGTAGTGCAAGACCAGCCATCGTGGAGATCCTTGGGGGAGGCCTTTGTCAAGCTTGTCAAGCAGTGGACGTCTTTCGGCAGACATGATGATGGATGCTTTTTCCAGTCTTTCTGAATGGCATTCTCAATTTTACTTTCTTACTTTTAATGAGTTCAACCGTTCTGCAGATGCTTTAGTTAGTTGATACTTTTATTAAAAATCTGATTAATACTGTTTGTGTGACTCGTATACATATAGGTATAATAGTTTGCAATTGTATTTTAGTAGCAGCCGTAAAATAATTTTACTGCTAAATTCTAGAATCAATTCAAACATAATCAATACACACTGTGTTGTCATATGATTCAATGGTGACTAGCGAATCACTACGTGTACACACGGCCACAGATCAAACTACACATTTTTGTTGCAAAATAGCGCCTATTACAACCGTATAAGGTGCCGCAGTGTGTACCTTGATCTGTGGCCGTGTGTACGTGCAACTCATTAATTAAGTCTTAGATACTTGGCACTAGACATTGACAACTGGTGACAATGACTAGGTAATCAAGGTACATTGTGGACTGGATTAATTGCCTATTAGGGTAGTTACATTGTACGAACACGCACAATAACATTGTTATTGTTAAATGATTAAATCGGATATGGCGATGTCCAGAATTGCTTTTGGACAAATGTTTGATGAATCCTATCTGATTAGTGGGCATGTAAATCAAAGGTAAAATTGTATTAATAGTTCTCTAATTGTTGTAGACTATGTTATCTTTATGTAACGTATTTTGGATACGGGATTATTAAATTTTAATAGAATAAAAAAAAAGATTTCTCATTCTGGACAGAGCTAATTTTATCACATTTGCAGCGTCATAGTGTTTCGGATAGCATTTCATTGACCTGTCAATTATCTTTTGTTTTATCTAATTTGACAGATTTGTATGGAATTTCGTAATATAGCTCAATTTTAGGCGTAACAGATATGGTTCTGCAAATCCGTCAGTTAATAAGTTTCGTCGTAAAGTGGCGTTATTAACCCCCTTAGTTGTAAATAAAAAAAAAATACAATTGTAGATGTTCTTCTATCTACGTTAATACCTTGGACGACTTTTTTTTTAGGCTCATAATAAAGTAAACTATTTGGATTATTTAGTCTGGGCATGAAAAAACTACAAGATGTAAGTGCTTACCGCAATATTTACTTTTTTTACCCGACAGGATAGGGTCAAATTACTATCGCAAAGACGAATTTCCGAACATAACAAAGAAAAATCAGCCAAAGTTCCGACCTAAGCCGATGTCAAATAATTCTGTCATATGTAACGCGTATCATTCTAACAAATGGTTCTTATGATCTGAGGCGTAATAACGAAAATGTGTAAACAAGTTTTATTCGATGTGAAAATGTACGGTTGTTTTTGAAAAAACGGAAGCCTTCATTTGCCATGATTTTCTTCCCATCCTCATTATGTTCAAGGGACAAAATAAAGCAATTTCACACGCCCCGGCGCAAAAAATCTTTTTGTAGACGAAGGATATTTATTTTTTGAGAACAGCGTCGTGAGTGGGGTCATGACGCCTAAAGGCGAATTTTGTTGTTATTTTTTCTCTTATCTCCACTATTTTATCAACATTTCTAGAAATAAAAGAATCTATCATGATTAATGATGAGGAAAAGAGGGATGGCCACTACATATACTTAAATAGTGATCTTATTAAATTGTCCATTGTAACAGTAATGCGATCACAGGATACTGTCCGATGAAGCGGACTAATTGCTATTGATCAAGTTATGTCGCCCATTAGAAATACAATTGCCCCTATTATGATGGTGCGAGAGTGCTTTCATCCGTACCGGAACTATTTCACTCAGAGCCACCTCTATGTTGTAAACCACATAAGTAGTTTAATTATGAAATGGTATTTTATGGTAGCGATGTAACTAAAATAGAAATGGTGTTATTTGGTTTTATATTTTTTGGGCTGAATAGAACGGGACATGGTCAGACTGTATCGCAAATATAGGTATATGGAATACAGGTGAGTGACATGGTAACAAATACTGATATAACTAACTAACTATTTAAGTTCCACTGAAAATTTGGATAGTATATAATAATAGTTTAGAATTTTACATCTTTTTATGAATGTGGCGAAATTCATACATTTTATTAACTGCACAAAATTTACAAACATGTTGTGTACCTAACTGCGCTGACCTTGAGTGAACTTAAAAAAATATTAGTTGCTTACTAAAATGTTTACATTGAAGTTTTAAGTGAAATAAATGATTATGATTTTAATAAGATTCGTTGAAAGACCGGAGTAAATTTCAAACGCTGCAACGAGCGAAAATTTTAAAAATTCTTTCACTAATAGAAAGCTACATTATCCTCTAACTTTTTATTTCAGGAACGCGGGTAAGACTGCGGAAAATAATTAGTCTAAAAAGAAACCTTATTTTCCTACCCATCCAAACGCAAATAGGAAGAGAAACGTGTAACTCATGGAAATAGGATAAGTTATCATTACCAAAACACACTCATAGATGAACGTACTACAATCACCGAAATTGCATAGCACTTGTGTATTCCAAGCACAAATGTACGACCCTAGCTCGGTGCCACTCAGATTGAGTGAGTACATCGTACCAAATGCGGCGTGTTACGGCGCCGGCTGAACATCTGATCCGGCGAACTTTACTTACGATCGATGCTCTTTCAATTTCACGCGGTATTTACTTTCACTGAGCACGAAAAGCGATCGTGTAGTGTTTAGACGTGTTTGATTTGGGATTTAGTTGCCTCCTATTATCTTCTGAGCTGACGGAAACTGAGATTATGAATCAAATATATCAGATCGACTATTATCTTCTTCCGAGAATACTGTAACGTGTAAATTTTAACGCTGTTTTCGTTTCGTTGAGTTGATAATTCCTCCAAAGCTTAACTGCTTCAGACACTGGCCTATGTAATTTTTTTTCATAAAATTTAACGCACTATGTACCTTTTATGAAATTAATAACTCGTAAATTAATTAAAGTCAAATGGAATGTCTCGATGTAATAAGTTTGTCAGCGAGTTGATTTTTTCGTAACATTAGCCATATCACTAGCCGAGAGAGTAAACAAGGCTCAAGGATGAGGAATTCGCTTAGTTCTCTTGCAAATAGACGAAAATATTTTTGTTTTATTCTTGTCTAAGACCTTTTCTGGACCGTTGAGTTCGCATATATTCCGATCAGAATTGATTTGTAGTTATTTTTATTTTCCTTAATAACGTCAAATATCAACCTTCTGAGAACATTATGACTCTTATGGCAATGTATGTAGGTTTATAACCATTTGCATTGTTTATATAAACTTATAGGAAAATGGCAGCTATCAATAATATTGCTAGTTCCAAATTGGTACTCGTTGGAATAGCATGCAATTATTTGTTTTATCATTCGCTTTATTACTGTCAGTTCGTTTGCCAAATGTATGGATGAATTTGTCGCACTAGAATTTTGGAATTCAGCAAAGAGATGTTTGAAGCATTTATTCATAGTTGAATAAGTTCAAACATAACCTAATAAGTATGCTATATATCAGCGTATAGTTGTTTTTAGATTTATATCGATGATGGTGCATTAATTAATGTCGGTACTTCACTTGGCATGATATATTTGGCAAAATAATTGCCAAACATACCGCCATGATAACTATTTGTAAAAAAAAGCAAATACACAAACATGAATACTCAACGCCTTATGAGTTGCTGGCATAATTGTTATTTACATAATATTATAATGTGTTGCAAGCCTAGTTTCAAACAATGGGCTGCCTGGCTCAACCACAGGTTGCTCAACCACAGAGTAATATTAGTTAATTCTTAATTTAAAGATCTAAGATTAAAGAATATTATTTAGTGCTGCTAATTAGTTCCCAAGTTAAAAAATAACAATATACAACATAAACTCTACGGCCGGTATCACTTTAATAATACCATTGTCAAGAACAAATGTATTTTCGTATTATTGAAATTCGATGGGTTCAAGCCTCCCACAAGTACACACGTATCAAATTCAAGCAGGAAACTTGTTCTTTGAGTAACCAAAGAGCTTAGCAATAGTCAAAGGAGGAAATCGTTGGAGTGCCTTTATCGTCTTACCACACAGACCAAAGCACTTGTGAAATGGCGTTTCAAAAATTGGCCTTTACATAATAGCCTCCCAACGACAATGCCCAAATAAGTGAAAAGCCAAAAGGCCGAACTGAAGGAAGCAATCGAAAGTTCCTGAAAGTGGAACAGGCTACGTTTTATTAACTCCACTGCACGGGTCGCGGGTGTAATTGAATTCCCATTTTTTTTTGTGGAATGCTTCGACTGCCCGTTGATTGGGTTTTGAGAGCCAGATTCGAGTTTCCAGTATAGAGCAAACTTGGTTTTGCCGCATTGCACACTGTTAGGAATGCCTTTTTGGGTGGACAATATTTTTTGTTTATGCTGCAGTTGGTCTACAGCTTAGATTACAAACCTATTGTTTTGAAATCTGTGGTCTACCGAGTCAAAGTCAATGTTTTTGTTAATTTGAATCAAGTTAGGTTAGAAATATTAAAGGTTTTGATATTTTGATACTTGACAAAGTATCTAGTAAGTATCTACTGTCAGAAGTATCACTTGGTCAAGATCAAGGACCATGTGATAGACGGTAGGTTGATCATCCATGACCCAGACTACGTTCGCTAAGCTCTTTAAGATAAATATATATAAATTATCTACGGTACGGGGAAAATAGAAGTTAAAGTAATTAAATTTATTTTAGAAGCAGCCTACGCAAATTTAAATTAAAATTGATTTCTCTCCTTTATGGTTTCATCTTTGAATAGAGTGTAAACGTCAATTCAGACAAAAGCGGTATCTGATAACGCTGGTGTAGATAAAAATAAACAATTTGAATACTCAAGCCGCCAAAGTTCATCCAAATATAGAAATACCATTTGAGATTTTGCGTAGAAGCGAATACTGCTGAAATCTGCGTAGGCCTTTACGAAGGTATTTGGATTGCTTTCAAACGTTTCTGAAAGTTTGCTATACTTTTGAACCCTTTTCAATCGAGCGCTTAGGTTTGGGCAGCGGTCAGCGAGACGTCGCCGACAAACCGACACGACACGTTAAGTAAATAAACAAAAACAAACTTTAAACTTTTAAGCCGAGTGACAATTGAGTTGGGTTAATTTTAATAGAATATACTTCTGTTGTTTTTAGGTGAAACTCCATATAAATTCACTTTAGACTGCTAAACCTACGCATTAGTATGTTGATATCTCTTCTGGAATGTGTTTTATGTTTCTGTATTGATTTAAGATATTTCTGTTAAAAATGAATGCTGCCGCTTACAATTTAGCATTTGGTTTAGCTGAAAAACATTAAATTATATTAAATGGTTACGCTATTTTAAATGGTTTTACTGTTCGAACGATACGTTTACGACGTTGATCTAGATTATTTAACCCTTATTAATTTAGGTAGGTAAAGACAGACTGTTTTCTTGTATTGGATCTGGAAACAATAAGACGTAATATTCAAAATAAATAACGAATATTTTTTATAACCAATTTTATAGAATATCTACGAGAAAGAGAAATTTTGTAGGTATGTTTTACACGAGAGCAATTTTTTATATCCATCATTTTAAATCACTCACTGAGTTCAGTAGTCTATATTAGATTCGATTCTAGACTACTTCGATAGTTCGTGATTTAAAGTCCGCACCCGTAACAATAATTTACTTTGCTCACTTGTTGAACAAATAACTATTTATTTCTGCGATTACGATGTTGGTTCCATTGTAAAAGTTGCTTAGAATCACATCTAAAGGTTTAGAAATGTCATATCAAAGTAAAATTCAGTGAAGTAGGTACCTAACAAGTATATGAAATCAGTTGAAACGTTGTTTCTCCACTGACAACAATTACATTTTGGGTGACCAGAGAGTTTGTCGTCGCGTCGCTACAAACAGTTTACACAAACCCTTAAGGGCGCACCCATAACTCGATTCAGAATAATAACCAAATCCGCAAACAATGAAGTTCCCTGAAATTTCGTTCTATATAAGTTAAAACGCAAATTCGTCGAGCTTTAAACTTAATTACGACGTTAGAACCTCTCGCCAAATACTTCAGACGGGGATTACTTTTCTGTTTTAAACATTTTCGGGTTAATCTCATGTGTATTTTAAAGTATTAAAATTCAAGGGAGTCGTATGTGTTTTAGTATTTAAGGGAATTTCGTACCGCTTTATTTCTGTAATATTAATGCCTCATCAAGATCTTTTATAATCTGATATATACGTATTCTTTGCATCTCAGTTTGTTTTAATTTAGGTTTGTCGTGTTCCAACTTTTCAAGATTAGCAGTAGCTTAGTAGTTTCCCCAGAAGTTTCGTCGCTTTATTTTTAACTTTTATTGTTAGGTTACACGTAATACATGAACTATTAAGAAATTATACGTACAGCATATTTTAAAGCAGTCATTCTATTTGCTGGGAAAATAAAAAAAAATACTATTGAATTTCAGTTTGTGTTTTGAGGTTGGGTTCTGAGTTTTTTTTATTGACTTTAATTTGATACCTACACAGTATTGTATTCGTTGAAAGTTAATAAGTTATCGAGTGACGTTTTAAATTACTTTACTAATACCCCCGTTACGTGAGGTAGTTAAAAGCAAGTCTTGTAAAACGCAGTTTACCCCATATAGCGGGCTCTTTCTGTCAAATGACGTAAGAAAGTTACAGGTATATTTAAAAGCTGATAATGGTGCCGATTCTGTTGTTTACGAACTAAATTAATTAAATCTCACTATATCTCTTTCTAATAATAAATATGAGAAAGGGATGCAAGATATTTTAGTCCTGTCAGATTAGTCCGATCATATATTTCAATGTGAATTTAAGCGCGATCTTTATTGGTCACGACTATTTACCCGTACATTACGACGGCATGGACTAAACTGACAGCATTAAAAATGTTCTATCTTTGTTTAATAAGGTTAACATGAAAGAGAGGTGACTTGTCTAATATTAGTTATGTTCGTAAACAACAGAATCGGCACCATTGACAACCGTCTCACATAATGAGGGGTATTAGGTTACATTAAAACCCTAAAAGTAGGTTCCCGTTAACGTCTCATTAAAGACAAAGCTGAATGAGTTAATATTTAATAATGAATTTGAGAATAAGCGTTCCATGAATAGTAAATGGCATGCGATAAACTTGAGTACAGCTATTTCACACGAGTGCTGGAAGCACGCACCTTCCTTCTAACTAATTAATAATGTAGGTACTATCAACAAAGTTGAAGCTTGATCAACTTATATATATTTTGTCTGCAGTGATAGATTCAACCTGTGTCTCACACAATATAACCAGCCAATGCGCTTGCCATAAAAATAGTTTTGCAAGAGACAGTTTTATTGTCCACAATGGACAGGGCGAACTATGATAACTGAAAGTGCAAGTGCAGGGTGCAAGTAAAAAGGTTTCAAAACTGATCATAATCAACTTTGTTGATGGTACTTACCCAATCTAGAGCTGCTTGTGTTTGTAAAATAATCTGATGTTGCTTTATTTATCACTAGCTGTTTAACCGGGTTCCTGGGATGAAATTAGCCTATAGCACTCAGGGATAATGTAGTTTCTTAATAGTGAATTTTTTTTTAATCGGACCAATATTTCCAGAGAAGTTTTAAACTTTACCTCTTTTTATTAGTAATGCCGATCATGGGGTTAAGTAACTTAAATACATTTTCCCTATCTATTAATCACTATCCAGTGCCGGATTAAGCAAGCGCGGGGCCCGTAGCAAATTCTGTCGCTGGGCCCTTAATTTGCAATGGGTTTCCAAGTATAAAGTGGTTATAATTAATAATGTCAAAGTCATACGTGCTTGTATTTGCCATCTTCTTGAGCCCTTGTCGGTGTAGGTTCTTTCATTCCTCTTTGTTGTTTGCTGCTTCTTGCACCTTGAATACGACACGACGTCAAATTTTGCCTTCACTTACCATCTATAGGTTACAATTTTCTAAAAATTATGCTCAGGTGGGCTGGTATGGATACGCGGGGCCCGTTTTGCGCGGGGCCCGTAGCAATTGATACTCTTGCTACGTGGTTAATTCAGCACTGTCACTATCTCCATATAAAAGTTTAGGACAATCCGGTAAGTCCAACTTAAGATATACCAAAGGACCCTAAAATACTATCAATAAATCCTAAAATAATACAGGAACTTACTCATAAGTCCATGCCTAAAACCAAAGTTGTGTGCACCCCGTGACCCAAATGGCGACACACGAGCTAGTCATTCAGTTTCATCGTGACCCACCATGTGGGGCACTAGATAGTAAACGTGTTAAAACTCAGAAATTTTTTTTAGAAGTTAAGTTATTTATTTTTTATTTAACATATTTGACGATTAAAAATACTTGCAATGAGTTCATTAATAAAAACAATTTTGAAATTTGAAATTTGAATTTACCCCAGGTTATCTGGTTAATGTATTTGCAGTTGAGAAAAAAAAAGATTATTTTTGACCACTGAAATTTAAATATTTTGATTGTTTAATTTTCGGGAGTTCGTGTGTACACAGACAGAAAAATATTTATCACAACTTTAAATTTTTAATTATCTTTTCGCTCAGCAATATATATTTTTTTAAATTTTTTATTCCAAGTAAGTAAGCAAACTAAAATTTATACCTTAGTAATTATTATCAAAAGGTCATTATTCAATTGTCTTTATCATGGGTAAGCTCGGACGCGACCGGCTAGCCCGACCTAATTGGACTTTCAATAACATTCAACTGTCCACAGCTTCAACCAATTCCGCTTGAGCAAAAATATGTAATGCACACTTTGACAAACAATATGGTGGACCGACGATCTTGCTGTTAGGGTCGCGGGAAACCGTTGGATGCGGGTAGCGCAAGACCGCCCATCGTGGAGATCCTTGGGGGCCTTTGTCCAGCAGTGGACGTCTTTCGGCTGACATGATGATAATGACACTTTGACATGAATGTATATCGTAGGTACGTAAACAAATACACCATTTTTATTTTTCTCAGTCAAAAAAAGGACGTGGTTGTTAATGTTATATTCGTGATATTTCTTCTTTTATATATTTTTGTTCTGACTCACGACGGCGTCGGCGTGTTTATTCCTTCCAATATTTTTCACTACACGCCTTGGTTACGAAAGTGATAAGTCAGTTTGAAACTCTTTGATCCTATAAACTTGTGCTTGTAGCAGGTTGTAATAATTGTTTCTATGTCATTTATTTTGTCAATAAGTCGATAAATAGCTAAACATTCCACCCGATACTTAGTTTTCAACGATATTTGCTATAACAGGGCGATTGAAGAGCTTTTTTTACTCCTTTTGAAAGACCCATATTGTAGCGTTGAGTTTGGTGAAAAAATTTAGTTAGAATACATTTGGACGTCGCGTCGGAACTATTTGCATATACGTACGACTAACCAATATCTAGTGAGCAAGCTTCTATAGGTTCATATCAAACATCCAGATCGTTCATGTGTAAACAACTAAAGACTAGAAAACGGTCCGATAAATCATAATCGAGCGTTTACGATGACTTCTTCCTACGAAAATTCGTGGTAAACGCCCGACCCGTTTTCTAGAGTATTTTTACTTTTCTTTTAATTAGTGAACCAACGATAATAAAATAATGTATCTACCCAAATTATCGAGGTATTAAGAAAAGTTTATGCTTTATATTTAATTTAAATACGAAAATGTTCTCGCCTCGAAAGGGCAAATAAACTAATGAAGCTGTCAGTTAGCTATGGCGTAACTAACTAACTAACCGACAAGACTAACTCTTGTTACTAAAAGTTATACTTGAACAAGGATAATTAATATAAACAATGAATAAATCAGATTTGGTAATATTTAGAAGAACATTTATGTACATAATCCGACTTGTAAATAACTATCGCATCACTATTGGAAATTGAAATCAGTTAATTAGATTCGAATTGAAATCACTTTTGTAAATAAATAATTTACCAAATACCAAGTGGACTTTATTCCAGTTGTTTGGATTTTTTTGTAAAACTTAGTTTTGGTATCTATTCGTACAATAACTGAATAAAAATTCAAAATAGTTAAAATTCCTCGTACTAATTGTTAAATTAAGAATCGTTAAAATTGTTTGCAACATATCAGAACCTATCAGAGTGGAAAACATGAAAGAATTTTACACAAAAATTGGAAATAAGTTTGCTAATTTAGACATTACTTACGGGGAATTTTTTTAATTTGGAAATGTGACTGTCGCCAAACTTTTTTATTATTGTTGTTAACAAAAGTAGTTGATGCGTATAATTTAATTAGATTAAACTTGACAAATTAATATCTTCCAAGTTATAATGAAACCATTTTTCGTGGAATGGGAAGATTTCATTTACATAACAAATCAATCAAATCAAAACTCATTTATTCAGTTTAGGCCCTGTTAAGGCACTTATGAACGTCGATAGTTACAATCATTACAATAGACTCTACCACCTGTTCCACATACACTTGAACTGAGAAGACTCCGGCAAGAAACTCAGCAAGGCTACATTTTTTTTGTGGATCTTTCTTATTGAATTTTGTGGGTTTAATTTAAACTTTTTATCTTGTATTTTTCGTGTATTTTTTCTTAAAATGTCAAATCAAGTGTCTTAAAAATATTTGAATATATTTTGAGTGTTTTAGGTAATTGTATTTATATTTTTATCTTTTGTTTGTTCTCTGCATTTTGTGTGTATGTTGAAATAAATGTTTTTCTTTCTTTCTTTCTTCTTTGACAGATCAAATGCTTCCAATATTAGCGTTGGTAGCCCTAGCCGTGATTGAGTCAATCTTCTTTATCTACCGCTGGCGTCGTTGGTTCTATAACGTTATTAAGCTTGCCCCTTTGATGCCTTCACTTCACCCGGTGGCGGTGTGGCTACCCGGGGGATTTATTGAGAAAGGATTAAGCCATAGATGACTTTTCTTTGAAGAACGACGACGGAGCTTTAATTAATTTTCCGCGCTGAAGCTAATTTGTTTTGATTTAAGGTATACTTGTGCAAACTCTGCTTTATCTGTGGCAAAATATTATATACTAGATTCCGCCCCGCGTTCCCGGGGATCTTATGTTTTCCCGGGATAAAAAGTATCCTATTTTTTAATCTAGGTTATAAACTATCTGTGTTCCAAATTTCATCCAAATCCGTTCAGTAATTTTTGCGTGAAAGAGTAACAAACATCCATCCATACTCACAAACTTTCGCATTTATATCTGCTGTGGATTTGTATATAAGAAAATATTCGTAATCTTATTTCATATTTAAAGTACCTACATAATTTTTTTCTATGTATCTCACCATGCGTGGTCAGTGATGATGTGTCTGATGGTGTTAAGCACACAAAGCCCAGAAAGGAACTGGCCCTTAAGTGGAGTTGTCGGAGCACACCGTGGTGATATTGACGTCAAACAATAAAATTGAAATGTCAAAATGAAAGTAGGTATACAGAATAATAATATGTACCTACTACAAAAAATTTTTTTTTTTAATTGTCTTTTTGTCTGTTTGTTCCAAAACGGTTGGACCGATTTGGACAGGACTTTCACTGGCAGATAAAGCTATCTGCACGTAAACATGTTATAAGGAGTAACATAAGCTATTAAAAAAAATGATATCCACTCACTAAAAAAGCCGGGAACGCGGGTGAAATAGGGACAGCGAATCAAAAGAAAAACTAAAGCAAACTAGTAAATCGTATAAAAAACACATGTTCCCAGAAGAAAATATTACGGGTTTTTGTCAAAGGATTATTCTATGACGCTAAGCAACAAAGTTGTGTTGTAACGTTAAACGAATAAATCAGAATATGGACGCAGACACCTCCGCCCAGTGCGGGTAATATCAGACACTTTGCAATGCCACACCTCGGTTGAGATTTAGTACAAGACGTGACTTGAGAGCCTAGATGCTAGCTTTTGTCATACTCTAACGTCTCACGGGATTTATCACATTTGCTTCAGTTAATATTTCTATCACATTTACTTTCAAGACGGCTTTCTGTTTTTTTTAGTTTGTTTGAAAGACATTCCGCCCTACGGTTTCATCCGCGATCCCCTATTTTACCCACATAGGTATTGAATTTTCAAAAATCCTTTCATAGTGGATGCCTAATTCATAAAAGCCATCATGTCATGCCTAATCATCTGTCCAGTGGTTTGAGCTGTGCGTTGATAGATCATCAGGTTTTCCTTTTATTTCATTAGATTTATTTGTGTTCCATTATTTTCTTTAATAAAAAATATGTATGAAAACATCTTTGGAAAAAGACACTGGCCTAAACTGAATAATAAGTTTTAAGTATGAGTTTGAATAGCAGATTCAATCGTTATGAAATTTGGCACGTAGGTACCTAAATCATAATCTGGAATAACATATAGCATACCTACTTTTAATACGGGAAAAAATTCTTGGGAAAACCCGGGGGGTTGAAAACTACTACATTTCTTCCTCCAAAGTCTAAAATCTCATTTCTTACTCAGTGTTCGATCTTTTGAATTTGCTAACAGAATTTAAAAAATATTTATAAAACAAAAAGAAGGAATTTCAATCCATTGTCTCGGTGGACTGAAATAAAACTGAAGGAAGCTGTAAAAGTAGAAAAATAATTTAATCTGAAAGATTGTTTCCATCGGTTTTAGTTCTTGAGTTTTCCATTTGTGATGCTCCGATTAGCAATAATCTTAAAGACTTGGAAGGAAATACAGCTGACGAATTGTTTTTATTTCCAACTGTCGAATAATTATATTTGTATAAATTATGTAATAAATTAATGAACAAAATTATTGTTAGTAATGAATACTAAAATCTGCTCCTCGATTCTGACGTAAAACAGTAAAAACACTATTAAATTCATTGATCGTTTATCAAGCAAAAAGCCGATTTACCAATTCACGCAAAAAAAGATGAAAACCAAATAAATTGACAATCACTATAGCGTATCAACAGGGCCAGGCGTGCGACTAATTAATCCGACTAAATTCCGTGTCGGACCGTTCGATTCCCGGCCCGAGCCTCGAGGGATTAAAACTAAATTGCGATCAGTGCACCCCTGCTCACTACCGCTAATACATTTTGGACTTCCAATATATGAGATTGATTTGGTACACTAGAAATTGGCGTCCTACGTAGTTGTGACCATCAATAGCTAGTAAACGGTCAAAGGAATGAAGATAATGAGGAACGTGAAAGACTTATTGATCAACTGCAATTATTGTCTTGTTAAAACAGGTTGGCTGCATTCGATGCTCGTGCTCGTTTCGCCGAATGTAATTATCACCTTTACAAAACAGCTTTTTGTATTATTTTTCCAATTAAAACTTTCCTCTTTAGGGAAAAAAACTATATAGGGTTGGTAAAATGTCTAAAATTTGCTCAGAAAAACCAGCCTGAGATCCTATGCATCAAGTTTCCGGAATTAAAATGGCACAACTAAATAAAAATGACATGTTGTTTGGCAGTAAGTGAAAAATTCCATAGAGAATGTGCGAGTTCCAGCTACGTCCTCATTTACCAAATTCTTGCTGATCCATCATTTGCTGTCGGCGGGCATTAAGTGCGAGTCACACTATGGTAGTATGTTTAAAATCTAACCAGAATGCTATTAAGAGCTTTATTATGGAAAATTCTGGCGTGAATCCAAGTCTAACCGAGCTCGTGCTGCCAGGATGGCGGATATAAATTATATAACATTGTCCTTTAAATGCCTCTCGCCGGCGCCTGTATTTCAAACCACCGGTATTTATGTTGGATTTTATGTTTTTGACACATGGACTGATTCTACGTCCGAGTCTTTTTTACCAGCTGCAGATGTTGGACTTAGAAAAATTAAGTCACTCTACGTAGTGTAATTATTTTAAGACTAGCTGTCCTCCACTGTCTTGCGCTACCCGCCATCGTGGAGATCCTTGGGGGAGGCCTTTGTCCAGCAGTGGACGTCTTTCGCCTGATATGTTGAAGATGTCCTCCACGGTTTCACTCGCGTTCTCGGGAAAAAAGTGGCCAGTAGTTCCAGGGTATTTATGTGACATGTTTCATCAAAATCCATTCAGTAGTTCAAATCACATCCTAATATCCCAAAAATCTTTTAAATTTATAATATCAAGCAGCACCAGTGAATGAAAAGTTGAGAGGGAACCTAAACAAGTTATGAATATGACAGCCGATGGATATGGGAAGAGGAGGACCGAAAAAAGATGGATGGAGATTGAGTAGACAATGTCTGAATGCCAATATGATGGATAGAAGGACTGAACGGAAAAAGAGTACATATTGCGCCGACTACAAATGATTGAGAACAGGGCCATGATGATGTTGGAATTCTTGCGAAGAAATCGATAGAAATCCAGGGGGAGGATCCACTTTTATCCATCAGTGGACGTCTTTCGGCTGACATGATGAATCCTTTGACGCATTGCAAATAAAATCGCTGGAGTAAAATTTTAGGCTATAAAACCCTCTACTTTGTACGTACTATAAACTTTGTATTTACAGTTATAATATTTCCCGTTCCTTGTACCTAGATCAACAAGCTGAGTGCTCCGTCAGATTAAATTTATGTCTCTTTACTTTGGTCTCTCAGTTTTTTCTCTCTGCTCTAGAGCTCGAGGAAGTATAAAAAATTGAATGTGACACGGGAATAATCTTTTTTTTGAATAAGTAACCACTTGTTCTTTATTTTTGGCTGTCTCACGACGTCGACGTCATTCTTTGTTATTGTGGAGAGAGTATTTTTCTATTGAGGTGGAATAAATGGGTATTCAAAGGTGACGCGGTGAATTTATCCACGTAAATCGTCTAGCAATTAACAAGCTTCAGTATAAATAAAAAATATATGTTGTTATTTGGTAAGCGTATCGCAGCTGGACTGATTTGACTAAATTAAAAAAACGACAAACAATTTAATATTAGCAAACAGATTATCTACTAAAATCTAATCATGAAATTCGATACTTTTTCGCTACCCTGGCCCACACCGTTTTATATTAAAATGTTTGTAGCAGTCCGGATAAGATTTCTATAGAAAGAAAAACTTAAAAAAGTTGCCCGAAAAAGTTTTCTTTGGGGTTTTTGTATGAAATCCTGACAGACAACGTCTATCGAGTCAACTAGTATTGCATAGATATTGTATTCATATTACAATAATCATGTCCATTATATCATAGTCCATGTATCATAGGCATAGATTACTGTTATGGTTTAGAGACTCAGCGTAATTTCTAAAACAAATATTGTTCGAGCACTCGTCCTCGGTACCTGTGGCGACGATCCATTTTCTTATAATACTCTTAGGGATCCTCCAAGCGACCCTTGGATTTTTTCCCACAAGCACTTCCGTGAGGAAAAACCTGAAAAGAAATAATATTTTTTAATATCTACACGAAACTCAATGGCAGAATAAACACGGTTGGTGTTTGCTGTGCTGAATATAAGCTATATAAAGATTTTGATAAAAAATGTCCACGGTTTAGACCCGCCACATCATATTCTGTATTTTTAGGCAATATATTTTATAGCTGCAAATGAAACTGAGTTCCACTTTCAGGCTTTGTTTTTTTATATTACACACGGTTATCTGATCCCAAACTAAGCAGAGCTTGTACTATGGATACCAGATAACTGATATACTACTTTTTTTGTTTTAAATACAAAATTAAATAGATAATTAATTACATCATCACTGACCATGGTGAGATTTTACAAGAAAGCTGTACGAATACAAAGTAATTTTTTTCTCGGGTTGATTTAACCTTTTTTAAAAGACATGGACTGAAGATAAATAGTCCTAACGTAAGTAAACACATCTCAATGTCCAGCGTTGTATCACGGACTTGATCCTCCCCGAGGTGTGATACAAATTGATATGTCAATAGGACGAGGGTACGACGAGTAAATACACTAGCTTTGACATGTTGACGCTTATATAAACATAATCTCTCGTAACCCTTGCTGCGGGGTCAGTTCTAAAAGAGGAATGATCCTTTGTCTCTGGTCAAATTCGACCCATCTTTCAGGAAACTGGCATTTGATTATTCGCGGTCCCTGGTGTCAAATCGGTAAGTTACTATATCTTTCTATTTAAAAAAATAAAATATGGAGATGTTTTCGACAAAAATTTTAGCTGCATCAGTTTTTTGTCATAGAAGTTTACTAGAGAGTCATTGTAAATTGAACTCTATATGTATAGTACATAATAACATCTACAGCGAGATTATGTCCAGATTATGTCGATCTCTCGATCATCCCCAGTAGCGGTCGTGAAAACAAAGTCTTTTCTAACCACTTACGCGTTTATTTCCTCAAATTACCAGCCAATAACAATTGTAGGGGCCAGCCGTACAATTTTCGCTTTGTTCTTGGTGTAAAATTCGAGCTGAAGCGATTTTTTCTCTTGCACCTTGTATGTGGCTTACCGTAATAATAGAGTGGCAGGATTACCTACTTGGACACGTAGGCAGTGTTATTAACTTTAATAAGTTCCATCGCTACATAAACTTAAAAAAAACTATTCCTTCTATAATCTATACAAAAACTGTTCTAATTTCAAATTGGTCTTGTTGATGGTAAATTATTACCATTGCCTTGGAACACCAGGGGCACCACTCGCACGTTGCCGACCCTTCTCACTTCTCCGATGACCTGTGGCATCCTTACGTACCCGCATGAACACAAAATAAAATTATTTGGGTGTGGTAATCTGTAAAGTACCCCAGTCGAGCAGGTACCTGAGTAAAAGAACGTTAAATAGGTCTTCATCATCAGCCTTTCTGAGTTCACTGCTGGACCAAAGCCTTTTCTTAAAAAGTATGGGAGAGAAAGTCTTCTGATTTTAAGTGTATTCCGAATCGGTGGTAAAGTCAATTTGTCACTTTCAACGTTCATACGTGCGTTATCAGTACCTAAAATAAGTTTTGAGATTAACGTTCTTAGCACAGCATTTTACTAGCTTTCTCACCCGCTGTCACTTGTCACTCAGACATACAGAAACATGACAGTTAACGCCTCCACCGTCTCGTTAGCGGTGGTAATGCGATTTTAACTTTCGCTCGCTCCCACCAGTGATAAGGGCAATTGGTTCTATTAGGAGAGTTTGCAGCCTCGTAATTGTTCTGTACTTACCAGTGGATGGGAGATTGGTCAGCGGATTAGCCTTGTTTAGCTTCTACGTACTTACTTTAATATTGACTTTTAGTTCGGTCTAGCATTTCTGGGATAATGAGTAATTTACTATAATTTCCAATTGATTACAATTATTTGACTTAGATTGTGTGTCATTTGGCAATTCAGATAAAGTTTTAATAGCGGATGTACGTAAATTCAGTAAACAAAATATTTATAATCTTTTCTAATGTTCAGGAGAAACAAATGTTGAAAAAAATAAACGTGAAAAATACGACATATTTTTTGAAAAATAAATAGTCTTCATACGGCAGCACAAAGATGGGCCTGTCCATGATCAATGTCCTGGTGACAATTACCGAAACACTACGCAGATGGTTTTTGGTGTCTTATAAGAGGTTGTCAAGAATAGCCAGCTTTCTTACCTGATGGATCACTGACAGTCAACTTTCGAAATTTTCTCAGCCTCTGGTTCCTCAGTAACCCCGGTTAAGGTGCGGATTATAGACAATGATAGCTCTTAAAAATCATTTACTGTTTCTAAAAATCTACACAACATGTGCGCTTGAGAAGTGTAACTAAATCAAACCTCTGATGAATGAAAATAATCATCAGATTCTATAAAGCATAACAACAGCCCTATTTATCATAATTAACAAACAGGTTTTCTTTACTTTTAAATATATCACTACGGACCACAACTAACGGTCGTTTTTCCTTTATCACCATTACAAAACACGGAGATTCCTCGCTCGGAACAATCCAAGTTTTAATTAATAGCAAAAGTGGAAGTAGCTAAATTAACTCATAATTAACAGCCACCTGTAACTGCCCCCAGGACATTGAGACCGGGAGATTAATTAACGTGGCCCATTTCACTTTTTTTCTTACTTCCCCTCGGATAGGACGATATAGTGGTTCCCTTTTTAAAGATATTTTAATTTGTCAGTTGTTTGCTAGGTGCATTTACCTTGTTATGGGGATATGATTGTTTATATTTTACTAACTGTTTTCTGTGGTTTCACCCGCATTTCTAGCAGAAAAAGTAGCCTCGGAAATAATGTAAATGTAAATATGATGAGGTGTCATCATATTTCTCAGGAGATTACCTCCTAAATCTGAACACACAAACTTTACCTCTACGAGTGTAGATTATACAGTAGTATTCAATAGTATAGGTAGATAGATAAAGCCCTTTATTCGCTGACCATGAGTTTTTTCCTAACATATCTTAATAAAAAATGAATTATGGACTAAAGTAAATAATTATGTTATATTAGCTAGCAACCAGCTTGTACGTCAGGTTGTCCTTCGACATAGGCCTCCTCTAGTTCCTTCCATCCTTTCCTTCCCGAGCTAGTCTTCTCTCCATCCCTTTGGAAGATCATGTTCTCATCTCTTTAATTGTCGATTTCTTTGTCTTTTCCCGTTTCTTTCTTAGTCGATGATGTCTTTCGTCCATTTTTCTATGTTTGTCCTCAAAATGTGTCCAGTCCAGTTTCATTACAATTTTTATTTTTTAGAAACATCATTTACTTTTGTTCTTTTCCTTATTTTTTTAATTGTCCACCGATCTCTTAGCTTTATATTTAGCAATAGTATACCTACATAAAAATATAGAATACAACACGAATGGATTTTGCATGACTTTTGTAGGATTGAATATTTTAATTTATCAGTTGTCGGTTGCATTTACCTTGGTTTGAAATGAATGATTGTTTACATTTTGGAACAATACGGATCCCGCGTGACTTTTGTAGGATTGGATTAACAAAGAAATTCGTTTAATTATATTACGGAGCGGGATTACAGAGCTCTAAGAGCGACCATCCTATTAGTTAGGACTAATTATCGTACCAAGGGTTGACGCTACTCCGACGAAGATTGTTTTGTGTAATTACTGCTCGACAGTAGAAATTTGTCTAGTTAATCGGGGATTATTGCTTTTGTTTCTTTACTAGCTAAACTTCATAGCTTTACTACGTAATTAATTGAAATAGAGACGGTGGCAGCGAGTCCTAGCGAAATTTAGGTTTTTATTTTTAACCAAAAAATGTAGAATTTAAACAAAATGTATCTTCATTTTGTTTACATTCTTTATTTTGTTGGTTTAAGCTAATGAATTGTTTATTTTCTTCAATAAAGAAAAAATAGTGGCACAGTTTCTCATAAATTATTTTCTATACCTACCCTTAACACATTTCATAAAATATTGTAAATAATTTCTTTTTGAAGAATAAAATCACAATAGCAGAGGAACGAAATGATTTATAGAGTCTTACTGTTCGCGAACATTTACAGGAAACTGTCAGTTTCAGTTTCAGTCACTGACACCACGGCTTCTACCAAATGTTTGTTTTCATTGATACATAATTTTAATAAACATGTGGTCGCGAATCACGCACCACTCATTGTAATATATTTTCAGCTAGCTAGCTGTCCCCCGGGGTTTCACTCGTATTCCTGGACTAAAAAGTAGCCTATAGACGTGTAAAGGTAATAGACAGACAGATTTGCTTTCGCATTCATAATATTAGTATAGATTTTATTTTTGCGGTACAATATTAGAAAATCATCTCGGTTTTACAGCTTCGCACGTAAATATATCAGAGACAGGACCGGTCCTTGTTAATTAATGCAAATTAAGCTCAACGTATAGTTGAAACAGAGTTGCGAATGCTCCCTCATGGAGTAACCTAGATTCTCGCTAGGTGTAACTTTTTATAATGCGAAAATCATATTCAAAATACAGTTTCGAGATTTGAAAGTCACCGAAAAAAATTTTTATACAGAGTACTCGTAGCTTCTTCTTTTGTCCGGTAATTATGATGTGATCTTTTAATGATTTTTGGGCCACTGCGCAGTACGTAGTAGGTACGGGTCTGTTTTCTCAACACCTGCAAAATTACACCTCAGTGCCTCAGCGATGTAAGGGTATGGTGCTGTATTACAAATGTGTGTCATACAGGCAGATTTTTTAATCACCGTCCAAATTTTCAGAGATTATTGTACTCATCATTATGAACAACTTTTAATATGGAACCAACCCTGAAATCACGATAAAAAATTCAAACTTTTTCAAAGTACATTTTGACCGAACAAGATTGATGTTCTGTATGAAAAGTTTTTTTTTGGGTTTTGGTTTTTGTTGGTCACAATAATCTCTGAAAATTTGGACGGTGATTAAAAATTCATCAAGTTTCCCGCATCATCTACGTGATGTTTGCATGTACTTAGGCCTTTTCTTTGCATGTATGCCTGCGTCCAGGGGCTTCTTACGTTTCAGCGCCTTTTATTACATTACTAGCTGACCCGCAGACGTTATCCGGCTTTATGAATAAAATAGTTTTTTTTTCGAGGGGAATTCCTCATGGACCTACACCAACCTACCTGCATCTATGTCCTATCTACCTATTTTTTTCTCTTTATTTTTTTCATAAGAACCATCTAAACATAACAAACACAACAAAAATAATTACCGAAATCGGTCCAGACGTTCACGCGTGAACTCGCGACCAAGGGAAATAGGCATTCATTTTCATATATAAGATAATCGTAGTTCGTAAATAGGAATATGCCTTTAAATGAAAACAGCACCAGAAGTAAAGCCGCAATCACTTCCACAACACGCTCAGTCTCCATGTGTCTCCGCCACGCCCGCTACGGCTTTAAACAAATGAGCTCAAAACAAAAGAGCCATAATGTTAACCTCATTTCCGGCATCCGAGTTCTGTGCACGATTGTTATATGAACCCCGCCCTACGTTGCTATTATTTTCAATTTAAACTTTGGTTTTAGATCTTTAAAAAAAACATTTTTGAAATATAAATTCCCGCTGGTAAAAACTGGCAATTTTAACCATAGTGTTACAAGCGAATAAATATAAGCTTGATTATCGAATAAATATATTAAATAGAAATATTGACGCAGTGATCAAACTGGTAGGAATGAAAATGAATGAGAAGCGACGTAACTAAATATTAGTCTAATAAGTAAACAATATAATCGGCACCGTTATTATTATTTCAAATAAATAAATTCATTATTTATTATTCATTGTAACGTATGCTCCATAGACTCATTTTGAAATATGAACCAACTTAATTGCAATAAAATTCACATCATATATTAATTGTGCTATGGTATGTTCCAACTCCGAAAGTAAAATTTACAATAAAATGAAAAACAAATCTTCAATGAAAATATCTTTGAATGGGTAATTCAGTTTCATAGTTTCAACACTAACTTTGTGCAAATACGAGTACCATCTCATTTATTTGTTCAGTCAGAGGAGGTACTTGTCGGTTTATATTTGCCTCAAACGTCGGATTTCAGCTTGTTTTTTCATGAATTATATAATCATTTAGATAACAGTAAACTATTAAACTTAAATAACATTAGTACAACCTTAGGTAGATTGCTTCGAATAATTGGTTACCGTTTGTAAAATTTTGATAATTATGATGTACCTATGGCATATAATGTTGGTTAATCATCATTTTAAAATACAGAGAGAAAAGAACTGGAGGTTAAATTCGCTACATTTGCAGCTTCATACATAGATGTCCTTAATACGATTTCATCGACCTGTCATCTATTTTTCATTTCATCTGTCAGATTTGTATGGAGTTTTAAGTTTCAATTTACGAACCCGTCGTACAGTGGCGACATTAGGGGGGCTGATAATTTGTGAAAAAAAGCTCGTTCTTGCAGGACATCATTTTATATAAATGATACAAGTTTACATAGAAAAGAGTAATTGCTTAGTTAATTGACAGCTCTTCTCCGAAATATGCTATAATTTAGTTCATCATGTTTCAAATGTAGGTATTGATTAAAATTCGGGGATGCAATATTAACCTAAATAGGACATTCTTGGCTTATCAGATATATGTGATTCTTACACCGAAAACAAGGAAATCGTTTTTTTAACACCTTGTATCAGTGATTTAAGATAATAAATTAAATTTATAATTGCAAAGCAAAAATCCCTCGCTTCCTTTTAAATCCAACCCGCGGACGCCTTTGCTTTGAGCATTTGCTTGTAGGGATGAATAATTAAGTTTATTGGCCTTAGTGATCCCCTTAAGATTTGTTAACGTCATCTCATTACATCATCATTTATTACGTCATTGAAGTTGATATCCATCTATTGACGATGACGATGTAAGTTGATATCTACCTAATAAAAATAAAGTACCTGGATGACCGAGTTTTGCTCGTTTTTTTTAAAATGACGTTTTCTAAAAACGAAACCTAGCTAGATCGATTTATTGGCCCCGAAACGGGCATACTAAATTTTATGAAAATCGTGCCGTTTCCGAGATTAAGATTATATATATATACACACAAGAATTGCTCGTTTAAAGGTATTAGATAGATAGAGATTCAATATGTTTGAGTGAGTTCCCATTCAAATTTTAAATTACCATTCTAAAACAGGGTTGTGTAATCCTGAACATATAATATTCTCATTGTTAAAAGTCACTTTTAAGGGGATCGCTAGGGTTTTATGATTCGTCCATACAAACAAGAGCTCAAGTTTAAGCGTCAGCGGGTAGGGGAGCGAGGGATTAGTGCTGTCACGATTATGAATTTGATTTATTATTTTAATTAATTATTATAATCATAAATGTAACTAATACAAATTGTAAAATAAATTACTTCCTTGTTTTTGGTATATGACTCAGAAATATCGAATGAGCCGTTTTGTCAAAAATTACCAATTTAGGTTAAAATGTAAAAGGTTACATAAATTCTAATCAATAAAATTTGTAAATGGTTAACAAGACTAAAACATGTTTTTTTTTAAGGAATCGTTATAAAACTGTCTATTCCCATCGTATTTTTGCGATTTGACCCCAGTTCCAGCCTTAAGTATTATAATCAGCCGCGTAACGTAAAAAGTGTAAATGCTCTAAGCGAAAAAAGCTAATGAAAGTTGGTCAAATTGCCTATTACTCGAGTATAATGTCAAAGAAGAATTTCACTCTTACTTCCCAGCTAAGTAGGTACTTAATAATTCCTTTAAGGAAATGTTTTCAAACGGTGTACCTTTTAGTTAAATAGTTCTCTAAGTTCAGTAGGTATGGTAGCAGCGGCCCTGGTGTGGAGTGTCATTTTATCTTGTGGTCCAAACTTCAAATTGTCAGCGGGAAAGTACTACAAATATAAATCGAATTAAACATAATAGAGTCTATAAAGAATAATATGATTTAGGAGAGTCTTATTAACTAGCTGTTCCCCGCGGTTCCACTCGCGTTCCCGGGATAAAAAGTAGCCTATAACATTTGGGAATAATGTAGCTTCTTATTAGTGAAAGATTTTTTCGTATCGGATCTGTAACTCCGGAGTTTAGCGAGTGCAAACAAACAAACTCTTCCTAAAAGCTGTGTTATTTCATGCGGTCATCCTTGAAACGTTAGTGTCACTGTTATACCTTAGTTTGTTCGTTTTATACCACTAAAGTGGCCAACAAGCATACGGTCTGTCTGATGGTATGGAGTTACCACGTTACCAACCCTGCATTAATCTCTTATCAGCCTTCATAAAGAGCCCCATACTTTACTCATTTGGAAAACTGAGAGGAACTCATTCCACAACTTGAGCATCCGCGATAACTAGAAATTGCCGTTGTTTTGATTAGTCAGGGTATTTCTTTCAATTCACAATTTAGAATATAATACCTATATTTCGCTTCCAGGTAACCTTTGGATTATAGGAAACAACAATAACTAGCTAGTGTAGACTAATATAAATAAAGATACTTATTTTAATAGTATAATGATATATTTTGTATTGTTAATAACAACAGCATCTAGAAATAAAAAGAAAGTTAGAATAGGAGAGAATAGAGAGAGTAAATTTTAGACAAATTTTATGATGTCACGTCAAAATACCGCATTGATCGCAGTCTCTTTTCAACTTGAAGCTAAACGTCAGAGTCGAGAAGTTTGTAATGTCATTACCTACTTCAAACTCCGCTTTGTGAGCGGGAGAGAGCCGCGGGGAACTTGCCATAGCGATATGCTATTTAGATATTTCCTTTATTGCTCGTTGAATGACAGGCCGAGGTGCTGTGGTGATTTATTTATGCAGACGACAGCGCTTTGTCTTCGTGCTGCTTGGTTTGTTGATTTGTGATAGGTCTCCGGGTTACCCGCTTCAGTTAAATTTGGTGGATTTTAATTATAATCTGTTGTTTAAACTTGTTGGTGTAGGGTCGTTAATAGAATATACATAATTCATTTAGTATTGTTCAGTGAATGTTGTGAAGCATTTTAACTGATATTGATGCTTTAGATTTGTTAAATCTCCGAAAAGTTTCTTGGAACTCTTCTTAATGAGATTAACTATGATCATTAGTTAATTTTATTAAGAAGAGTTTTAGTCTTTGAGGTTTAAGTAAATTATGTAACAAATTACATATTGAAATAAATTGCTAAAATTATCACTCCTTATAACAAAGGCTCCCAATATTTTTTGTACTGCGTATCATCCCTTTACATGCTGTAATTTTCTCGCAGCTCTCTTCAAATACCTGCTTGTAGCTTTAGAACGTGACGTAAGCATATCAATTCGTGACGCCCATGAGATATTTCCTGAGCCCACAGTTTGGGAACCCCTGCCTTATTACACTAGTTAGACCCGCGGTTTCATCGGCGTTCCCGCATAACCTATGCCCTTCTCTATATGTTCAGTGGTTTGGCGTAAATATTAGGTTAGAATTAGGATTTTGTATTACAGATGAATAAATATAGGTACTTGTATGTACACACGGCCACAGATCAAGCTACACATTTTTTGTTGCAAAATAACTCCTATTACAACCGCTTATGGTGCCGCAGTGTGTAGCTAGACCTGTGGCCGAGTGTTCAAGGTTACTTAAATTTTATATTTGCCTCATCATTTCTTCTTTTGTTAAGTCTTCAGTAGGTATATCTAATACAAATTCCTTCAATGTAACAGTGATATTATCCCTAATCATGGATTACTCTCATAGATTTATATTTCATACCATAATCTGAACCAATCAATCTCACTTCAGTACTGTTCTATTAAATCAGACATCCAATGGACATTAACTTATTTCCATCGCGTCCGTCCCCTAATCCTGATATAATGAACAAAGTTGCCGCATAGCTATTTTGTACATACAAGCTTTAATATGATCCTTATAGCCATACAAATAAGATAGAGGTTGAGTTGATAACCTGATGGCTTCCAGTTGGAAGTCATAAGTGTCTTAATGTCAACTAAAGCCATAATGCGAGTAGGAAACTGTGTTGCTACCGTAATTAAACTTCAATATATGATGTACTGTGGTCGCTGTGGCCATGCGGCGAGGTAGTGGATACGTTGATTTATGTTGGCAGCACTGCGGTAGCTCAAGGTACGAGATTCTCAAATATATTGGAAAGATAAGCGTTAGATGTCGTCAGAGTAAGAGATGTTACCTTTTAAGAGGAGGCTATCTGTGTATGTCTCCGTCCCTTACCTACTAAACTGGCGGAAACGTTACTAAAGAAAAATCCCAATTTAAAAAAAAAACTATTCCCCGTCACATATTCTCTAGTTTAATATATATTTTTTCCGAATCTTTTGGAATAAAGAATACAGAGAAAAACGCATTTTAGAATCAACATTTCACGTATAGCATCGCCTTAAAAGGTCATTTTATTTTTCATAAATGACTCTGTCAGTCGAATATGAACTGCATCAATCGAATATGAACTCTTACCATCTGTATTAGGTTATGTTGTTCAAACCACATGGACTGAAAGGCATACAGATAGGTAGTTACTATATTGTAAGCATCTGCGAAGACAGATTTTTAGAAAATACATCCCCTAAGAGATCTTTTTGCATCGGGGGCGAAGGTATCTTTACTTATGCGGCAATATATAGGGCTGAAAATTTTCTGTGGCATATAGGTATCTATGGAATATGTCCACAAGCACTGTGAATTATTGGCGGCATAACCGACAGACGCAGAGCGCAACTTTGAGGCGTCAACATACTTCCCAGTTGCCGAGGAACTTTACACATGGCAGTCACGGACATTGGTCATACATTGAGGAATCGTTGGAAGCGTCTTGATCGTCCGCTGGTTATAGGCTATGTGACGTCTCATTAAATTGAATATCAAATCGGACCAGTAATTCCGGAGATTAGCCCGTTCAAACAAACAAGCAAATTCTTCAGCTTTATTATTAGTATAGATAGATTATTATTATAGATTCAGAGTGATAAAATTCTATGTTATTATCTGTATTATGCACAAAGAAAATAAAATATATAAGGAAACTGAAAGGTTAAAAGTACAACCTTCTACCGAAATACTCTGAGGGAAAGTAACAGTCTACGTATTTTCATTCTTATATGCGAATGCTATCTTCTGTAAAAAGATCCTTTACAATCTGCAGAACCGTGTGTTGTTCAAATTTTCATATAGGTACACATTATATTTTACCGGTGTAACTGTGCCAAAATCAGCTTTATTTCTTAAGCCATAAGGCGTTATGGAATCGTATTGACTGCACCAAGCCAAGTTGTTGCTTTATGAGATTGCTCTATTGAGTTTGCGGTCTCTACTTCTGGGAATTTGGGATATGACCTGTAGAACTTTACACCGATATTATTTTGTACCTTTACTATCTCAATTTGCATACTTGGAATTTTTAATTTCAGCTGGAAGCATAACGTATCAAGGATAAATAATATTTAGCTGAGATTGATTTAATAATATTTAGTTACAATTTGCAATAAATTAAGCTACTTAGTTATATTTGAAGAACTTTAGAAACATTTCACTTTTCGTAGTTGATAATAAATAGATATTATTAAAAAAATCTAAACATAATTGTTAGATTTGGTTGCAACCAAAAATGGTTGACCACAATATTACCGTGGTCAGTGATGTGGCCGAAGGTGGTAAGCACACAAAGCCTACAAAGGAACTCTCAAGTGCAGATGCTGGAACACAAGTAGGTGCTTGGCGACAGATTGAACTTAAGGGTGGTACTACAAAATATCTTACCACCTTTTATCGCTTTACAATTTCATCTAATTGATGGGACGGAATTCTTTTCGTATAGATTAGTTGTCTTTGAATTAAAAAATATAGTTCAGTTATATGATTGTATTTTGTTTTGCACATCATACTATAATTTATTAAATTAAATTTTCTTTAAATAATTAATACTTATGCAATCTAAACCTACACTATAATATAATCTAAACTAAAACTAACTATATGTACAAAAAACTTATTATCTAAAATAAAAGCTCATCAAAATTGTCCATGGTACCTATTAATGCTAGCGGCGTTGCCCCACTGAATAGGCTTAGCCTCTAAGCGAAAAAGTCCCTGGCTTTCAAGTCCCCAGTGGCCAAGACTTCATATTATAAATGTAGACATACTTATTCATTTTATAACATCAATAATTACTTCCCTTAGCGCTTACCAACCGGCCTACAAATACTTGCAAAAATGGAGTCGCCGTAAAAAATATATGTTGAAAAACGGTAAAATGCGAGTGAGGTGGCGGTAAAAGTGGAACAGCATTACCAGTGGTGCAGGTGCAGCATGCATTAGTAGCGGTAAGTGCGTCCGCACTTTGCTACGGACACTTTGATTAATGCCGGCATATAATTTATTTTGCACTCCAGTGTACGGCTTACGCTTGTATACAACTTGTATTTGAATAACTATTAATAAGTCGTTATTCAAGTTTGATATCAAACTAACTTTCTTACCCGCGGTTTCACCCGCGTATTTTCCCCCTTGTCAAAAAATAGATATCTCTGTCAGAAAAGCTATCTATATGCCAAATTCCAGCTCGATATCAGGATTCATAGGAAGGATACTAGGGGTATCAGGCGTGCGTTACACCCCCCTCCCCCCCTTTAATGGGGTAATTCTCTAGTGTAGCTGCTCTTTATGCGAGAAAACGCTTTGCTCTTTTACATATTTTATGTTTATTTATATATCTCTAATGGTTTGTAATTAATTAACCGACGGATTATTTTACTAGGTACTTAAGCTTTGAATTGTGGTTTTTGATCCGAAAGATATTTATAAAAAAGCTGTTGTAAATAGAAATGATTCCAATTAATAATTGAAACAATAATATCTTAAACAATAGCAGTGTGAACAAAAGCGTTTATTTGTTGATACAAATCAACTGAAGTGTATTTCTGGTTAAAGCATTTCTGAATTTAATAATTATTAAGGCGATGATAGCTCAGTGGTTGTGATGTCAAATACCGAGACGAAGATCGCGGGTTCGAATCGTATAATGAGCTTGAGCTTTCGGTGAAATAAAACTTTGTGAGGAAACCATAACACGGTGGTAGGGTACTTTGTAATACCCGCCTGGCTGGCTGTGAAAGTCTGTCGCCAAGCACCATTCGGTGTGTTCCGATAGCTGCACTTGAGAGTCAGTTCCCTTCTAGGCTTATATGCTTGTGTGCTTACTACCATCGGTTACATTATCACTACAATTTACAGGCCTGTGTTCTGACCACGGTGAGATTGTGGTCAAAACACAGGCCTGTAAATTGTAAAAAAAATATTGTTCACTATTTTAAAACGGAAACTAGTTAATAAAACATAATAAATATCAACGAAACAAGAATCCTACGGGAAATACGCCAAAGCCGCCAAATTCGTCCGGCGCGTAAAAAAATTGTCACGGTACATCAACATTATCTCATGGGTTTTTTTCCTCAACATTACCGTTGTAAAGGGATAATAACACACGCTAGAGTGGCGTGTAAATGGGCTCATACATCACGCCGTGGCCACTCCGAGTGAAGCTTTTATTTACAGTTTCACATACAAAGTACGCCGGTGATATTAGAGAGATTTTACCTTGCGTTTAAAATGGCTGGAGATGTGACAGTGATATATTAGCTGGGGCACTTTAGGTTTTAACAATTGCCAGTTCGTGTTTCATAGAAGCCTTCTTTCATAAGGATAGAGAAACAAAACTTAAGTCAGGTGTCATTGTTTCATTACCGCAGAAACGAAACGTTCCATTATTTTTTAATTCAAAAAATCGATGTTCAAAGCTCGGCTAGTGAAGCAATATCGAAACGTCGTGTGACTCGGCGTTAGGCAAGCGCATATTGGTTACAATTTGGAGCTGTTAGTTAGTTTTTTGAATTCGTCTATGACGCGTGCGCCTTTTTTTCTTTGGATTAGATTAATTGTAGATAAATCTTAACCTCTAATAATTTATTTACCTAAAAGCAAATGGGGTTTTAGCACTTTTCTACGAATCTTAGTGACAACCGCAATCAAATAAAACTGTTGTCATAATCATACTAATATTATAAATGTGAAAGTACCTTTGTTACTAAATTACCTTTTCATGCCTTAACCATCTAACCGATTGCGATGAAATTTGGCTCACATATAGCCTGTGGTATAGAGAAGGACATAGACTTTTTATCCCGAGAACGCGGGCAAAACTGCAAGTTCTCAAATATAACAATAACTAGCAGCATAGGACTAAAAAATAATGCATGAACTAACATTAAAAATAAAGCCCGTGCCATTTCCTAGTGGCACGAATGAAAATACAGATAAAAAGAATTTAATACAAGTGAAAACACTTTTCAAACCAGATAAACGCTGCAGATAGCATTTTATTAGAGCAACAGAAACATTGATAGGTATTCAAGAGCGCCGGGGAAAATGTTAAATGTGAAATTGTACAACAATTCGTATCTGTGGAACGTTCAGCGTGAATGCGCCGCAAAGTACCGGTGAATTCACAAAAATATTTTGAAAAGCGACTCGTGTCCGACGGCTGTTCCGGCAACATTCCAAAGAGAATCTGGTTTTTGGTGCTTCACTGAAGTATTTGAAAGGTGTTGCTTTACATTTGAATAAATATATGATTCTCTCATGCGAGGTTATGGAAGATGTTGGTAAGCACGTGAACCTTATAAGGGAACTGACTCTCAAGTGCAGCTATTGGAATACACTGTGGTGTTTGGCGATAGATTTTCTACTTGAAGGTAGCCAGCCAGGTCGGTACTACAAAGTAGCCAATTAAAAGAGCTATGGTTTCCTCGCGACATTGTCTTTCTCAAGCTCAAGCTTATTAGGATTCGAACCCACAACCTGCGCCACGACATTCGACGCCACTACCACTGAGCTGTCATTGCAAATCGGGGCGCATTCTACCATAATTAGCAAATAATTATTTAAAAAAAAATATAATTATAATAATAAATCAAAGCAGTATCAAATATACCGAAACATAGAAACTTGATGGTTCTGAAATAAAATATTAAGTATGTACCTATGATAAATCGTTTTTATTCAAGTCTAGTACTAAATCAAGCTAATGAACAATAAAATCTTTTAGAACTTCTTAAAGATAAGAAATAATTTTATTTAAGATTTATTTGACTTCATTAGTTTCATTTTACATGTTTTAATTTTTAAAGTTTTTGATTGACTGGATATATATTTTTTTGGTGTTGTATTTGGAAAGAGAAATCGTCGAGATGACAACATCTAAAGCAATTATCCTGTCTGTAAAAATCTTTCCCAGCTCGTATACAAATTAGCACCATTTCTCAAATACACACATTAACGCACCACCTTCACTAAAAGAAAATAAACTTCACCTAGAACATGAATATTCAGCCTCGATGAATTTTAAACAAGTTTTGCTCTTTTACCGAGCCAAGAAAAAGTTTTTACCAACCACTATGTAGAAATAAAAGAAAATGTGCCTACGACAAGTTTCTCTAGGGTTCAATTGCAGTTAGCTGTGGTTGAGTTAAATGACAACTTTGACGCAAGCTTGTTTTTTTTATAGCTGCAGAATCATATGATGGAGCGGAGCCAAAATAATCAACGATGCGGAACATTACGTGTAATGGTGGTTGTTTATTTTTGATGGGGAGCGAACAAAAACATTGGGTAGAAGCTGTAGGGTATAATTGGAAGAGATTTTGATAGAAATTTAGTCTCCTAAGTTGGGTATTAGTGCACTGTTAGGCATCGTTTCATTGGTTAGTGCAAAATGAGGCACCATCTTATCGGTTCGTGTAAAATGAAGCATCGTCTTAACGGTTCGTGCAAAGTACATACTCGTCATCTTATCGGTTAGTGCAAAGATAGGCATCACCGTATTAGGTCGTGCAATAGGCATAAACTCGTAAACACTGCCTACCTCTTGAAAGAGAGAGGCAATGCATGGCATTTTTTGCTGCAGCACCACCTTATAGAATACCGCAGCCAAATAATTTTATGTTGTGTTGCTTGTGTAAGGTCACCAGAGCTCATCGGAGAGGGAAAAGGGTCGGCAACGTAACGTAACGTCGGCGAGTAGTATGTACCCGGGGTGTGGATTAGTAAATGATCTGTGCCTCGGGTGTTGCTAACGTCCATAGGTAACCGCTTACCAACAGGAGCGCCGTATGCTTGTTTGCCAATTATTTTGTATATAAGAAAACTCATACTGAGAGGACTTCAGCAAGGATATCTAGTACCCCAATATTTTTATCATTCTATATGAAAAAATAAAACTGCTATTTCAAGAATCCACCTTAATGGTAGATATGGATATGTGAAATACCTACAGAGATTAACTCGTGTATTTTGACGCAAAAAAGAGTGTTCTTTGCAACACATTACGACCACTCTGTTCATCGTATTTGTCAAAAATAAATGGCTTTTAGTTGGTCACAAATTCGAACCGACGCATCTGTGAGCCACTCATGTGAAATACGATACCGGTTTCGGAACAAAGCTGTTGCGATATCGAAAGTGAAAAAAAAAAACAAATGGAAAAGATTGCTTTAACGATAATGGGGGTCTAAATTGGCCTAATGACCACTATTGCTACATATTGTAGTTTATTTCTCGAATTTACAGCAAATTACCTTAATAAATAACTTTTAACAAAAAGAAAACCGCCTTCAACACTAAAATAATAACTATGTAGGAACTAAAAATAAAAAATACTTGCAATGAGTTCATTTAATAAAGACACTTTTGAATTTGAATTTGAACTCTAATCTGTCAGTTTTGATGTCAGCGAAAATGCCATTTAAAATATCATGGTATCGCAGATTCGTTTGCTTTTTGTAAAATAGATTTATTTTTAGTTTTTTTGCTGTTTTTGCCATTACCATCAACAGATCCAAAGCCTTGTTGACAATGGGACCACCTCAAAAAAACTCGAGAATGGAATCGCAAGGTCGACTTTGTTGTTGTGACTATATTTTTGATTATGTTCTGTGGTGTATTTTTAACCTAATTTTTTTTTTATTTCTCACAGTGATGCTGTTTACCTAACTAGATTACATAGAGCTTTTAAAGCTGACGTATGCGTCGTCGTACCCGCAAATTTTATACCATCGTATGTTTACATGCAAGCTGCGCACGGGGATTGGAGCTTTTGCGTCATGTTTTATTACGATGCGTTGTCAACCTGTGGATATGGCAACGTGACGTGGCCGCTCTCAGTATCATGATGCTGCCAGTTTTGTTTACCATCATACTAGGTCTGCGTACACCTACTAATAATTTATATTTATCGGATTTTGTTAGTATACTGAAGTTAATAGTTAGGTACCTAGCTTATTTTTGAGTAATATCTAGAAGTTTCTCTATCGTATTCAAATATATATATATAGCAAACTGAGTACCGCCCTACAAATTACTCGAGTACATATTACTAATATCACTATTTCTCCGTATCACTACTTTTCTGGGTGCAACATTCTCAGTCAGTAAGGTTTCAACCCGATTTTCCAAAGATCCTTTCATCTTCCTAAGGCCCAATTTCAGCAACGTCGTATAGCAGTAAGTAGTCCACGGGGTAAATATGTCAATTTGTCAATTTCTCTACACAAATAATGTCAAAAAGCCATACCGAACCCCAGGAACGAATGTTAGACAACGTTGGTGAAATAAGAGAATAGAAATACGGGATGCCGGAAAAAATAATTCAACAATTGTTTATTGTCGCAAAAAAAAAAATTTAAGATGGTTTACAAGCACTCCTCTGTGAGACTAAGCATATTTTAGACTCGGAAATTTTAATACCACTTGGCGTGTTAGGAATGAAAATTAAGCCCAGACTTGGGTTGGCTGCTTACAAGAATTACGTATTTTTACAACTAAGGTCGAGATCACTGGTGAAGCAATGCTACGTTTAAGGTATTTTATTTTCCATGATTCTTATCTGGATGTAGTTTTATGTAAATAAAATTAACTTTTAACGAAATAAAAATCTCCTGTTTCAAATTATCTCTACCAAGCACCTTTACTACCAAAACCTAAAAAAAGAAATTAAACAGCCCTTAAAATTTTCCCCAAAGTGTTTGACGGCGGTTTTTAATTTTATATAGGGTACAAAACTCCTTTTGAAAGTTACTGACCGATATTCCATCTTATCTTCACCGTCTATGGTCTGATCATGATAAAATTTACATGAGACCTTGAAATCTTCCTAAAACAGTTCTTTTAGTGATCGATGAAAAGAAAACATGGGAACTAGAACCTGATTTTTGAAGAAACAATCTTGTTTCATTCTTGTCTTGATTCCTTCAATGTAATATTGTCTCTAGAATGAACTGAATCATTTGCTGCGAGCTCGTGTGCCCATTTCCTAAGAAATATGTCAGTAAACCTAAGTATTATCAAGTTTATTAAAAATACACCGTTTTAGACCCTATAACTACGATGTAAGGTTCAAAACTGTATCTATCGCTGTATAAGGATATTGACTTAGTTTAAGGTGCATATTAAAGTTTTACTCTTGTAGCTTAGCGACGAAAAGCGATGTTCTTCAGCAGTAAAAGACGCTATAACTCAAAATTGCGCGTAACTTTAAGTTTGTCAGTTGGTTCATAGGGATTTGCGTTCTTGGGAGTAATGTACATATAACCTACGATGATTTATTTATCAAGGGTTGGATATGAGCTAAAAGTCATAAACATAGTTCGCTATTTCAAATATTCATGATTTAAATCTTGAAGGACATTTGTATGGTATATAATAGTACCTACTATATTATACTATAAGTAGTAGTTTAGATTATTTAAACACTGTGTTTTAATAGGTAACTTTTAAAAAAAAACGTATTTTTTATGTTATTCAAATAAAACCAAGCCTTTTTTTAAATAAGATAGAAAGAAGGAAAGAAAGAAAACACATTTATTAAAACACACCATAATAAATACAAATTTGGTAGAAGAAAAACAATAAAACATTTACATATGGATGTGTCATAACTAGGTATCGCTCAGCATGATAACTATTATCTTTCTATTGGATCTCATAATGTATGATAATATTTTCTTTGGATGGACCAAATAAGAGAAAAAATCATTCTTAGTTTTAAAAGGGGCATATTGATGTTTTTTTATTGACGTTACAATAAAAAAATAACTTTTCCTCGTCACTTATTCTCTAGTTTAACATAATATATATTTTTTACAAATCTCTTGCAACAATGAATGCCGAGAAAAACTTAATCTAGAATCATCATTTCTCGGATATCATTAATAATTAAATAGGAATGATATTTTGTGATGTTGACAATGAAGTTTATAATTGCTTCAATTTGCGAGAGTTTTAGGCGTGGGCGTTTATAGTTGTCTCTACTTATCAAAGGGAAATTCTATACAAATTCGTATCTAATCCCAACTTTCTCAATATTAATTTCTTGAACTTGCAAAGTTTGCAACAATTATATTTACTTGGAATTCTTCAAAAAGATTATTTATTGTTCTTTGTTTGGTTAAAACAATCTTTATCTAAATAAAATTAACAAAAACCAAAAAAGTGGGGCTACTACGTCCTGATCCTTACTGAAGAAGCGAAGTACGTGTCGATTTCCTGTTATGTTTCCTTGTGTGGGACTAGACAGAGAAGGAGATCCAGCGGAATTAGTTACTAAATATTTGTCGTTTGTTTAATTTTAAAAATTTACCCAGGTATTTGTTATTATTACTATTGAATGCTAAAATGTTAACGTACTTACGTTTAGCATTTAATATTTAATATTACTATGAATTTATAAACAAGAAAGTTTTCGTTGTTTTATTATCAGCTTAAGTTTTCATTTATGTTGGTATAAGTATGAATCTCATACTTGAAATAGGTAGGTACTAAGCGTAAGCAGTAAAGCGCCGTCTTAGGCGCTCACGTAATGCGATCCTTATTTTAAAGCATGTGATCCAGAAATCTTTCATAAAGCTAAATAATATATATTATTATCATGGGAAATTCTTCACTCACGGTTATCTGATCGCAAACTAAGCAAAGCTTGTACTATGGAAACCAGGTAACTGATATACTACATATACTACCTATATTTTTTTTTGTAAATACATACTTATATAGATAATACACACAGACTCAGGACAAACAGACATGTTCATGCACACAAATGTTTGTCCTGGATGGGAATCGAACCCACGACCTGCGGCGCAATAGGTGGTGTCTTAACCAACTGCGCCAACTGGCCCGTCAAAATACATACTTATATAAATAAATAACACAGACTCAAGACAAAACATGTTCCACGCACATAATGTTTTTCCGGAATGGAAATCGGGCATATTCATGGTACTACATCTACTAATGGCATTTTTTTAACGAAACAGGAATAATATTATACTAGATGATCCCCGCGGTTTCACCCGCGTTCCTGGGATAAAAAGTAGCTTATAACCTTCGGGGAAGAATGTTTCACATTGGACCTGTAACTTAGCGAACGAAGATTAGCGCGTTCAAACAAACTTCAACTTTATTATTATAGTATAGACAAAGAATGTATAGATATAAATTATTTTCTAGTTTATCATATATTTTCCACAATTCTCTTGCAATAAAGAATGCGGAGCCTTAATTTAGAATCATCATTTCTAATATATCGTCGCCTTAAAGCTTTCATTGCGCAAAAGCCTTATACGAGTATCTCATTGAGTTAATAATGCCTTTATTTTTCCGCGGCTAAGACACGATATTGGTCTTACGGGTCTAAGTCTATGTATTGATGTGGGAGGTAGAAGCGGCCGTAGGTAGAAAAGGATTTGAAAATGCTTTTAGCTAAATAGAGCTTTCGATGGAATATTTTAAGGTAATTATTTGAATGCGCGAGTGCTTCCAAACTGAATGCGAATTTAACGGGTCCTTCAAATGTGGAATATATATGTTTAAAAGTAAATATTTCCGCACCGCGGTTTTGTCTGCGTTTCAGACGGATTTTTTGTTTTTACGGAATAAAAAGTATTATTCTTTATGTAAATCAACTGTATGTTCTATCCATCGATTTTTTGATGCGTGATAAACATCCAAATATCGAAACATTCACACTGATACTCATCAACTAATATGGATGTTAACTACTGAACGGATTTGGATGAACTTGGCACATAGATAGATCATACCCTGGAATAACCATAATAGGTAGAAAATGTGTAATTCTTACGCTATAACAACAAATAATGAAAATAAAATAATGTACGGAAATCTTCGTAAAAGAGGAATATTAACCGTAATAACATTAAAAGTTAAATAAGGAATTAAAAACATTACGTAAAGTTTTTTAATAGAACCTTAACCACAAATTACTTTCAGGCTTAGTTAAGTTTACTTTATGGAACGTAAAAAAATAGGGCCGGCTTCAATTACGCGAATGGCTTGAAGAAATCGGGACTTTAGCTATTCGAGGCTTTTAAGAGGTAAATGTTAGAAGAAAATTGCTTCTGTAATAAAACACTACGGGACGCCTCTGGGTTATTTCTGTGTAAATTCGAAGAATAGAAAATAGGTAGATAGTCGATACGAAAACTAATTACTTATGTTTTTTTATCGACTTCAAAAAAAGGAGGAGGTTCTCAATTCGGCTGTACCTATGTTTTTTTTTATATGTTTATTAATCTATATATTTAAAAGAAAGTCGTGTTAGTTACACTATTTATAACTCAAGAACGGCTGAACTGATTTGGCTAAAAATTGATGGGGAGGTAGCTTAGAACCAGGAGAAAGACATAGGTAGGTAGGGGCAGATAGGGGTAGGTAAGGTAGGTAGGGGTAGGTAGGGTAGGTAGGGGCAGGTAGAGGTAGGTAGGAGAAGGTAGGGGTTGTTAGGGGTAGGTAGAGGTAGGTAGGAGTAGGTAGGGGTAGGTAGAGGTAGGCAGGGATATGTAGGTAGGTCCAGTTTTATTTTTGTTCTCAGAGTAGAACAACGGCTGGCGGGCCAACTAGTTTTATAAGTATATATTTTTATGATTTTAATAAAAAAAAATGCGTTGGGTTCAGTAGCTCCAAGGTGGTTCCATTGTAATTTTATTGTCTTTGAAGGGCGTTCATGAATAATCTTAATGTGATTATCTCCATGGAGATCATTGGGTGAGGCTTTTGTCGAGCAGTGGACGTCTTTCGGCTGACATAATGATGATGATTATTATCTACGAGAAGGTATAGCTTCTAAATTAGAAACGTCATTTGCTACTTTGGCTTTCGTTTTTTAACCGTCCTTAAACGTTATCCTTTGACACCAGTCCTAAATATTTATAAAGTTACTTCCTTAGTAATATTAAAATGTAAATTTCCCTCCTATAATTCCAAAACGGGATTTAAATTTTATACTTTGGTACTTATAATTCCTGAACCATTAGTCTTTGTTCTAAACGTACCGCATTTGTTTACAAGATAACTTGAACAAGGAAAGCCTTATTTATCGCTTGCGTGGAATAATTCCGCCATCTGTATTAAACTTAAAAGTAAATCAAACAAAATAACTAAAGACGGTGTAACCTGATACTTCCAAGTAAAAATAAAGCTGGGTACATACTTAAGCCTATGATACATAACAGCCGTGATTGTCAATCCTATTTATTTTCATTTTGGATTAATAATTACCAACTTTTAAACATGAAAGTATTCATCGTAATAATAATATATTGGCAATTACAATATTAATGTGGAATAAAAAACATGGATTTATAGAGTCTTCAATCCACGTCAAAAGCAATTTATTCCTTTAATACCCTTCCATAATAATCTATTGACATATTCTTGGGGCCGAAAGGTTCTCGGTGACCACGAACCGGAAGAAGCAGCGTGGGCAGGCCCCCCACAAGGTAGACCGACAATCTTGTGAGGGTCATGGGAAACCGCTGGATGCTACCCGCATCGTGGAGATGCTTGGGGGAGGCATTTGTCTAGCAGTGAACGTCTTTTGGCTGATATCATTATATTCTTGACAGTATAAAAATTGTGAATAGCGTAGTGTGTGGGACACTGTAGGTGATTGATCAACTTTTGTCACGATTTGACCATTATTGAAGTAAATCCTTACCTAAGCTATCTATGCTGTCAAAATATATGATCTTTTAGTTTACGTTTTTTACGGCAGAGGTGTGTCCACATCATTCTTCTCATAAGCCATGCATTTTAGTCTTCCTCTTTCCATATTTATTCGCTTTAAGTTCATCTCTTTCAATCTTAGTAAATTCTTTTAAATGTAATATAAATCTCACAACATTTTTCCGCGTGAAGTGTGCTCCGGGCGTAAGTGATAGCGTCAGAAGCCTCAGCCAATATCTCCGCGTAATCCTACTGGATACGAAACGTGACTGCCCCCACCACGTCCCCTGAAGAGGGGAGGAGCTAAGGTGATATTAAAACTAGTCGCGTTGCTTTTCATAAGCGCTGAGAATAATTGAACAGAGTGGTTTAGATGGTTTAGGAATTATTTAATGTTTAGATTTAGGCCCACAATAATGTTTAAGTGACCTTTAAAATATTAATTCTTTGAAGCCGAAGAATAATTTTTAGCTTCAAAATTAAATTGAGGCTGCAGTATAGCTAAGTAAAGATTGCTATTCTAGCCGATGATGGGTGTAATTTTGACCTTGGTATAATGTCTTTAAATTTAAAATTTATATGGTTAGCATCAAAAGTAGACTGTGATTACTTTAAATTCAACAGAAGAACAAAAAATATATTTTTACGCATAAAACTGAAAATACATTCTCTAATGTCTATTCTTGGATCTGTCAGCATTATTTTACACATTATTAGAAATTAGCTTCTGTCTCAGGCGAGTATAACCGCAGGAAACAGCTAGGTATTCTACTTGTTGTTTGAATTTATTCAGTTCAGTATGTTGTGGCTCGTTGATCGAAACATTTTATAAATTAGAATTTACTACCACTAATAATGGTTAGCAAACGACATCTCATCGCTAGCAAAGTGAAGTAACTCGGAAATGTTATTACCAAATAAAATCTCTTTTATTTAAAATTCTTACCCGGGATTAAAAGCACCATCTGGGTATATAAAGACGTCGCAGACTATCGGTTCATGAATTTCAAGGGGTAATCGAAATGCATTAACTGAAGACGAAGCTTCAAAGGCAGGGATATCGCCGATGGCCCTCCAATGATTTATGCTCAACCTTTTTGGATTCCGAGGAATTCTCGAAACTTCACTTGCATCTTGAATTTTGAAGGAGGAATTAGAAGATGCTTTATTTGATGGAAGGTCTTTTGAAGTGTATTTTATAGTTTACTGGCTTTCACTCGCGCTTCCCTATTTTATCTCTTAGGGCTTGATTTTTTAAATATCCTTTCTTAGCGGATGCTTGCATCAAAATAGCTATCTGTGTTTTTTTTATGTCAGAAGTTTGACAAGCAGGCAGGCGGTCCACCTGATGGTAAGTGGTTATCGTCGCCTATATAATATTTGCAATATTAATTTACCAGCGGTATTGCTAATGTGTTTTCGACCTGTGTGCCAAATTTCAGCTCGATCCTTCTAGTGGTTTGAGCTGTTGTTGATAGATCAGTCAGTCATTTTATCACGCTCTCCTTTTATATAGATTTGTAGATATTTGCTAAGTTTCCGCTATGTTATTTAGTTTTTTTATTAAATTGTTTTTATAATTTATGACATGTCACATTTCTACAAAGTAAAATGTTTCAAAAAAGGAAATTTAAAAAGAACGAAAATAATTCTCATTTTAAATATGCAATATGAATTGTTTCCAATTTAATTTATACGAGAACGTACAATTTTATCGAAGCGGAATTTAAAACAAAATTCTTGGTAGAAATAAAAGGGTATATGAACTGGCAACCAAATACTACGATACGTCAGTGTGTGCTCGGTTCGAAAAATAAAATTGTAAAAAGGCGTGCGGTAAAAGGTCAGCCATACAACACAATCGCTTAGGCTGCGTCGAAGGTAATTTTATCATTGCTTTTACTTTATTATAGCGATGGACAGTTATTGAAAATTGTTTTTAAGGCGACGATGTATGAGAAATTATGATTCTAAATGAAGGGTTTCTCTGAATTTTTTATTGCAAAAATATATATTTAACAAAAGAATACAGGTAGGTATGACGAGGAATTTTAAATTTGAATTTTTCATTAGTAACGTCAGAAAAAAATCGTTAATATATGCCCCTTTTTAAAATTAAAAACAGTTTTTTTCAGTTATTTGGTCCATCTAAATAACCTGAAAATATTAACATTCTAGAATAAGTTATAAGAGAGATCTAAAATAGTCTTATTGCTTAAAAAAAAGTTTTTTTTAAATATTATCTCAAGGTATTTTATTATGAGTGTCGCCTCGCTTGTCTCGTCAGTTTAGTAAGGAACGGAGTCATTTGCGTATTTAACCCTTAACCACTAACGTACTTATGTGACAGGAATGGTACGACTAATGAACGAATGTTAGAGATAAATGTTCTTTCATGTGGCATTTTGGTTTCACTACTTAATTTTGGTTAATATGCAATGATAAATAAATAACGTCGCTTAAATCATTTTATGAAATTAAATCTAATCTATTGTTGTCTGAACACTAAATAAGTTTTAATAGTCACGAGAAGGCTTAAAAGTACATCAAAACCCAACAAATTTACGACTCAAAACTTTGTTGTAATTTTGAATATAACTGCATTGCGTTAGAATGTCGCACGAGTCGAAATTAACAGAACATTTCACTATTGCAAGTTTATCTGTTAACTTAAACCGCAGTCGCTAGCCTGTACATCTCACTGGGGCCATTGGGAGTCACACTCGCCTGCCGAGAGCGTACCGGGCAGCGATGCTCACTCGTATGTGCACCCCCTTACTCTAGCCAAGTTGTGCCGCCACAGGAAACGGATGTGGCTCGCGGCTCGTCCTGAGCTGTGTAATTTCGCGCGCTCGCTTTCCGCATTCTGTTTTTGAATGTTAGTGTGTATTCCGTTTTCGATTTTTTTTCTTTTTTCACTGTTATTCTTTATGCTGACCCAGTAACGGTTGTTAGCAAACTCTCATTTGGGGCGCTTACTCGAATATGTAGAGACTAAACCACGCATGACATATACGATACTATGTACAAACATATGTGCTGTATAATTAGTTAGTTTTTTGTTTACTAGACCATCATAAAAAAAATATGTTCTAAATACAGTGCGACAAGGATGTTATTGGCACGTGGCCAAAATCGGAACCAACGTCGATAGAATAAGCATAGAATAGAATATAGTTTATTCAAAAATTGCATCAAATACAGCATACAGTGAAAACTATAAACTATAATGATTGTGCGGGGGATGCGAAAGTTTGATACTAATGCGATGGCCACAAATTTGCGATATAAATTTGAAAATTTGCATATGGCGGCACGATGTGTGAAAACCGTGAATAGACTAAATTATACTAATTAATTTGATTGACAAGACAAACCGATGGGAATAATTTTGAACTGCCGGGATTATGAACAAATGCAGTTCAGTGAAGGATGTGAATGCACAATACCTGTTGTTTGTTCTGATGAGTGGCGATGATGGCGTCGCGTCTTCTGTTCTGCGGTGCGGATTGCTAATCAGCAGCTATCTAAGTCCATGAGTCCATACACAATCGCGGGATCACACTTAGTTCTCAAGAGATTAGTATGACACTAAATTGAAATGTAATTTTGACGAATTAACACATATAAAATTTAAAGATGCGGAGCGCTGCGATATTACGCCATTGTTTTTCGACTCACACGACGGAAGTGAAGATGTCAAGCAATTAGTCTTGCATATCCGATAGGAAGCGGTGCGGTCGACCTTGCATTGCGATATTGTGCGGGAGTGGGAAAGGGATGGGACGATTGCTTGCCATTCAAATTATTTTGACGCGTTTATGAAGATTGAAATTAACAACAGATAAAAATCCGCGCAACCATATAATGTGCCAGTTTTGATAGGTCAGTTTACAAATTAGTTTAATAATAGAGACAATTTACAGCATAGAAGTCCAAATTATTAGATAACAGATATCTTGTGAAGAGTCACTTTTTAAGAGTTCGCTCTGTCCGTTTATCATTGTTGTAGCAGTGGAGTTATGGACGAGGATTTATCAATTGAATTGAATAGTTATCCAATCGAAATAAGGTATATATTTAAATCTAGAGAAAAATGCGCCGCGGTGCTCCGAGGCCAATCACGGAGCATTGAAATATATACCTTAGTCCGATTGGATAACTATTAAATTCTATTGATAAATTATAAATCCTCTGTTGTGCCGTCCGCAACTGTGCGCCGGCCATTACGCTCAAATTCAAATTATAAAAACTGCAGCTTTTATTTATTAAAACAGTCAAAAGTAAATACAAACTATTTTAATTTGAACTGGATAAATATACAAAAAAAACTCATTAATAAAAGCAAATTAAAGATTTTCACATAATTTGAATGGATTTCTTTATACTTTGTCGATACCCAAATTGACTAAAATCACAGATTGCTCATTGTAACATGTTACCTTTGTCACCCTTTGATTCTACCTCTCTTTCTATAACACAATGGTTATTCGTGTGTGAAGACCACTCAATAGATTTGCCGGCGCGTCTACACTTCGTAAGAGCTTTCCTCTGTGAAGATTTATGTGTTTAATCACGTTTACAATGAGTTGTGGGTATTGTAGAGTTGACCGTTGAGATAAATCTTACGTTTTCTAATAACATAAGATTGATTAAACTTGATGATATTTGAAGTAAAAAAAAAAACAGCCATCCTCAATTTTTGATAAGTGTCCGTTATTTATTGATAAGTAACCAATGTAAGGATTTATAAGCATTATTAATACCTACATAGAATTATTTAATTGACATTTACATCTATAGCGCCGCAGGTCGTGGGTTCGATTCCCATCCAGGACAAACATTTGTGTGCATGAACATGTCTGTTTGTCCTGAGTCTGAGTGAAATTATCTATATAACTATGTATTTACAAAAAAAAGTAGTATATCAGTTATCTGGTTTCCATAGTACTAGCACTGCTTATTTATTTATCTCTGGCGCTAAGCACAAAAATCCTTTCAATAGTTACATAAGATTTATGTAATATAGTAAAACGCAAATAATTTCCGTTAAGAATTCCAAATACCTATTCACCTTAAAATCTTCAAGATTTCCAGACAGAAAATACTTGAAGACAAAATTTAATTGTCTTCACAAATGCTGTAAATAAACAGCGTCTGTAAAGGCATATGATTCAATAGCTAGTCTATTGTGTGAAGTGGCTCTTAATTTAATCTACCGCATCCATTGTTCATTTTAATTAACGAATGAAACAATACTGAACCTCATTATGTGAACAGTCAAATATTATTCTGTGACACTAACAGAGCGGTTTGAGGAAAAAATTGAGAATCTGTAGGCATGAGTGCAATTATCCCGATTAATTTACCCGGCTACAACGAAGCAAAAAGAAGAGTTATGATTTTGACCGGTATATATGTATGTTCATAATCTGTGCCCTGATAACTTCTTAACTACTTATCATAATTTTACAAATGAGGTACCTATCGTTGGAAGCGTGTTAATCGTCCGCTGGTTATAGGTTATGTGACGTCACATTAAATTTAATATGGCGCCCTCTAAACTATCACAGAATAATTGTCTTTTTTAAAGTTTTATTGTATGTTTGTAAATTGTACATTTTGTGTCACTAAGCCAAAATATAGAATATATATAATAGATGAATAGTCCTATTATTTTCCAGGGCATTAAGAAACTTAATAGATTTCCATTATTAAACCGAGGCGCGTGCACACCCCTGTGAATAATTGAATGTCAACAGTCATTGAATTACTCAGTAGATCTATTGATATATTTAAAACGATGTAATGAAGTCAGCCTCTTCTCGTTAAATTTTGCCACTCCCTACTCCTAAAGACTGCAGACGCTTAATATCATTAATATAATCCCCCTTAAATGAGTTTTATGCTTTTACATAAAACTGTTGCCTATAAAAAGGTGCGAAATGAAACATTACTGTCACCGTAAACTAGCAGAACAAGATAATTAAAAAAGTACCATGGGTCAGTAAAAAATGGACGACTCTGATACGCTCTATTATATGTAATTCTGTTTCTCATTATGCATTTTCTTTACTCATAATGTCCAGATAGCGATTTACTCCCTTAGCGATTGAATTTTAAGAAATCATTTCACAGCTTCGTCTTAATAGCTACCTATAATATTGATGTATCAGTTAGTTACCTTCCCCTTTATTTAAGTACTAGCTGTTCCCCGCGGTTTCTCTCGCGTTCCCGGGATAAAAAGTAGCCTATAACCTTCGGGGACGTGGCTTCCTATTAGTGAAATATTTTTTTGAATCGGACCAGTAACTCCGGAGATTAGTGCATTCAAACAAACTCTTTAGCTTTATTATTAGTATATTATAGATATAGATTTAGTTTATACTCGGGCCAAAAAGACATGTTCATGCACACTGTACGTTTTGGATGGTTCTGGCCTGTCTTATCTTTTTGCCGTCATTTTTGCAAAAATATATACTTACGTCTTATCTACCACAAGCTCTCATAAATAATAATTATGTTGTCTATGAATATAGACAGGGTAAAATAAATATTGTTTGAGATTTTCCCTCAATTTTCACATTAAAACCACATAGAATTTCCGGAGTTACTGGAATAATAACTGTTTGCATACGTTAGTAAACGCTTTTGAGAATATAAAAGTAATTTACGGAACATATGAATATGTAGTTATGGAATGTAGCTGGCGGCCAGCTTGTTATTTTACATTTTCAGAACTTTGGACCGATGTTGAATATTTTTGCGTTTACCTAGTTTTCTACCTTATTTTACGTAATATGCACATTCACTTATTCTTTTAGGATGTATCAACGCACACCCTAAACCGCTGCGCTGGTCTTAGATCTTTGTAGGGATGTCCTTTGTGAGTGAGCAATACATTGTCAATGCACCCTGCTTTTGCTATTATTCATAATCGAAGCCACCATGAGGTAGAAAGCAAGACTGCTTGTCCTTTTTGCGTTCTGAAAAAAAAAAGAATTACCTCAGCCTTCACAAAGTGACGTAAAAAAAAGTTCTGTAGAATAATGTAGGAGTCATTCTCATTCGTAAATTATTATTATTATTTTTTGATGTCAGAAGGTTGACAAGCAGGCAGGTAGACACCTGATGGTAAGTGGTTACCGTCGCATATCGCAATTTGCAATATCAGAGGTATTGCCAATGTGTTGCTGACCTGTTACACTTACAATGCCAAGAAGGCACCTGTTACAGTACCAAGAAGGCAACTGGCTCTCAAGTGCAATTGCCGGAACACACCGGTAGGTGCTTGGCGGCAGATTTTCAACTTGAGGGTGGTAGCCAGCCAGGCGGGTACTACAAAGTACCCTACCACCGTGCTATGGTTCCCTCACCAAAAGCTCAAGCTCATTGTAGGATTCGAACCCACGACCTTCGTCTCGGCATCCGACGTCACTACCACTATAATCGCCTTAATGACAATGATTAGAAGCAGTGATGGATCGTTTTAACAATGCCCGGCCACTGTCTACTAGACCAGAAAAATAATCCAGTTTTCCAAGGTTTTAGTGGGGTCAAAAAGATCAAAAACTAGGTTGAATGTCAGTCCGTCCGCTTTCCATTTGCATTCTAAATGTCCGTTGAATGTTTTTGTTTGCACAACCGGCAGATGTCGCTCGCGCTCGTGACACCAGTTACGAACATGACGTCACAGGGTGCCATATTTGTTTTGGAAACTGCGGTTCATGCCGAATTAACATTTGCGACTGCGCGGCAAAAAGATGTAACACGAAAGTTGTAGTTTTTTCTACTAGTTGAGAGATTTTTAGATTTTGATTAATTATTTTCATTGTAATCTTCAATTTTGCGGCAAAAAAATATATTCTGAAGCATATTCGGCACAAAATTTGACAAAATACGTGTTTATAGCACAATGACAGTGTCACCACTGCGCGGGCGGAACAAACTTATTAGCCAACAGTTGGCAGATATTTTTTTTATCGTTTAGACGCGCGAACTCTCTATCTAGACTGGTTTATTATCTAAGGGTTACAGTTTACATTGTAGTAGCAAACGTTGTGTGTATTGCCCGCATAGGCCGAACGTGCTGTGAGCTTACGATGTTTAATGTCTCTATTTACTGGTAGATCTGATCTGATAGGTTGTTTTAGGATAAGCTTTTCCTACTTCCTACTCATATTATAAATACGGAAGTTTGTGAGTTTTTATGTTTGTTACTTCTTCACTCACAAACGCCTGGACCAAATTTGATGGAATTTGGTATTTGATTAAAACATAGGCTACTTAGCTTTTCCCAGCGGTTTCACTCGCGTTCCCGGGATAAAAAGTAGCCTATAACCTTTGGGGATAATGTAGTTTCCTATTAGTGAAAGATTTTTTTTAAATCGGACTAGTAACCCTGGAGATTAGCGTGTTCAAACAAACAAACTCTTCAGCTTTATTATTAGTAAGTATATATAGATTATTCATCATCATCATCATATCAGCTGAAAGACGTCCACTGCTGGACAAAGGCCTCCCAAGGATTTCCACGATGGCCGGTCTTGCGCTACCCGCATCCAGCGGTTTCCCGCGACCCTCACAAGATCGTCGGTCCACCTTGTGGGGGGCCTGCTCACGGTGCGTCTTCCGGTTCATGATGATCAAAAGATTATTATTATATATAGATATAGATGATGTACCTACACCATCTGCGAAATCAGTATATTTTCATCTCATACAAAACATAAGATCTCAGTAAGGTGAGTCTTTCATTGATCAATAAAAATATACGATACGTAATAATACAAAGATGGGTACATATGCGGAGAATCACGTGAAATTATATGGAGTGCACTTTGCGAACTACGACATCGATGCGAATATATGGATGCAGTGTGCTCCAAGTTCAATATAGTCTGCCAAGTCGTCGAGCTTCTTGTTTATGTTATCAAGGTTTCTACTCCGATAATCTGCTTTTAACTTTTGGAGTTAGTTGGAGTACTTAGTTAACAGTTTTGCTCCTCACATTTAATTGACAATTTGTCACCAACTAACGTTATTCGGTCCATGTTTACCGAATAGAAAACGGTTTAAAAGAGCGGTACTTACCATGATATTTCCCATGGAACATGAACTACACTTTCGCTGACTTCAAAACAATGTCAGGTTGATTAGAGTTCCTACATGGTTATTTTATGCTTTTTAGTGTTTTAAAGTCGGTTCTATTTTTGGTTAAAAGTTTTTTATTTTTCAATTTTTAGTTTTTTATGTTTTATCACTGACCTAGTATAACCTATCATTGTACCTTCCATCACTTATTCACCATGTATATAGGTTCACCATTATGATGTACACATCATTATTTCACGTTCTCGCGATAAAAGTAGCCTATGAAATTCACCATATCATAGGCTATATATATAATATGCGTGTAAAATTTCATTTCAACCAATGTGGTTCATTTCTTTTTGTAGTTTATGGAAATATTTTTGTGTTATTTTACATTCTACAATTTTATTTATGACCAATAGAAGCACAGATACAATACAATAGGAGAAATAACCTCTTTGTAATGAAAATGAAATGAAAATGGCTGAAGATATTTTTATAAAGAAACACATTTGAAAAAAGCAATCGTTAGAAACAACTTTGGAAAAATGGCAACAATAAACAAACTTGATTTACATCAATACAGAAGGAAATATAATAGATATCCATTAATTTACGTTATTAAAATTCCACAGACACACTAAAAGTTAGACGGTTAATTAAAAACGTATCTTGAGTTAAAAATCACAAGGCTTTTGGAATCTGATCACGTTGCTTACTTGAAACTTTCCGCGGTTTTAGGACTTTTGACTTTAATGAAACCGACGCTTGAGGTCTTCGGAAGTTTGTTAACCTTACGATTACTTTGAAACCTGATGAAATAAGGATCTTATTACTGATAGCTTAAAACTGAAAAAGTGTGATGTGATGACACTTAGTTGTTTTGGATTTTATCGTCCTTTTCAAGCTTGCTTTATACCTACAGGTTAAACAAAAGTACTTGCAAGGATTAAGTACGCTTCAACATGATCAACATTTTCCATGGGATCAACTCCGAAATTGGAACCATACTAATACTTGTATATAAATGCGAAAGTAACTCTGTCTGTTACCTTTTCACGAATAAGCCGCTGAACTGATCGCGATAAAATTTGGTGCTCCAATTTTGTCACGTCCTGGTAAAAGAATCCTTATAACTTTTGAACCAAGGAGTGACAAAATGTGATACTTGGTGACAAATTTGAACAAATTAGGGACACATTCTGGAAGCAAACAGATCTTCGCTAGGTGCTCTAGTTCTTGAGATATGAGGTGGCCCGGAAGCATACTTCCTGGGCTAAAAACCCTTATAACTTTTGAACCAGGGCGCGACAAAATCTGATATTCAAGGACAAAATAGGACAAGTTATGGACAAAATAGCGACAGACTCTGAATTCAAATCCGTGATGGTGGCCCTGCCAGGAAGTGCCACACAATTTTATATTAGACCATGAATCCATATGGTGGTATACCGTTGTTTAATCCCAAAATGATGTATAAAAACCTAATTCTTTATTCCAATACCCCATGAACATCGTATTAATCAATCACATTCTCATGTTTCACCCATCCGATTCGATGTTCCAATCAATCCGCCATAATCGGTTTCGTGTGAGGTCGGAACGTAAATTAGCTATTATTGCATTTCTCTCTGTCCGCTGATCGGAACGATTCCATCTCGTCTCCCCATAACGATTCGATTCTATTCGATTTGAAATTTGATGGTGGCCTTTTGAATACGCTTTCATGAGCATTTCTGTTACCTACGTTTTAGGATGTTTGATTAGCATTCGATGAAGGAAAACACCGTGAGGAAATTAATATGGTGGTGCTGTATTTTGTTATACCCGCCTGATTGAAACAACTTTCAAGTAGAAAATCGGTCGCCAAGCACCTACCAATATGTTTCAAGTGAACGCGTTAAGGTGGAGGCGTCGGTTGGAGCCCGAAATTCAAATTTTATCACTTTTTTTGCAAATTTCAGCTCAGTTATAAGTCGTAAGTTATCAACATGTTATTTGCAAGAAGAATGATACTATATTTACTGATTAATAACAAAAAAAAAACATCAAATTTTCATGAAATAGTCGTATATGTCAATAATATACCTTGGAGGAATATGTTGATGATTTCTTTTGTTATTAATCAGTAAATATACTACCATTCTTGTCGCAAATAACATGTTGATAACTTACGACTTATAACTGAGCTGCAATTAGCAAAAAACGTGATAAAATTTGAATTTCGCGCTCAAACCGAAGGTTTACCCTTAAACTCAAAAACTACTGTACGGATTTTTATAGGGTTTATAAACTATACTAATTTAGGTTTTGCCTATATTGCTTCAAATATGACGATTATACAAATAAAAATGGTACTTACCTATCTAATTTCAATAAAAAACCAAGCTCATGAAAGTAAGAGGTTGTTCCATAGCCTTTATAGCTTAACTTTTCTTATTTCTAGTGTTCTTTCGCTTTGGATAGGGTGCATTTGTAATTTCTCCTTAACCATGAATTTATGTCCACCAACTTTCATTATTCCGACGATATTCCCCGACTTTTATAAGTGTCTATATTTTGTTTTATTTATAGTACGTACTTTACTAGATAAACACCATACAACACAAAACTGAATGGCCATTTTTATCAAATAACTTTTCCCTAGTTATCTTTGAAAAATATACCCTAAACACAATTGACAAAGTATATTTTCGCGTATCATTTAAATGTAGCTATTCTTCAGTGACAAAGGTCAAGTTGCATTTGACGTGCAATAGGGTTGTCAGACCCTTAATTTGGCGTCTTGTTGCCAGAATTATTTATTTGTTTTCGCGTGGGTGTTCAAAGATTAAATGAGCGAAACGTTTTATTATAAGTACTAACTTAAAATAATACATGAATTTAAAAAAAACACAACTAGGTATCTTGTAAGTGCCTTGGCCTTCTAAGTATGTATAAATTCTAATGAGCATATAAACCTGACTAATTTATGAATCTTGATTCAGATGAAAATTTACTGAGGTAGACATTTCAGGCGAGTTCGAAAATCATGCTATTGGTGTTGTAGTAAACAGACTACGGTAACCACTAATCATCAGACAGGCTATATTATACTTTTTTGCTACCTTAATTATATCAAAAACTTATTTTGAAGTAGATACTTACTTTATATATTAGCCCAAAAATCAATAAGCTGTAGGGTTATAAAAAAATATCAAACTTGTCATGAAAAATGGTTGATCAACCAGAGTGCTTAAAAAAAACTTATAAAACTTCCCAAAAAATATAAACAATAGTCCAATAATAGATTAAAAAAAATACTGAATTACAGCAAAACTATCTATTGGTTACAATTTATTGTCGGACATTTTCTTTCAGAGTTACCTCGTTACTCTAGTCAAGGCAGTTACATGAACTTTTGCATGTAGGTACACTTTCTTTTAGAGTAGGTACTTCTTTCTAGTCAAGGCGCATGAACCTTTGACAAGGTTGTTGTCTCTTGCCCGATCAAAAGTAATTTACTATTCTCTCAGAAAAGCTTTGTTTGTTTATCTAAATCTAGCTGTAAGAAAGCCTTTTATTTAAAAAAATAAAAAATCATTCTAACCTTTATAATCAAAGCGTTATTTTATAGTTTAAATGGTAATGGATAAAATAAGAGAAAATATTGTTATGAGTTTATTAAATGGCTTATTTAGAATCGTCTATTTTGTATGTTTGCAATTGTTGAACTCGCTGATGTTTTTCATTTTTTATTTTATTTTATCGCAAACACTAAAAATATTTTATTGCACATGTAAGAAATGTCTCTTTTACGAGACGTTGCATGTAACAGGGTTCTGTATATTTAAGTTGCATACGTATTACTGCCGTGGACTTGGAAAAACATTGTTATTTTTATGAAAATAATGGTTTTTTTTAAACAAACATCAATGTTTTCAAATTTGCGATAGTAACTATCTTTATTCTTAATGTTCCTGTTTCTAGGTGTCTACTTTCTGACTAAATCTCTGAACTGATTACGATGAAATTTGACACACAGATAGCTTATAATATGGATAGGTAAATAGGTTACTTTTTATCTTTCAACGCGGATGTAACTGCGTGGACGGCTAAATAATATTGGTTTAATTATTTCGTAGAGGTTTTGCTACAGAGCTACGAAGTGCTACGATAAAGAAACATTTCAATTTCGTCAGAAAATGATGCTCATGTTTACATTGTACAAATTTTATTATTCACTTCGTAATTTAACAAACGTAAATGTATCCCTTTAGGGTATTTAGTGGATCTGCCAGGCTATTTTGATATTTGTCGACAAATTAGTAAAAAATTTTCCCACTCAAAATAAAATAAATTACACAAAAAAAGGCCAAGAAAGGACACAAAACGCTTTGAAGTCCCCTGGTTGAAGGTTTATTAAAGTTCTATTGTTATGGAATTTGTTCTTGAAATTGATTGAAATAGATAAATTTATAATGCATATATATCTAACTAACGACTACGACAAACGGATATACACTCTCCTTTAATTTTAATAGACACGACATTAGAATTAATGATACCATAAGTTGCACAAAGCCCCGCAAGTGTTGCGGAACGGAACGGAGCAGTGTTATCAGAGAGAGCGACCCCTGGCGGCGAAGTTAGCAACTTAACTATGTTTCGCCTCTATTTATAGTTTAGGTACGTATTGTTGCGCTTTTGTATATATATCTAGGTTTGATATTAAAATAAATATATAGGGTTACTTTTAAATAACGCATTCCCCTGAAAGGTGATGTAAGTTAATCAAGACATTTGATGAATGAAAATATTTAGTTTTAGTGGGTATTTCGCTTCAGAACTCAACTTCTGACGTGTCTAATATGTTTTAATACAAATTAATCTTTTACTTTCTTATTCTCCTCTTTCAAGTCTAATCATCGGTCACATAATCTCTTCTCCATTCTTCATATTACAATCTCTACTTCCATAATAATTTGTCTGTTTTTTTTTTTAGTTTTAAAAAAGTAAATTTATATTGCCACTTGTGTCACTTCGTTAAGACGGGGCGGTTTGTTAAGGATCATCCATAAATTATTTGTATGGAAGTTTAAAATTTAATAATGGTGATAGTAGTAAGAGTATTTTAGGTTTTTTTTTTACTAAATGTGTTGTGATGTCATTATTCCTTATTGACTTTAACTTGATTGTTTATCGTTAATGTATTATATTAACATGTATTTGTGTATAAATATTATAGTTAGTTATATAGATTTGGATATTGAATATGTAATATTTTATGAAAATATCGATAAAAACAACAGTGCATAGATATGGTGCGAAAAATGATTTTATCATATTCATTTTAGTCACTATATACCTATTCTATTTGTTCCTTCCTATGTAGCACTTTCCATTGTCACTGTCTCTAAATTTCTTTAAAAATTTCCAGTTGCAGGTAGATATCGCCGTTTTATCCATTTTTTCTTAATAAAAAGGTTATCAGCAGGTAGACTGATAGGTAAGATATATTTTTATTGAAAAACATCATGTAGGATTGGTGGCAGGATAATTTGTAATACCCACCTGACTACCCTCAATCTAGAAATCTATTGCTATATTATGTATGTATTCCGAGAGCTACATTTGTAAGCCAGTTCTCTTCTAGGCTTCTAAACTTTGTAAACAAAACAAAACAAAACTATTAATAGTAAAAAAATAACCACGTATTGTATGGGTGATTCCTCACTTACTTCCATGTTTTTCTTTACATTCAACCGTTTAGTCCTATGTATAAAAGAGGAAAACTTGTGTTGTTTGAGGTCGTGATCAGATTGCTATCGATGTGCTGTTGTAGGAAAAATCATTTCAGGGTATTTGTTCGATGAAAATTGGATTTTTTTCGATACTCTTCGTACGGTCTATGAGTAGATAAGGTCAATGTTATTATAAAAATGTTGTATTTTCGTTCCATTACAATGTATAAGCCTGTGTTTGACCACCATCTCATCGTGGTCAAAGATGTTTTGGCAGGTAGTAAGCACACAAAGGCTAGAAGGGAATTGGCTTTCAAGAGCAGCTGCTGGAACGCAACTCTTTTCAACTTGAGGGTGGTAGCCAGCCAGAATTCAAATTAATATTCTTTTAAATCTTACGAAATTCAACTACTTCGATTCTTAAGAATCTTTATACACAAATGTAGTTTTTTACTGTTAGGTAATATTACTAACCTATTTATTTTACTAAAGATTTTATTTAATTAGAAGGGCTTCACGTCTTTCAACTGGCCAGTAATCAAGGGAAAATAGTGGGCGTGGAATCGACCGACCGTACAGGGCAAATAGCTTGAAACTCTAAAACGTCGCCAACTCAATGGCCTTTATTTACTTTTGGCATCTTTTGGTTAGTGGTTGGCCATCCATGATTTGTCTTTTAAAAACGAATGGTGAGTTAGATTGACTACCTCAAATAATACAATTTATTTTAAATATAAATCGAAAATAATAACTACTAATTTACTTTTCGGTGAAGGAAGATTATCGCGAGGAAATCATGGTACTTTGTAGTATCCGCCTGGTCTATCATCCTCAATTTGGCATCTGTGTTTCGACAGCTGCACTTTCGAGTGCCAGTTCCCTTCCAAGCAAAGTTTACCACCTTTGGCCTCATCATCACTGTGAGATAGTTGTAAAACACAGGGCATTTTGATATAATTTAGCCATTCTGCAAATAAAAGATCTCAAATAAAAGTCTTTCAAAAATGCCAATCATTTGTCGAAATAAAGTTATCGTTGTTCCAATATTAATAGTGGAAACATTTCAGAAACTTAAGAAACTCAAGAAACTTTACACAGACAGGCATTACAAATGTTCCTTACATAATTTATCACTCATACGCGAGAGGAACTGAACGAATGAACGAACCGAATCCAGAATTGAATTGTAAACTTTTGTACGTGGAATCCTTCGTTCGTTCTTTGTTCCGATGAAAGTTAACGGTTATTTCATTACATTGAGATATTTTGACGAGTAGCATGTATGCAGGCTTCAAGTTGACGACCTACTTACATCAAAGGAAATTCTGGAATTACATTCGCCAATTTATGATGCCCTGGTAATTTGTTGATGAAAGAGGCATGTTACTTAGCTTTGTGATATGATGCTCCTGTTTGTATATAATTACATTTGTTAGGATGTTGGTGTTTAACAAGTTGTTACGTTTAATTTTCAGGACGGTGTACTTAATTGTAAAAAAAAAAAATCAGAATCATTTTGCTTTCTCAAGATTTTCATTTTAATTTAATTAACTATGATTGATTTTAGCAAGCATAACCTATATTTTTAAACAATATTTAGCTGCCGATCAACGACAAGGTTCCCAGAAGGCTGGCAGCGTTTCCTCTTTGGATGGCCAAGCTAACGCGTTGGCGGAAAAAGCTCCCCGTCCACCGGTAGGTACTGACACCACAATTAGTTTTGAAGATAATGTTCGAGAAAATTGACGAGTCTCGGACCCCTAAGGACCCATGGTCTCGACCGCAAAAGGCAAAAATAAATAATGTTGGCATATTATTGCAATCTGTTTTCAATTTAATAACAAACAATTTAAGGTACTCACCTAAAACATTAAGCTCATCTCATTAGTTAAACTCGGTACGTTCTTTACATTACCAGTTAGTTTGCGGCTTAGTTAGCGGCGGCGGCGACGTTTGATAATGTAAATCACATTGCAGTTTACACTAGCTTCTATTTGCAGTGGGGACTGTGTTACAACTCACGCTTGTGTTCGTAAAACGTAAATAAACAAACCAGGCGTACATAGTATTAGCCATATGTGCCACAAAAAAAATATTCTATCTTTCTTTCTTTCATCATCATCTCCCTGCCCTTTTCCCAATCATAGGGTCGGCGCAATGTGTACTTTTTTTCTATTCAGCTCTTCTATCCGTTATATCGGCATTCGCTCCATTCTTACTCATATAATCTTTCAAACAATCTATCCATCTCTTTTTCTGTATTCTTTTCGAATAATTCTTTCAAGATTTTACGGAGTTAAGTCACGTTTTCATGAAAAAATCGTATATTCCACAAAAATATGTTGATGATTTCATTTTTTCACATGTTTACAAACTTACGACCTACATTAGCAAAAAATGAAACAAAATTTGAATTTCGCAGCTAAACCGAAGCGTTCACCTTAAAGAATCACTTTACGGATTTGGTACCCATGATATTAGCCTTATTCGTTACATTCAGTATAAAATAATTCTTTTTGGCACTAAACTTATATCTTTATAGCGCAAAAAGAACGTAATCCTGCGATACGGACAAGTTGAGCATCATTAATATTAATGAATGTGTAAAGTTGGTCGAAACTTCGGCGCTATGCATTTAATAAGCACGATGAATCACAAGTTCGTAGCGCACCTCGTGTCAAAATTTGGCGGTATATACGTACTCATTTTAATATTTTTTGTAATAATATAACTATAAATTAAATTGTCTTTCAAAACTGTCTTCTGATAGCAAAACCGTTGCTCTGACAAACAATTTAACGATAACGTTGGATGGTGCAACCCACTCTTAATAATTTGAATGTAAACCTACATTATATATAATCTAAACTAAAACAAAAATAAAAAACTTAAAAGATATTTAAAATAAAAGCTCTTCAAAATTATCCATGGTACCCATGATACTGGCGGCGTTGCCCCGCTGGGCGAAAAAGTCCCAGGCTTTCAAGTCCCCAGAGGTCAAAACGAAGCGTTTGCCTATGTCTTCCACGGTTAATTTTGTCTCAGAAGACCAAGGTCCCATGGTTTCTGCCGCAAGCGTCACAAATTCGTAATCGTCAAGTGGACGTGGGTATTTGCGGCGCTTGAGGGTCTGTGCATTATCCGCGGCAGCTCCAGCTCTGAGGAGCATGCTTGGGATGCGGGAGGCTGCCAGTGGTACCCACAACTGCGACAGGTATGGGGTTCACAAATTTAACTACCTAAACGAAGACATGGCAATACGGAACACCAACGCTTCTAAAAGGTTACCGATAGTACAACCAAAGGCCAGACACTTTTTGTGAAACCGCTAGCAGCCTAGCTTTATCCTCTTCATTAGAGAAATCCCAAAAACCACAACTACGTAAGAGGTGCATAAATTTAGGCGTGAAGAGGCAGTCTTTTGATGAAAAGTGCCAGGTGTGGTTTTATTTTATATAATAGGTAAGAAGACTAATGAAAATTTTCTATTTTAGAATTTATGTGGTCAGGAAACGCGTCGATAAAAATAGGTGCACCAAGGTTGTGCTTATGAGAAACATAAATATTTGGCATTCAATTATTAAAATCATTCAGTAATTCTAATTTGGAGTCGTCACTAATATGAGCAGAAAAAAATATTTCACATTTGTTAAAATTCATATTAGAGGGGTAAGATAAGGACGTGCTCTGCCGCTTGACGTATCACAAATTATAGTAATGTTGGTACCCGGTAAATTGATTGTTTAGTAACGGACGGAGACATTCGACGAGAGCCTCCTCTTAAGACCAGTATTGTTAAAGCTGCGTCTCCTGCCATCGTCAAGGTACCAAAGATTGAATTTGGAGATTAAACTTTTAATTATTGGGTTGATAACCAAACTGAAGATTACTGGTCCAAGGAGGTCTCCTTGCTGGCAGCCAATACAAGAGTCAATTTCTGTGTTTCTAAAAAAATATTTTGAAGGGTCCTCATAAGCTTGATAAAGATATTTTGAAATTTCAGGAAGTTATTTTTCAGTTTCCAATAAAAATGAGACCCTGTCAACTGAATTAAATGCATTCTGAACGTCAATTTTAACCAAAACATAAAAGTCAGAAGACTGAAGAAAAGTGCGGGCTGCCTCAGCTGTTTTGCACCCGCCTCTAACTCTAAAGTCCAATTGTTTTGGGTGAATTTTGTATGTATAGATGTTTGTTACTCTTTCACATAAAAACTACCAAACGAATTTGGATATAACTTGGTACATAGATATATCATACCCCTCAAAAGCCCCTCATTACCATTACAAAGTTACGACAATTTGAAGTTTACCATAAATCTCCCTTTAGTCGCACTCTGAAACGTAGTGATGAGCCGAGATAGCTATTTTAGCATTCGGATAATCGAATAGGTACTCGGACTTAAGTTGAAGCGTTGAAATTCAAGGAAATATTTTAGTGTTGTTTTCCACTCTAAATTATTTTTGTCTCTACTTGCGAGTGCGAGTAAAGACTTTTACCAGAGATTTTCACTAAACTTGTAACTGTCATAAGTTTGTAATGTAATGATAGTACTTAAGTACCTGTTTTTTTAGGATTACTGATAACAATACACACTATCCGTAGAATTCGGACTAAAATACTATGAAAAATCATCCTGTATAGAAACGGTTTGATCGCAATATTTACTTGGTGGTTCTCTTAAACAATTTACTAGGCAATTATGAAACGGGCCCTATTATAAATTCTAATAAAAAATTATGTTATGATAACCTTCAACAAAAAGCAAACATGTTTCATATCATAAGACGTATAAAATGGAAACAGCGAAGCACTTTTTATGGAACCCACTCAAGTATACGGTTATATTTTTACAGTCCCAACTCGAGTGTCCTCCCGAATGGAAAGAAAACACAACTCCACATTATATTTTACGCGAATTTCTTGCGACATATTGTCGACAAAGCGAATTGAGAAATTCTTCTGAAACATTTCGAGTAAAACGCAATTGTTGATAGTTATAAAAGGAAAACGTGACTGACTGATTGATCGACGCACAGCTCAAACCACTGGATGGATATAATTTAGATTCCAGAATTTATTTTCCTCAGAATCACCGAACCGAACATAAACAAAGTGAAATAAAATTTTCACTCTAAGATTTATGGGTGTATCGGATTTGAATCTGAAGGAAAGCGGTTACTATATCATGAACACGTTTACAACAATAATTATCATTACATGCTTCTTACCCACATATAGGAAGACAACATCAATTTATTTGCCTTTGATATTCTGGAAGATGAGAAATTCATAAAAGTAAAAACTATCCAAACTCAAAAGTTAATTATTCAGTCCTAGTCGTAAGAATGTCGATAGGTAGTGACAATTATTACAATAGACTCTACCACCGGTATACAAAAAAAACCGGCCAAGTGCGAGTCGGACTCGCGTACGAAGGGCGGAACCATTATCTATAAAACACAAGTAAAAAAATCAGGTATGTTATTTGGCTCCCAAATATTTATTTTATTCTGTTTTTTAGTATTTGTTGTTATAGTGGCAACAGATATACATGAGATACAGCCTGGTGATAGACGGGCAGATAGAAAGACGGGCAGATAGAAAGACAGACAGCGGAGTCTTAATAAAAGGTCCCATTTTATCCTTTGGGTACGTAACCTTAAAAAATGCTTTATAATCTACAATCAACCAAAATTGGTGAAATCAATTATTTGTTGGGCAAAGTGTGTAGTGTAAATGTCTCTTCAAAGGCATGATTGTTTTCCTTAAAATGTGATTGGTAAAGGGCAACCCGGAAGGAGAGAAGATGAGATATCGTCAAACAAACTCCTGTCTGTTTATTCCCCTGTCGGTAGGTTTAAGATGTCTTTGATTAATGGAATCTATACATGTTTTGGTTAAAGGTCTTTATACACAAGAAGAGGCTAGATAGATAGAATTATTTGCTGGGCATGCTTGCAGACTCTTTGTGTTATCTACAAAGAGTCTGCAAGCATGCCCAGCAAAGTACTAACTTGCCTTACCTTGACTAGTTTCCGTAATGACTATTACGTTAAAAATTTGGCACGGTGGTAAGGTACTTTGTAGTATATGCCTGGCTGGCTACCACCCTCAAGTTGAAAAACTGTCGCCAAGCACCTTTCGGTGTGTTCCGACAGCTGCACTTGAGATCCAGTTCCTTTCTAGGATTTGTGTGCTTATCATCATCAGCTACATCATTACTGACCACGGTGAGATTGTGGTATTTGTGGTCAAATAGATGCATTTTCAACACGCGTATTGAAAATGCATCTATGTATTAATTTTGCATTCAAAACAATTATAGAACTGTACGTACATTGGTTCCTTTATTATAAAAGTCCGTTATTTATTATCATAGATTAAATAGATGAACCTTATTGCAAATAAATAAGGCTCATTTTCATGTCTCTCTGGCTCCCGCACCAAGCTACAACGTACGGAGGTTAGTGACGCGTTTTATAAATTAGATTGAGGGTAGGCACTTGTATGAAATAATTTCCTACCCTCTTTTTCCTAATTTTGCGTGCGATACGTGTCAAAATACCGAGACGTCAATTACCGAAAAACATTGAAAGGCTGAGGACGTTATCGCGCGTGCACTCGCCAAATAATATTATGATACTAATTAAATAAATAATCCTTTATCGTTAAACAGTGTGCAAATGTATTAGTATTTAGTGTGTGATGCATATAGACGAATAGCATATATTTTGGAAAAGTTTGATAGAATGTGTTTCCACGGAAGACACAAGGAGTCCACACCTGTGAGTATCAGATGTTTCTTTCTATCCAAAATCCAAAATTGTAGTAATATTTTCCGTACATTTATACCTACCTCTTACAAGTGTTTCTATATACAGTGTGTTGACATCGGGAGCACGGGATTAAATGAAAAAATACATTTTCGTTAGAAAAACGTGAGATTTAATAATTTGGAACCTCCCTTCCCCACATACATTGTTAACCTTGCTATTGCTTAATTTCTTCCTTACCTATAAGGTAACTATAATATGAGACAGGCCTTAATCAAGGACGTTACTTAATTATGGGCATTAAAATACGAAACGTGAGTAAATTATGTATCTACAGGGTAACATTAGTATTCATTGTTGAAGAATATTTCGGCTGGCCGTCCAGTCCCCTGATACCCACTACACACGTTGTAAAGGTATTTCACGGCTTCTACATTAATGTACTTCATAATGATACCTGAGACCACCTTAATAATTAGTGCCGAGGGTCGGACATGTTTTGTCTTGTTGATGGTCACTACGGGAACATTATCCCTAGGTTTTGGACTTGTTTTGTACTAAATCCAGGCTTTTTATTTTATGTTTTACTAACGAGAGTTTTTTAATAATGGTGTGGTTTCAAATGTGAAACAAAGCAGTATAAATGGGCTTACCTGGTGGTAAAGGTTACAGCAGCCATCGCATTCTTGCAACATCACACACACACACAATTCTGGTAACACAAGGTCCCTCTTTACCGACTACACTTTTCCTACCGTTCTTCGATGAGTTGCGGCGACCTTACAACTCTCTCGCATTGCAGCAACATATTAATTAAAAAGTTAAGTATTTAGCTGTGGTATTCTGAAGGAGGTATCCCTTGTCAGTAAAAAAAACAATGCTGTTCTTCTCTTAAAACTTTTCAAATATTTACATAAAATTTTCTTGATTTATGGAGTGCGTCCATAAACTTTATAAAAAATTACACCGTTAATTAAATCGATATATTACCAATTACTTTAGAAACTTTACAAAACAACCGCCCTTTTGGATAATGAAATTTTTCGAAAACCGCCAAACCACCAGGGCGTCATACCCTCGTGGAGCTGGAGCGAACTCTCGCAAGTTAGCAAATAAAATTAGCTTCGACCGTGGATGAAGTTTTAATGAAAGGGGTAGGTACCAACGCATACCTCCACGCAAGTCGCTTATTAGGTTATCAGCGTCGGTATGGAGATAATCTTAAGTAAAATTGTTTGTTTTGTTTTGCGGTTATCTGTTAGAGAAATCTTTTGTCTTTGGCACGCAACCGCAGTTCAGCTCCCTGGAACTTGTTTAGCTTTTATGCTATTTAATTAGGGAAACTTCGCGAGGAAACCATAGCACGGTACGGTACATTGCGCCGTAGGTCTGGCTATAAATAGCATGGTGTGTTCCGTAGCTGCTACGGTTTTGTGCTTAGCATCTATAATCGACATTCATAAGTGCCGATTTTCTCGAACATTATCTTCAAAATTAATTGAGGTCACAGGGGACCGGCGGGCGGGGAGCTTTTTCCGCCAACGCGTTAGCTTGGCCATACAAAGAGGGAACGCTGCCAGCCTTCTGGGAACCTTGCCGTTGATTGGCAGCAGCGGCCGCCTCGAGGAATTTTTTTATATATAGTTTGTATATTTGTTGTAAATAATTGTAAATATTGTATATTATAGTGCCTTAACAGGGCCTAAACTGAATAAATTATAGTTTTGAGTTTGATTTTTTGAATTCAATTAGTGCACTAGTGAAATCTTTTACATTATTAAAGAGTTTTAACGACAAATTGTTCTACATGCTAGAATAACTCTCTCGTTAAACCAAATATTATCAATTTTCGATGAAATGTTGATTTGTTAAAAATGTATCGACAAAAAATGCTTTCGGTAAATCGTTTGTTTTGTGGAGATTAATTTCGGTAAAACTACAAAAGTTGTAAGTACATACTGTTTTTTTTTTCATATTAAAAAATAAACAAAAACATGTTCACCGAAACAATTCCGAGTTAAATATTATTTCCACATTCGTCTTTTACCTCATATCTGACATATCATCTTGACTTGCTAAAAGAAAAATACATTTATTTATACTGTCAACAAATAAATGTAGCTTTTGTTTTCATAGAGCCAAGGTTGATATTACAATGTATTTTTATATCAAGGTATTAAGTATGTTTTGGGATGTCAGAATGGTAAGCACCTAAACAACGGAAAGGAAGCTTTTACAGAATTTAGTGGCGACGATACCTCTGGGACCGTATCCTGCTTTGCAAAAATGGTCACTGAATAAAAACACAAATACTTATTTTAACTTAACAGGGACGTCCCATTGGAATAAACATACTATTGTCAAAGAATAAAAACTATTAATACAATAAGAATTGACACACACTCGTCGCTAACTTTATTGTTCGCCGATACCCAATATCTATTTTGATAGGTCATTTTTGACAGCCCATTTTGCAAAAAGAAACAAACATAACGTGGTAAGGAGCGACATCTAAAAGGAGAAATTATTTATATTAAGGTGGAGGCGTCGGTTGGAGCGCGAAATTCAAATTTTATCACGTTTTTTGCAAATTGCAGCTCAGTTATAGGTCGTAAGTTATCAACATGTTATTTGCGAGAAGAATGGTAGTATATTTACTGATTAATAACAAAAGAAATCATCAACATATTCCTCCAAGGTATATTACTGACATATACGACTATTTCATGAAAATGTTACTAATATACCTTGGAGGAATATTTTGATGATTTCTTTTGTTATTAATCAGTAAATATACTACCATTCTTCTCGCAAATAACATGTTGATAACTTACGACCTATAACTGAACTGCAATTTGCAAAAAACGTGATAAAATTTGAATTTCGCGCTCCAACCGAAGGTCCACCCTTAAGAGAAATAAATTACCTATTAAAATGGTTTTAGCAGTATTGCCGTATTCACACACCCACACATAAAAAAATGCGCAACAGCCCGATGCCCAGGTACTAGTAAGTAGTAGGTAATTAAAATAATTCGCTTGTTTGAAGTGTCAGGGGCGTGCTACTATCACATCTATTCACTAGTTTACAACATTTTTGTTGCCATTTGTAATTTCTTGTAGATTTTTTGACGGCCATAGAATTGCTCTAGGAGGTCAGAATTTTGAAATAAACTCATATCAATGTGCTAAAAATACGATTTTTGGTGATATTTGAAGTATTTTTCTGAGGACAGCTAATTTTTAAGGTAATTTCGCAAGCGCCCTTTAGTGCCACTCTTTCCCTTTCAATATCATTTTCGTTTGTTTCACCACGAGATTTTTCCAAGATATACGTTTTTCGAAATATTTTGCATTTTAATATTATATTATGAAAATAAATTGATATACCTACCTGTGTTATGTTAGAACAAAAATATAATAAATAAATAAATAAATATCCTGGGACATTCTTCACACACGGTTATCTGATCCCAAGCTAAGCAGAGCTTGTACTATGGAAACCAGATAACTATACTACATATACTACTTTTTTTTTGTAAATACATACTTATATAGATAATTACAGCCAGACTCAGGACAAATAGACATGTTCATGCACACAGATGTTTGTCCTGGATGGGAATCGAACCCATGACCAGCGGCGTGATATGTGATATTATATAGGTAATATATAGGTATAATATTTTAACAATTTAGATTTTACTTCACTGTTCTGTTATATAGTTTACCAAAGATAACGTTATTGTTATAGAGACTAGTTAAAGCTAATTTTTTAACATGAAATCTGTTAGGTACCAATATTGATTACGAGGTCTATGATATGATAAAGAAGTGATAGATTCATCATACCCGTCGGATCTGCGGTAATCGAGTAAACTCATTAACTATTCTATTTACTCTGACTACAATGACTTGGGACTTACTATTTAATTGATACTGTATATGTTGTACCTTCTCATAATTCCTTAGTGGAAGAAAACATTTGATTGATTACATATGAATACCTTATGTCAGAACATAAATCTTTTGCGGAGAAAATCATCATTAGAATCATCATTTCTCGTATTGCCAAACTAAAGTAGCAGTGGGTCACAGAACCGACAGCCGCTGGAGCAGGAAGGTTCTTGAGTGGCAACCACGAACCGGAAGACATAGCGTGAGCAGGCCCCCCACAAGGTGGACTGACTTTCTTGTGAGGGTCGCGAGAAACCGATACGAGAGAGGCCTTTGTCCAGCAGTGGACGTCTTTAGGCAGACATGAATGAATGTATGAATTTCTCGGATATCGTCGCCTTATTTTAAAATGTTTATTGTAACGGGGCCAAGTTCACGGTTCGAGTGGTGTCACATCGGGCTGTTGGCTCTGTGCGGTAGGCGCGCCATGCCTCTCGTAGGTACCTACACTTGCGTTTACTTTAACTCGTGACTTGTAATTAAATTTTCCACAAACTGTATACAGCGCATACTGAAGTTTGTTAGACATACACAATTTTCTGCTACTGTATTTTTACTTTTTAATTTAATGTAGGTACCTACCAGTGGCGAGGGGTGAAATTATGGCGAGGGTAAGCCGTTCAAAAAACACCGATAATTTAAATTTAATATTTTAAATACACTAATTATAAAATTATCGGTGTTTTGTGGTGCATGATAAAAGTAGCGTTGAAATGATGAAAATGTGGGACTGTGATTTCTCAAAGGTAAGCCGATGGGAATCGGCTTGTATGGACCCTTCGCCACTGGTACCTACACTAATAATGAATGAGGAAAGTTTGTGATCTCAGGAGTTATTGGTCCATTTCTAAAAAAATCTTTCACTAATAGCGTATATTATTAACTTTGTGCTAATAGGAAGCTATATTTAGTTTTTTTTTTTAGGATTAAAGGACAGTAGGTACATTATCCATATCCCAAAATTCTAATTCAAATTAATTTATTTCCTGCGATTATGTGTAGGTACCTAAATAAAGATCTTAAACAATATATATCAACGAAACCGCGGAGCGGAAGCTAGTAATATATAAATCAATAAACACATCCATAAAAAAACAACAAAAAAAGAATTAGCGAAATCGGTTCAGCCGTTCATGCGTGATCTCGTGACCAAAGGAAATGGGGATTCATTTTTAAATAATAAGAAGATATAAAAGGCATATTACCTACTACATTTTACTACTTCCCTTAGAGTGCAAAATGCAGTGCGCTCAAGTGATAGGTAAACGTGAGCCGCAGAGTTTACAAAAGTTATTATAAGTATCGAGTAGTATTCATACACATTACATTGATTATAAAACCATTTCTGTAGTCATAAAGTGGATCGTAAATATTATTATGAATCGTAAAAAGCATATGCTACCCTAATGGATTAAGGAGGGTTATTGAAATGTCATTGCTCGTGATCTCATTTACTACCCAGCAAATTATCTAATGGAAGAATTAATAGACCACATATAAAATATTATGTGAGTGTCATTTTCACAAACACCAAAAGGAGAATGTATTTTCTTATAATTATAAATGCGATAGTGTTTTGTTATTCTATCCTTCTTTTAGAAAGCCGCGAATAAAATTGTGTTATATTTGGTTTTATAAATCTTTTGATATTTTTGAATGTTTTAAAATTTACGCATCGTTTTCTTCTAACTAAAGGTCTTTATCAAATAAAATTGTTTTATCAAATAAGTATTCAATAAATTATTATAATCAGCCGCAGAAAAGAATTAAATGACGATGAATATTTCTCAAGTTCTTTCTTATTATAATTTTTACAATCGTTTTTAGCATTCAATAGATTTTTTTGTGGCTCTCGAATACTTATACGTCTAGACCTGAATTGTAATAAAATATTCCGTTTCAATACCTCATTTAACAACCAAAATTTATGAAGAAAACTAAAATAAAAATCGGAGAGCGGAGACAATTGCTTTTATATTGCGACTCCACTGACAGCGGATCCAATTAATGTTTGTGCACTCATTTGTCTGCGTACAGTATGTACCTACTTGAAAAATCATCCTCCATCCTTTACTTTCTACGATTTCATTTCCTCAGGTTAATAGTCCTCAGAAGTAAAAATAATAAACCATGCGCCATATAGTTAAGAAGTAGTTTCTTTTTTATTTAAAGATAAGATTAGTTGTAGGTATGTATAGGATTTCAGAGGGGTAGGTACAGCATGTTTCCGCTGAGCCGTAATTCGACTGGGGAAACATCTCCTACCTTACAGAATACCGCAGCCAAATTTGATTTGATTTTTTCATTACGTTGGGTTCCTGTGCGTGAGAAAGGTTTGACAGAGCTTATTACAGAGAGCGTAAGTTTCGGTGCCGCGTGAGTGATAACTGTATTGCAAGCATATATTTTATTACGAAGTCTGAAATTCCGAAAAAAACTTAAACAATCTTTTCACGAGCTCGATCAAATTGTACCATCACTTCTCTGCCCTGTTCCCTATCATTTGTGGTCCGCGCAATATGTACTCTTCTTCCATTCAGCCCTTCTATCCGTTACATCGACGTTCACTCTTTTATTACTCATATCATCTTTCACACAATCCATCCATCTCTATTTTGGTCTTCACCTTCCCGCTTATTCATCAACTTTCATATTATGGGTTTCATTACTACTCATAAAATGTACATACTATTATTTGTATACCGGGTGTAAGGGACAGCCCACCTAAAACTGATTTCATGGATTCAATATATGATTCTGGAGCCCCCAGACTTTGAATTTTTCGTCGATATTTTCATGAATTATACGATTTTTTTTCAGAACTTTAGGAGGTGATTATACTATAAAATCATTATACAAGTCTAACTAAACCTGTTTTAAAAATAAATAAACAGTAACTACTAATTTAGACATAGAACTGCAGTGTAAATCAAAATTCAATTCAATACGTAGGTATACCTACGCAAGGCGCAGCTGTTTGAGTTCACGAGTGAGGTCATTTCTCGCAGGTATAGGTATAGCGGGGCAGCGTTGTGTCGTATATTGCGCGCTCAAAAATTACGATATCTGTAACTGATGACTTCTGACCTGATTGATTTCTATAGTGTTATTATATGCATTTAGTGTAACCTTTTCCCAGAGTTTTCGGTCGGCTGTTCCTTATACCCGGTATATGTACATACTATAATATAAACGGTTCCCTTTCAACTTATCATTCACTGGTGCTATTTCAAATTGTATGAAAAGCTTAAAATAATAACAAGCTGTATCTTAAATTAAAGTACCACTGATGAAAATATAAATACCGGATCGCTCGCAGTGAGACCGCACCTCGAGTATAAAATGTCGTTTAATTTCCAAGTTGTTTTTCTTGGGAGTAATGTTTTCAGTGTTGCAAAGTTAACTCGACTTCTCATTACCGTATTGTCCGTGCCACTGGTGTAATTTGCTGCTTAAATGAATTTAATTTTAACTTTTTAAAATTTTATTCCGCTCCTTTATTTCTTTGTTTGTTGATAACTATATCCCATTGTTAAGTCTTTGGAGACAATGTGAAATGGCATTATGATAAAAGAGTAATTTTTTCTCAGTTTAATGTTGACTTCTGAACTGGTAACTGTCGTAGTTTCGATGTAATCTAATAACTTCTTTATCATAAGTGCTCTCTTAGGACACAAACTTAATAAATGGCTTCGACTTACTTCTTTTTATCGGATAGAAACAGCATAATTTTCGTCAGAATTTTCTCCTGATTGGCTGGAACTGGGGTGAAATCGCAAAAATATGATGAGTTTGGACAGATTTTTGACGATTCCTTTAGCCTATTTATCTTACAAAAATACATGTTATAGTTAAGTTTATAATTTTTTACAAAAATATCCTTCCATATCCTTTAAATCGTAATTTTTTGACAATGCTGTTCATCATATAGGTATATGTGAATTAAAAAGTAAAATTAACAAATAGATTTTTTTACAATTTGTATTAGTTAAATGTATGATTTTAATAATCATTTTAATAAAATAAGAAGCATAAACCCCTCGCTCCCCTCTAAATCCCACCCGTGGGCACCTAAACTATGACTAACCTAAGCTACTTGGTTGTTTGGACAAATTGTCAAGTTTATTGGTCTTAGTGATCCCCTTAAAGCGCGGCTGACACCTGTTAATAATGGGCTAATCTCAGAAACGGCTAATTCAATATCGAAGAGATTTTTACTAAACTATGATAAAAAAATACTGAACATCTGTATCCGAAATAAAATAATCAGTTTCCGAGATAAAGCCATCAGTAACACGTGTCAGAAACTCATCTCAACGGCCGCACTTTAATATCCAACTTTCCTAAATAACCTTTACATCATGACATAAATAAGTTAAAGAAGCTCCATAATAATCCCTTATCTTGCCGTAAGGTGACTACCGTACCCATAAATATAAACGTGCAATAAAACGTAGTCAACATTACGGTCACCCATCCGATATGAGGATAAAACACGACACATTTTATATTCAACGTGAAAATTTTACGAGCAGCCATATTGGACTTGCCCTGATGGAATCAATAACGCCTTTTTCGCTTTTACCTTTATTTTCTTTACGTCCATTTAATGTATGGTTAGTGAAACAATGTTTTTCAAAGTTGGATATAGCATTCCCTTGGGAGCGCTGTACAAAACCAGGATATACTATCCCCAGATGAGTTTTGGGGGAGCTTGAGTAAAGGAGTGATGGACCCCTGGGAATTACAGTACTTGCACAAATATAATTTTAGTCATACTAAATAAAGCTGTTTTCCATGATTGTAAACGGGTTTCTAGGATAAAAAATATTCTGTTTATCTTTGTGAAGCCTCTCAAATTTCATCAATTAATAGAAATAGACGGATCGCTTTTATCATATCATTTCACATGAACGCAGCTAAATGGTAATGAAATAAAATTTTGTATGTTTGTTTGTTACCACTCAGTTCTTTAATGGATGCATTTGGATGACACTTATGACATAATAGATCAAGAAAATATTAGAATCCTCAGGAATTAAAACTAGCTTCCATCTCGTGTGCAACCACGGGATGGAAGCTAGTTTTAATTAAAGATAATCTGAATTAAAACAAAGCAAAACTTGATACTCCAAGGAATATTTCCATTACATACTTTTTCACTGCAGTTTCCGGTAATAAACAAAAGGAGGAAGAATTAAACTGAAAAATAACTGCATCAGTTACAGCGCTAGTGGCCGTTAGGTACCAGGGAGGTATGACTTGGGTGGAGTTAATATTTCAAAAGACTGCGACCTCGGGCGACGACGTGATGCCACTGCTAAACTAACGCTACGTGTACACAGATGAAAATTAACCGTGTTAGGTACCTAAAAGCAAAGCCGTACTTACCTATGAATCTTGTATATCGTTGTGTCTGTGTTATGTTCTAGGATTAGAATCAGGCTATTTTTTGGCGGGAACTTGCAAAGTGACGTTGCGTTTTCGTTTTATATTCATAAAAACGTGTATTTTGGGATTTATTGATGATATTTGGTCCAATAAAGATCAATACAAGTGCACCAGTGAAGTGAAATGAAATGATTAGTTGTATAGTGGCTTTTTAAGTTGACTCAAAAAGTCTGAAAAGTTTTAGTGGAACCACTATAACTTTGTACTAAAACCTAACTTTTAATTGACTGACTACGACTTGAAGATGATTTAACTTAACTTGACGAGGATTAAATACATGAAGAATACTAAATTCTCCACCTGACACTGGCAAAATACACAAAGTGTAGTAAATAAATAATAATACAGTAGAGTTGAAGATCGCATAAACGAATTCTACTAAAATCATCAGTACAATGATTACAGTATTTTTCCAGTGCCCCATTTACTCAGTCGAGTGATTTGTCCCCAGCGAACGCTTCGAACGCATTCCTGAACGCAAACAAACAGATTGTTGACTCATTTTCCACGCCAACGCCTATTCAGCTGTAAACATTGATTTAACGCGATTTTCTTAGGAGTAGGTACGTTTATTCTATCGAATCGGATTTCGAATAAAGTCTGGAGAGTAGATTGAATAAACCAAACTTAAATCTACATTCTAATTCAAATGGAGCGAAGATACGGGTGGGTGTGCGGCTTTATAACTAAATTATGTGTTAGTTCTCAAATTATTACTAACTAGCGGCCGGCTCCAGCTTCGCACGGGTGTACAAATGATTGAATTTCTCGGATTTTCTGTCCTATAATATGCATGTATTATACATATAAACCTTCCTCTTGAATGACTCTATCTATTAATAAAAACCACATTAAAATCCGTTGCGTAGTTTTGAAGATCTAAGCATACATAGGGACAGACAGACAACAGCGGGATGCGACTTTGTTTTATACTATGTAGTGACAAAATGAAGCCTATGGCATTCGGAGATAATCCCACTTATTCAAACCGACTCGGTTTCCATTCCGATCGATAGAAACGGTTTAATTTCATACTGTATGTATTATTACCGTTATTTTTACCATGATCGTTAACTGATCGTTTACCTCGTTCTATATTGAAGTCTGAAATACTAGCCTTTTTCCTCAATAAATTATTTATTCGGTTCGTAATTCGAATAGGGCCCGGAACTGAGCGGTTCTGAATTACCCAGAATGTAACTTCCTATTAGAGGGTTTTCTTCAATCGGACCAGTAACTCCGGAGATTACCTGCTACATGAACATACAAACATTTACTTGCTGATACTGATAAATTTTTTTTTAATTGTCTACATTTAGCATGATTTACTGTTGGACTTGTACTAGCTTCCGCCCCACGGTTTCTCCCGCATTTTCGAGAGATCTAATATTTTCCTGGGATAAAAAGTATTATATATATTTTATTCTACCTACATTTCATCTAAATCCGTTCAGCCATTGCAGAGCCTAGTGGCAACTATATGCATACAAACATTCGCATTTGGATTGTACCTAAAAATAATATTACATTAGATTATCACTGTAACTGTAATTATTTTGAAAATAACTTTCCGCCCCGCGGTTCCACTTGCGATCCCCTATTTTACCTTGCAAAGGGTTGAATTTTAAAAATCGCGGATGCCTACGTCATAATTGCTATCTGTATTCCAAATTTCAGCTCGATCCATCCTGTGGTTTAAGTTTTGCGTTGATAGATCAGTCAGTTAGTCACTTTGTTTTTGTATATTTAGTTAGATTAATCCCCATTATTGAGACGGTTTAAAGCAAGTCTTATCAATCTCAGGAGTTTCATCTTCAGTCACTCATATACAAGGATCAGTCATAAATTAAATTTTTGGTACAAGCTTTTACTGTACTTTTTTTGCACAGTCCTCAACTACTCGTTAAGACGGTTCCAATGAGCCCAAACACGACGGGGTTGTGTCGTTTTATTTCGGAGTTCCTATGGCCACCTTCAAGCTCCAGCACCAGATCCTGGTTACTATTTGGGATCAAAGTACTCGTGATACTAAACAAAAGCTTGTGATAAAAGGCATGTGACAGAAAGAGCCAGGGCTATCGGAAAAGCTGGGTTTCACTTCTCAATAATACATCGTGTAACTAGCCTAATACTGCACCAACTCTTAGCGTTGAATATTTCCCATTCAATCTTATTCGAACACGTCTGACTGGAGTGGACTCTGGACTGATTTCGAAGTATATATTATTTTATTAGTACGTTGGGCCTTTTGGCAAGCTATGAAAGGAACCAGGTGGTAGTATATATACGGAAAAGTCTATCAATTTAAATAAGGAGGAAGGAGAATCTGTTTTTTTTTATAATTATGTTCCCCGATTACTAGAAAAATAGGTATGAACTCTAATCTGACTGTTTTAAAGTCAAGTGCCAATAAAATTTGAAGAGTTCCCTCGATTTCATCAGATCCTGACTTGGTGACCATTGAACCATCTGTGGTACCCTTTAAAAAAAAGAATTTTCCAAATCGGTCCAAGCGTCTTCAAATAATCGGGTTACTTAAATAATAAAAAAAAGTTCCGGCGAATTGTTATCCTTTTTTTAAGTAGGATAAAATATTTAATTATTACGTAATGTACCTATGATATAATATTTTCTCTTTATACTTACTCATATTGAGCGACATTGTCTACCCTTCAGACGATGTAATATTGAAGTGAATTTTCGTGTTACACAATATATAGGTACGATGTTTAGAAGAGACAAGGAATAATATCACGGTATGTACGAAACATTCTCAGGAGGTACCTACTTGAAACTCGCGTTAAATTAAATATTGTCTAGGTACTTACACATACTTTTTTTGATGTTAAAAGGTTGATAGCAGGTAGACTGTCTAACTGATGTTAAATAATCACCTCAGCATGTAAAAATGTCCCTTTGTGCCTTTGTAATCTTCTAAATATATAAAAAGAAAGCGTAACTGACTGACTGATCTATAACGCATAGCTCAAACCACTGAATGGATCGAGCTGAAATTTGGCATACCCACATTGGCTAATAAAGAATTTCTGAAAATTTAATCCCTAAGGGGGTAAAAACGGGGATCGCGGAAAGATAGTATTATAAATTAAAGTAGTATTAAAACGCATAAAAATTAAAATAGAAAGTCCATGTCTTTTATTCAGAGACCAATTTGTTCATCTGTGATGCATTTTTAAACAAGGCAATTAAGTATAGTTGTATCTTTCATTCTCTCACTTCGTCCAGTCCACGACTTTGTCTTTTAGCCTTTTATTGCTTTCCCAATTTTCAACAAATATAATATTTTATACGCATCTTAAATCTATTACGGCAGCACCACGCGATTTACGAGCTATTTATATGGCAAACAAACAATAAAAGCTCGTAAAATACTACGTGCCGGTACACAATTGCGTGGTGCACTGAACGTTGCGTATTATTTGCCAGTTTTACAAATCACGTTCATTGGAAACGAATTTAATGGATGTGGTAGCCGAGACTAAAGGTATGGTTTCCTCCAAAAGCGGTGCCGTCTTTAAACGAACGCATTATGATGGCAGCAAAAAGACGGCCGTAGGCACGTGGGATGTTCGGGAGTTCGACGGCCATCTTTCACACCATTCGAAACCATCGAGACGGCCGTCATGCAGATGGCGGCACCGCTTTTTGACGTTACGGTGTCTATTACCGTTCTCTAGGAAACCGCGTCATTTGGTTAACTTAGACAACGTTCTAGTGACGTCATTCATCGCTGTATCGCTACATGATGGCACCGCTTTTGGAGGAAACCTTACCTTATGTGAAAGTAATCAATTATCTGGAACTAAAATACCTATAAGTGTCTTCTGTTGTACTGCAAGATTTGTATAACTTCAGTGTGTATCTAAAAACACAAATTCATAAACTTGGAAAAATTTGCAATACAAGGATAATAAGTAAGCCCTACTATCCAGGACATTTTCAATTTGCCTTTTAGTATAGAAGCCAGTGGTTTTCAAGGTTTTTAAAAGGCTGTTTATTGACCCTCCATTGCAAGGAAAGATCTCAGGTATGGAACGGAACTAGGTGCTTGGAGATTATCAAAACAAGATTACGAGAAGAGATTACAAGATTATTAAGTGTAGTACTGCAAAGTACCTTAGAGTCTACTCCAAAAAACGATACACGATAATTCAATCACAGTAGTCAAATTATTAACCAATAGAATTGCAGCAAACTGACGAGACGTAAATTTTGTGCAATTCTATTGGTTAATAATTGGACAACGATGATCGAACTATCGTGTATCGTATTTCGGAGTATGCCCTCTTACCATTGTTCATACTTAATATGATTTTATTTTACCGAAGTTTCAAGCTCATTGTAGGATAACTCACCTTCGTTACGGTGTATTCAATGTCAAAAGGTAAAAATACAAAGACAAGTGTACTTGTGTGTTTCAGAAACTTTGCTCAAACTATTGAAATTATAAATGTCGTATCCACTTAGACTAGCTGATTTCTACTTCATAAATCCTATATTACTTTAGCAAACTTTGTTATTACTTTAGTCAAGTTTATTTGGAAAATGAACTGGAAACTGGCGTCCAGCGACGCACGCGATTTATAACCTCCCCAAAATATAATCAAACCATTCTAATTTCGTCTGTATTTTAGAGTGGATAAGAGCCATATAAGTGCATTGCAAAGTTGTACGCTAACATTGAATAAACAATTTTTAGACGCGTTCCCATCACTGAAATTTTATCTTTACCGTTTTGTAATAGGATCTTTGGGAATTTAAATCATAACTTTGTTTTGGAAAATCCATCGTTGTTATGAATAAAGTAAAACTGTTTTATCCCACATAAATAATGTAAAGTTTGTACCTGACTCAAAAATGGGTTATGATCTTTGAATTTTCCTCGACGAGTATTACCTTTTAACTCTTTCAAACTTCTTTGAATACCCTAATGTTCTTAAACCTATTTGTTGGTCCCGAATTCCCGAGTAAATGATGCTTGATCTTTCCATACACTTGATCGACCTTTTTTATTCCTTTATGTTCTCTGCTGTTTGGGTTTTTTCTCTCTCTTGGAGACAACAACAATACCAGACACTCTACAAGGCTTTCAGAGTTACTAAGCTAAACCTATTTATAAAACAGCTTTTCCCATTGTCTCTAAATTTGTGAGGGTTTTGTGTTCGTTCACATAGACAAGCTGTTATACTTGTAAAATTAAACTAATCAGTTAAGATAGCAATAGGAGTTCTGCACAACCCTCAAGAATTATGTACAATCAATATCCTCAATTACACGTTTCAAATTTTGTAAACATAACCACGTAGACTATAAAGGGGCATCTCCTATCATTCGAAAGTCGGTTAAAACCCCCACAATTTACTTTTTATTACAACAGGTGAACATCGCAAGTGTATGATTAGGTATTAAAAGTTACGAAGCTATGAAAAACGCATAAACAATTGTAGGCGTGTAAAATGTTTTGTGCGCGCTTTACGGCACATGGTTTACGAGCCAGCACATTATGAGATTGTGTTGAACGAGTTACAAAATAACCTTATGAAGTTCTGACGAGTGTACTGAGCCTCTATTGGCGAGTCAAAGGAAATTGGTGATTTTTTTTGTGTGGCTTTTATTTTTGCCTCAGCTCTGCGTAGGGTGATTGTAGTACTATCAATTTAGTTACGTGTATGATTCTAGTTGTATCTAGAAATGTTTTCCTGACCTAATTATTCAGTAAATCTTTTATTGATTGTAATTAATTCCTGCAAATTTCTTCAGGTCTGAATTGAAAATTTTGAGTGAGTACTAATTTATAGGCATTTATATATCACTCATATAAAGAGAATTTAATATTGAGAAGAGTCGAGTCAAAGATTTTATATCTCGCCAACTAATTTTTTTGGGAGGAGGACAGATGGTTATAATTTGAGTAGTAATATACAAAAAATAACACTAAATATATAAATAGTGATTATAATGTTGATCTGTAAAATTTTTTGTTGTTAGAATTAGTTTTTTTTTTAATTATGGACCATCGATTGCATTTATTCAAAATTCTTGGTAAGTAACTCAGTACTTTTTAAAATGACGATGCGTCAAAATAATTGTTTCAAAAAGAGCGATACAATAAATCCAATGTTTTGGTAGTAAGTTTAAAGACAATTTATTATTCGGTGAGACCCCGCGGCCCCGGGCCCCGGCTCGGGCCTCCGTGAACATGAGTTATATCGTTCTGTTTTAAGAGAATGAAATATTTAAAAAGTTACGCATGCCTCATATTATATTGCACACTTTTTAGTTTTTTTTCTTTTTTACGCCCAAAATGGGTTGTTTTACAAATTAAATTGTTTATTACAAAATAAATTTATTTCATTTCACTATATATCTTTCTAATAAAATAAACATAAGAAAGTGATTAAATAAACATTTTTGTACTGTCAAATTAATCGGATTACAAAGTATTAGTGTAAAATTATTAACTCTGTGGTTTCCTATCACCGTGAGTAGGTATTACTATATTTGAAAAAAAAAAACCTGTCCTGTGGACTCGGCGCCTTATCTTTTACTTTTATTTTAGATACATCTGTCAGTTTCAATTAGTCAGAAAAAAAATAATTAAACAAAAATAAAATTTTACTGAGAACAATATTTTATTACATAAATAAAATTGATTTAGGTACAGTTGTTATAGACAAAGACTTCAAAATTAAAACGTTTTATTGAATATCTCAATACATCAATCTTTGGTGAAAATTTAATGTATTTTTACTATGAATGAATCAATATTCAACATTATTTAGTTATCAAAATTGACAAAGTTAAGTAGGTCATTACCTAGGTAAGTACCTACATGATGTGCGCTTTTGAGCTTTTATAGAGAAATTACATACATACCTACACACAATAAAAAATGTTAGTTGAATGTATTTTTTTTTTGGCATGTCATTTGTAAACTGTACGTTGCGTGTATGTATCATTATTAAACATTATTTTCTTTCATTTTTTCATTTTCATCCGCCATACTTAATTTTCAAAAAAAAAATCTTAGCTACGTCACAGACCGTCGACAGGCGTAGATTAGTGTGGGTGAGCTGTGTGTTGAAAGATCAGACATACAGTCAGTAACGTTTTCCTTTTATATATTTAGATTAATATATGGCTTAAAAGATAATTTAGCTTGCTATTCAAGATAAATTATTGATAAATTTTATTAGCATTTTTAAAAAGTTGGGTCGTCAAGTCGAGCAGACTGTCACGGATACTCTCGGGTATAAATCACCTTCCATTTTTCAGTGTAATTTAATAAAAAATTATTTTGCATCCTTTTTGGGTATATAAAATCGTTTTGTGAACTGAAATATCGTTAATGGTTCGCGCACATTATGTCGGGTCGCAGCGGGGCGGAGCGGGCCGCAGCGCAGCGAAAAATGCTTACTTAGCACATTAGTGACGGGCCGGATCACAGCGCATAGACGGACGCATCGCACGCAACCTCAATCCGCGGCGGAATATGCGGACCGCTGCGCCCTAGTGTGCGATAATTCATATAAAATACATACGAGCGATTTGAGCGGTTTTTGCGCTGCGACTCGACCCGCTGCGGCCCAACATAATGTGCGCAAACCTTAAATATTATGCCTAAAATACTTGATGTTGGAAATGTGAAGCTCGCTGGGTTGAGTCGTCTAACGATGTGCACAGTTTATCAACTATTCCACCTCCGAGGAGACTCGGTTGTTAGTTAGATATGAAACTATTTATCGTCAGATGATTTGGTAGGTATATGAAGAATCCTATAAAACCAAGAAATGTTTAAATATTTCTGGCTTCAATAAATTGGTTTTGTTTCTTTTATTGCTGCGGTAAAATGGTAAACTTAAATCTGGTAGTTTTGTAAATTGTTTTTAAATAGTAAAATATATATTTTTGTTTTAATTGTGTTTCGACTTCTTCTTTTTTCGCACTGTCGCTACCCCGTGGTCGGTTTTCCCAATATATTGGCTCCATTTTTTTCATTATATTACTATGATTTTTTGTAATCAATGTATAACGCTTTATTTAACTAAAATCTAGTTACTCACCAAATTTTTTTGATTACATCTGTAACTTAAACTCTGAAAGTTCAAGATTATTCACATCCCGTGAAATAATTACCCAGATTTAATAATAAAATAATTTGCATTTTGCAGTCTTCGTATTTTTCATTAGTTCATTATGACTTTGGAGTTTTGCCCTCTTTCGGAGTCATAGATAAGATTTATAGATGTATGTTTTTCGCGTATCAAAAACCATAGCATAATTCTTATTATATGAGCTTTGATTGTATATCAATAAATATATTTTTATACCATCCGATATACAGGAAGTAAAATGGCTTCAGTGAACTTGTTACGACTTCACAAGTTCTAGCTGAAAGTTTTGATATACTGCACTTGGGGCCCAAACTTTTACCCCTTTCATGTTTTGGGGCGAATGTGTCGCTAGCCATCTGGTACCGTTCGTTGTTTATATATGTTTGTTTTAATAGAGAATTGATTATTGTTGTTTTTTATTTTTTAATTCTGGTTTTGGTGACAGGTTAATAGTGGAACATAAATTGCAAATATACACGTATTAAAAACTCTGATGGTAACACAAACAAAGCAAGTCGAGAATCGTTGAGTCGCTGGATTCAAGCGGCCCAATTCAGTTCACTGCGGAAATCAAAGGATTCAGCAGTAGACATACTTGGGCAGGTAATAACATGACGTCCATTGATGACGATAACTTTAGTTTAATTATTAAAAATAGAATATCCGCAATCTTCTAATTTAGGCGAAACCATGGACTGGAAAGTTTACCTATAATTTAATTTTCTTTTTTTTTCATACCGGGAAATAATCTTCCCCCGATGAGCTCTGGCAGCTTTACTCACGCGCAGGAGTTATTTAGCTGCGATATCCAGTAAGGTACCTACCTAGTTCCCTAGTCGAGTCTTATTCTTTGGACGAAGAATTGCTTTGTTCAACCTCTCTTAAAGTAATACTTTTCAAGTTTTTCAGTAAGACGGTTTAGCTCTTCTATCTAGAATTTACCCTCCTTATTCAGTAAAGGCGGCGTCCCCGAAGATCCCTGGCTAATGCATTCGATAACAGATTTCCCGGGGCGGTCGTTTGTCCCGCACCATATTACCGCGCATGCGCTCTCTGCTTACATCGTTACTTATGACGGAGTCGATTTTAGTTTTGCTCTTACATGATTTTGTACTTAAGAAAAGAACTTTATGAGTATTTATTCATATTTACACTCACTCAAAACTCATTTGTTCTTTTGTCTAGAGTTTGGGTGTAATTATCTATACAGGGTGATGTTAGTAAGGTTCATCAGGCCGAATACTTACTGCAAGAAAAAGAGTTCTATTGGGTCCTCTATCAAAAGCTCAATTTGCCGAAAACTAAGAAAAATGATCCGCAGGACTGTCCGTAGTATTCGAAACAGACATTTGTAATAAATAATTTACGAAAAATATTAAAATAACATATTTAATATTTTCTATTGGTGGATTGTATATTTTCTGATAGAATTAAAATAATTGTGACAATTTTATATTAAAATTATTTATATTTGAAAAACATTGTGCTCGATTTTACATATTTTACAATGTTTTTTTCTTTTATTCCACCATTTTTTGGTTATTTTTATATTATTCGTAAATGATTACAAATTTTAAATATGAATTTAGTTTGGAAGAAAAGTTTTGCTTGTTTCGAACACTACGGATGGTTAACCTGCGGATTATTATTCTTAGTTTTCGGCAAATTGAGAACTTGGTGGAGGACAATTCGATACTTAGGGCTTTTTCGTTGATATAATGCAGCTATAATTTATATAATTTTTTTTTAACCAGATTAGGTAATAATCATTTTAAATTCTTACACTGATTTCTAGTCTACCAGTTACTGCCAATGTGATACAATATTCTAAGGTAGTAACGAGTGCCGGAAGAAAAAGTCAATTAGTAGGTTAATATTTCTCATTTACTAGGATATTATTATGTATAATTCAATTAGTGATGGTAGGGAGCCATTATTGCCGACCGACACAATGATCTGCGATGACCACGTGTTCCTACACAATACACTACATTAATATGCCATGAACGACTCAGCACAAGAATACAAACTGTTGATATTATTTGCGGTGGCCACCAGATGATATCAACCAGATCCGGACCTTATAAGGCCGCCCCCACCCGCCAACATTTTTACCTTATAATTTCAAAGACAGCCGCAGCGACCGGTCTAGAAGCCTATATTTTTTTTAAAGTACATGGTCGTGTTGGTCATATATCTTAATTATGTATCTATCTATACTAATAATAAAGCTGAAGAGGTTTCAATCTCCGGAGTTACTGGTCAGATTCATAAAATTCTTTCACTAATAGGAATCGACATTATCCCCGAAGGTTATAGGCTACTTTTCGTCCCGGCAACGCGAGTAAAGCCGCGGGGAACAGTTAGTTTATTATAATGCTGAGTAGTGTTGTCTAACAAGCTTGAATTAGCCCGCCCGAGGCACGGAGTCCGGCTTAAAACATAGTCAAGTTTTGAGTCAAATGCTGTACTTAGGACGTATGAAGGAATTCTTTGTTATGTCCTTATTGCAATATATTTATTTAAAATAAAAGTCGTTTTTAAACTTTTCACTTGTCATATTTTTATTTTCAACCAAATCCGTAGTTTTATCAAACTAGCAAAGACATGTAAGATTTAAAGTTGCTCATTTAGTGGCCCGCAAGCTCGTGTCCGGGACCGTCCCCGGGGCTCCGGGATAATGGCGTAACTCGATAAAAGATTTCCCGGGACGGCGATACCTCACAACAGTGCCATCGCAGCCATTTTAACTTGGTCGGAAGTGGAAAGTTCGGTTTGCTTTACACTTTTTGATGGTCTTACAGTGTTATCATAACTTGAGAATTGAAGTTTATTTACTTTCAAGTTTTCGGTGGAGATTGGAAAGTTTTTTGTTGTGCCTAGTCGCCGGTAAACTGCGATGGTTTACGGATACTTGCCAATGTTTTCTTGTTTGGAACAAATGATTTTCCTTTTAACATAGAATTTCCATTTAGACTTTCTTTTGTTAGTTTAGAAACTTTTTAGAATAGGCATTCTACGTATAGCTTTTTGTATTTAAAATTGACATGGGTTCCACGTATGGAAAGAAAATTAGGAGAAGGTACCTATTTTCTAAAATAGAAAAAGTTTATTCTGCTTAAACCATGAATAAACAAAAAAATAACGTACCATCTATACTAATAATAAAGCTGAAGAGTTTGTTTGTTTGTTTGTTTGTTTGTTTGTTTGAACGCGCTAATCTCTGGATCTGCCAGTGGGATATGGAAAAACCTTTTTGCAATTGAAAGCCCATTTATTAAGGAAGGTTATAGGCTATAGAACATCACGCTACGACCCTCAGGAGCTGAGCAATGATAAAAAGAACGTTAAGCGGGAGCATGTATAGCATGGGTGAGCGATGCGACGCGGTTGTCAATGGATGACAGCGGTCGCCTAGGTAACAGTTTTTTGTTATTTTTAACTGTCATCAAGACGAGGTTATCAATTCGTCGGAATCTTTTTTTATGTATGTTCCTCGATTACTCGAAGATGCCTGACCCGATTTGGAAACTATACATACAGGTGGTCACATGGTCACCAAGTCAGGGTCTGATCTTGAAGAAATCGAGGGAACTCTTCAAATTTTATAGGCACTAACAATGTTTTTCATATATTTTCTAAAACTATTCAGATATTTGCGTCTGGTAGTCGTCACATGTTGCTGAGCTGATGATGGAAGGTACAACTCCTTAACGGGTAGGAGTTAGGGGATAAATCTTTCAATATTATAGGAACGATGATTGAAAGTACAACGCTAATATGCTTATCCTAGGTCAGAGACCTTGAGAGTCATTGATTACACATAAGAAACTAAAAATTGAAAAATAAAATACTTTTAACAAAAAAAAACCACAAAGGCACTAATAAGTATAAAATAACTATGTAAGAACTCTAATCTGATAGTTTTGAAGTCAACGAAATTAGCCATTGCTGTTGCATCATCAGATATTTATTGCTGCTACACTATTGACAGGTAGAAGGACGGCTCATTTCACTTCTAAACAGACCCTTACGGTATTTCTTGAAAAAGACAGCGTACGCTCTATACGTAAAAATGGACCATTGGGCAAGGTTTCACAAGATGCAAACCTAATAATATGGGATGAGTGCACAAGACTCATAGAGCTCATCTAGAGGCTTTAGATAGAACTCTCAGAATTATAAAATGCACAAATAGATGGCTAATGTTTGTTTGTTTGAACGCGCGAATCTCCGGAGCTACTGGTCCGATTCGAAAACTAAGCTGTCGGCTGGTAGTTTAGCCATTATTTACCACCCATGGGGGTGGAATAACTTTGATGTTTTCTGGTGATTTCAGATAAACGTTGCCTGTTAGGGAAACTATTATTAAATCTTGCTTAAAATCTTCCTCATCATGAAAGTCTGTTGAATTATTGAAACTGTATACCAAAATGAGGAGTCACTTGGGTAGAGGAAGCACAGATTTCCCAATAAAGCTCCATTTAATCGGGGATGGGAAAGTACCTGAATCAGATAAAAAAATAGCTATTGACAAAGACCTTGGTAAAATCGTGACCAACATTGAAGACCTGATCTGTAGAGTATATCCGGATATAGCCAATATCGACCAAAAAAAAACATTAATGGATGTGTGAGAGGGCAATTTAATTTAATTAGCTGCCAGAAATATAAGCGTTGACGCCATCAACGACAAAATAATGGCTAAACTACCAGCTGACAGCGTAGTTTTCGAATCGGACCAGTAACTCCGGAGATTCGCGCGTTCAAACAAACTTTTCAGCTTTATTATTTAAGGCTAAATAGCTTTCCACCCGCGATGCCCCCCGCGATCAGTCAGTCAATTAACCAACTTCAAGCGGAGGTTATCAATTCGTTGAAATCTTTTTTTTTGTATGTTCCCCGAATACTCGAACGCCTGGACCGATTAGGAAAATTATTTTTTGTTTGAAGGGATATACTTCACAAGTAGTCCCATGGTCACCAAGTCAGGATCCTAGACAAATCGAGGGAACTCTTCAAATTTTATAGGCACTTACAATGTTTTTCATAAACTTCTCAGCTTTAATATAGAATGCTAAATCGCTTTCCACCCGCGATATCACACGCGATATCACCCGCGATAAGTCAGTCAGTCAGTCAGTCAATTAACCAATTTCAAGCGGAGGTTATCAATTCGTCGGAATCATTTTTTTTGTATGTTCCCCGAATACTCGAACGCCTGGACCGATTTGGAAAAATATTTTTCGTTTGAAAGGGTATACTTCACAAGTAGTCACCAAGTCAGGATCTGATGATAGGATCCTGGACAAATCGAGGGAACTCTTTAAATTTTATAGGCACTTACAATGTTTTTCATCATACTTTCTAAAGCTATTCAGATATTTGCGTCTGGTAGTCATCATCTTATGTTGCTGAGCTGATGATGGACGGTACAAATCCTTGATGGTTAGGGGATAATTCTTTAAATGTTATAGGAACGATGATGAAAACTACAACACTAATATGCTTATCCTAGGTCAGTGACCTTGAGAGTCATTGATTACACATAAGAAATTCAAAATTGAAAAATAAAAAACTTCAAAAAATAGAACCGCCTTCAAAGGCACTAAAAAGCATAAAATAACTATTTAGTAACTCTAATATGATAGTTTTAAAGTAAGCGAAATAAATCTGCGGTACCATGATATCGGTTCTAATTTTTGTTAAAAGTTTTATATATTTAGATTGGCTATTGGACGCTGATCAGTGTTATTATCACCATCGGCATCAGCGTAGGCATCAAAGTGACCATAAGAAAGATCTTGGGAAAAACGTAACCTTTTGATGGGTTGGTCTTCTGTACCAAATTGGCATACTGGTTTCCATTTCGATATACTTCAAATACAAATGGGTATATTTGACCGGCTGCAACTAACTCGCAGAAATGTAGAGTGTTGTAACATCTAATTTATACTTTTCTTTTGTCCCATGATTGTTGCCAAGATGGTCATGAGACATAACAGCAAATTCATCCCAATTGTTCGTCATATGCATTGCATTGCACCAAGCTTTTATGTGAGTTCAAAAGCAGTATTTATATCAACTTCGATGCACATCACCACCAAAATAACTTTCTACCCTTTTTTAACCCCGATAGGCGATGAGTTTCAATAAAATACAAAACACGTCTTCCATCAATTATCTTAAAGAATGTTTATGCAAAATTTGAAGTAGATTGGACCAAGGAATCACGTTGTTCCATACAAACTTTGTCCCAGTTTTTCAACCCCTAAGGATTTCGGAAGATCCTTTCTTATAGGATGCCTACTTCATACGAAGAACACACCCTCTAAATTTCAGGTCTCTACGATCAGCGGTTTAGGCTATGCGTTGATCCGTCAGACAGTCATTCAGGACAATGCATGTTAAATAGATATTAGACCACCAAATTTATGTAATGGTACCCGACTTCAAGTAAAATTTCCGTCATAGTAGCGATTGGTTTTGACTGAGCCAGCAGTTGGGCAAACAGTACTGATACCTCGCATTCCGATGATACCCACAGATTTACCATATAGATTTAAACGAATAGGTACAATTTCCTGTGAAATTACCTACCTATCGTCTGAAGTCAATATAAATAAAGCACAAGGACAAACTTTTAAGCATGTTGGAATATATTTAAGTGAAAACTGTTTTTCCCATGGACAATTATTATGTTGCCTTATCTAGATCAGGTTGCATAGGCTACTTTTTATTTGGAAACGCGGGTGGAACCGCGGGGGACAGCTAGTTATCTATAAAACGGTAAAAAATCACGTATGTTGAATGGGAGCCCCGATGAATATTTATTTTATTCTGTTTTTTAGTACAGAAATACATCTGTGAAAATTTCAACTGTCTAAATATCACAGTTCATGAGATACAGCCTGGTGACGACATAAGGTGACAACATAAAAATATTAAACGATTTTTATAACAAAATAGATTCTATGAAATACCAGGTTAGCATAAATTGAATATAATAGAGACACTCTACGTGGCGGAAATCGACATCAACGATCGACATAGGGGGAATAGATCATAACAATACACCCGGCCCACCACAATCTGAATCAAAAATATCACTAACCCCAACTTACTTAGGCCATAACCCTATCCGTAAAACCATTCTAACTATTACGCGGGATATCTTGTACCAGTAGCCAACAAATAAAAGTCCCCTCGACCGACTGTCGGTAATCAGCCTGGGCTAATTTTCTCCGGGCGAGAATGGTCGAAAAACAGTTTTATCTCGCCCATATGACCACTAAGGAAGTAATTCCATAAAACAAAGGGTCCCAATAACGAGCCTACAATTCCAGGATAAGATATTTTCTGATCGGTCCGTCGGATAGGCTGGCTGCTTCTCGTATTATAAAAGTTTCTCTATGTTCTACGCAAATTCTTCCGTTTGGTGGGGACATAATATATGTTGTAGTCTATGAATGGGTTTGGTTATCTTTAGTGGAGGGCCGGCGAATAAATCTTTGACGATCAGTGATAAAGTCACTTTAGTGTCATCAATTTCGGAGAATAATTGTCTCGTATTGTTTGCTTTCGGCATACGAGTAATATCTTGTTTTATGATTTAATATAATCACGATAGTACTAGCCGTTTGCTTTGGCAGTTGTAGAATGACGTCATAGGTACAAACAAAATAATAACAAGCGTTTATATCAATTCTAAGGCAAAGTCTACCAGAGAAGTGCTAAGTTGCGTTGCGAGTGATGTGTTTTTAAGACCCTAAAAGTTACGTTAACTTAAGTCCAGAATTTCACGTACGATGCCGCTTTATTTTGCCGTGCAAGTGATCAATTTATCACAAAACGTGCGTAGGTATCTCGCAGTGCAACGCAATGCAAACACCCGAGTACATCTGAACAGTATTAAGCACCCATACAATAACTACATTTAGGCTAGACATTAAGTGATCCTATTGGTGCTTAAAAGCACATCGTACGCAATTTCATTTGAACCAACGACCTGCGACATAGCATCTGATATCACGACGAACGATGTTAATTATTTGACAAAATATAGCTAATTAGTTAACATATTTTTCATCTAATATGATCACTTTAATTTCATCATCAATCATTTTAAATTCATGAACATAATCATAAAATGTTATCAATAAAATCTGTAAATTATTAAATGGATTTGGCGTTATGAATTATTAAATTTGTAACACATATCGCAATCGTTTTACTGTTATAATTACCAGTTTTCATATACTTTCTAAAGCTATTCAGATATTTGCGTCCGTTAATTAGCGAAACTGTAGCTCGTGTTCCATAGAAAATATTAAATTCTACCAAATGTAGGTACCGCAGATTTATTCACCTTCTTAACTTTGTCAGATTTGTTCCTTCAGTCGTTATTTTATATTTTTATGTTTTTTTTTCAAGTTATTATAGTTTTTTTTTAATTAGGTTTAACTCTTTCAATGTAGGTTGTTAGTACTACACAAATAATGTACAATAACTCCTAAAGTATCCCTTATAGAAAAGTTACGTCAAAAGAAGTTTTTTTTTTGCGTAAACAATAAATTACCCTAACAAAGTAGGAGCAAAAGGCTCAATGCTTGACAATGCGATACGGGGCACACATAAACAGGATATAAAATATGTCACCAATAAGCAAGACCAAATGTCTAAGAGGGCTAAGCTTTTATTAATGTTAGCGCAGCGAGTAAGTTACTATTTTTTTATGAAGATTTTTTAGAAGGCTGAAAGTGGCCGATTTTGATATTTAAATAAATTATTAACTTCAATTATGATTGCTTTCAATTGCTTTTTATGATTTTTAATTACCAGTAGAACCACTAAGAGTAGATAATTTGATGGTGTGAAACTATGACGTGATAGTGTATGATTTTATATGTCAGTCAACTACCCTATTTCAACTCTTCGCTCATTTAAAAAAATATTTAAAAAAAAAATTTTTTTCTTATGAGACATAAGGAAAAGGGTAAAATGAATTAAAAATCTGACGCAATCTCTCAATTTGCAAAAATAAATATCAGTATTCGTTACGATGTCACTTACACCCAGTATTAAACAATGCAAATTAGAACCACCTGCATCTGCGTTTAAGTTTCATAATCGCTTGAGAACTCATTTAGTACATTGAAATCGCTCACGCGTCCGCTATCCCTCACTCAAGCAATCGTTTGTCTTAACAGAGCAAGAGTGAAATGTAGCGTAAAAAGAAATCCTTGAGAGGGCCAATGTCGATCCTTATTTATGAGTCAGCGTATTATTATGACTTGCCAATTTTCCGGAAAATAAAACCCGTTACGGCGCCGAGCCGGGAACGTGACGATGCCGGATTGCGTTCCAATTTTACTGGCGTTTTGTATGATAATTCACCGGAGCTTTTTATGAAACTGTCCTCTGGGATGAGATGCGTGGATACAATGTGATTCAGATACCGATGATCATTGGTGGATTTAAGGAAATTTTAGATTTTCGTAAATATGTAAATAAGACGGGTCTGTGTTTCCCAACACCTAACCTTGAAGTCTTCAAGGCTAGAGTGAATAGGCCTTTTCTGGACAAGCGTGCTACCCTCGGCCGGAAAGTGATCTGTACCAACCAACCTTTAGATAGAGATTAACTAGGTATACCTATATAAGACGGGAGTGTGCAATTCCAAATAATAAAAGCAAATCATTTAATAATTTTGTATTTTTTTCATGCTAATGACCTACATTCATCCCTCCAAAGGACCTCAGTTTAATTAGTTCGACTGTATAAAAGTCCAACTAAACTATCAAAAATTGTCAATAAATGCGATCTCAATTATCATTTCGTAATTATGTCAGAAAATATTTCGAACTTTTTAATCACTTTTTGTATTTTTTCCTTATATCAAAATAGGACACCACACTAGGACCAAGATCATAACATATTGTTAATGATCTGATAAACTATTATTATATCGTAGGAAAACAATTTCCCCTAACGTTGGTTTCAGGGGTTTGCCATCACACCCTTTATCGGCTTCCCTGATCGTTACCAACCTGTCCCTTAAATCGGCCGTGGCGGGTCGGCTTTGACGTAATCTAACCAATCTAGACGGAGGTTTGATATTATCTTCCTTATTTTTAACTGGATTTATGGAAATAGTGTTTGAAGATTTTAGAAAATTGCAAGTTTATTTTTACTGGGAATTTTACTTTAATTGCTACTTGCTTTCCCCCCGCGGTATCTTGTGTTTTCCTGAGATAAAAAGTAGCCTATATGTTATTTCAGGGTCTATCTATGTGCCAAGTTTCATCCAAATCTGTTCAGTAGATTTTACGTGATAGAGTAACAAACACACATCCATACTCACAAACTTTCGCATTTATAATATTTGTAGGATTTTATAGCTTTTTTTGGTAATGAAATGAAATGAAATGAATTGAATTGAAATGATATTAAATGAAAAATTATTTATTCAAATAGACCTTCACAGGCACTTATGAATAGTCAGACTCTAATGCACGGTTCGGAAGGTAGCTTTTGCTGAGAAGATAGAGAAGGTATGTGTTTGAACATAGTACCTACCTACGAATATAGTAAAGAGATGATGTGATCGAAGATGGTAAGCAAAGCATATACACTATGAAGAGTACCTAGTATGAGTAGATTTGCAAATAGTTCTGTTTATATTACTTTTTTTGTTTAAGATAAATAATGTTACCTCAACCTTAATCCTTAAAATTCCTCCAGTTAGGGAAGCTAATAGCATTTCGTCTTTTAAGACACAATTTAAAGCTTTTCTAATTTTTTATCAGAAAAATCTTCCCATAGGTGGTCGAGTTGTTCCATCTTACTTGAGGTAATATTTATATTTGTATTAATCACTTCCTATATATAAGTATATACTATATAATATGCATTTCTCCATTTTGCGGTATTTAATATTCATTTATTTTTATTTTTGTTTAAAGTTATTTTTTTTTTTAGTAATTATACTTTTTAATCATAATATATATCTATAATATGTTTTATTATTTATGGATACGTATTTTATTATTGTTATCTCTTCATTCACCATTTTATTTATTGTATACTTCGTGACTTTTATTTTAGTCTATACGTTGGGAGCGCCCCGCGAGCGCATCGCGACTTTTCAAGGGGCTCCCCTGAAAATCAGTGCTGTCGGTGATTGCCACAGCTAATACTGAGTGGGAGTCCTTTTTGGCATCACATGAGAAACTGTTTATTTTATTTTTATTTTTTACATTTATTATTATTATTATTCTTTTTCTGTGCGTGTACTTTTAAAAAATTTGTGATGTCAAATAAAGTGTTGTCTATTGTCTATTGTCTTAAATTAACTACCTTATAAAACATCCTAACTTCCTTCGGCCAGAGCCAGGACACTATTACCAGCCAACATCAATATGATATAATGAAAGCCAATCACCTACCGGTGTATTACATTTGCTATACATAAGAACAGTACAATTCCCTTTTAGTCTTTGAATCCTTAGCCTTTAGTCACACACGCTCAGCAAGCGCGGATCTATCGTTGTTGGCTCGATGGGCATGCCCACAACCCTAATAGACTTGTGACGTCACAATCTCACGGTCTATTGAGGTCTTTACGGTTGAGGTCGATATTCTGACACGGTATGTCACATTTTTGACATTATTATCTGTTTCTTTTTGGCACATGAATACTTGTATTGGAAAAAGAGATTAATTCAATGGGTGTGCTGACATCTACTAAAAAGTCTAAAAATAAAGCATGTGTATGCATTTTTGTAATTTTCATGACATTTTCTAGTGTTTCCCTATGCAACAACCTATTTTGAGGTCTGGATCCGCCGCTGACGCTCAGTCAAATCGAGGTCAACACAGTAAAAAAATAGCCTTTATTCGTATTATCAGACTATCACACATGAGTTTATTGTACCAAATCACCAGTTAGTCCGACCGTCCAATATAAATATATCACAAGTATTTGCTTATATGTATTTACGGTACCCATACAATCTCCATGCATAATAAGTTTTTTGTTATGAATTATGTCGACAGAAAGAATAAAAATGTATTGGGAATGAAATTAGAGGGAAAAGGTTGGGCTGCGCTTTGTTAACAGAGTTCAGTAGGTTTTTTGAAGCATACGGCTGGATTATAAGCGACAAAAATAACACGTGCGATTAAAGTCATACTTGTATTATTATATTATCTTCTTCTAAATATATAAAAGGAGAACGTGACTGACTGATTTATCACAGCATAAGTTAAGCCACTGGACGGATTGTGCTGAAATATATCATGCAGATAGCTATTATGTTTGATGCCTAAACAGCTAAGAAAGGACTTTGAAAAGACATTCCTAAAGGGGTGATAAGGGAGGCGAGTCGGAAAGTCAGTTTGAAATACCAACACGTGTAAAATTAATAAAGTACAATATATTGCAAACATTTTTCATAATTTATTGCATCAGTTAGCAATCTTAGCATCCTCAAAAAAACACTCGCACCGTTTTTCCATCAACGCGGCGGAACTACAGAAAAAACTTATAGCCCCTGATAAAGTTGGCAAACAGAAATCCTATTTCCCAACAATGTTAACTTCATAATAAAGACATAAAGCGCGGTTATCTGATGGCTGTGCGTCACTCCAGCCCCAAATCTGTTCCACCACGTGCTCTTGTGTAACAAAGATGTATATAAGTTGTTCAGCTAGCTATAATTTGCGTCTCTAAGCTGCGGTTATGTCCTTAGATTTTGTAAATCAAAATTAAAAATATTCAATCAATAAGGTATGACTTGGGCACTAATGAATAGTTGAAAGGCTGTATTTGCTGATAATCCACCAACAAGCTCAGTAATATATATATACTATACTAAAAATTAAGCTGAAGAGTTTTTTGTTTGAACGCGCTAATCACGATCGTTCGATCACGGTGAGATTGTGGTCAAACACAGTTAATATATTTTTAGTAAAATTTACTAAAAATATTATGAGTTCTGCTGAAAAATTGAAAATGGTCAGAGCTAAAATATATGCAAACGGTTTGTAACTAGACAATCTTCAAATGGTGATAGTTAAGTGTCAACTTGACATCGAAAATGAAGATCTGATAGTTGTCTTTGTACAAAATTCAAGTGGTTTTGCGGTAATAGCTAGCTGTGTATCTAGTTCCTTTGTGAAAATAGTTTGTCCTGCATTTACAAGTCAAAACATTTTCACTGAAGAAATATCAAAAGTAATATTTTCGGTCAACGTCAAACTATAACTATATGTACCAAAATTATGAAGATTATTTTGAAAAGAGTAATTGCTGAGTTTAATGAAGGCTCTTCTCAGCAAAGGCTACCTTCCGAACCATGCATTAGAGCCTGACAATTTTATTCATAAGTGCCTATGAAGGTCTATTTGAATAAATAATATTTCATTTTACACTTTAATACACTCCCTTAGTTGTATACCTCAGAGTAATTACTGTTGGATAATTACAATACGAAATGTACATAAACTTGAGAATAACTATTTCACTATCCGACAATTTGCGAGTGGCATTAAGCGGTCATCCGCTAGTTTTATTATTTCCGTACAAATTGATAGCCCTTTTATGGCCTTAGTAGGATGATAAGGGGCGGAAAAGGGCAGAAATACAAGGAACACATTGCTCAGCGGAATGGTAATATTTTTATAGCAAAATTGTACTTCTTATATTATACTCGTAAGTTTTGCAATAAAAGGAAATAATCTATTGTTAATTCTAATTCCTGGTATAGTTATAATGCAAAAGTATGTTTGTATGTTTATAGCTGCTTAAATAGATCATACCCTTACAGCAATTTATGCAAGCAAATGTTGTGTTTAGAACACGCTCTTTTAGAAGGTGGGCGAGAGATTTCCATATTGCATTATGCGCACGTATTTCTTTCGTTAGTAGATTTGATATTATTATTGTTATTATTAGAATTATTTCAAACTAGCTTCCGCCCCGCGGTTTCACCCACGTTCTCGAGGGATCTTATATTTTCCCGGGATAAAAAGTAGCTTATATGTTATTCCAAGGTATGATCTAAGTGCTAAGTTTCATCCAAATCCGTTCAGTAGTTTTTGCTTGAAAGAGTAACAAACATACATACATACTCACAAACTTTCGCATTTATAATATTAGTAGGATAGTAGAATATACCTGATCAAAAGAGTTTTGTATTCTCAAGTTTATGTACATTTCGTATTGTAATTATCCAACAGTAATTACTCTGAATATGAAAGTTGATGGATATAAGGGAAGGGGAAGACCGAAAAAGAGATGGATGGATATGAAAGATGATATGAGTAAGAAAAGAGTTAATGCTGATATGACGGATAGAAGGGCTGAATAGAAGAAGAGTACATATTGCGCCGACCACAAATGATTGGGAACAGAGCAGGGAGATGATTACGATAATGATAGTAGGATCCAATTGAATTGAGAATTGAACATTTCTCGAAACTTGGTATTCCAAGCTCCAATACAGTATGTATTAATGCTGTAAAACGCTTGTCGTTTATAATTCAAAGAGTATGATAAACAAGTTGATCGACAAGGCCTATAAGGTGGCTCATTATATAGAAGAAAATAATACATGGTTGTAGTAGCTTCTCTCTGCACTTGTGACAATTGTATGAAGTTTATGTATTATATAAATATAAAATCATATAAAGAAAGAAAGATTCACAAAAAAAGAAGCCTTGCTGAGTTTCTTGCCGGAGTCTTCTCAGTTTAAATGTATGTGGAACCGGTGGTAGAGTCTATTGTAAAAATTGTAACTGTTGACATTCATAAGTGCCTTATGTGGTACTTAAACTGATTAAATGAGTTTTGAGTTTGTGTCTAAAAATGAGTTTAAAAGTTGGTAAAAATAATGAAACATAATACCGAGCTATCTGTATCGGAATACTAGTACCTTGCAAAAGAAAATGTAATGCGGCGCACCTAGTGCATTATTTACAAGGCACATGCGAGCTCGCATGCATCCATTTGCTTCGTGGCGGTACTCAATTTATACAAGCGATTTATCCAATGTAATTTTTAACTTTCCATCTGAAGTTGAGTATTCAAATTGAATTTGCTTCGACGTTCACAGGGTTGCATTGCATCTCGGCACGAATCTATGCATCTATAAAAGTTTTATACGGGAAACTACAAGCAAAAGGAATGTAAGATGAACCGAGTGCATCTACTGGGGTCTCTGAAGCTCTTCGCGAATACAAATGAACCGTGCACCTTAAAGATTGCAAACAAGTATAAGGAAAATGTGATGCTCCTGAAGTCTTAACTGCATCACACTGCATCGACGAAATTTGTACATCGCATGTAATGTTTCTATTCGGGATTTGAATTACAGCAATCTTATATTCTTAAATCAACAATAATGGTGCCGATTCTGTTGTTTACGAACTAAATAAATTTAATGTCACTATATCTCTTTCTAATAGTAAACATAACAAAGGGATGCAAGATATTTTAGTCCTGTCAGTTTAATCCGATCACACATTTCAACGTGAATTTAAGCGCGATCTTTATTGGTCACGACTATTTACCCGTACATTACGACGGCATTGATTAACTGACAGCATTAAAAATGTTCTGTCTTTTTTCAATAAGGTTAACTTGAAAGAGAGGTGACTTGTCTAATATTAGTATAGTTCAGTTCGTAAACAACAGAATCGACACCATTGTTTAATTGTGTATTCCATTATCAACTTTTGAAAAAAGAGTAAAACCTCCTTCAAAGGCAATAAAATTAATATGCAACCACCTTGGAGCTATACCGAACCTAACGTAAACAGAATTATTAAATACGATTCATTAGCAAAAAAATTATACGTGATAACACAAACATTAAATAATAACAAAAAAATCATACAGCCGAATTGAGAACCTCCTCCTTTTTTTAAGGAGGTTACAAACATTTACAAAAGCGTATTAATTTTATTACGCCAATGTCAAGCTAGGTATATGACCTAATATGACTAGTGAAGGGACGAAAATAAATATAAGTTTCAACAGAAGTTATTCATTTTTAAAAATAAAAACTCAAAATTCATTTATTTAGTCTAGTGCTTTATCAGGGCAAAGCACTCGTAAATGTCCCAACCAATTTTACCGTTCGTTATAGTAAAATATGCAAGATTCTACAACACGTTTTCATTTCACAATATTATCAAACTTCTTCATAAAAATTCTGCCACATGATAGTCATACTTACCCTGTGGATTAGTGCTATATGACGCTGGTGAATTTGAGCCTTAGAAAAGTAGTCTTTAAAATCTACTCGTCTATTACAATCTCAAGAACCTGAGTATTCATCTTGGAAATCTCGAATATTGACTCAATTATAGTTGCCGTAAAGTCTTGATGGTTTTGAAACTTGGGGGATAGGGGTTCCCTCAATTTTCCGCAAGGAAGAAGCTCATCTAGTAAACGCTTAAATGTTTGATGCTTTAATTGCGTAGCTTCACGCTTCGACCTTTGAGGTGAAGTACGTGCTTGTGTTTCATTATATCCTTATTTATCAACGAAGATTGTAGGGAATTTGAATTATATTGATTTTGCTCGTTGAAATTGGTTTTCATGATTTGATATTCATCTATGCGAGCTTAGTACATTTTAAACAAGGTTTGGTACCTATAGATAATCTTTAAGGCGTATTGTTCAGGGTTTGAGAAATTGCTGGTTGAATCTGGAGGTCTATATTCCGTTCTATTCCTTAAATATATAAAGAAGTAGCTTCCGCCCCGCGGTTTCACCCGCGTTCCCGAGGTATCTTATGTTTTCCCGGGATAAAAAGTAGCCTATAAGTTATTCCAGGGTATGATCATCTATGTGCCAAGGTTCATCTAAATCCGTTCAGTAGTTTTTACGTGAAAGAGTAACAAACATTCATCCATACTACACATATTAGGATAGCATCAATTGTGAAGATTACTAAAAAAAATTACACTAATAAAATTGCTTTATCAATTTTGAACAATACACGTCAAACTGAAAAATTATCATTTTTATTAGCAGTCCTCAAAGTGAGATATCGGATCAGTAAAACAAGTTCAATTTTTAATTTAACTAATTATTTTAAAACTGAATTAACTGACTTATAACTAACTAACTTTCTAACAAATTGAAGTACTGTAGCCGTGAATACTCAAGCGTTGAATAGAATAAATTATATACTTATTTAATTACAATTATAAATAAAATTATATGGACATCATCTTTTTATGTAGATTGGATTTTAGTTGCAATACATTTTTTAGGTAATACTTTATCTTTATGCTGAATAAATATCTAAGTTAATTAAAGCATTTTAAAACTATTGATACTGTAAAAATTGTCAGTAGCCGCTTAAATATTATACCCTAAAGAAAATTGCACTAAGATTATTATGATGAAATATAAAGTGGAGACATACGAAAATCTATTGCATATTGTGCTGTTGCGTTTCTTTTACCTTTAACTAAGTTAGAAGTAATTTTTTTATTGCTCGTACAGTTTTTTTATGTTATTTATAATATGCTTTGTCTAATCAAATAGATAATCCAAAATAACTAAGAGAAATAAATATATTAATACACTAGCTGTTCCGCGCGGTTTCATTCGCGATCTCGGGATAAAAAGTAGCCTATAAACCTTCCGGAACAATGAAGCTTCCTATTAGTGAAATAATTTTTCAAATCGGTTCAGTAGTTTCGGAGCCTATTCAATGCAAACAAACAATCAAATCTTTCCTCTTTATAATATTAGTATAGATAATACATTAAACTCAGTTTTGCTTGAACGGGTTGATATGCGAAACAGTAACAATAATTTTTAATCTAATTGACCTAGTTTATTTTGCTCACATTCTTTCATTTTCATTATTCTTTAACTCGTACAGAACGCATACTCACTCCCCCTCCACGCGCGGCGCTAGATAGCCCATCCGGGGGGGGGGGGGGAAGTGTGATACTCGTCCCAGCACCCTCGCTGTGCTATCGTACAATGGATCGTGACCACGACGGCACATCGTCCTCCTTAAGCCATACCAGCTCCTTTATGTAGCGGAGTGAGGCCTTGGGAAGCTGGCAAATTTGCTTCAGTGATTTGATTAATTTTTTTATCACAAAAAATTAAAAACGCAACGGTTTTTTAAAGTCCATGTGTTTTCAAAGTTGCATACCTTACGCTCTGCATTCGCGGAGTGGTCGCTCATGCTTCGTTACGTGCGAGAGCGCCCGCCCGGGACGCGACAAGGGTTTTTGTCTCCTCAAAGGAACGGGGAAATCTGCACATTTCTCCTCGCTTTTTTTTGTTTCTCGCTCGGATTTATATGGCAACATCTTCGTTGCCGTCAACAGCTTTACTTAATTAGTGTGCGGGTTCCATAATCCCGTTTCTTATGTTTCCCCACTTGGATTATGTTCTGTGTGGGTGTAATTAGGATAATGGTTCTGTTATTATTTGATATCAAAAGAATGTTTGATTAGCTGATATGTATGGATATGATAATATTGTTAGTGTATATTTGATTAACAGTTATATATATTATATATGTATATTTAAAAGAATGCTTATTTTTACAAGTCTTTAAGCTTTTATGTGGCTATTTACCTACCTTTTTTACTTAATAGGGTTTTTATGAAGGTCAACACTGACATCACTATCAAGTTCTTTATGAGACAAAATTATAAAAAAAAAATATAGTTTTTATTTGTTTCATGTCAAACTGCATTTATAAATGGGCATATTAGAATTACTATGTAATTTTAGCAGGAGACATTTTAATAATAACCCAGGTTTATGAAGGTTTATGAAGTCATTAAAAGTGTTGATTATTAACTAAGGAACCCTACTAAAAGTTAGTTAGTCTCCCTAAAGTCATATAAAAGTCGTTTAAAAGCTCAAAATTAAATCCCAACAAGAAAAATACATTAAACAAAACACTCCCGGCGTTTAACCAAGTTTATTACATACGAGGTAATGCGGTGCAAAACTAAAAGTTGCGAGAAGAAAGGTCCAATGCGTCCCTGTGCCGACATTACTGGGTCTAATATCACATTGGGGTCTCCGCGCGTTATCATTCCACTCTGCGCAGCCGGCCGTGATGGCGAATCTCTCTCTGAGGACGCTTTCGGGCTTTTTACGGGTTAGATGGAGTTGAGTGACGTACGGGAGTGGAGACGTCTGATACTTTTATGGTGTCCTAGTAGCATATGGTTTGATGCGGTAAAAATACTATCCTACTTTCCGATTTTCCCGGTGGATTTTCCAAAAAAAATATCTCAATATAAATATATTTAATACAAGTACCCTCTCCAGGAGGTATAGGGATCTAAATGGCGGAGAATCTGAAAATTTACTTCCTTTTCGCAGGCGATTCGCGCCTTATTGGTTAGAGATGTTAAGTATTATATTTTTGGGTCTCCTGCTCTCTCACCATTTTTTCCCTATCAAAAGTTGAAATTTAAATAAAATTAAAAAATAACAGCACCTTCTTGTACATGAAATTATAATTAAAAGCCATAAAAATCATTTTTTTTGATAGCCGGTCGCGCGACGCCCAAGTGGATTAAAATATTATTTGATATTTTCTTGTTTTCTATAACACAGCCTACTTCTTGAATAGTGTTTTCAATTCGTAATATAACTAGCCTTGATACTAGGCTAAGCAGTGTTTTTATAATGTTTTTGTTGATTCTACAAAAAACTGAATCAAAATCGGGTCCTCCGTACAAAAGGGCCTAGACAAAAATCATTGCCATACAATGGAATTCGTGTTTAGCGTTAGCGTGACACGAAATTATTTTTGTCTAGGCCCCCAGGAGCTATGATGCTACAGATACGCACTACAAACTTTAAATACTCCCCTTTTATCATCGGGGGTTAAAATAAAACATAAAAATGAGATAAACACCTACTTCTACGTTTATTTTCTTCAAAATTTGTAACTTCGGTAAAAATCAACTACAAAATGTCCGACTCGGCAACGCCATCAAATTCGCTACTCAGTTGATTGGTCTAAGGTAAAAGAAAACATTGTAAATAGGTGACTCAAACATGGACGTGTAACTTAAATAAAATATTTTTAAATATCGGGGGTTACTTTTAGGGGGTAAATTAGAAAATAAAAAATATAAACTAAGTATATCGTCTGACATATCAAATGAAAGGGCTCATTGTGAGAATCAATTTTTTTTATAATTTTAAAATATAGATAAAATTGTTTTGAAGTTATTTAAGAAACTAGGTGAAAATTAACCATTCCAGGGGGGACTTTTCTCCGAAATTACTTAGCCAACATTTAAAAAATAATACATTTACCTATAAATGAGGAATAACAACAAAAAAATCTAATTAGTCTGTCAGTTAAATTATCAAAAAATATTGGATACGTATTTTTTATTTTGATCCGAAAACAAAAAATAACGAAGATACAGTGCGTTAAAATTTTCCGGTCTGCAAAAAGTGTACTAAAAAGTAGTTGTACGATGACGTCACAAGCCCCAATCCTGCACTTTTATGGGACTTATCTTTGTAATTTCTTATTGATTTGATAAAGTAAAAAATACGTATCCAATATTTTTTGATAATCTAACTGACGGACTAATTAGATTTTTTTGTTGTTATTCCTCATTACAGGAAAACTTATAACAAGTTTTTGGTATTTAAAGTAACATAGGAAATTACGGAACCCTCGGTGCGCGAATCAGCCTCGCACTTGTCCGATTTTTTAATGAAACATTCCTTATTGAAAATGTTCCTTGGTTGTACTAACTATATCTTTTATTATGTAGCAAATTCATATATCCTTGTGGAAGCAGGACAAGGGTTGGTTTATCTCCTTAAATTATAAATGTGTACTTTACATGAAACCGCTACCATGTTTTCACTTGCATCCTTCTGACAAGTCAATTGAAGTAAATAAGATTTTCTGTACAAAAAGTCCCTTGGGATTCTTTCTCGAATTAATCTCTTAATGCTTCCCCTACCCTTTTCATTAAAGGGATGATCAGAAAAGTAATTAATCCAAGATATTTTATAATGGACGCAATTTACTCGCCCATGGAATTGTAATGTATTAAAATTTGAGACTTATTATTTCAGTAACTTTACTGTGATTAAAATTGTCAATCTTTGAATGTACCTACTGTACAGGATTAAATGAGTTTTGTTAAGATATTTGTAACAAAGTTCTAAATATCGCTCGATTTATGAAACGATTCGCTAACTTTAATTAGTTTCTTTGTAGTCTTTTCGTTCTGCCTATTTGGAACTCCAAGGAACTCAAATAATCCTTAACATTATTTTATTGGATGTTCGTCGCTATCTATTTGTATAATGTTAGGTATTATTTCCTTACTTGGTCTAAAGATCTGAAACAAAGAAAAAATTACGCGTAAGTAGTTTATTTCAAAATAGAATCGTGAAGGTGAAAAAAAAAACATAAAATCGCGGCCAAACGAGTTAACGAAGCGGAAATTGGTATAGACTGTCGAACACGTAAGAAGGTCTTATTTAGTTTAGGTACCACCAAATTGTATTCGACCCGTAAAAAAGTGTAAGTCTTATGACAACGTTGCTAAAGCTCATTTTTATTTGATGTTTCACTTGATTTTCAGATGTGGAAGTCCACGTCAGTAGGTTGATGTTGGCATAGGATACGCCAGCGTGGGTGCTTTATTAGATTTTGAGGTGATAAAATCTGTTACTTTGAAATCTACCTTTTGTCTACAAATATCTTTTCGAATGTGGGTATCTTCCAGATGTTTTTTATCTCTCAGTACGTATTATCCATGAAAATTAGTTTTTTAGGTAGGTATTGTTACCTTGTGCTTATGTATGTCGTATATATATATATACATATATGAATATTAAATATTCATTCGTTTCAAATCTTAAATCTCTTGAGTTTCATCGATTGTATTTGTATTAAATCATAAAGTTTAACCTTAAATTATATTTTGGATTAAAGCTATTAAAATTTTCGCTTTCCACGAAATAAGAATTTGATATCTGCTGTTAAAACTGTTTGATAATCTTATTCCTGGAGATTTTCAATAACAAAATAATTACTGGAAATGGATTCTATCTTTTATATATTATATTTACTTATTATTTCTTCCGTTCCAACTTTAACCATGTCCTCGAATTCCTTTTTCGCGGTGCAAAGTTTCAAATGCGAAAGATTGAAAAGGGAGGTATAACGTTTTTCGATCGCTGATTGGTATTGAGGTGCACTAGGAGAGGGCATCATTGTGTTTAGGACTTGCGTTTTTAAAATCCCTTCCATAGTGAATATTACGGTAATTAAGAAATTTCGTCTGTCAAAATTTCAAGTTCTAGATCTTACGGTTTGAACTGTGCGTTGATAGTCGAAGTTATTCATTTCGTCCTTTTATACCTACGCTTCCACCCATGCAAGTAATGCGATTTAAAAACCAGGATCTAAATTTTATCTGTACAGATAAATATATTATCTCAGATTTACCAATGTTTTCAAAGAACTGAGGGAGGAAAGTGATATTACACCAAGTAGAAAATCTTTGAAAGATTGGTGAGACATGTCCGTATTTAATCGTGTGTCTGCGATTAGTATTCTATACACCAATGGCAATATATTGTGACCAGTCTCGGCACCAATCAGGCGAAAAACCAACTTATCCAATAACAATCGACGGGACTATTATGGTAGATACTTAATCGATTGCGATTATGATAATTTATAAGAAGTTTTTATTGTTGATATGTTTTGTGACGTCTCCCCCAATCTCCACGATGACCAAACTCAAAACTAATTTATTCAGTTTAAGCCCTGTTATGGCATTTATGAATGTCAATAGTTACAATTTTTACAATAGACTCTACCACCGTTTCGGAATACACTTAAACTGAGAAGTCTCTGGCAACCGGTCTTGCTACCCACATCCAGTCCACTTTGTGGAGGGCCTGCCCACGCTGTGTTCCAGTTCACGATTATTTTATTCAGTATAAATAAAGGTAATAACAACAAAATAGACGATTAATAACATTTCCTCGAGTCTCCGTAACGGCAGAGCTCCCAGTAGGCTTGCAGCGTTTCCTCTTTGGATCAACAAGCTAATGCAGCTTCGGAAAAAAACTATAATCTCTAATTTATTATTCTAAGCGTTGGGATTTAAAACTAGAAATTCATATCTTCAGTAGGCCTTATCTTTTTAGGGTCGATGGGCAATGGGCATCAAGATAAAACAATATTTTTGGTATATCTTTCTTTAATAAACTACACAAGAAAGGCTTAAAAGAAATTTAATGCTTTTACGTAAAACAGTACACAATAGTTCGCTCATCGTTGTCAAATTATTAACCAATAAAATCGCATAAAATGAGCGTCTCGTCAGTTTGCAGAAATTCTATTGGTTTATAATTTGACAGCTATACACACAGTATTTACATAGACTACCTGCGTCGTCAACAATATCTTATGTACGTACATACGTGCCATTTATTAGAATACCTATAAGTCTTACGAACATAATGTAGTAGTAACGTTTTCACTAATAATAAAGTAGTGGATAATGCATTTTGAGATTTTGTTAAGTTGCATTTTAGATGTCAAAATTAGACCAAATGTTTTTTTTTTCGTTATTAGGTGATTGAATGGTATCTGATATTTTTTTTACAATTATTAGTGGTACATATTATATAAAGTAATTTGATTTTCATCACTCCTTCATTGTCCTCTCTTAGATCCTTTTGTAAGTTTTTTTGCTCTTCATCTATCCGATACATTTCTTAAAATAAAAATATTTTTAATAATAAAAAATATATAAGTGAGTACAGCGTACTTTCAACATATTTTGTCGATACCAATCTCGTTAACGTTTCAATCACGTATCGACATCGCGTTTCGATCACTAGCTCACGTAATACGCCTGCTGTACACGAATCATTCACATTCAATACACGTAGCGTATTCGATAGAAACCGTATCTTACGTTATTAATATCGGGTTTTATTTTTTCATTAAAGCCTGCCCTTATTTATTTTCATACAATATTACATATTTTCTTGTTGGTTATGAAAGTTATTGTTGGGAAAATATAATATTTATACAAATATTTTTGTATATCAATACATAGTACTTATAATAAATAAATCTTTTGGGTCCCTTCTGGGCTACGAATAAATAATAAGTCAGGAAATGTAACTGCATTAAAAAAATGACGCAACAAAAGACATGTACAAGTAGGCTGGGCTTAAAAGTCATGTACAGCGCATCATCAGTCTGTCATTTTTCTTGCAAGCGAGCACTCATCAAATCTTCGCGACATTTTTATCTAAACTACAGCTGTGAATCATCATGCCAGGATGTGTAGTGAAGTGGTGCTGGAGCCATACTAGAATAAAATGTCCAGGGATCATTTTTCACGTGTAAGTAGTAGCAAAATTATTACTAAATTCAAAGATTTTCAAACCGAGATGGTCAATACTATGCAAGATGAAGTCAGTAAATTTTTCAGACCAAGTTTAGATGGATTTTTTTCCATGTTCATGAAATATTGTAATCGATAAAATTTAGATAATTTTTATAACAGTAATGTATTAGTTATTGATGGAAAAGATTTTTATATTTGAAATTGTTTTGTATTTATGTATTTTACTAACACACTGTAATAGTAATAAATGTTATTTGAAATATATTTTTTTTTCATTGTTTCTGTATTTATTGCAAGACTAGGTACCTATAATAAAAAAACACTGTACATTATTATTGTTTTATGATTGAATTGGTCTGGTCCATTTATTGCATAACATCTTCCACGCCGCTATGACTCTACTGTCATAGCAGACATTGCAGCACGCGTGCGAACCAATCCTTGCTTTCGTTCTGAACGTAAACCAATCACCAAGCTTGTCTATTTGTAACCTGGGAAGTGATTCGTATTTTGAAACATACGTCTATTTGGTTTGAAATAGGGCTACTTTTTGGTTGAAATTTGTTCTGAATTAGAGTTCCTGACTTATTATTTATTCGTAGCTTCTTGGTTTCATTTATATATATAAAAGAAAGTCGTGTTAGTTACTCCACTTATAACTCAAGAACGGCTGAACCGATTTAGCTGAAAATTGGCAGGGAGGTAGTTTAGAGCCAGGAGAAGGACATAGGATAAGTAGGTAGGGGTAGGTAGGGTAGGTAGGTAAGGTAGGTAGGGGTAGGTAGGGTAGATAGGTAAGGTAGGTAGGGGTAGGTAGAGGTAGGTAGGTAAGGTAGGTAGGGGTAGGTAGTTAGGTAGGGGTAGGTAGTTAGGTAGGGGTAGGTAGATAGGTAGGGTAGGTAGGTAAGGTAGGTAGGGGTAGGTAGTTAGGTAGGGGTAGGTAGTTAGGTAGGGGTAGGTAGTTAGGTAGGGGTAGGTAGATAGGTAGGGGTAGGTAGATAGGTAGGGGTAGGTAGGGTAGGTAGGTAAGGTAGGTAGGGGTAGGTAGTTAGGTTAGGGGTAGGTAGTTAGGTAGGGGTAGGTAGTTAGGTAGGGTAGGTAGGTAAGGTAGGTAGGTCCCAGTTTTATTTTTGTTCTCAGGGCAGGACAACGTCTGCCGGGTCAGCTAGTTTTTAATAAAATTAAAAATTTATAGAAACCCCCGAACTCACTAGAAAATTGGGAATTAGTATTAGTAATAGGTATTTGACGGCTGAGAGCTGTCTCGGCTGAGAGCTGTCTGCGCTCGCCGATTGTCCGGTAAGGTTGGAGCAGCCATCAGAGGCTACCAACGTTAGTCCTTTCAAAAAAAAAAAATAGAAATAATATATTTGTATACATTTACATTAATGAATGAAGCGTACCTAATAAGAAGTACTAAGAACTCACTTTTGTATTTTTTTCTAATTTTGTATTCTTGTTTAAATTACAAAAGAATTCTGTGTCTCGTAATGATTAGTAATTATAAATTTCAGCTCACCCTTTTATACTGACTGAAAAGGGTACCTATTGCTAATCTAAGTTAGTAAAGCATTCTAATTAAAACTTGGAGTTTTCGATGCAAACAAAATCAACGCCCGCGGCTTCGCTTCCAGTAATTATTCTCTTGAAATGGTAATGAAGTACGTATTTAAGCATTTTGTGTAAACAAAGAGGACAGAAATGTTAATTTTAATGTGCAAATATACCACTAATGTAAACGTCTTAAAAATGGGGTGAAACTGACGATGTTTCCATTAAATAGATATGTTAATTCTCTTTACATTTACTTTTTTATACATTACATCATAATTGTGGAAGACTACAAAACTTAATTAAAGGGTGAGTCAAAAAACCGTCCAAATGCAAGTCGTACTCGCACCATCGCACGAAGGGTTCCATACCATTTTTACACAACTATAAAAACGGCAAAAAATACGTTTGTTGTATGGGAGCCCATAAATATTTATTTTATTCTGTTTTTTAACATTTGTTGTTATATCGGAAACAGAAATACATTATCTGTTAAAATTTCAACTGTCTAACTATCACGGTTCATGAGATACAGCCTGGTGACAGACTGACAGACAGCGGAGTCTAAGTAATACGGGCCCTAAAAAGAGCATGCTGTGAGATGTAAGTCGCTAAAGTTAGTAATTAAGTTGCCAAGCTAAATTAGAGCTGAGCTTGTATTTTTTATCTGCAGTGCATTTTATGCGGGGTTGCCTTATTTGACAAAACCCATGCACAGTAGGAATTTCTTTTATTTTTTTCTAGTTTCCGATCCGTGGTTTCACCCTCATTGCCGAGATAAAAAGTAGCCTACGTCGTTTTCAATATCATAGGCTATCTGCAAGCCAAATTTAATCGCAATCGGCATATACTTAGCTTTTTGTGGTTAATGTTGTTTTATGGTTGGTAACAAAAATAAAACGACATTTACTATTATGTGTATTCGTTTTTCTATTTGGCTTTTCTGCCATGAGCCCACTTATGTACCTACAATTCTATTCATCATCATCATGTCAGCCGAAAGACGTCCACTGCTGGACAAAGGCCTCCCCAAGGATCTCCACGATGACCGGTCTTGCGCTACCCGCATCCAGCGGTGTCCCGCGACCCTCACAAGATCTTCGGTCCACCTTTTACAGGGACAATTCTATTACAAATGTATAAAAAAAAAACTGTTTGTGATAGAAAACAAATTCCAAAACCTATTTATTCGCTTTCATAAACTAAGTATATAGGTAATACATAATAGAGGCCCAAGTACACGTAACTAATATAAAGTTGATTACTTTGTCACCATTAAATGAAGAAGTGGCTAGGACTCGTACCTACACGTGGCATATTCCTTTGAGACAAACACAGCTCAAGTTGAAGTCTGAACCTGATCAATGAAGCTCACGACGTCTCAGGAGGGCATAATGTCTTACAAAGAATTTAAAAGTGGAAAGTGCCTATAATTCGAATCTTCTAACAGGATTTCTCGGTTGAAATCACGTTTTAACGGCATTCGTCTCTTTTAGTTAACTCCTTTTGAGTTCTGTTTGTTTATATACATTGTTATATTTAATTTTTCTGGCAGTTTATTTTTTATTATTTAATTAGCTTATTACTAGTGGTAGGTAATTAAGAGTATCTTTGTGTAATTTTTTTGGGTTCCGTACCTCAAAAGGAAAAATTGAATCCTTATAGGATCACTTGCTTGTCCATCAGTTTGTCAGTTTATGAATTACTAGTCTACGGTCTCCTGGAGCTTTGAAAGTTGGCATGAACGAGATGGTCGAGTTGCCTTGAATATTTTTTATAATGAAAGATGGGCTTACGTTTGACCGTCGTCTGACCCCAAGGAGGAGTTAAGACGAGGCCGAGGATGTAGCATGCTTGCCCAGAAAAAGCCTATTCACGCTAACCTTGTAGACAAAGGTTCAATATTTTTATGTATCAAATTAAACACACATTATGTACTCGTATTTTCTAGACTCCATTGATGAAACCTAAACACTCAGGTAAGAACAGATTGGGTTAGTTCATTCAATATATTATATGTATAATCACACACATATTTGTTTGTTACGTATTTCACATCATTTTCAATTAAAAGTTCAGTGACGAGGGTACAGGGTTCGTGTCCGTGCACGTTTTAGTTTAATTAGTTTGATTTGTTCTTTATTGCTTTGTTAAATAATAGGCTACTTGGAAAAAATGGGGGTCTGAAATTTTTTTGTTACAAAAAAAACTAAAGATTTTCCAGCAGCTTCAAGCTTAAGGTCCAAAGTAGCTCTCGAAATTTAAATTTGATTACTTCTTCTTCTTTATGTGCCATCTCCTACCGGAGGTCGGTTATCATAGGGTTATTTTTATTTTGGACACGACTATGCGGAATAAGGATCTGGTGCTCAAATTTTGAGTTACGTTACTTACGTTTTTTGCTAATTGTAGCTCAGTAACTCGTATCATTATCTATAAAAACAGCAAAAAAAACTCATTTTTTGTATGGCCCTTAAATTCTATTCTGTTTTTAGTATTTTTAGAGTTCCAAAAAAAAACGGAACCCTTATAAGATCACTCGTGCGTCTGTCTGTCTGTCTGTCCGAAAATATTGGACTGGATTGAGTTGAAAGTTGGTACACATATGTAAGTCGGTGACTCAAACATGGACGTGTTACGTAAATAAATGAATTTCAAACATGGGGGCTAATTTTGGGGGGTAAATTAAAAAAATTCTTTACCTAAAGATTACAGGAAAACCTATAAGAAGTCTATCTAAAACCTTTAAACCTGCAATTCGGAAACGGCTCCAACGATTTTCATGAAATTTGGTATGCAGGGGGTTTCGGGGGCAATAAATCGATGTAGCTAGGTTTCATTATTAGAAAACACGATTTCCAAAAAAAAAACTTTTTATAGTTACCATCAACTTTGTGTCAGATTTAAAAATATTTATGGAACTTAGTTAAACATGTACGGAACCCTCTCCACGCGAGTTTAACTCGCATTTGTCCGATTATGTGTTATAGTGGCCACAGAAATACATCATCTGTGAAAATTTCAACTGTCTATCACGGTTCATGAGATACAGCCTGGTGACAGACGGACAGACAGACAGACAGCGAGTCTTAGTAATAGTTTCACCCTTTGGGTATGGAATCCTAAAAATGAAATAGGTAGGTAGGTACGTGCTAACTATCTGTACTTTAACATCAAATAGGTAATTACACAAATTTAATACATAAAAAAATTACACATTGCGATTTTGTGTAAAGAAACCATTTCAAAACCTTTCACAGTTAATTGTGTCACAAAAAATCTATGCTTCGAATGGTGGTTCATTAATTGTGTTTCGGAATGAGAAAAACGAACAACTTATTGTTGGCGAATGTCGCTACTCGCTGCAATCTTTTCCCATAGCATAGCGTTGAGTTCTTTTCGCATTATTCGTTTCTTTTCTCGTAGTGTGTCTAGCGGGCGGTGATAAATTGTTGCAAGACAGTTTCCGCGGCTTTAGGAAACAATACGCGAGACTATGCGTTTGTGTTAAAACGTTGGTGATTTATGTATTTTGGGCATTCACCTTTTAAAATGCGCGCCCGAATCTGATTTTGTCATTACAATTGGACTAACTGTATTCGGATTCATTAAAGGTGCATCCACACTCAATTTACTTTTTGCTGTGCAATATTTTGCAACAATAGGTAAGAAAGATACTTATTATTTTTTATATTTAGATTGGGTTTTTAGTGTCATTCTACAAAAAGTAACTTTGGTGTAGTGCGCCATATAGTGTAGGTACATGCATCAAAGCACAGTTTCAAGCTGGCAAAACGATCAGTACATACCTACTGTAAACATATCTATGCAAATATCCTTTGATATACAAGCAGGCTTTCACGATAAGTTGACTTAAAGCCACATAGACTTCAATGGTACAGCGAGCCGCGGCGAGTAAACAAACGTGGGCAACGGGTTCGATCAATGAGATCAGCTCCAGTCAACAAAGCAAACGCGTGTCCTATCTGAATAAAGGACAAAATACGGTAGTGAACACAGGGTGTGACTTTTTGTGTTGCAGTAAAATAAAAAATGCGTTGGACTGACCGTTGGTTAATGTCGCAGGGATAAATTGAATGCGGAAAGCACAAGATTGGAAGGAATGTTCAGGAGCTATGAGCCCACAGATAGACACACAGATACATACTACAAACTTATAACATCCCTCTTTTTCGTCGGAGATTAAAAAGAGGCCGTAAGAACTACACTTAATGCAGTCTGAATACCGAGACCAGAAAAACAAAAAAAAAAATACTGACAAATTTATTTGTACATATCATAAATGATTCTATATTCAATTTAATACATTGCGATATCTACATATTCCATTTACCAAATGACGTCATATATCAAGACGTAATATCTATAGGTTTAAATCAAGATGGGAAGGTAATTAATTAGTAGGCGATAATAATAATAATTCAAAGCGCTTTACGCTCAGCAATATTGCGTAGATAATTAGAATTCACCTAAGTATAAATCAAATCAAAGCTAATTTCTAATTAGTGTTATCTTGCTTTGAAGAATTGAATAAAATAATCCTCTTAAGTCACAGAAGGTATAATAATTGATTCAAATTATTCAAGTGTAACTAATCAACTAAAATTCATTGTAGGTAATTATTTCATAAATTTTATCTTTATAACGTAGCTAAAAAGAGTAAAGCCATCTTCGAAGAAAACAAAAATTAATATGGGACCATCTTGGAGCTATACCGAACTCAACATGCAATTTAAATAAATATCTTCAAACTAAATTCAAACTTCAAATGAAAATTAAGAGAACACTGCCTTTAAAAGCGAATCAAGCGGTATGATTTTTTATCTATCTAAGTATATCCAAATATGTTTTCAATTCCGTCATAACCTGCCTAAAATGGTCTTGCATAAAAGAATGACATACAATAAATAAATATTTTTCAATGAAAAATATATATTTCATTGAAAAATACGAGATTATGATGGTTTAAAAACCCCCTTTATAACAGACTTCGTGAGGTGACAGCACCTTAACAAATCAACAACCTGTATCATAGAGTAAAAGTTCATAGAGTAAAAGCGCAGAGTACCTAATAGCAGCGATGTTTGAGCTGTGCACTGAGGAATGTGAAAGCTTTTCTACCTTTGTGCCGCCGCCGTTATGGAGGCACCGTCACGCTTTACGGTTAATTAAAAAATGGCTAAGTAATACGATAGGTTCGCCATTCTACATGCACTCGACAATGAGAGATTATTATTAGTAGATAATACGTTTGCACAACTGGTCCACGATATACGATTTCTGTTATTCGTCTTGATAGAACAACGGTACCTTCCGCCCCGCGGTTTCGCCCGCATTCCCGAGGTATATGTTTTGTCGGGATAAAAAGTAGCCTATATGTTATTCCAGAGTATGATCTATCTATGTGCCAAGTATCATCAAAATTTGTTCTGTAGTTTTTACGTGAAAGAGTAACAAACATTCATCCATACCCACAAACTTTCGCGTTTATAATAAAAGTAGGATTACTTACTGAAAAAAAAATTTCTCTCTTGTCTTCTTTTTCTACCATGGTAGCGTTAATTAATTACAGAGTGACCAACTTTTACTATGATACTAACTCAACCTACTTATAACATAAATAGGATTAAAAACTAACAAAATTACAAAATTATTATTATTACGTAACCTAAAACATTACCCGGAGTGCTATAGGCTACATTTTATCTCGGGAACGCGAGTGAAACCGCGGGGGACAGCTATTGCATATAGCGCGGTCACAGTAAGGTTACGGTTATAGTTAAATTTAACCGCCGAAAAAAAGCAAACTGGGTTGCTCGTGTCACTTTAACTAAAATTTTAACCGTAACCATAACCGACCGAGGGAGATCGGTCATCGTCAAAATTTAACTAAAATTTACAACAGACCCTAATTAAATGTCATAAAAAGTTAAAAGGAAACGTCGCGCGTCGGTGTTAGGTGTTTATTTTCATATTTATTTTGTAACGAAACGGTCAACAGGGAATAAAATACATTTATGTGAGTAACGACTCACTGAACTGGTAAATCCCGTTTGGTTAAATTCATTATTCACAGTGTTCATGCTTGGCGTATTTTATTTTATTTTTTGACGCGCGCAGGGTGGGTGTTGACGAGCTCAAATTCGTTTTTATTGAAAAAAGTCTATAATTTCGTACCTATAAAATATTCACAAAATAAACTATTCATTTTATAAATGTATGTATGTTTAAATAAAAGTTTTATGATCATATGGTTAATAGTGAAATATAAAAGGAGAAAATTGCTAATGGACCGGGGTAATCAATATCGCCACATTTGCGCTTTTTAAAATTAAGAATGATTTTTTCTCTTATTTGGCCCATCCAAATAAAAATATCAACATACATACTGAAATATAATAGAATGGAAATAGTTATCTTAGTTTACTTTTTTTTTAAATAACATAAAGCCGTCTTTTTTACTAAAATTGCGCCTCTTCTATCTCGCTTGTCTCCGTCAGTTTAGTAAAAGACGGAGTCATTCGCGGAGAGCCTCCTCTTAATGTGAAATCTTCGACCCAAAGTGAGACAATGTTCAAATCCATATACAAAAACACAAAACACAGTAGAATAAGTTTAATGAAACTAAATTAGTCTAGTTTGTAAATATCAAATCAGCACAACTAAACAAAGTATTTATTTAATACTGAATACCCCATAATCAACAACTCATTAATTAGATAATTATAGTGATAAAAAATATTAGCTAAATTAATGTAATAATCGTAAATAAGTGAGCCGTTTTAATTATACTGTTTATTACAGCCAAGGCTTATAATGTCCGATATAAAACCACTACGATGAGTCTGTTGACTCGTTTGCACTTGAAGTGACTTAGAAGCGAGTTACGAAACGAAAAAATAATAAATTTTCGCAGGTTTTTTGCTTCTGTTGTACCCTCGGTGCGCGAGTCAAATAAGGAATTAAAAAAACAAATCTTCTGCCTATCCTGTTCTAATAATTCGAGTTCGGTACTTTTCTATCATTCGTACCTTCTATCCGTCATACAAGCATTTAGTCTTTTTTTAGGTACTCATTTAATTTTCACTTCTTTTTCGCTCTTCCTCTTCTCATATCTATCACCTCGCCCATAGTCACACGGCTATCTGTCTCTGTTTGCCCATCGGTCCGCAAATCAGACTCGAACTTTTCTTGTTTTTTATTTAACTACATATCGAGTTTGTGACAAACAGTAGGGGCACAGATCATAACAGCGACTGTTGCATGGTACACAATCATAATTATAACGGGATTAGTCCAATAGGATTAGTCGGAAGCTTCTATAGCGGTACTTTTCTTCAGTCTTCGTTCCTCGTAATCCTACGGTAAGGTAGCAGGAATGAGTCTGCAGCATTTATTGCGAGACTTTTCCTTGTTTCGAGATATAATAACGCTTTATTATATATTTATTTCTATTTTTAAATAATCTTTTTCATTAAATCGCTTTGTTTCTTTAGGTATTTCTTTCAAGATTGATATAGACATTAACATATTTACAATAAATAAATATGTAGAAGCTAAAATAAACTTTGATTCTTGAGGAGTTTTATTTAAAGAGGTTTTTTCTTCTTTAAGAAAGTGTACTGTATTTCTGAATGATTGTAAGTAATTATGTTACGGCATATAGGATGATTTTTGATCTAAACAGACAGATTAAATACAAAAATGGCAGGATGTGGGAACTTTGGTGACTAAAACACTTCACAACAATAATTTTTTTTCGTATTTCATTTTTAAAAAGCGTTTTTGTGTACAGCTGCACCGCACCCGCTTCTAGCTCCGAAGCCCAATTGTTTTGGCAGAAACAAAGCTACCGATTTGGAGTAGAATTCCCGTCAGCATACTTTTAAAGCCAGTCGCTTAATTGTATTTCCAACGGTGATAGGATATCCCACCTTTCTTTTTTAAAGCTCCAAATAGGATTGTAGTGATCTCAACAGGGATGAACCTGGTAGAATAATGTTTACTAGGGATGTAAGATCTTTGAAGATAACATTTCATTGCATGAACGGGATCAAGTAGAAAGTTTGGATCATTATGAGGGTGAGAATGAAAGAACTGTACGAGGTACATGCTGTCGACTACTCAAACCTCGTTTACTCTTGTATAATTTTCTGTTGCCATAGATGGGACACAAGTAATGTGGAAGGTTTACAATATTGGACACTAGGTATATATTTTTATACTGTCTAAACAGAGGAGTCTGTTCAATGAGCAGTTCATCTCTTGCTAATTGTTGTTGCATTTGAGTTATTAAAGTTTTTTCCAGATAGTAGAAAACCTTCAACAAATTTTATTGCAAATTGCAACTGCATTACCTTTCATTAGCATCTATTTTTGTACTATAATGTGGCATTCATTGTCTTTGAGCTAATTTTATGCAATTATAAGCCTTTTCAGTGCCAATTTAAGCATGATTATAATATCCTTCCCCATCTTTATGCTGAAAACGTCGAGGCTAGAGACCTAGCCAGATGGACTGACGATCTGGTCAGAGTCAAAGCGGCCCAAAACCGCTCGTTGTGGAAATCAACGGAGGAAACCTATTATCAGCAGTGGAAATCATTGAGCCTTGATTTTTATGCTAGGTATTTTTTTTAATTTGTTTTTCACGATTTCAAAGCTTGGTCCTAAAGTGAAAATTGGTCGGCATGATGAACCCAACATAAAAAATTAACCATTCAATATTTAGTCCCAAAATGAATTACATGGTCCACATATAAAATATCACAAGTTATTTGTATCCCTTTGAAACTGAGATTTTTTATTTATACTTTGTGGCCGAACAAAATGGTAGCTGAAAGCTAAAAGCTTTTGCTTGTTTCGTTGTAGGTACCGACCAATAATTGATTATATTTTGTGAGATTAAAGTCTCACACACAGGTTAAAAAATGAACTCGTATATTATTGTACTATTTGTGGGTAATGTAATTATTTGACCTAGCCTTCCGCTCCGATTTTTCACTTATAATGTCGTATATTAGGCTACCTGCCCACTGGAACGGAGCGAAACGAAGCTAGGAAAATTTAACCAATACAAAAAAAAAAATTATGGTTAAATTTTTCTAGCTCCGCTCCAGTGGAAAGGCAGCCTTACCCTATAGGGGATAATAGTTTCCTAAGTAGATAGATACCTACGTCAGGTAAGTCTGTGTGTAAAATTTGATATTACTAGCAAATGTCTGTCGCTCAGTTAGAAACATACGCTTGTAAAGCTAGGATTGCTACGTTAAGCTTGTGGTTAGCTTAATTGATATAAATGAGCTTAAACCGACAACCTGATAGAGCGTGCCAGGACTGTATCAAAGCTTTTAGTTGTTAAATTGTTCTAAATCCACTCAAACTCAAAACTCATTTAATCAGTTTAGGTCCTGATAAGGCACTTATGAATGTCACTTTCAATTATTACAATAGACTACCATACCCTGCTGGTTTTCACACTAAAGTATATATAAGGTAAACGTTCGATCAAAATACCTTTTAAAAAAACTTTTTTTTCGCGAATTTCGATATTGTCGGTCAAAATGACAAACATGAAGCAGTTTTCAAAAAGTTAATATTTCAAAATATCCACAATCCTATAAATTTTTAACATTTAGCTACTCTGTAAAACCGTAAAAAACGTATTTCTGCCATTTTAATTTTATTAAAGAAAATTATATTTATTTTCAATTTTTTTTTAGGTACTAGGATACAGCCTGCCTGACAGTAAGCAGTTATGTAAGTATTTAAAAGTCGACAAAGTTTTTGTTATACTATTTTATAAGCAACTAGCTGTTTCCAACGGTTCCACTCGCGTTCCTGGGATAAAAAGTAGCTACATATTAGTGAAAGAATTTTTAAAATCGGACCAGTAACTTCGGAGATTATTGCGTTCAAACAAACAAACTCTTCAGCTTTATTATTAGTGTATATATAGATAATGTTTCTTTTGAAAATAGAAGAGTCCCAATAGACATGATCAGTTTGTTTTAACGCGCACAAAAAAACTTATGGGATTAGCCTTAATTGGCAGTAGTCTGACTGATTGATTGATTTTCTGAGACTAAGTACATTCGATCCCATATATCTTTCGTTGCTCTTAGAAACACTATTAACGTCTAGCCTACTAGATCACATTGTATATCACAGTACCAAGTAGGTATAGATTTGACTAGTTTATTAGCATAGTTCAGTAATTTGTATGTACCTTATCGTGGACGATCTTTATGCAGAATAGGTAAATGGGGGCGTGGTAGAGATGGATGCCCCGATAGATTGGGTAGTCAAATTAATTGTTTTGGGTCTACTCTCTGAGCATGTAAATAGGTAAATTACTTATATTATTGATGAAAGTGTGCCGGGAGAGGTTGTTTTCAGTAAAAAATGTAAAGGCAAAGTTTATGTTGAATGAGAAAGGAAAAATTGAAAATAAAATTAAAATCGGCCAATAAATATTCTCTCCTCCGTGGTAGGAACTGTACCTAGTCCGAAAAACGTTGGTATTTGTTTTACAATAAAAATAAAAATACATAGAATATTATAAATTAAGATCAATCATAATCAAACACAAATTGTTTATGAATAATAAGCATCCTGCCAAATAAATAACAGAGGTAATGATAATAAATTGAATTCATTACAATTTATTACCGGAGCCCGTACACTCAGTGGTATAACACAATTTGGCAGAGTAAATGATTCAATATTTATGCTGCCGAATTTAAATATTGTACAAATTTATTGTATGTTTGGAGCTACGTGGTCCTTTAAAATCTGCCCAATTAAACATTATTAATATTGATGAAATTCAGTTTTTTTTATCACAAGATTTATGATATTAGGTACTTATTATAATTTGAATGTTATTATAAATGATGAGATCCGCAGGCGAACCAAAGTCACTCATTCACTCACTGACAGATCGATCAACTCACAGCCCAAACCACTGGACAGATTGGGCTGAAATTAGGCATATAAATAGCTATTGTAATGTAGGCATCTGCTCAGAAAAGATTCTCAACAATTCAACCCCTTAGGGGGTAAAATGGGGATCGCGGGTGGAAAGCTAGTCATCAATAAAACCATTTCGAACGGTATAAATGTTAAGCACATAATCTGCCAATCTTGCCCCTACGCACTAGTTATACCTATATATATAGCCTACAATTGTCCGGATAGAGGCTTATATTAATCTGAGAATAATGAAGGCCGACATGCACAATACATTAAGCTGATGGAAATAATTTATTAATATAATTACTACAATATTCGTTTATGTCAATTTACTGCAATATATGAAACAGGCCACATATTTAACTATCAATTTGTCATCATTATTTAAGAGAAGGCATTTTATGTTGTCGGATTGGGAAATCTTTTCTGGGTTATACGATTCTTTTTGACTAAGTAGGTAGGAAAGGTCGTGAGAATATTATACATATTTTATTTTAATAAGGGTCTATTATAAAGGAGATACACAGCGTTAAAAACCCCTTTTTAATTGACCTCGTGAGGTGACATCGCCTTAATGAAAAATTATATTAGCCGCGCAACCTTCGGCGCGATTTCATAATCCTCACATTTTAATATAATAAATTAAACGCAGCGTGAAGTCATTTTGCATCGTGTGGAGATGCTCGTATTTTGGAATTGCAAATGAGGTTTAATACAAAAAGTTTTTCGTTGATGTTTAAATGTTCATATTTTATCCTAGTTCATATTTTGTCTACTAGATAGCCCCTTGGTTGTATCCGTGTTTTGGGATAAAAATACTTAGCCTGTATTATTCTCCGGTCCATATCATATCTTTATGCCAAAAAATGTAATCACTTCGATCCGTTTCTTCATTGTTGGGTGAAAGAAAGAGAAAGAAGAACCTTATTAGTGGCATATACATAAATATAAAAAAATAACAGAAAGGAAAACAAACAAACACACTTATTTTTATACTTACAATATAATAAAGAGTAAGGATAAAAGGATCAACTTACTTCCTTATACAGTATTACTGATAATTAACGCATAACCTATTAAAGGTGGCTTAGATCGACATCAAGACAAACAACTTTTGTTCTGTGAATTTTGTCAAAACTTAATACATATCAAGAAAAAAAAATTCAAAGTCGGTCAGTACTTTGCATGTTTATTTATTACAAACAAAAATATAAATCTTTTCTATATATTTTTTGAATAAATAGTTAGTAAAAATGTAGAAGTGTAAATATTTTTGAACACACGAAATGTTAACGTCGTCACATTACATTTTTCAAGTTACTTTGTGCGTTATAATCCTCCATAAACCTTACACCTCACTTCAGGGATGTAAAACATTGTTTTTTCGGATAACACCTCGCCTAAAATTCACAAAAAACCGGTTTCCAGTCGCCAGTGTATTAATTAGTTGCGGTTAGACGCGGCTCGACCGCACCGCATACGTCACCCAGCCTACGTCACAGCAATAATGCCATGGCAGCCATTTATAAAATTTTCATTATGTTTTAACACGCCGGAAAATACCGAGCGGTACGGCCTCCTGCTACGATGACTGATGACTTGGCTATGGCCGCTGGATCCTAGTAGATCGGGGCCAGTCGTGGTAAAAACTGTAATAACATAAATTCAAAAGGAAGATCCACAGAAGAAATAAGCCTTGCTGAGTTTCTTGCCGGAGTCTTCTCAGTTAAAGTGTATTCCGAAACGGTGGTAGAGTCAAATGTAACTTTCGATGTTTATAAGTGCCTTATCAGGGCCTAAACTGAATAAATGATTTTTGAGTTTGAGTTTGAATCTGGTATTAGATTTTTTCTTTATTAAAAAAATATGTCTAGGTATGTTGGTTACACTCGCGAGCGAGATAAATAGTAACTTATAAAAGTAGTCAAAGAATTTCCAGTATCGGATCAAAAGTTCAGAAGGTTTTCCACATACTAACTCCTAACTAGCAAAATTCGCACTTTTTCTATATGATATTAGTATACAATATAGTTTAATTTCGGTTGGGTTTTGGTATATTAAGGATATTATTTCAAAAATATGGATAGATTATATTATCAATAATCTTAAAAAAAATTAGGAGCTTCAGCGTTACCAATACGAATTTATGACAAGTTGAAGTTGATCATAAATCCATGGTGAAAGCCTTTACTCGCACTCTGAATCATAGTGACTTTTTAGAATTGACACGCATTTATGTATTTACATAAATCGGATAGTGTAATTACATAAATTTAAAAAAGAAAGATTTTGATTTTGATAGGTATTATGTATATTATTGCGGTATCCTCTCCTCTATTTAGCTCTTGTATGGTAGTTTATAATGTAGGTGTTGAAAGACTTTATTTGCATAATCCAGTCAGTAGTTCAGTACGCAGTCCTACGCACTTCATAGAAGGGGACTGATTTAATCACCTACGCAATGAACCCACGCACACTTAACAAGCGGTGAGACCATTGGTCGATATTTGCAATACTATTAAGAGTACTCTTATTCTTCTATATATTATGCGACAGCGGTGAGCGACGATATATTCTCGGGAGGTAAGAGGGCGCCTTCTTCATGAAGTAATAGTTAGTATTCTTTGGTCCAGTGCATTGCAGAATTGTTGTGTTATTTCTATCTACTAACATAATAACGTGTGCATTTAGTTAGGTACATAAAGCTTTTTAGGGTTCCGTATCCAAAAGGTAATAGAACCCTATTATCTACTAAGCCTCCGCTGCCCGCATCACCTCAATAGGTAGACGGTTGAAATTTATGTACCTATATATTTATGTTGCCACTTTATCAACAAATAAAATAATGTACGATGGTACGGAATCCTTCGTTTGCGTGTCCGAATCGCACTTGGTCGTTTTTTTACTACCTACGATATTTATTACATTACCTGATAGTAAGCGGGTACCGTCGGATATAAACGCTTGCAACACTAAACATAATTCACCCGTTATCGATTCTGTATAAATCTCTTCACACCATTCCCCAAAAATCTTAAGCTGGCCCAAGGCGTTGGTTAATAAAATACGTAATCGCCATAAACATGACGATCTTTTTATTCGTAAATTTTCAACAGAAATGTGAATAAAGGTTAATTGAACATGAAAATCTTTTTCAGCTCACAAAGCGCTTTGATGCCTTATTTATATTTTTTCATGTTATATTTACTAGCTACCGTCAATTTCATTTTGTAGGTTATCCCACAAGCGGCCATAAATCACGTTAAACGACAATATACTGGCCGCTAGACTACGCCTTAAGCTCGTCTGGATAGAAATATTAACACTGTAAAAAAATATAAGACAGCCCCGAGCAACGTAGGCCTAAGGTTATAGCTACAGTTTAATCTAGGACGTCCAAACAGCTTTGTGAAGTTTTATTTTATGTTTATAAAACTCTATTACTCGGTTTTATGATTATGTATGATATCAACTTTTTGGTATTTCTGGTATCCTGGTACATTACAATTTTAAGCATATTATTCTTTTCGGCTCAACCTACGTATTTATGTGTATCCTACTAATATTATGAACGTGAAAGTTTGTATGTATGTTTGTTGCTCTTTCACGCAAAAACTACTGAACAGATTTGAATGAAACATGGCACATAGATCTATCATACCTTGGAATATCATATAGCCTACTTGTTATCCCGGGAACGCGGGTGAAACCGCGGGGGACAGCTCCCACGATTCCTCACAAATTTTTACTGTCATTATGCAAACTTTCATCGAAATTCTTTCATTCGAGCTGAATGGAATGATGATATTTTACGCACATCCTAAAACAATACTCGTATAAAAACTGAATGTAAATACCAGGATTACATAGGCATTAATAGCTTTACCATTATTCCATTCATATCATGAAATTATGTATTTATTTAATAACCACATGAGCATTATTATAATCTCATTGAGCATTTGAAATCCGTTACAATGGCATAACCCATTAACGCGATCAGATTAATGTGGTCGAAACGTTTGAGGCCGGGGCCGATATTATCCCAAATGGTATAGTTGTAGTTAGGCAAACAGCCGGGATATTGCGGTTGGCTACGCCACGCGTATAATACTACCTAGTACCTACCAATACAGGATTGATTAAGAGCCCCTTGTGTACTATAAAAGTTTTTTTTCTGATTCCTGTTTTAAATGAAATTTTGTACGTATGATGAAATTTAATAATCTATAGGATTCTTTCAAGTACAAATTAAACTCCTAATCAAAAGCGCTAATCAATGCAACGCAATAATCAATAGCACTGACTCTAATTGTTAAGTACATAGATTACTCGAGTACCAAAATATCTATTTCATTATCATCACTATGTTTTCACGGTGGTTAGGGTTGGCTACCACCCTAAAGTTGATAATCTGTCGCCAAGCACCAACAAGTGTGTTCTAAGTTCTAACAGCTGCACTTGAAAGTCAGTTGCCGCCGCATTTGCAATACCAGATGCAATAGGCAATAGGCGACGGTAACCACTTACCATCAGGTGGAGCGGCTGCCTTGTCAACATTCTGACATAAAAAAAAATCTATTCTATTTGGCCTCATATAGGTAATATAGGTATTTTTAAGGCGCTGATAGCTCAGTGGTAGTGACGTCAGATGCCGAGACGAAGGTCCCGGGTTCGAATCCTACAATGAGCTTGAGCTTTTGGTGAAGGAAAACATCATGAGGAAACCATAGCACGGTGGTAGGGTACTTAGTACCCGCCTGGCTGGCTACCACCCTCATGTTGAAAATCTGTCGCCAAGCACCTTTCGGTATGTTCCGACAGCTGCAATTGAGAGCCAGTGCCTTTCTAGGCTTTGTGTGCTTACCATCATCGGCCACATCATCACTGACCACGGTGAGATTGTAGTCAAAACATAGGCCTATACATAGTAAAAAAAAAAAAAACCTTCCAAAATCAACGTAAAATTTTTAAACGAAATAACTATCAGTCTTTATATTTTGTATTAGGTTTTCATTTACATTAGGTACGGATGTCTCCGAGACTAATAATGAAGGAATTTTCCTGGAAATAATTTCCTTGGGCGTATGTTTTGGAAGTATTATGTTTAGGACAAGAACTAATTATAACTTTCCGTTACGATAACTTACAAAGAAGTAATGGAGCTCGTTCGTATTTGCTCATTTTTAGGGTTCTGTGCCTCAAAAGGAAAAAACGGAACCCTCATAGGATTACTTTGCTCCGATACTACTAGACCGATTATTTTGAAATTTGGTAAACATAATGTAAGTTGGTGAGTTTAAAAGATATGGGTCGGTCGGTTTTCAATTAAAAAGTTAAAAAAAAAAAACTATAAACTGTTTAATAGGTGAAAATTTACCATTCCCACCTCATATCACCAAAACTAAAGGGCTTTAAATTTTTAAAACCTATATATTACAGGAAAATATATATTATAAGAAGGTAAGTATACAAAATAACATAGGAAATTACCTTCACGGAACTCTCGGTGCACGAGTCAGACTAGCACTTGTCCGTTTTTTAGGTTATAATTTGCTCGTTAATTATCTTTACCGTATTTGTTGGTAGTTTGCTTTAATCATTTCTAAAACAGATCCTATCACTTCGTTGTTTACAAGCTTATAAATACTTAAATCTTTAAAAAACACAAGAGAACGAAAATAAAATTAAATTTACATTTAAGCAAAGTATTTACATTTTTATATAACAGTAGTGATTTAAACTAAACTAACATTAACTATGTACATAACAAAATAAATAAAAACTTCTTACTACCTACTTATAAGTAAAAAATTTGTCCCAAATCGCTGCCTAGCGGTAGCGTGCCAAGAAGGCTGGCCGCATTGCCACGCTGAATAGCAATGCTAATTCTTTGTGCAAAATACGTGCCAGCCTTCTTGTCATGAGAGGCCTGAATGAGTCGATAGGAGACCTCTTTGAACAGAAGATGAGCCTCCGGTCCCCAAGGCCCTAGAGTTTCTACCCCAAATGCCAAAAATATGTTGGTCCTCTGTAGACCAGCATATTTGCGACGCTTGAGGCACTCTTGTTGTGCAGCCGCAGCGCCGGCAGCTACAGACGTGTCTGTAAGATGGGAAGGCGCAAGGGTGTCGACGCATGTAGCATCCCACACCAACGGCCTTCCCATCTTCCACGGCACCAATGACATTCCGTCTGGACTCTTGCCATCGTCGCGCACCAGGCCATTTGGTTCTAAAACTGCCGGTACACCAACGGTGACAAGAGCACGACGGATTAAGTCATTGATTGCAGCATGACGCGAAAGCCTCCCGGCACTCCTACTGCACGATAGGCCATGGTGACCAAGCTCATCCACATTGTCCCCGCAGGAGCAGCGATGAGGGACATTACATATAGTACCCAATCTTAGGCAAGTGCACAACCGAAATGTTGAGTTATCCAATAAAGTGCCCGTATTGGTTGATGGAAGGGCATTTAGCCAGTGCCCTGACTCCCATTTAGCTACTGCTAAGAGACGAGCTCGCTCAGCAGTACTGTCAGATGACTGTAAAAGAGACGTATATGACAGTCTACTCAGCGGCTCGTCCCACATTCTTTGTGAATGTGTGGACAAAGTTAATTCTGTGCTTGAACTAGCCATCAACCAAGCATTTCTGGCCTCTGACAGGAACGAAACCTCAAAGTCACCTAGTGACGGATTTAGAATACTTCCGATGAGGTCTCGCACACTGTGAACTGAGGAAAGAAATGCTGGTAGAGATACACTTAAAATTTTGCGGATCCCAAGGCCTCCAAACCTGATTGGTAAAGAAGCCTGGGTCCATGAACGATCATCCAAATTGATGTTTATAATAGAGGTGAGCGTATGTTGAATAATATTATCTAAATTTACCAGAATATTTTTATGTTGCCGCAGAGGGCAGCTGCGTAGCACATAAGTAAATAGACAATGGAACAAATAGACAATGCCGAATAATATAGTAAGCCATATGAGTAGGAATTTTTTTGTAAGCGGTCTGAACATTGGCTAAAATTTTGAATTTGATCTTGAATGAAAGTAGAAAAAGAATCCTAAAAAATTGGTGACCCTAGGAGTTGAAGGGAACTTTTGTTTATAATTTTTAAATTTGGAGCCAAATGATTGAATTGAGAAATGATTGAATTTTTTGTATCATGATCAAACAAATCTGGTATAAAAAGTTCACATTTTGAGAAATTTAGGTCCAAACCAATTTTCTGAAGCTCTGTGATGAGGGTAGTTAAATCACCTAAGACTGTGTTCGCTTCACCGCCTAAGGTACCATCATCGAGGTACTATACGTAAAATTTTGAATTCAGATTTTTAATGATGGGATGAATGGCGAGACTAAAGATGGCTGGTCCAAGAGGATCACCTTGTTGGCATCCAACTGCTGAAAACAAATGGTTATTTTTATACATTAATTTTGTCGGTGAACTGTAACATTGCCATAAAAATTTATAACAAAAAGGAATTTGGTCTTTAATTTGTTTAAGGAGGGTTCCCCTGTCCACAGCATTGAAGGCGTTTTTCACATCCACCTTCAGCAAAACATCGCCTCCCCGATTTTTTAAATAAGTGCGCAGTGAGTGCACTGCTGCCTCACTACCACCCCTCGAACCGAACCCAAGCTGGACCGGCTAAAAGTAAGAGGCCAAACCGGTAAACGCTTTACAGCAAACCTTTGCTGCGAGCGTTCGGTAAGTAGTACCTACAGCTATCGGTCTGACCCCACCATCTTTTTTAGCCAGTGCACATAAATTTGCACCATACAGAAAATCAAGGATATCCTCGTTCACTTGACCCGATAACATTAAATTTATCAGGTCCGTCAAGTCCTTCAACAACTTCTCAGCAGTTTCACCTGAAGTAACACACAGTAGGTCTTTAAGATGTTGCGGGGTCAATCCGTCGATCCCGCCTGCTGAGCCGTTGTGAAAGGACATGATGCAACCGAGGACATCCTGCGGCGATATTTTTAATGCCTGATCCGACAGAAGAGGTGGGTCCGGGAGGTCTATGCTGGCTGCTGGAGGTGGATGTTTGCCTTTCAGGGCACTGAGGGTGTTCAAATCATCAGGAGCCATTGTGTCACTGGAGAAAAGAAGGCGAGCAGCTCCTTTGATGTCACCTTCACTCATTTTACATTCAACTAAATTTGGTATATTAAAGTTATGTCTGAAAATTTAGATGTACACCCTACATCTAAATTTTGAGTCTGAAAATTAGGGGTATTACAATTATTTTTAATATTAACTGTTATTGTCTTTTTTTTATCCTGAACGTGAAGAATACAAAAGGGAAATAGAAGCAAATGCTCCCAGGCACGCTTGCTGTTTTCATTAATTGTATTTTTTATGCATTCTGAAAGTTTTTGTGCAACACTTATGCGAGCTCCACGAGGGATACGTTTAATAATGGGGGTTGAGTTTTTGAGATTGGTAATATGTTCATGAAATGAGGTTGATGAAAAATTTTGGTTATTATTAACTATGTGAGATGAAGAGGGTACGGAACTTGAAGACTAATCTTAGTTTTTATGGGATTTGCCAAGATGAATCTTCAAGCCTCTTTGCCCTTTAAAAAAACGTTTTACATACTCATTAAAAACATGTATAAGCGATTTAGTAAAAAAATACGCAAATACAACGCTTCATTAGTCCAATAGCAAAAAATTCTAAGCAACAATAATGGTATCTGTACACGATAACTAAATGCAGCTGCTTTAATGTGTATGACGGCATTTATTAGGGTTGACACTTGTATTATTCTTATTTGCTATCAATTTCAACAGTTTTTAATTATTCTTCAAAGCTTTAGAACAACGGCTAAAAATCATCTTTTATACTTGAAAAAAATGTTTTTAAGTTTTTTTTTACTGTGTGTAATTTCACCGTGGTCAGTGATGATGTGGCCGGAAGTGGTAAGCACATAACCCCTATAATAAAACTGGCTTACCAAGCCAGTTTTATTAGTTTTTATAGGTAGGTACTCGACCAGTACATAATTTTATTAAAAAAATCATAAAACTCAAATAGTTGGTTGGACGTATTGGAATGCAATGCCTTTATATTTATCCTGGTGACAGCCCTATTCTATAGCATGAATATTGCCGCATTTGCATTGCCACTGCACAACGGCTACTGTTATAAAATAATATTTTACAACACGACGAGGTCCCCATTATTGCGAGCGTGTTTCCAGACATCCGAATGGGGGAAATGGGAAAAAACATATAAATCAACCCTTACGATCTTTCTTTACCATTTACAACCCTTTTGTTGCCACTTAGTACACGAATAAACGTTTTATTGACGAGAACTTGAGTAGGTATTAGTTGTCGCGACTGTTTGAAGAAAAAAAAAAGTTATGTCCTTTTTTGCAGGTTACACTTGTTAAAAAAAAATATGAAACTTTTGACTTCATGACGTAATGAATATCTTATTTCAAAATACTATTATTTTCAACGCTTATTTATTTATTTATTTTATTTCTAACTAGCTATCGCCCGTGAGTTTACCCGCGTTCCAAAGGTAATTTCTTTTTGCGCGGAACCCTAATTCTTTTTCTTAAATAAAATTGGCCAGAACATAAACTATCTGCTGGTAAAAGTATTGTCAAAGTCGTTTGGGATACAAATTTGGAACAAACAGGCAAACAGACAGAATTGTTTTTTTGGTATAGTCTGTAAGTCTGTTTGTCTGTGTATGTAAACTTTAAACTTTGTTCTAATTATGATGCATTTAAAAAGCTGTTATTTTGACATTACAAACAGACACTTAATATTTTTTTACAAAAATATTTATAATTTTATTGATCTCAATTACTTTGAGAAGAACCTTTTCAGTAGGTCTTTTTCGTGCAGTTAGTTTTAGTATAAAGATTTAATAATTTACTACTGTGTATAGTACTATTGGGACCAGAGCAGACCACTTTATTCCAAAATTCATCGCACCCCGGTGTCGTCTCGTCCCCGTTCCCTGTAAATAGAGCCACACGACACGTTGCGACTATTATGAACAATAAACGTCATTTTCTGCTACGACAAAAGATTGCAGTTTTGCGCTTACACAGGAGTCTGCAACTAAATCCTGCGGTATCGATCGATATAAGTAAATCGTATTGTTTATGATGCCTTTCAGGTGAAGGAGAAAGCTGTAAGCTTACTTTAATAATATATTTTTTTATGCCAAAGATCGCTCGTGCGCGTCAAAAAAAAACCGTCTGCGATACGAAAAAGTTGTTTTTATTATTTCTCATTTCAAATTACATTTCAACATAATTAATTTATTATACTAGCTGTTCCTCGCTGTTTTATCACCTTCGGGGATATTGCAGTTTCCTATTAGTGAAATAATTTTTCAAATAAAAAAAATAACGAGAGGAATAGTCACGATCACAAGTGTATGTACCTAATGTCCGTGATAAATATATATGATTTTGACTGGGAACTGCAGACTAAAGGTAGGCTTCCGAGGCTCGCGGCTCGCGGCTGACGCGCGCGACAGACGCGCGCGGCCATAGTCAACATATTGGAATGTATGGAGCCACTTCCGTGCCTCGCGACAGACGCACGCGGCTGAGACGGCTGTATAGGTACAGCCACGGCGCGTCTGTCGCCTCGGCCGCGACCCACGGAAGTGAGGTGGGTCGCCGCGGCCGACGGCTAAACGGGCGACCGTCGCGCATCTGACGCCTCGGCCGCGAACCTTAAAGCGACCAAACTAAGTGATTACAAAAATCTATATCTATACTAATAATAAAGCTGAAGAGTTTTTTTGAACGCGCTAATCTCCCGAGTTACTGGTCCGATTTGAAAAATTCTTTCACTAATAGGAATCATTATCCCCCAAGGTAATAGGCTATTTTTTATCCCGGGATCGCGAAACCGTGGAGAACAGCTAGTCTCAAATAAATTCACATTGCTTTTAACGTTATCGAAAATACTCAATACAATAACGTATAAAATATACTGTATTGTAACCACAAAACAATATTTGCAACAAACAATTTCATATGACACCGCAAATAATCAGGACATCAAAAGCTGTGTAGCAAATAATTGGCGCAAATGCATTTTATTGCCAATAATTAGTACTATGTAATAAATTAATGGACGCGTGATCACTAACTAAGCAGCAATTCATTGCGTCCAATTTCAGTAATTAACGGTCACTGTGATACCCCGGGGCAACTAATATGGCCAATAGAAGGTGGTCTGATGCAGAAGTGGTTGATAAATTGTTGGCTCAAACTCGCAGAAACGCCTGGAGAGATTTGAATGAAAATTAGCACATATAAAGAATTTGTTCTGAATTAACACATACAAGACTTGTCTTTTTCTCACTTTTTTCACTTAAGAATAAGGTCATTATCAAAATTAGGTACTTAAAATATAAATAAATTAAAAAATCTAATCTTCAATACAATTAAATAAATTGACTGACGACCTATTAACGCACTGCTCGAACCACTGGACGGACCCTTATTTTGAAGTAGCCATTCGTTAAGGATTATTAAAAATTCAACCCCTTTTTTTTACTACGTATAGGCCTGTGTTTGACCACAATCTCACCATGGTCAGTGATGATGTGGCCGATGATGGTAAGCACACAAAGCCTAGAAATGAACTGGCTCTCAAGTGCAGCTGTCGGAACACACCGAAAGGTGCTTGGCGATAGATTTTCAACTTGAGGGTGGTAGCCAGCCAGGTGGGTACTACAAAGTACCCTACCACCGTGCTATGGTTTCCTCACGATGTTTTCCTTCACCGAAAGCTCAAGCTCATTGTAGGATTCGAACCCGGGACCTTCGTCTCGGCATCCAACGTTACTACCACTGAGCTATCATCGCCTTACCCCTAAGGGAATCGCGGTTAAAACGATATATTAAACAGTAATTTTCAATTTAGATAAAAACAAAATAGAATATTCTCTTACGTCCTGTGACTTGTGACGATAGGTATTTATTCAGCCAAAATGTTTATTTTTTTATAGGTAATTTTGATTTCATTTGAATGACAGATTTATTTGTTTAAGATAATATCCTACCTATCTTTATTTTCATAAGTACAGTTGTAGCTTTCTGTAAGTAAAACACAAATCTATACTAATAATATATAAAGAGGAAAGATTTGATTGTTTGTTTCCATTGAATAGGCTCCGAAACTACTGAACCGATTTGAAAAATTCTTTCACTAATAGGAAGCTACATTATTCCCGAAGGTTATAGGCTACTTTATATCCCGGAAACGCGAGTGAAACCGCGCGGAACGGCTCGAAGATTATTTTTTGCCGTTTTACTTCTATTCATTTAAATTTTATTTTTTATATTATTAGTTAATTCCTTGTACCATATCATTACGTAAGTAAGTAAGCAATCAGTTTCGAATATCGATTATAACTTCAAACCAAAATATGTGTGTGGGGACTCACGTGGCTGCACACCAGTACTGGGCAGTCTTAATGACTGCCCGGTCCGGTTAACCGTACAGCCGCCAGGGACTTGTGATGCCTCACTTTGCTGCCTGTTAAACGAACCTTGTTCAACACTCAAGATTGAGCTAAGAGCTTACATAATAAGATCTATTTTAAGTAGCTCGATATACGTCAGACGGAATACGTTAGTCTGAGAGCAGCGCGCAATATATCTGAGGTTATTAAATGTTTTCCGGTTGTCCGGTAAGGTTGTTAAGGCCATCAGATAGAATTAAAAGTGCAAAAAAGTAATCTTTACAAAGACCGTGTGCTCTAGCCATTGGGTATAGCTCTATACTATTTGGTGACATAATGAGGAATAACAAAAAAAATCTAATTACTCCGTCAGTTAGATTATCAAAAAATATTAGATACGTATTTTTATTTTGATCCGAAAACAAAAAATAACGAAGATACAGTACGTTAAAATTTTCCGGTCTGCAAAAAGTGTACTAAAAAGTAGTTGTACAATGACGTCACAAGCCCCAATCCTGCACTTTGATGGGACTTATCTTTGTAATTTCTTATTGATTTGATAAAATAAAAAATACGTATCCAATATTTTTTGATAATCTAACCGACGGACTAATTAGATTTTTTTGTTGTTATTCCTAATTATATCCATAAGGAAGTTTTTAATAGATGTTCTATATCTAAAGTAATAATGTACAGTTCAGTTACTAATTACTCCTAATTTAAAATATTTTTAGAGAGTTCCTATTATTATTACTACACGGCGCGCAAATAGTAAAATATAAAGTTAAATTAACTTGCATCTCTAAGAAATCACCCAGTGATTTCTTACGTTTTCGAGAGATTTATGATTTCCTGAGATAAAAAATACTCTAGTTTTTTGTTGAACAGTAAGTTTACAAACAGTTTATCACAATATGTTCATTAGTTTACGACTTTCTTAATTATTTTATGCTGTAGTTAAAATTAAAGAGGTTGAACGAGAAGCTTAATACTTTGTAGGATTGAAAGTACTAAATATGACTGAAATTAGGTAATATAGGACTAACTCTGAAAATGCTTTAAAAAAAATAAGCAAGTTTATGTGATTTTAAAGTTGTTTCTAATCTGTCACGCTATATGTATCTTTATGTATATCTTCTTCTTAGGTCGATGTTCTTCGACTAGAAAACAGTCCAATAATTTTTTTCCTATGAAAATTCATGGTAACTGCCCGATTATAATTCATCGGACCGTTTTCTTGTCGGTGAACATCGATCTTAGTCGACACACTGTTGACAGAACTCTCTGTGGTTATGGTAGGTTTTGAATCTTGAGTGATGGCTTTAGCAATGGATCATTTGGCTCTTTCGCAAGCATTTTTCGGTCTTGGTGAGTATGTGGTGGAATTTATGAGATCTGACCATCTATTCCGGGACTGACCACGTGGTTTCGTGCCATCTATTCGGCCTTGAACCACCAAACATTTCATTGAGTCCTCTTTGCGGGTCATGTCCAAAAAATTTTTGAATCCGCATCTGAACACACATCGATAGTCTTTCTTTTATTTTGAGTTCATCCAAAATCGATACGATGGTCCGTTGCACGGTCCACGGATCCTCATAGCTGCCGTCAGCACGACATCTCTAGTGCATCGATTTTCTTCCGCTCCTTCAGTCTCAATGTCCACATCTCAGCTCGGAAAGACGAGGCTTCTCATAAGCCGAACATTAATGCCTCTGGTTATTTTTCGGTCTTTCCAGATTTTCGTGAGCTTTTCAACAGCTCAACGGATTACTGCACAGCGTCTTCAAATCTCATTTTCACATCTTCTTCTCTATCTATATAAAGATGCGTGTATATCAGACGATGGTGTCAGATCCCCGGCTTGTTCACCATTATGTAGTCTCAGAGCAACCGAACCATTGTTATGTAAATCTACAATCGGTCGCAGTTGGCCCTGCTGAGGGTCGGCACGATTAGGTCTCGCGCAATTTTGATGGACGATTGGTTAAATTCCCCTTTGTACGGACCTCCTGGAATACAAATGATCTGTGATTGAACAAGAACTCATGCTAAACAGTTTATTGGGGGCTACTTAAACACCTTCAGTTGTTACGCTGGCTGACTTAATAATTTTTCAGGAAGATTTTTTTCTGTTCTTGGGTTGTTAATCTGGACGTGATTCTTGTTTTATTTTTCATGTCTTTGAAAGAAATAAAGGAAAAATATCAATAGTTGTCATCATTCAAAACAGTGTTTTCGTCTGTCAGTTCATGATACAGTCTGCCAGTCAGTCTCAAATCGCAACAACAATGTAAATATGAGTTCTATCTCATCTTGATAGGGTCGAAGGTGGAGGAGACCTAGCTCCGTAGTTCAACTCCAGAACATAATAGTAAGTGATTGGCACCAGGTTTTCAATTCTGGTTAAAAGCTAGCTAGGCGACTACTAAGTACCTTACCACCTTAACCAAATCCAACTTGATTTCATTCAAATATACCTTTACAGGTAAGTATGAATAGTTTAGACTCTAATATCGATTCGGAGTGTATTTGCTGCAGTTAATCGTTTCTAAATAAACTTATTAGCTGACAACATAAATTGTACCTAATAACATTAATCCATTTGATATTTAATTGTTATTTGTTTATTTAATAATAGCTGTTCCTCGCGGTTTCACTCGCGTTCCCGGGATAAAAAGTAGCCTATAACTTTCGGGAATAATGTAGCTTCCTATTAGTGAAAGAATTTTTCAAATCGGTTCAGTAGTTTCGGAGCCTATTCAATGCAAACAAACAAAGAATCAAATCTTTCCTCTTTATAATATTAGTATAAATTATTTATTGACTGAATTTTTTTTTATAATTGACTGATTTGTTATCTTATAATTATGTCATTATATTTTTTTGTACTTTAATTCAAATATTTGCACAACCGACAGGTCGAATGTAGTGAAACTTTTAAATAAGAAATGTACCACCTATGTTCAGGCAAATAAATATATCATTCAACAAGATTCAAATGTAGACAACAGGAAGTACCTCGACACTCGTTTGCGAAGTAAATATTTTTCTCAATTATGTCATCTCTCTTCAAAAGCACTCTTACTTAATCAAATTGTTTGTTAAATTACGAGACATTTATTTTTAATTCTCAATTATATTTCCGTCAGTAGGTTTTATTTATTCACAAATATTTTCTCTTGTACGCACGGCCACAGATCAAGCTACACACGGCGGCTACATAAGCGGTTGTAATAGGAGTTATTTTGCAACAAAAATGTGTAGCTTGATCTGTGGCCGTGTGTACATCATTTCATTACGTAAGATTTTTTGTATAGTAATATAATTTTCACTTGAAGTAAATATGTTTTGTGAATCCTACTAATATCTTAGGGCTCGGACACATCACGGCGCGTAACTTTCACGTAAAAACTACTGAACGGATTTGGATGTACCTGCCACATAGATAGATCATACCCTGGAATAACATATATGCTACTTTTTATCCCGGGAAAACATAAAATCGGCGTGGCGAAAGCTAGTATTTAATAATTAAAACTTTTTACTTTAAATTATAACTTAATTTATAAATATAAAACTAAAATTTAAACTGAAACTGACTAACTGAATATGAACGCATAACTTAGATTGCAGGATCTAAAAACTTGAAATTTTAAACAACTTGGAATCAACTAAGGAAGGTTTTATTAAAAATCAATGACCATAAAATAGAGGATTGTACGGAAACTTTTTATACACGGTTAAGTAATTGAGAAGTTATGATGAAATCAAGAAACCACAATTATGAATGACAATTTTATAAATGAACCATAAAGGATTACAATTTTTTAGTCGAGCAGTCGTGTAAGAATCAATACCAGAGATTAAAAAAATGGTTTGAAACAGTATCCTCTAAAAGTCTGCGCCGAAACTACAACCAAAAGTAGATAAAATTCGTTTGCAATGCTACTCTTTAAATTCAAGGAGGTACAAATAGATAAAGGGGTAAACTATTTGTACAATTTAAACTTTTATGTTTCGTTTCTCCGTTTTATTAAATTTTGTACAACTATTTACTGGAGATGCGATCTGTCGTAAAAAATATTTAAAAAAATGTTTCATTCGTTAGTCATACGGACTAAATTGAAAGACAATGACGCATCGAGTGGTCCAAAAATTTAAAGACATTCTACCTATGGAATACTTTCTTGTTGGTTTACATAAGCTTGGAGTTTCTTTGAAGGATAAAATCTGCAATGAGATTTCTGACAAAATTAGGTTAGGTAGCTCATAGAATTAGCAATAAAGTGGCAATAGGCCGATCACGTCTGTCGAAGAACGAACGGTCGATGAAGATGTAGAGTGGAGACCGGGTCTTGGTATACATAGTGTGGGTCGCCCTCCAGCACGATAGACTGACGTCCTGTGGTGGCCGGCCTGGGCTGGATGCGGGTGGTAAAAATCCAGATGAGTGGTGATCTCTGGGAAAGGCCTTTGTCCAACTGTGGACTCGAGGTAGATGATAAAGTATTTAAATTATACTAGAAACAGCAGCACCTTATCTCGTTTATCTATAAATCCTTACTGTGTTTACACGTGCGACCTTCATTCAACTCGACTTTAAGGTTAGACATAATAGAGACTTATGCAATGAATATTTCAGTGTTTTACACATAATTTGAGAAACAGGCTTTTAATCTTATATTTAACTAGTTATCCCCGCGGTTTCACCCTTGTTCCCGGGGCAAAAAGTAGCCTATAACACTCGGGTATAATGTAGTTTCCTATTAGTGAAAGAATTTTTCGAACCCGACTAGTAGTTCCAGAGATTAGCGTTCAAAGAAATTCTTAAGCTTTAAAATATTTTCAGGTGTATTTATCTATATAAGTATTTACAAAAAAAAGTAGTATATGTAGTGTATCAGATATCTGGTTTCCATAGTACAAGCTCTGCTTAGTTTGGGATCAGATAACCGTGTGTGAGGAATGTCCCAGGATATTTATTTATTTAATAATAGTATAGATATATGTTTTGCAGTGATTTCGTAGAGCTAGAGGGCATACAACGGTAAATTTTACGCTGAAGAAGATGCAAATGATTTCGTCTGACTGCTGCGAGGTGGTAGTGTTGCAGACGAATTATTCATTCCAAATACATTCTGTTTGCAGTCAGGCGCTGATTAACCGGCACCTAATTGAGTAACGAACTCTCCCCGACTTGCTAAATAGTCGTCGGCGACTAGCTGGTGGGGGGTGGCTCCAGTCTATAGTTTCTGTGTTTTTTTAGCCTCTGTAGAATAATTGTTTAGTTTTACTTTGGAAGTGCGAGTAGTTTAAGTAAAAGCTTGTTTTTCTTGCAATAATTATTGTTATTGTATTATAATAGTTTATCTTTGAATTAGGAACTTTGAACTAGGAATTATTTAATCAAATTTTGATAATATATTTTTTAAATATGAATAGGTAACTTGTAAGGCGATTTTAAAGAAAAAAACATGTCTTTTATTTTAAAAATAACTATTATTTCTCTGGGTTATTCAAGATTTTTATAAAGATATTTTTGTATAGTCGGATTAAAATCTTCCATTCTTTTGACTTAGACCGCAGAATTCAGCCCACGAGTCGCGACTCTGTGCAAATTCGTTATCACAGCTATTCTTGTTAAATATATTCAACTACTAATTGTGATTATGTTCCACAAACTACGCCATAGCTTCATTCGATTATTAATATTAAATCCAGTTGCCTCTTATACTATCTATAAAAATTGTCTAAATATAGTACAGGGGTAAGCGATAGGAGGACGGAAGGTCGGACCTCGGACCGCCAAATATTGTTAAATACACCTACATATTAATTTCAATATAACTAGTCCTGTATTCATAATTTCTGAAACATAGAAACTAACTTAGTAATATTATAACATTAGTTTAAATTAAATTAAATATTAAATTAAAATTAAACTAAAAAATCTATCCTATATACAGAGTAACTATAAATAATATACCGCATTTAAATCGCCGCCTGCAGGCAGGGTTCCCAAAAAGCTGGCAACGTTACCTCGTTGGATTGCAAGGCTGATGCGCTGCCCGAGGTAAGTGCCAGCTCTTTGGTCAATAAGGCGTCTGAACAGCTCCCTAACCAAACTGCGAGCATCTTGACCCCAACTACCCATAGTTTCGACCCCAAACGGAAGAAATATATAACTATTCCCAACAGAAGTATATTTCCTCCGTTTGAGGTTTTCCGCAGCGTTTGCAATTAGTAATTATTCTAGTTACCTAGTAAATATTTTACAAGGTTTTTTTTGACTGATTTTTAATTATGTACCTTACCTACTTAATCATCATCATTTCTTTTCTGGACCTCGATAAAAAATTTCAGCAGTATCTGGACCCCACCTAAAACTACTTGCTGACCCCTGCTATAGTAGGTATATAACATTGTCATGGTACTAATTTTTAATAGGACTAATTTGATGGCACTTACTTAATTTCTGTTATCCTATCACGTATCGGACCTAGTGATCATATTTCAGGTTTGATAAGCCGTCTCAGGCATCAGTCTCATACCTACTTAATAATGTAATTAAGAATATAAATGTGATTTATGTTAGAAAGAGACATATCTAACGAAAACATTGGCATCATTATGTTTTCCTCCTCCAATTAGGAAATTTGATGAGGAAAATTCAATGATTAAAATACAGCCGTAGAGAGGACTTGCTATTAAATATTTACTAAAATTGTGATCTTAAGGTTCAAAATGATAAATACCTACCACGAATATTGTAACTAAGATTATAATATTTATGGACCTTTAGAAGCACGCTTGAATAAAGCAGTAGATTTACCCAGAGTTTGCCTTTTGAATAAGATAAGCGCTCATTTCATGGGATCAATCGTTGAGGTAATTTCAGGTAAAATAAAGGTAAATTCAGAAATTTAATAATAGCAGCTTGCTTTAGTGGGTAAATTTCTTAGGCCCGTAAGATCAATCGTAGCTTAAACCAGGACAGAGAGTTTAATCTCCCGTCTCTGATTATTTCATAAGATCAACGGCAGTTGATCGATGAATGATTGTTTAAACTATCGATTATTTTAAACTATCCTTTTTGAGGGTTTAAACTCCCGATAATGGATTAAACTATCATAATTTGACATTTCCCTCAAGATGTATGACCCTGACACTGGCAGAATTGTGTAAAAACGCAACTAATGCCATATAATCAAGAAGTGAAGTAAACTGTTACACCAATGTCAATGTCAAATTTCACCATAAAAAAAACTTATTAGAAAGTTCTGCCATACTATGGGATTAATCGAAGTTTAACCGATCTGTCCATATTTGTCACTTGATCTTAGAACAATAGTTTAAACCATGGATTAAATTTTATCTTAGATTTCATAAACGATAGTTTAAACGTCGATCGATCTTACGGCCCTTAGCAATAGATTAGACCTGTATTCGAATAACTAATTCAATTATAATCTACAATTTAGTATATTTACGATCTTGTGAGGGTCGCGGGAAACCGCTGGATGCGGGTAGCGCAAGACCGGCCGTCGTGGAGATCCTTGGGGGAGGCTTTTGTCCAGCAGTGGACGTCTTTCGGCTGACATGATGATGATGATGATTGAGTACAATACTATCGATAGTTTATCATAAAAATTAAATACTACAATAGGTAGTCCTACTATCGATAATATTAGGAACTGAATCAATTTTATTAGTCTCGATAAATACTACCGATAGTATTGTGCTGAGTAGGTACTTACTGCTGTCAATAGTATCAATTATTTACAACTGTTAGGAATTAAAACTTATAGTGGATAGTATGCTGCAAATGAAAACCACAAAGCTCTGACACAACATTACGACTCATTTATTTTTCATTGACATTTAAGTAAAAAAAGGAAAATAGAACCATGGACTATAGGTACAAAACAGTTTCCAACAACAACAAATATACAAACTACATTATAATTAGTTTATATTATTAAAAAAATCCTCAAGGCGGCCGCTGCTGTCGATCAACGGCAAGGTTCAAGAAGCAATCATCATGTATATATCAAGTTCATAGTATCGATTGTACAATCAATATTTTTACCATAAAAAAAACTTATTAGAAAGTTCTGCCATACTATGGGATTAATCGAAGTTTAACCGATCTGTCCATATTTGTCACTTGATCTTAGAACAATAGTTTAAACCATGGATTAAATTTTATCTTAGATTTCATAAACGATAGTTTAAACGTCGATCGATCTTACGGCCCTTAGCAATAGATTAGACCTGTATTCGAATAAATTAATAATAATATATGTTAATTGGCAATAAACACTTGGTATTAAAAGGTTCATTTTCGTAGTCCCTTAAACGTATATTTGGGCAAAAAAAACCTTTAGCAAAGACCGTGTATTCGAATCCTACAAAGTTTGACAGATTGGTCATATACCAATTTACAAAGCTCTAAAAATCGGTGATAGCTCGCAATTGGAAGGTTAATGCAGAATATTTTTGCAGCGGCAGCTGGAGCGTGGACGCTACAAAATTAGAAAACTGTAGAAATCTTAAGTACCTAATCTACGACTTTACACATTACTCTCTAAAGGTTGTTTGTTAGAAATAATCTGGGTTAAGTTTTTTTTCTAATGATTTGAATAAGTGTTATTATCTGTTTATCTACGCGAACAAACCCGCGGGTGGGAAACTAATTCAATTATAATCTACAATTTAGTATATTATATATTTCTATTCATCAAAATCTACACTATTGGTTATTTGATCCCTCTTACATAAATACTGAGCAAACCATAGACTGTCGTGAAACCTAAAACTAAATTATATTGTGACTTAATAACCTAAAACCTTGAAAGGCTAAATCAATAAGTTGATTTAAGCTCGCCACAATACCTACCCTCGTGGAATATTGATCTATTGATGTTCAAACTATGGTATAAATTATTATTATTATAATTGTTTTTGGCTTTTGCATAGGGCCTTGAGGTCGATTTGCTCGAACTCTATCTTCCAAACTTATCGAGGTCAAGAGGACAGAAATTGGGAGACAAATTTTCAGATCGGCAACACATTGGCAATACCTCTGGTATTGCAAATGGCGATAGGTGACGGTAGCCACTTACCATCAGGTGGACCGCCTTGTCAACCTACTGAAATAAAAAAAAGAACTTTATTACCATTCTGTTACGCGGTAGCTCCATAGTTGAAATATCTGACACCATGATAATTCACTGACACAGAAAATCATTCTGGTCAAGGTCTTTTCGTGGAAGATTTTTTCAGGTTATCGAAGTATTTCTTACCTAATTAAAGGTTTGCTTCAACGAATAATAAAACAGTCGAAATATAAATATTTTAAGTTGTAGCATGAGGTTTTCAAAATAACCTTTGAGAATATAAATTTTCTCATCAAAATTCATATCATGAGCAATTGGAGCATTAATTTGAGTCAATAGTAGTGTTGCAGAAAAATCAACTATCGACTCATTGATTGTTTTCTCCCCAAATCACTCAAATTATCGATTGTATTCTTCTTAGTTATTAATATCTAGATAGTATTGAGTACAACAACGCATACAACATACAACATTCGGAAGACGCAGCGTGGGCAGGCCCCCCACAAGGTGGACCGACGATCTTGTGAGGGTCGCGGGAAACCGCTGGATGCGGGTAGCGCAAGACCGGCCGTCGTGGAGATCCTTGGGGGAGGCTTTTGTCCAGCAGTGGACGTCTTTCGGCTGACATGATGATGATGATGATTGAGTACAATACTATCGATAGTTTATCATAAAAATTAAATACTACAATAGGTAGTCCTACTATCGATAATATTAGGAACTGAATCAATTTTATTAGTCTCGATAAATACTACCGATAGTATTGTGCTGAGTAGGTACTTACTGCTGTCGATAGTATCAATTATTTACAACTGTTAGGAATTAAAACTTATAGTGGATAGTATGCTGCAAATGAAAACCACAAAGCTCTGACAACAACATTACGACTCATTTATTTTTCATTGACATTTAAGTAAAAAAAGGAAAATAGAACCATGGACTATAGGTACAAAACAGTTTCCAACAACAACAAATATACAAACTACATTATAATTAGTTTATATTATTAAAAAAATCCTCAAGGCGGCCGCTGCTGTCGATCAACGGCAAGGTTCAAGAAGCAATCATCATGTATATATCAAGTTCATAGTATCGATTGTACAATCAATATTTTTAATGATTTGGGGTCCCTCGATAATATTGCGACAGTATCGATAGACTATCGATTTACCAGCAACACTAGTCAATAGTTAAGTTCAACTAGTTCTTGATAAACTTCGGTTCTAGTCTGGATAATATTCCACCTATCGAACAATAACTCCCAAGCTGTTCTAGCGAGTACTTAATCGAACAATCTGTGATTGTTAGCTCTTTAGCTGGACTGATATTTAGTTCGATGGAGATCGTCTGAGCGATATCATTGCGGGAAACTTTGTTAGAGTCGAGAATACTTAGGCTGATGTACTTTTTCCCACGAAAATTTATGTTAAACGCCCGATTATAATTTATCGGACCGTTTTCTAGTCGAAGTCGGCAATACTGCGTAAACAAGCAAACGGCTCTGGGCCTTTTAACGGAGGTTATACGAATAAAAGGTAGCTTAGATTTATTTCCATTCATAAGTTAGCTACCAAATTATATCACGGTGTATTGTGCTGTTGAAGTGTCAAGAGATAACTAAGAGATAAGCTCACGTACGCATTTAAGTTAGGTAGATAGATATTATTTTTTGTAATTTAGTTTTTACACTCGTATCGTTATAAAAAAGGTTTGTTTCTAGGTAAGGATTTTACAACGAATAAAATGAAAAACATAAATCAAACGTTGAATATGCAGAGCACATTGCCTTTTTCCAAAAATACCGAAGCGCTTGGTGCAGGCTACACGTGACCGGAAAACTGGCGTTTGCTTTGGACAGAGTATAAACTTTGCAATACTGTGGAAATAAAATCTATAATATGCCTTGAAATAAGCAGACTCTTCAATGAATCATTTTTTTCCTGCCATAACTGTATGGTCTAAAAAATACTGAATGTAGCTCTAACCAGTGTTTTTATTTATAACTAGCTGTTACCCGCGGTTTCACTCGCGATTCCGGATAATGTAGTTTCCTATTAGTGAAAGATTTTTTCAAATCGGACCAGTAACTCCGGAGATTAGCGCGTTCAAACGAACAAACTCTTCAGCTTTATTATTAGTACATAATATATACATGTAGATTATTATATACTCTAACACTTACTGAAGAATAAACAACGCAGAACTCGCCCACTCTCGGATAAGCAAAAAATTTAAGGCGATGATAGCTCAGTGGTAGTGACGTCGGATGCCGAGACGAAGGTCCCGGGTTCGTATCCTACAATGAGCTTGAGCTTTCGGTGAAGAAAAAACATCGTGAGGAAACCATAGCACGGTGTTAGGGTACTTTGTAGTACCCGCCTGGCTGGCTACCACCCTCAAGTTGAAAATCTGTCGCCAAGCACCTTTCGGTGTGTTCCGACAGCTGCACTCGAGGGCCAGTTCCTTTCTAGGCTTTGTGTGCTTACCATCATCGGCCACATTATCACTGACCACGGTGAGATTGTGGTCAAACACAGGCCTATACATAGTAAAAAAAAAAAACGTAGCAATAGAGACTATATTGAGAATGATCCTAGATTCTTTTTTATATGTAGCTAGTTTGGGGAGTCCTATTCAACGGGTTAGAGCTATCTTAATTTCAGGCTCTCACCTTGAATTCACTAACAGAACTGTAAGTATATATATAAATAATAAGCAGACACATAAGGTGGATTTCCCCCGCGGCATCGAACGTGCTACTCGGCATTATTGCCACTGGTACATATATTTGGTATTCTCTGTGAAAATTTTCCAGATTTATCATATAAATGTTGATGCTATAAAAATATATCATGTTCGGTGTGATATTGCCTGGTTTTTTATATATGCATTTTTTTTTTAAATTTATATTGCGAGTGTATCTCGACAATAATTCAAATTAAACTATGTTAATAACTCCACACTTAAGAGTACCCTATGCTCCACAAATGACTCCGTCCTTACTAAACTGACGGAGACAAACGAGACAGGAGAGGCGCAATTTTAGTAAAAAATACTTTTTTTTAAAAATTAAGAAACCAGTTCCCTTTCTATTGGATCTCAGAATGTATGTTAATATTTTCAAGTTATTTAGATGGACCAAATAACAGAAAAAAATATTCTTAGTTTTAAAAAGGGGTATGATTAATGATATTTTTCTGACGTTACTAATGAAAAATTCCAATTTTTAAAATCTATTCTTCGTCACATATTATCTAGCTTTATATATATATGTTTTCCAAATCTCTTGGAACAAAGAATACAGAGAAGAACGCATTTTTGAATTATCATTTCACATACATATAGCATCGCCTTAACATATATTTTTTACACATCTCTTGGAACAAAGAAAGCCGAGAAAACCTTAATCTAGAATCATCATTTCTGCGATATCGTCACAGCTAATGATTTTTACGAGTCGGATGGTATAAAAGGACACGGATAACAATATAATTATGAATTCATGAGCGTATTGTTTGTGGATCAAGAGAATGATACGCGTTAATCCATTGTTCTACCGGATTCAATTTATTGAATCAATTGACCCACTCAGTTTATTTTATGAAATGATATTGTATTATATTGAAACGCGTAATGCGGGATGCGATTAAACATGGAATTAAGATACAGTTGAAATATTATAGCAAAGGATTAAAAGTGATCCCATAGAGTTATTAATAATTAAAATATCTTGGGACTTATATAGTCTTCGATTCAGTCCTATTTTTTATTATATGAGGCGATGATAGCTCAGTGGTAGTGACGTCGAATGGCGAGACGAAGGTCGCGCGTTTTGAATCCTACAATGAACTTGAGCTTTCGGTGAAGGAAAACATCGTGAGGAATCCATAGCACGGTGGTAGGGTTATTTTTGTACCCGTATGGCTGGCTACCACCCTAGCATCTTCCGGTATGTTCCGACAACTGTATTTTAGAGCCAGTTCCTTTCTAGGCTTTGTGTGCTTACCACCATTGTGGAAATCATCACTGACCACGGTGAGATTGTGATCAAACACAAGCCTAAAAATACATAGTAAAAAGAAGAAAAAAAAAATGTTTACTATGTATTTTAAATTTGACAGTGTGCTTGTTAATTTGAGCTTTTTTCACGCAATAGCAATAAAGCAAATGATCGATTGTTTTTACGTTTTATCCTGGGAACGTGGACAAAGCCGCGGGGCAGAAGCAAGTACGACAATAACATGTAAAATCTGAAATTTTAATGAACAATAAATTTTAGATTAAACAACAATAAAACTTTTACTAACTTCTCACTAGAAATCAAAACTAATATTCGAAAACATGCGCTGAATAAATTCAATTTAGTTATAATAACTAAACTAAATCAGTTTAAACCGCAAGGGTAGCGACATTTATGTATAAATCACGACCATAAAACCGCATTCACTTAACGGCCGACGCAACTTTAAACTAACCATTTGCGAACAACACCGAGCGTTCAAAGTTAGAACTAAGTTATTACATATTCAAACGCTATTCGTAGGTATATTACTCAATATAGAAACCTAAGTAATAACTTAATATAAATACCTATATTAACTTCACCCTTGCCGTATAACAACACAAAATAAATGGCAAACTAATATATTATATTACGTATATTTTATCGCAAAGAAAATAGAGAACACTTTCTAATGAAGGTGTATTTCGCGGCGGTAAAGATAAGTTGGCAAGTCATACTTTCATTTTCGCCGACTAGGGCCTTGAATTGTTGAACCTTTTAGTGGAAAGACAGTAATGTTTTATTAGGGCCTCCAGGAAAGTGCCTGGGAACGTTCTAGATGGATTGTAGGTACGAGGTGCTGAAGGGAAATGAAAGGTAAAGCTTGGTTTATATTATGTTGACATGCCTAATAGGCCAAGGCGTTACATAAATTAGGAAGGTATGCAGACGCGAGATAAAATTAGATTTGCACATCTAGCAGTGATAATGACCTCTATTATGTTGATTTAAATTAAACAAATTTAATTTCACTATCTCTTTCTAATAAAACATATGAGAAAGGGATAAAAGAAATGTAAATACGATTGCTTATTTCAACGCAGCGTGAACTTTATCAGCCGACGTCGGTTTATGATATATATTTAGTTTATGAACGATTAAATTAAAAATATTTACTTCTAGGCTTTGTATGCTTACTTCGGCTAAATCATCACTAACCGTGATGAGTTTGTGGACAAATACTGATTAATATATGTTAATAAAAAAAGGCTTTTAATAATAATTTATTTACCAACTCCGATGGGTACCTAATGCGATAGAAGGGCCTTAAAGTTATCTTATAAATACAATTTTAATAAACTATACTTCACACACAATATACAATAATTTACATTATATAACACACAACAATAAATAATAATATAGGTAATTCTGGGATTCTTATATATAGTTTGTATATTTGTTGTAAATAATTGTAAATATTGTATATTAAAAAAAAATATAGGTAATATAACTGGCTAATGACGACAACAACAAATAATTTAATTGATTTAATTCGTTTAATTTCATTAATTACTTAAGTTTCAAAATTACCATACACACACACCCCCTACACTCCCACACACACAAACACACCTACCCACGTATACGTATTATCCCAATATAATGAGCATAGACCATATTTAAAATAAGGTTACCTTGAATTGGCAATAAGTTATATTAAGTTTATATTGTAAAATAAATGGATAACGCTGTTGGTTTCTTATAATAACAATAACATATAAATTAACTAATATTTATTATAACATAAAAAGTATAGTAGACATTAAATTTTGCGAATTCACTAAAATGACATGTGAATAAATGAGGAAAATAACCATTAAGCAATGATTGAATCTATTTTCCGTTTAAATTATGTTTTAAGTATTCTCAGTAAAACAAATGCTCACTTATTTATTTTTAAAGTTCTCTGAATTGTATACTTTATCACAAAGCTACAAGATGCATTTAAATTTATCTAGTTGGACTAAGTCCGGACTAATTGCCACAAGATGAATTGAATTGGCTTCACATGTAGCTTTTTGGCAATTCACCAAATGAAGTATAATATATTCTATTTAGAATTAACAAATTCTAAATATAATTGTTCACTTTATTTTCGTGACAGCACAAATAATTTTCACGTTTTCAATCGTTAGCTATTTTGGAATATAAAATACTTCTACATTTACTTCTATTACATTTTCGATAGGTAGGTACGATTCGATAGGTACATTAAAATTGTGCCAACGACTATTTTTACGCCGTTGATGCGTAATTGAGTCAAACAACAACTAGATTTTTTTATTTTTAGAGAGAACAAGAAACTTTCAAATTATGCAGCGTAGGCCAAATAGCGAATAATTTAAAAAAAAAATACTTTGTCTGTAGTCGCGTGTGCGATAGAGATCCCAACATAGGAGTTTTTTCCCAAATTTAGGGGGAAAATAAAATTATTAATTATTTAACATAATTTCATTCATTCATTTTGTCCGTAGGTCCGTAATACAAAAAATCTTCGCTGCGGTCAAAAAGCTATAAAACTAAGGAAGAATAAAACGTTTTGTTTGATAATGTCTGTTTAAGTGGCGTTAACTTTTTCTCATCTCAAAGAAACAAGTTCGTGGAGATGTTTTAATTAGAAAATTATCCGGTATCCTGGTTAACGAAGTGAAGAGTATAATTAACTATTTTTATAACACCAAACCACTTGGTACTCATTGGCAATTATTAATCCTAGGAAAGGTTTTTGAATTTGTATTTTTAACCCCCGACGCAATAACGACGGGGTGTTATAAGTTTGACGTGTCCGTCCTCCTGTGGACTCATAGCTCCTGAACGGATGGACCGTTTTTGATTTTTTTTTTTTTGTTTGAAAGGTGACTTACTTGAGAGCGTTCTTAGCTATGTTTCAAGAAAATCCGCTCAGCCGTTTGAAAATTATCACCAGTTTTCTAGTCAGTTTCAGGGGTTTCTTAATTTTTTAATTTTAGTTATTATCATTTTCAATATTGTTGAGAGGTAAGTATAGCATTTTTTCGTCCATAGAGTCTGGGTTTTCGGTCTGTGCCCCAGATGTAGATGGCGTCCATAGACTATGTTGACGAATGTTCATTTATTTAGTTTATTTGCATTTATTTTATTTGTTAATCTACTTACATATCTAACACAAAACAATTCAATTCGTAAATTAGTTTAGTTTTATTTTAGGTAGTACCTATTTGTAATGGAACGTGGATCTAAAATAAAATTGAAAATTAAGGGTATACCTTCGGTTGGAGCGCGAAATTCAAATTTTATCAAGTTTTTTGCTAATTGCTGCTCAGTTATAGGTCGTAAGTTATCAACATGTTATTTGCGAGAAAAATGAAAGTATATTTACTCATTAATAACAAAAGAAATCATCAACATATTCCTCCAAGGTATATTACTGACATATACGACTATTTCATGAAAATGTTACTAATATACCTTGGAGGAATATGTTGATGATTTCTTTTGTTATTAATCAGTAAATATACTACCGTTCTTCTCGCAAATAACATGTTGATAACTTACGAACTATAACTGAGCTGCAATTTGCAAAAAACGTGATAAAATTTGAATTTCGCGCTCCAACCGAACGTTCCCCCTTAAATCAGGACAGTGTTCAAGTCGCGAAAGCAAAGTAAAAGCCAGTTAATATTAATAGTAAGTCGATAAAGTTTCCAGGGAGTCTCTGTGCCCCGCCTGTGCCCAAGCCCCGACGTTTTGATAGACGACCTATCGTAAGCACTACAAGCAATGTTATGAAGTGCATGTAATACTATACGCTTGATAGATTTGCTCTATCAGAGTGCGCTGTCTTAAATAGAAAATTATATTAAAGGGCACATAAGATAAAATAAAATTATCTAAGTGGTCTACTTTGCAGTACCCGTCTGGCTGGCTACTACCCTCACTCAACTTGAAAATCTGTCGCCAAGCACCTACTGGTGTGTTTCGGCAAATGAAATTGAGAGCCAATTGCCTTCTCGACATTGTAACAGGTCGGCAATAGGCGATGGTAACCACTTATCATCAGGTAGGCCAGCTTGTCAACCTTCTGACAAAAAAAAAACCAAAAAAAAATAAACTTTTATTTTATGTGTTATGAACAGTGTTCATGTGTAAGATTTACCTTGAACAGATATGTCATGTGTACAAAGTAACACCATATTAAATAAATACCGGCACAGCGCAGTGTGACCCGAGTCCCGAGTAGTCCCGACGCAGGACAAAGTTTACGCGCAGCTGCAGCCAACCGTGCGATAGTTGCGCCAACTTGTGCACAACTCGTGGCAATTTTAAACTTAAATTATATTGCATCTATCTGTTCCTTTTTAACCGACCTTAGGGTGCCTCGCAAGTTTGTCCGGTCAATAATTTGTATTGGTTTTCTTACGTACAAGTTGTGACAGGTTAGCTCCAAGTTTTAAGTCTTGGTCCGGTTGTAATCCTTTTTAAGCGGTATTGATGTTTTCTAAAGTAAACAGTGCTGTTTATATTAAAGTGGGGAAAGAAAATTTTAATAGATATTTCTATTTTCCGCTCGGATTATTGCTGATGATTGGAATTTTTTGTAAATAGGTAAATTTATAGATTAATGTTATTTAAAAAAAGCAAATATATCCAACTTAAATATATTACTTTCATTTCAATCCCTTTCACAGAAATCTTTCTTATACATACTTGCCGTCGTCCAAATTTCTTCAAAATAGCCACTAAAATAATAAAATCGATGCAGTATTACCAAAATACACAACAAGAAAACATTATCTTCAACTCTAATAGCTATAAATGTTGGTATAAATGCATCCAAACACTTTCAGTTAATAAACTGACACCGCTCCTAGCTAGCTCATCAATCGAGTACCAACATATAGGTTTTCAGCTCTCGTGTTACTGTAGGAGATAGATCTATCTATTAATCAATCTATGTACACTTGTGACTTGTGATGCAATTTGAGATTTCACAAACGCTGTACTTTGCACTGAGGTATATTTCTACGTATAGAGAAGCTCTAGAATCATAAGCAAAGGTCTTGCTGCATTTTGTTAATATTTGTTGCAGCGCTGGAACAACAATTAGTCATCTAACCAAACAGTTTAAACACGTAGCGCTAGAACGATTTTAAGGTGTAGTTTTTTCGCGACCAAAAAGTCGAAAGCGCCGTGATTTTCTTGGCGCTTACGGGTTTCGTGTTTAAGCAACAAGTGAAGTGCGGCCAGATGGCTGCACTTGAACGGAACATAGTGGTTATGTGTGGCGTCTTCTCTATACTTAGTAAATATAGCTCAGTGGTACTTTGAAGCAGTTGATGTTGTTTACTCGCTGTATTTATTTTGATTGCGTTGCTCTTGTTGGGGTTACATATGACATTTGATGTAAGGATTTATTAAATAGAAGCAAATGTTTTTGTTTTAAATAACATGGTTGTTTTCTTTATTTGTAAACTAGCTGTCCCTAGTGGTTTCAGTCGCATCATCCCTTGATATATTTTTTTTGCAGTGTATTTTAACGCTAAACTAATTTATTTTTATACGTATGAAAATATTTTAGTGATATTTTACACTCTAAAATATTTTTTCATGATCTGTATAAGGTATATATCAATGCCCTTTCGACCTACTATACCATTCCAAAATCACCCGGTATAGCTCTTCGAAATATGTTATTAAACACTTTATCTAAATTCAATTACCAGCGCAATTGTTATAAAGCAGCACTTTTTAATTTTACAAGAGGAAAGGGAAGAGGACTTGGTATAAAATGATATTAACGTCGACAAAGGAAGCTCAGCTTAAGCTATAAGATAAGACGTCTGCAATGCGTTGATTCCGGCCTCCTTCCCCAGTCTCACATACACAGACGAGAGTCGTTGTAAGGTAACATAATCGTTGCTTAAAGCACATTAAACGGGAATCTAAACTAACTATTATAAAGAGAAAAGATTAGTATTTTTGTTAGTAAAACTCTTTGACAGTTTAAAAAAAAATATTTCACCATTAGATTGCTTTATTACTGAGTAACATCAATCTTTTATTTTATTTACAACTTAACTCAAAACGATGCTTAAAAAGTTTAAAAACCTAACATTACCTACACGCTAAACTTATAAATAAAAAAATTGTCCCAAATTGCTGCCGAGCGGAAGCGTGCTAAGAAGGCTGGCCGCATTGCCACGCTGAATAGCAATGCTAATTCTTTGTGCGAAATACGTGCCAGCCTTCTTGTCATGAGAGGCCTGAATGAGACGATAAGAGACCTCCTTGAACAAAAGATGGGCCCCCGGTCCCCAAGGCCCCAGAGTCTCTACCCCAAATGCCACAAATATGTTAGTCCTCTGTAGACCAGCATACTTGCGACGCTTGAGGCACTCTTGTTTTGCAGCCGCAGCGCCGGCAGCTACAGACGTGTCTGTGAGATGGGAAGAAGGAAACTGAGTAATTATATTTTATTTAAAAAAATATTAGGGATCCCTACGACCACTCCAATAATGTAACAAAAGGTATAAAAAAATGACATACAAAATTCCTTCGTACCGCGGTTGAAACTGCGATACAGAAAGCTGGTCAAAACTAGTTCGTGAGCTTTTCCCGAGTCGAGGCGATTAGTGTGCGTTGCAGTGAGGAGTTTCATACAAAGAAACGGCTTGAGTTGATACGGTGACGGTCCTTTTCCGAGTTGATATATATATATTATTCCAGGGTATAATCCGTTCAGTAGTTTTTACGTGAAAGAGTAACAAACATCCATATATCCTCTCAAACTTTCGCATTTATATAGTAGGATGTACTTGTATTATTTTCCATTATCAGTACATAAGCAAGGTATTTACATATTTCCCAAAGTCAAGCTCCCTACTCGAGTTAGAATTTCACTATCAAACAATCAACTACTTGACAACTTCAAACAAGGCATCCAAAGTCAAATTCATTAGTACCTACTTGTCGTCAAGATGTTGGACTCCGTTCAGCTTGCCAAGTCACTTAATAATTGAGCGTAGTTGAAAACTTCACTCGCGGTAAGTGGCAAGTAGATCACTGTCTACTTGACTTAAATAACATTTAAGCGAGGCATACAATTAAATGTGTCTTTGAAATACCTACGCTAATATTTCAGGTACAAATTTAAAAGTGAACGAAATCGTTTAACAATTTTACGTTAGAGACATTAACGTACCAATTCAAATAATATACCTTGCTGGAGTATTTCAATATTTCTCGTATTTATTCATAACTAGCGACCCACCGCGCACGGCTTTTCTGTACATGCATATATTATATAAACCTTCCTCTTGAATCACTATATCTATTGCTGAAAACTGCATTAAAATAATGATTTGTTATACGTTTTCCAAAATCCAAATGCAATCAACACAAAATCCATATTTCCCGAGAATCAGTTGACAAATGGAGGAGAATAACCGGACACATATACGGAAGCATGCATTTTTTTGTCAAAGCATGCTGAAACGACTAATGACATGATGTACTGTATGAATGCACCTTAATTCCAATAAGGCAAAATGAGCCGAGGATGTCGCAGTGACCGACTCTAATCAGTATTCACATCGCATGTTTACGTCACAAGCACACTACACGTCCGTCTGTTTGTTTGTCCGGACGTCACATGATATACTAGCTACTGAACTACTAAAGGGATTTTAGAGGAGACTTCGGAGTAACTTTTTTTGGTATTGTTTAAAAAGTAGCCTATATGTTATTCCTGGGTATGATCTATCTACGTGCCAAGTTTCATCCAAATTCGTTCAGTAGATTTTACGAACGATATTATTTAAGTTTTTGATAGAGTAACAAACATGCATCCTCACAAACAGGCAGGCATGTCAATATGTTGTAGAACCTAAAGCCTTCAAGGCTCAAGAGCAAATATTGGAATACACAGGTAGTTTTTGGTGACAGATTTTCAACAAAACCAGCCAATCTGTTACTAAAACGGAGTAGGGACGTACGAAAATTAAACACGTTATTTTTTACATCATTTTAAAATCTTACCATTAATCTTCCCAAGTCTAAAGCACTTTCAAACTTTCCACAAACAGAAAACTTGCTAACACTTATTTATGACTTCAATCTATTAGATTGCGCAAGAATAGTTGCATATAAAAGTTTGGCTCGCAATTTGGACAACAAATGGTATTCTAATAAATAAACCCTTACTACCTATCCCAGATATATTTAAGCCATATAGCAATATTAACCCGACGCTCAATCACGGGTTAGCTCGGAAGTTTTATAGCAGCCGCCACAAATCTCCAATATCGGTCGGTAAGGCCCCACGACTGTTTATGGGGATGCATTTGGAAAGCGGCCAGTGGAGTGTTGCCTTTAATGGGGTAGCTACACGGATGAAGATGGATGACTCCTTTCCGTAGCTCTAGCAAAAAGTCTTTAGTGTTTATATATATAGGTATATTTGATTTTATTAATTAACTGTCTCCAGTGGTGTAACTCGTTTTCTCGCTATAGACAAAAAAACATGTCGATCCTTGAAAGAAAAACGATCTTGTATCCACACTTTTAACGTGATTTTTTTAGGAGTAAAAATGCTAAAGGTATAAAAAATATCAACTTATGATTAGTATCTAGGACAATTTACAAAAATAAAATATAATAAAAAGTAGCCCGGGATGAAATATAACCTTTAGGGATAATGTAGCTTCCTATTAGTGAAAGATTTTTTCAAATCGGTTCAGTAGTTTCGCAGCCTATTCAATGCAAACAAACAAACAAACAAACAATCAAATCAATCAATAAAAGTATAGATTATATTATAATTCAAATAAATATTTATTCTCAATACTATAATACCGACTTAGTTTGCATAAAAGCCACTGAACTGTTTCCAGTTGGTACGAATTGAACGAAGGCATGTCAGGTATGTGACAGGAGCCTGTTATCGAAGGGGGAGTTGTGATTGACATGCGAATATTAGTCTCCGTCGTGTAATGCCATGTGTCTGCTTATTGATCGCGTGTTATGTCACTGAGATGGTAAAATGGAGGTATATGCGAGTTCCTTACTGCTGATATACGACAATTGTACTGCTTTATGTCAGTAAATATTTCTCATAGCGTGAAGTTGGTGGCGTATTTTTTATCGTAAACATTTTTTTTTACTGACACATCTTAGTGGCACATTTATGTTGCTAAGCAGCGACAGAAAGAAAAAATAATAGTTAGGAAACTATTCCCTTTTTATTAGATTTCAGGTTTTTAAATTTTAATTTTTAATTTTAAATAGGGGTAGGTATATATTCGATATTTATCTGACGTCACTATTGAAAAATTCTAATTTATTCAGTATTTTTTCTAGTTTAACAGACCTACTTATATTTTTTATAAATCTCTTGCAACAAAAAAATCAGAGGAAACCTTCATTTAGGACATCATTTCCCATATAAGAATGGTTTTTCAATATTCTACCTCCAAGGGGGTAATAAGGGATCGCGGGTGAAACCGTTAGGCGGGAAACTTGTCTCTCATTATATATTTTACCATTTAAGATGAATTTGATATCAAAGTAAGGCTTTAATTTCTCTTCATGAAATTGTCATTAGCGTGGTTTGTCAAGCGTCGGCTTACCGATACTACTTGACGCAGTAATCATTAATTATACTCACAGACATTCTCGGTTTGAGTTTCAAATTATAGGTATATACTTATTAACTACCGTTTATCATTACGAGGATTATTAATATCGATAGCTTTCTTAATATTGATGCCGAATCTGTTGTTTAAAAACTAGTTTATTATCAGTAACAAACATAAAGAAAAGATGGAAGAAATTTAATCCAGTCATCATTATCATCAGCCATTATGGGTCCACTGCTGGATAAAGGTCTCCTCCAAGGATTTCTACGATGGCCGGTCTTGCTCTATCCGCAGGTTCCAGCAGTTTCCCGCGACCCTCAAAAGATCGTCGGTCCACCTTGTGGGGGCCTGCCCACGCTGCATCTTTCGGTTCGTGGTCGTCACTCGAGAACCTTTCTGCCCCAACGGCCGTCGGTTCCACGAGCGATGTGTTCCGCCCACTGTTACTTGAGATTTTCTTTCGGCTGATATGATAATGATGATGATTCACTTTATTTGAAGAACTCTATGTTCGTAGCACTGAGAGAAAGCTGTAGAAGAGCTCGTTCCACATCCCAATGGCGAACCATTGAGAATGTGGAACGATACAGTCGGATGTTCCTCCTGTCTACAATACGTCCGACAGAATAATTGCGTAGACTTGAAAATATAAGGATGAGCTCGACATTGTCGACGGGTGGTGCGATCATAGAGGCAACAATAGCACCAGGAGAAAAAGTTTAAAGATAACTAATTGAATCAGACGTGACCTTGCGGAAATCCAATATAAGATTAAACAGAAGACAAATATTTAGTAACTAATTCTTCTGGATCACCCATTTGTGCGCGAGTAGGCGACAGTGTGTCTAATACGTCCTGATGATGCTTTCTGAAGAAGCGAAACACGTGTCGATTTCCTGTTAAGTTTCCTTGTGTGGGACTTGATACAGAAGGAGATCTAACGGAATTAATTTCTAAGTATTTGTCTTCTGTTCAAAGATGTATAAAATTTTATTAGGTACTTTCGGCTCTCATCCTATGTGTACTAGGATTAACAAAATCAAACCGCTTCGCTCTGCATTCCACTGCGACCGGTTCAACCCTCCACGAATATTTAATTCCTATCCAAACTTAAAGTCACTATCACATTCATATAGCAAGGGTTAACACGGCCTCGGCCCGTCATGTCCGGGCACGTTCTGACATGTATATACAGCCCCGGGGACCGAGTCCCGCATTGTTAGAGGGTTAACTCCTAATTCCCGTGATCCCGGGATATTGTCAACTGTGTTATGATTATAATCTCATCAGATATTATCTATTGTGATGTTTTGATATTTAGTTATGTTACTTAGAAGAATTACGCTTAATTAATAAGGTAGTTGTCTGTTTTTATACATTAACTGAAATCGAAATCAAATCTGAAATTGCTAAAAAAATAAAATACAAAATTTTCTTGTCTATCTCTTACAAAAAGAAGTTTTGCTTGTAACTTACCTAGGTATATGGCGATGCTGACCCGTGACGTCACTGCTCTGTATTTCCCCCACTCTCTAATTGAGAATTTCAAATGTCATATCTTTCTAATTATTGAAGATATTAAAAAACTATTTATACCAGGCTATTTGTAGTCTTTAGACTTCAATATAAATAATAAAAAATCAAAGTTTGACGCAGCAATGAAGCAACAGATCGTGATTTTAGGCATTGTGGTAATCACTCACAGATCTCTGGAAAATGTAAATTGTCGATACATTGATAATTATACCATACTGCTTACAATCATCACCATCATCATGTCAGCTGAAATACGTCCACTGTTGGACAAAAGCCTGGGTTCTCGAGTGGCGACCACGAACCGGAAGACGCAGCGTCGGCAGGCCCACCACAACGTGGACAGATGGTCTTGTGAGAGTCGCGGGAAACCGTTGGATGCGGGTAGCGCAAGACCGGCCATCGTGGAGATTCTTGGGGGAGGCTTTTGTCCAGCAGTGGACGTCTTTCAGCTGACTGCTTACAATACCTACAACGTATCAGTTTCCGATAGTTTATGATCCATCATGTTATGCATACATTTTGATTCACATTGTATGTACAACAAGGTACCCCTATTTAGTAAAGGAATGTTGAACACGGATTGCTAGTGAAAGGGTTCTAGTTACCCGTTATGTATTAGCGGTCGAGCCCATATTGCGGTGGCGCGGGTTCGATGCCGGGTCGAGGTGTTAATATAATATGAGTGGGATGGAGTACTAAAATTTAATAGAGATTTTTTAAATATATATATTGGTTATATTGGTTGCAGCGACATGTTGAGTCAGTCAGACCAAGTTTTTGCCGCGGTTTAGACATTTTGCTTTGTAGCGTCAATCATCGACCAGTTAATGAGACCCATTATATCGGTAAATTAGAAGCTGGTAAAAATATAAAATAGATTAGTTTTTAAAATCAGAACAGCGACACGTGTTAGGAAAATCATTATATATTATATCTTAAATTATTTCTACAGGATATTTATATTTGTATTCTCCACGAATAGCTTCATAGTTTGTCTTTGACAGGCCTCGTCGCCGAATTCAATTAGCCACAGTATTTAGCTACCAAAGATTAGAGGCCGGTGTCATCGGCTTTTGATTAAGATTAATATTTACCTTAAGAGAATTTAAGATATCCTACCATTCAGGTAAGCCTTGTTCAAATTTCTCGCCTAACCTTTATTCATTTGTGTTAACATTACCAAAGTGAACCCATTAGTCGGCAAGTCAAAACTTACATTTATCAAAAATTCTAAGAGATTTGGTTAATTAACTCTGAGCCATTTATTTTAAAGATTACGTGAATATTTCTGCCTTTTGTTCAACAATATTTCAGATGTTTAGACTGAGATTAAAAGACATTCTGCAGTTTATGATAAAATAATAAATACATTTAATAAATATCCTCGGACATTCTTCACACACGGTTATCTGATGCCAAACTAAGCAGAGCTACAATGGAAACCAGATAACTGATATTCTACACACAACTTTTTTTGTAAATTCATGAACTTTATTAAAAAGGGGTTTTTGAAAGCAGTGTAATGTATCTTCCGTATAGCTCGAGACCTTTCTGCAGCCTTTGACGGAACTCAAAACATATTTGGATATACTTAGATACAATATTTAACCGTTAAAGTGAATCAAGCGTTATGCTTGATTCACTTTTAATGTCAGTGTTTCTTTCTTCATGGTCTATTTAATTAAAAATTATATTACTTAAAAGATTTCAAATTCAAAACCACCGTCATACGGGTTAATTTATGTACCTATGTGATGAGAATGATAAATGACATTTTTACATCTTTACGAGTTGCACTAGCTTGATTCTTCTGCAATGTGTGGACGTACAATTTTACGAAGTGACAGCGCCTTAATCTAAATAAATATCATAAATTTCATCAGCTTGTACCAAAACTTCAGAAACAACGACAGAATGATTTACGAACAGAGCCAAAAAAAAGTAAACTCTCAGATTAATACGCCCTGCTTTTCTAGACATATCTGTCCCTAGCCGCGAATAAATTTTACCCTGGCGAGTATATTTATTTCTACCTTGGCGTTTGGCTATTGTGTTGATTTGGGCCGCCCAGGGGAATGGTTATTCAGGTTAAACAAGTTAATTAGGTGTGAATTAAGAGTATAGCGGTGGATCTCATCCGTAAGCTCGCCCGGGATTCGGATAAGCCAATGACGGCTAAATTGTCCAACCTCATTTTAAATAGAATAAATACCTACCTTTTGGTGAATTTTGCGTGAATCTTAAATGTGTGAATTTTTATACTATGTACCTACTAAGGTAGTAAACATACTGTTTAGACCGCCAGTAGATTACAGAAATCGTTGACTAAAAAGTGGTAACCGCTGGCTTACAAAAACTACAGGGACTGCCTCGTGGCATAGCAAGCGTTGACTAGAGAAGACAAATCTACAGCCACACATGACCACTATGTTCCGTTCATGTGCAGCCATCCAGCCGCACTTGGCTTAGATGCTCAAAATTGAAACGCGTAAGCGCCATGAAAATCACGGCGCTTTCGACATTTTGGTCGCGAAAAAACTACACCTTAAAAGTGTTCCAGCGCTACGTGTTAAACTGAACTACTAAAAATGTTTTCAGCGCTGCAGCAAATATTAACAAAATGGAGTATAACCTTTACTTAAGATAGCTTCCCCAGACGTAGTAAAATATACCTCATGCTACTGGGGCAGGAGTAGATATAAATCGCGCGTTGGCGACCCTGCAAAAATTTCTTGAAGAACCCCATGCAATATTTCCTTGGGAAAACAATGGCAGAGAGTTCATTCCACGACCTTTGTTTTTTATAATCATATCAGCCAAAAGACGTTCACTGCTGGACAAAGACCTCCCCAAGAATCTCCACGATGGCCGGTCTTACGCTTCATCCAGCTCTTTCCCGCGACCTTCACAAGATCGTCGGTCCACCTTGTGGGGAGCCTGCCCACATTGCGTCTTCCGGTTCGTGGTCGTCACTCAAGAACCCTTCTGCCCACTGCCACGTTGTTTTACTAAAACGCAAACTTGAAGTATTAAACAAATTGTTACTATCTGTTTTTATATTGTTGAAACTAAACGTGGATATTATTATTATTTTACTACTCAGGCTTACAACATAAACTTTAACACACATAGAAAGCCATCTCCACACCTCGCAGCCTAGTTCCTATTCGGATCTAACCCCAGTTGACTATCAGTTCATCAGTTGAGTGAGCCGATATCGTTTGCGTTCGCCGACTCAATTTTCCGCAGCTGTGTCAGTTTTATGTCTACACTCACTACGGAGCACAAAAGCGTGTTATATCCGACGCACAGCCAATATTCTGTATATGTTGATGTTCAAAGTTGGTACGATGTGCGCCTACAAAATGGAAAGTACCTATATTTTCGGTGAAAATTTATGGGAAAGTAATGCTATGAGAGTTTGATCAAGTTTTATGGAATATGAATATTGGGAGTTATTTGTAGGTATTGGTGCTGCTTCTGTTGTTTACTAACAAACTATTTATGTCACGTCACATCTCTTTCTTTCAAACCTTATTGAAAAAGGATTGGAGATATTTCAAAGTAAATTAGTCCACGCCATTGTCATCAATAGTCGTGACCAAATAGGCGTCTAAATTCACTTTGAAACAACCAATCGGACTAATTTGAAAGGATTACATTTATTTTATCCCTTTCTGCATGTAAGACGAGAGCAATGCAGAGACGAAGGTTGCGGGTTCGAATCCTACAATGAGCTTGAGATTTCGGCGAAGGAAAACATCGTGAGGACACCATAGCATGATGGTACTTTGTAGTACCGCCTAGCTGGCTACCACCCTAAAGATAAAAAATTAGTCGCCAAGAACCTTTCAGTGTGTTCCGACAGCTGCACTTGACCTTCCAGGTTTTGTGTGCTTACCACCATCGGCTACATCATCAACTGACCACGGTGAGATTGTGGTCAAACACGGATCATAATATAGTAAAAATAAATCTCAAGTAATTACCCCTATGGGTGTAGTGGAGTAAAACTATCAGTAATCCTGTTCCATATTGCTGGTGACAATTGGACGTAGTCGTAGTCTTTGAGGAACTGACCCAAAATAGACGACCCCTTTAATTTGTTCGAAATTGATTCCACCAAATTTCTTACAGAGATAACGCTCTAATAGGCTGAGCCAACGCCATATGACGGTTATAGTGATGTAAAAGGGTGTGAGGTGTAAGGGTAGGGTTGGTATATATATATCCCCTATAAACACGTACGCACAGATCAGCTTCTGGTCCAAACTGTTTTAGTGCGATATTTATTTACCGACCAATAATTCCTATCTCGGGGTTAGTTGCTCAATGGTAGTAGTTTTTGTAGTAATAGTTAGTATTCTTTGCCCATAGGGTCCAAAATTATCAGTTTTACAATCTGTCGTCGACTAATATTTTGCGCCTATCTAGCTTTAAATTAGAATTAAAGAGGGTCTGCGCCACTGGCGGCACACGCTGAATACGGGCCGACTGAAAATAGGTTTTGTGATTGTTATAGAGATTACAAAAGCTATTTGGTGAAATTAAAGGATTTGTCGTTGAGCTTTAACTTGCTTTTCAAAAGTCAGCTCTAACAAATTAAGGTTAATTCCATTACAAGGGTTGTTTTTTTATTTTTAACAGACTTCAACAAAAGGAGGTTTTCAATTCGGTATGTTTGTTCACGAATAACTTTTTTGTTTATGAACCGATTTTAATAATTCTTTTTGAGTTGTGTTCAATATAGCTTCAAGGTTGTTCCATTTTAATTGTATTGTCTTTGAAGAAGGTTTACTCTTTTTGTTAAAAGTTGATTATGGTTTATCAGAATGTAGTATACACGTTCCCCAAAATGGTTAACGGCTTTTTACTACACTGGGACAGAAGTGAAGTCTGATGATACACGTTAAGATTTTCAAAATCTTGATCTAGGTGATAATAGGTGAGATAAAAGGCGCACGCGTCACGGTTGGTGTTTAAAGACGAATACAAAAACTGACTGACAGCTCCAAATTTTAACCAATACGCGCTTGTCATACGACGTTTCGCGATATTGCTTCACACGACGAGCTTTGAACATCGATTATTAATGATTAAAAAAATAATAAAAGGTTTTTTTTAGCTACGGTCAAGACGGTAATGAAACAGTATCGTAATCCAAATATATATGTGAGTAGGTATATATTAAGTATATGCGGTTTCAAAACAGAGTCTTACCACGGATGCTCAAGTTGTGGCTTTAGCTCCACGCTATGATATTCACAAGGGAATACATAGTATGTACAGCATGGGGTTCTTCCAAGAAGGGTGTCAAGAGGATTTTGCTGGCTTGGTAATGCACGCATAATACTTTTGGTGTGCCATCTTACATAGTCTAGGATTACAACTTATCATCAAGCTGTAATGCTCGTTTGTTAGCTAAACAGTTATACCGCATCATGAATAACTTCCATTAACATACTCACTAAATTTAAATACTAAAATTAAGCGTTCATCTAGAAAACTAGACAATTAATTATTAAAATAAAAAAAAACTCTAATACTCTTCAGTTTTAATTAGCCCCACGTTGGGCGCCACTGTAACCTGGGGTTCACAAGTTAGGTTAGTTAAAATTAAGCTTTAATTTAGATAACTAGATACATTTTTAATTCACTAATAATTATACTCTTCAGTTTTAATTAGCCCTACGTTGCGCCACTGTAATCTTTTAGGGTTCACAAGTATGGTTGCAAATTTAATTAAAAATTAAATATTTTATTAATTGTATTCAATTCAATAAAAAACCAAACGAAAATCGGTTCATCGTTTGGGAGCTACGATACCACAGACAGACACATATAACACCCCGTAGTTTTTGTGTCAGGGGTTAAAAAAAAGGTTCCGACGAATTGAGAACCTCCTCCTTTTTGAAGTCGTTTGAAAATAGAATTCAGTCAAAAACTGACTATGAAAAATCAAATGACAAATTCTGCAAATGTTTGTGAGCCCTGTGATTACCACCTCTGGCCTTACCATCTCTAACCACGTTGAGATTGTAGTCAAACACACGCTTAGACAGAATTAAAAAAAAAATACGTAAAGTAATACCAACAATTTGAAAATAACAGTCGTTAATAAAACTGCTATTTATCCAGTGTGGCAGCACCGTCGCATTTATGTTCCGTACATTGCATTGTTTCACGGTTCACAAGTATTCAAACAACGATATTAATGGCTGCATGCTCTCGCTCATAACCGTGCAATTTTCAAACGGTATCGTACCAATGCTTTTATGGCAAACGAATATAGTTTTATTTGAATACTTAACTTTATTGTTTATTTTTTATGTGCGCTTATAGAAATATTTATTTTATCTTCTGAAATCGATGACGGATTAGCGTGTTTTCTAATTTAAGTACTACGGGCCTGGCGCATTTTGTGGGTTCGATTCCCATCCAGAACAAACATTTTTGTGCGTGAGCATGTCTGTTTGTGAGTCTGGGTGTAAATATGTAGGTATGTATTTATAAAATAATGTTTGTACGGAAGATTTTGCTATTCTGCGCGCAAGCGTTTTTTTTCGTAACATTTAAAAACATAATTATGTAGATATACATTAATATTTTTTGTATTTTATCAAACGAATATGTCTTAATTTTAAGTAAATAAATACCTACCTAAGTACCAAAGAAAAAAAGTCCATTGTTTAATGACGAAATTGTACGTGACACTGACATGTTCCGAATTATGGTATCTTTTGTATTCCTTCGACTCTTTCGAATTCGAAAATATACTTTTTCATTCTTCACTCAAATGTTACGGGTAGTGACGTAGGGTGTCAGCTCTCCACACACCAATCAAGCGGCTCCACGTAATGTAATAACGACGTTTTCCATTTTTCTGCGGCGGCTTTTCCAAATTGTATTTTTGGACTGCTATTTTTCATTGTTTTATTTTCTTGTCTAGTATAGACAGAAGCTCGAAGCTAAAACCAAGAACCAATAGAGAATCATACATAATTTATTATTTTGCAATTTTTAAACTATCTGTAAAAATGACTCGGATATAGGAGCGGTTATCATATGACGTCATTGTCTACGTTGGAGCAGTTTGAGCTCACCTTATAAAAATTACTACGGCGATTTGACGTCACGAGTAGACTACTCCAAGTAGGTCTACAACACTTATATTTCTCATATTAATTATCTGATTTGATTATTGCACTTTAGACTACACTAATTTAATTAAGACTGAAATAAAAGTATCTGGAAAATATGCATATAATAATAACAATAATTGAAACAGGTTAATCACAAATACTTACTATTAAAAAAAACTGTATTCCTATTCATATAAAGCAGATATTCAATCGACATTCATATAAAAAGTTGAATAATACAAGTTCAACAAAACGCCTCAAGGAATCTTACTATACAATTTAAAACAATAGGTCCGATCTCGTATACAAAAATCAGTTTGCTGCGCGATCAAAGGTCGAGAGATATTCTACTACATTGTTTTAAATTTCGAACGGAACCGATGGCTCGTAGAAACCTCAACATGTTAACTTGAAGCATGCATATTTGAATATAGCCTGGGAAGCACCTCCAGTGGATATCTCGCGAACGCTACACCGTTAAAGGATCCGTACATTAACAATTCAAAAGCTTTAAATAGAATCGAAAACGTGCCAAGTCGGCAGTAACCCCAGCGATGTCGGCCGGCTCGCGAGATGTCATTTTATATTAATGCTGAGGTGTTATTGTGGTGGGGTTGCGATGCTGGTACGATGTGAATCCGATATTAAGTTAATTATTTTAATAAATCGATATTAATTGTGCCTAGGCAACATCTAGGTGTCTGTCAGTAAGTATACCTATACTCCACTTTATAAATAATAGTAGGAATATAAAATGAAATTAATCAATAGATAATTTAGTAGTTGTTTTGCAGAATAATTGAAGCAAGACCGCGCGGCCACCGTGGAGATCCTTGGGGGAGGCCTTTGTCTAACAGTGGACGTCTTTCGGCTAATATGATGATAATGATGACATAGAAACTTGATTCAGGCGCTTGAATAACGCATTGAAAATCTCCTACATACGTTCAGAATTCGATCAAAATATCTCGCACAAAAGCAATAACGCAACGAGATATTCATAAAAGCACAGAATACGGCCACATCTCACATATGAAGGTATTGCGGCCCGTTAGCAATAAATTTAAAAATGTATGTCGGTCTCGTACTATATATTTATTACTCGCATCCAAACGGCGGATATCGGTAAGAATTTTACGAGCATATTTGTTAACTGTTCGTATTTATGCTGAGATTTTGGAAATAATATCTCAGGATAATAAAATGGTTTATGGCGAAAGTTGTTTTTAAACCATTCTATTTGTATTTACGTTCCATAATTTAGTTTTAAAATAAATTGTCATATATTTTGAAGATCTGATTTATATTCAGTATTTTTATAATATTTCTGCATGAGGTAAATCGGATTTTAATATTAGGATAAAATAATTTTCAATTTTTTACTGATTATTATTTTTTGATCTTATTTTATTAGGTATTACAGGATCTCATGTTTTTTTTGCGATTAAAATCCTATTATGTAGGTAATTCGAGTTAAAGATTTATCTCTGTGCCAAGTTTCATACAAACCCGTTCAGTCATTGATGCTTTATTAAATCACAAAAATTTAAAGATCCAAGCTTTGCCTGCTTGTCAACCATCTGACATAAAAAAAAGTAATTTGACTCATTCCAATTGGTCTACTGTACACATTCTATCAATAATATAGATACAAAGACCAAGAGGCCGCATTCCTTTGTATCACATGATGTATTCGACCCTTTTGTGGGCCGCGACATTTCTCCTCTTTTTATGGACATTTTTTGGGACCACGCGTCGCTATTTATGATATTCCCGATGAATTGAAAAATCTGACGAAAGGTGAAATGTCGTGAGGTTTTCCTGGTATGTGAATGAAATTGAATGTTAGTGCTTTGTCCTTTTTACTACTGAAATGCTGCTTGTTGGTTATGTAAAGGCAAAATGGCATGTAGTAAACATTCTGCGGAGGCTCTTGTAATTAAATGAGATCATTATAAAATAGTTTAAGTTAATTATTATTAATGCTTAATACTCAATAATATTATTAACCGACGAATTCGCAGAACCATATATGTTTCGTCTAAAAATGGGCTATATTACGAAATTCCATACAAATCTGTCAAATTAGATGAAATGAAAGATAGATCGGTGACAGGGCGTTGAAATGTCTATATTACGAATTCACTCCAGATATGAAACATGTATATGTGAAGCCGCAAATATGGACAAATTATGTGATAACCAAATAAAAATACCTATATGGTTTTTATAAATAGATGTTTTTATTAGATAGTATTTTTGTCACTTTTTAATGTAATGTAACAAATGTGGCTGTCGATCATTAGTTTTTTTTTTCCTTTTTTTGTATTTTAATCCTAATATTTTAAATAAGACATAATGTACTACCTATGAATAGGCAAATAAATATATTCATTAATTCATTCATTGAATGTAATGTGACCTTAGTTAGAGTTAGTCACCTATTGTTAAACCTTTTTCAACGGCCTCAATCTAAATAAATTAATAATAATATGTAACCGACCCAGAAAATATGTAGGTACATATCTGATACAGGGTGTGATTGGTTGAGTATATTAGATCATATACTGCTGATTCTATATATAATTTATCAATAATCCTACAACATAAGAGGAGATTCAGCTTTACCATTACAAAGTTGTCAATTTTATGTTTAGCATTAATCTCATAAGTCGTTCTCGCACTCAAAAACCAAAGCAAAATAGCTATTTTAGTACTCGAGTAATCTTATAGATAGGTACTCAGTTAGAGTTTACCTGGAAGCGTATTTTAACGCTAAAATAATTTATTGATATTTTTTATAGAAACAGTCTGTTGTCCCTCTCTAAAATGTTTTTTTTTTCAATGGCCTGTGTAAGGCCCTTTTAAACCGTACCAAAATCACTCGTTATGTATCTTGCTAGCTCTAGGTTTTTTTTTTACTTTCGCAAACCAATTTCTATTCAGTGCACAATAGAAAAAATACTAGGCGTACATGAATCGACGTAGTTCTGCGATAAAAAAGCGCCCATTCGGATTTTGCGACCCGTAAATCGTTGTTCGCGTCCCCTTTCTCCTTATACTCGGTTGGTTTCGCGATTTGGTGATATTGTGCCTTTTGAAATGTTTGCGGTTGAGAGTGAACAGGATAAAAACTACGGAATACTATACCGGTGAACTATGATCATAATGTTGAGAAATATTAATTTTACGTAGAGTAATGAGCAGTTTATGTTTCTATTTTTAGGGCTAAAAAAACACAATATTTCCGATCGAGTTTTCCGACCGCCTTCAGCCAATTTTTTCAGGAAGACTACCCAGTATCAAAAAAAATAAAATCTAACCCAAAATCAATATCAAATAGTCTAGTTTATTGCCAGTATAAATCGAAACAGCCGTTTATGTCACATATTTTGATACATGCAAACTTACTCATCAAAATTCTATTACCTACTTCACGAGGAAGCAAATATTTTTTTTTGTTTTTATTTCTCATGACATTTGCCGTTGGAGTAAAGTTTGTACGAAACCTTCAAGGCGTATGTTCTATTCCCACTTAGCTGGATATTTTTCTACAATTATGTGATCAGATTTTCAGCGGTAGGTACTATATTCAAAAACATCATAATGAGACAATTTTAATAAAACTAAAATATAATTTATACACGTTTATTTATCACCATTAAGAATGTGACACCAATGACCATATATGACATATAATATTTATATATAATGCAATATTAAACTAACAAACACATGTATCACAGAACATTTTGATAGTGCTCGAAATTGACTGTAATTTACAACGTGGACGATTACAAAAAGAAAGTCACATATAAACAAAAAACATACATTTTTTTAGGAGTTTGAGAGGTAAGACTAACATGACCAACCAACAAAAAACAATGTTAGGCCATGACAAGTTAGGTATGTACAATCAGCAACAATATATATAAATCTTGAGCATTAAAAAATGTGTTAGAATATTATTCTTATGACCAATTGAATTTTAAATGTTTTATATTAAATTTTATCGTACCAAAATTTTCCGCAAATAAGTAGATAATGATCCAGGTTTCCACTATATTTTAACATTATGTCGCCGTGATCAGTGATGATCTGGCCGAAGGTGATAAACACACAAAGCCTAGAAGGGAAGGCTGTTTCAATCCTATTGAGTTGAAAATCATATCATAATGATTTATGTATACATACATTTTCTCGATGATCGATATTTGAAACGTTACTTTATGTTGCTGACTGTAGTGCGTAATGGAAGAAACAAAATATTTAAAAAATAACATTTAGAAAATAAAAAAAAATCCACAACATATTATTTCAACATGTTATTCCTACCTCTCTATTTCAGGAAAAAACAACAAAGATATTGATAATATTTTCACAATTATTTTAGATATTTTATCTACCTAGTGTCATAAGTTTTATATACAATTTACACAATAATATTTTATTATAAGTTTTAGTAGAATTTGGCACGACAAGTGTTTAGGTTAGTTGTAGTCCATGCATTTAATTTTTATATCAAAATATTTAAAATAACTCTTGCATAAAAAAAACCTAACATCAAAATAAAACACATAAATATATGCTAAAGAATATTATTAAAAAAATTATATGCATGGACCTAGGATATCGAAATAGTCATTCTAATACAAAGAGATTATAGACTAGGACGCTGAAATATGTGTAAACTAAAAAACAAAATATAAAAAAAACTAATGACAGATTGATTGTTACACAAGCAATAGTGCGAAAAGAGACTCTTTTTATTCTATATTAAATACATAAAAACAGTGAGTGCAATTTACGCTTTTGATAGCTTACAGAATATTCAAATTGGTATATGAAAATACAAGTAAAAAACATACATATAAAACTAGAAAAAAACATATTTACAAAAAACGATTCGTTGCGTAAAATTAAACACACAGCAAACGACAAAGTCTTATTTTGAACATGTATTTAACAACGTATCTATATTACCTGTTTTTTTTTTTTATAATATTTACTATATTTACCATTACCGGCTTTTCCCAACAATATGTAAATAATAGTTACATTTTTTTTCCTCGTGATAAAATATCGAAATTCAGTGCTTGCTATATTTATAGAATAATTGATTTTTATTTTATTTATATAGTATCTTTTACGCCGTATTCTCGTACATTATCAGTTATTATCACATATATATTGCTATAATTATTATATATAAAAAAAACACGACTTTAAAATTAATAATCTTAATTCTCAAAATATGTAGTAAAACTAAAATGAGTATATTATTCTCATATTTTATGTAACAAAGAGAAATGGTCAAAATATCTCTTAGAGCATATACTTTCATCGACAAAGAGAAGCTCGCTCGAATTCCCTGAAGTGTTCTATTGCAAAGCATCCATACCTCGAGGACTCGTAAATATGATATACCTAGTTGGTAGCAGCCATATCCTTTCATATTTCAAGGAAAATCATATTGAAAGCATACAAAAACGAAAAAGCAATTGATTTAGTTTGAGTTGATAAATACTTTAAAAACAAAGCACTATATAGGCCTCATGAAAGAATAAAATAATCATCAAATAAAAATGGCAGTTCTATATGAAATAAAAAGGTCAAGTGTTGTAAGAAAAAGCTCTCGCCAAAAGCACACATTTTGCAAACATTCCACATCTCTATTTGAAGTAGCATGAAAAGCTTCATTAAATATTTAATACCTTCCATTCACATTTACTGTAAGCTCTCTTTTGGCGTAGCATTGACCTAAATGTTCAGACTCACACAACACACAATAAAGTGCAGCGGTCTACGAGTATTTAATGCTCTACGAAGTGCTACGGTGACCGTAGACAAAGTCAATGGCGGTAAGCTGCTACGGTGTGCTACGAAAGTCGTAGACTCAAGTCTATTGAATTTAGGAGGATTTTACGACGTCCTTATGAGGTAATATTTACGTTATTTTGTTGTACGGAGGATTTCATTTATGTAGGTGTTGAAAATAGGTTATATTTTATAAGTTGTTGCCAAAATCGAAATATTTTTAAGTTCAGAACAAATTCCTATTTATAGTAAATGCTTTCGTAAACTTAAAAATATAGCAATATATAAAAATGCTTACACATCAAACAAATGCTGAATTTTTTTTTTTTTTAGAATTAAATTTTCAAAACCAACCTATCTACCTATATCGTTATATGTTACATAACTAGCTAGACACTCCATTTATACCAAATCGGATGGTAAGATAATATTTGGGACGATATTGGAGAGTTCGTAACAATAAGGCATGATATCGTATGTCATATCAAAGCGTTTTCCTGTTCTGATAACATTTATTTTTATTCGTTGGCTTTTATTTTTATATGGTTTCCATTTTTATTTTGAAATAACCTTGTTTAGAACAGAATATTTATAGATATTCCTAGATAGGTACTAGCTGTTTACTTCGAGTTGGCTGTCGTCGAATGACGTCATAGTACCCCTTTTCGAATACACAAAGATTTTTTATGTCAGAAGATTGACAAGCAGGCAAGCGGTCCCCAGATGGTAAGTGGTTACCGTCGCCTGTCGCCATTTGCATTTGTCTTTAGGTGACAGTGGCCACTTGGCATGAAGTGAATTATCTGTTTACTGAAAAGTTATTTTATTTGACATAATAAATATGCTATTGGAATACTTACGCATAAAATAAATAGAATTCAAGGAATTGCTTCTCCAATTTTTAATACCATGTTTTCAATGTCAAATTTTTAGAATAACAACATGTTATTAAAAATCAAATGTAATCCAACAATCCATAAATTAATACCAATCCTAAGCCAATCGAAAAATCATAGCAATAAAGTCTATAATACATTCGGATCTATTGAATTCCATCGATAACTTTACAGCTTTGTTTCATTGATGTGTAAGCATTGAATGTGATAATATTGATGCCTAACTATGCCTATATACCTTAATTATTCCAAGTCCTCTACTCATCGATTAGACTTCAGTCAAGGCACTGTATTTAGAAAATATATGTACTGACAGCCACGTTGCTGCAATCAGCGCCATCGCTCCCTCGTTGTGGGGACTTGAGCCTGTGGACAGAAGAAAATATATGACATCTGGCTTACCTACTACCTAGTTTTCAATATAATTTAAGTCTGTTTTACAGAACGTTATTCAAAACGTTAGTCACTAATATTGACTAACGTTTTGAAAAACACCTGTTTATAGACAGTCTGAAAAATGTACTTTGAATAGAGACTAAGTTTTGATTAACATACTCTTTTTTGAGACTTGATCAAATTTTTCCTTATATAAATAGGTAGGTATATAAAAAGAAAACGTGATTGACTGACTGATCTATCAACGTTTAGCTCAAACCATTGTATAGATCAGGCTGACATCTAAATATATTATAACGCAGGCAATTTATATGATTCGCGTTTTTATAAACGGCGTCGTCAGTTTTAAAACGCTCGCAGGTATAGATATTTCTATTTGATTTCTATGTTTCTGCTTTTATGACGGCACGATAATGGCGACTGACTTTTTAGCGGTAATATTTATCGTTTTAATTGTATTCGTTTATTTTTTCTTTGCATAACATATTATTTTGAGAAAATATAAACACCAGTTGACAATCGTGTATATATATGGACATTTAAATTTTATTTTATTTTTTTACTATGTATAGGTCTGTGTTTGACCACAATCTCACCGTGGTCAGTGATAATGTTTCCGATGGTGGTAAGCACACAAAGCCTAGAAGGGAACTGGCTCTCAAGTGCAGCTGTCGGAACACACCGAAAGGTGCTTGGCGACAGATTTTCATCTTGAGGGTGGTAGCCAGCCAGGCGGGTACTACAAAGTACCCTACCACCGTGCTATGGTTTCCTCACGATGTTATCCTTCACCGAAAGCTCAAGCTCATTGTAGGATTCGAACCCGGGACCTTCGTCTCGGCATCCGACTGAGCTATCATCGCCTTCAAACGTTGATCAATTGCTGCGTAAAAATGGACAGACAAACACACTGTCACGTTTATAAATTAGTATAGTAAGAATAAAAATAACTCCTTTAAATCACTACTTAATATGTAGTTATCTTTCTTATAAAAATATAGCTTTTTGTTGTTTATCAATAATACAAAACTGCTTTGGAACTTTTCTCTGTAATTGTGCCGTGATGGAAGATTGGGAACAGTTGTTGGAACGACAGCAAGAGTGGAATGGACAAACTTTGTTCATTGCTCTCTATCAGTAGCTATCATTGGAGACTACAGATTGGGGCTCTGCCATTTGAGCCGATCGTTTAGTGTGCTAGTTGAGAATGGACCTCCAAAGTTTTACCTTTTATATTTTAACAGCCAGATAAAATCGCAGTTAACGATTATTTCGATTGGAATTTATCAAAAATTATGTTTTATACCGCGTTTTACCTCACCTTAGGATTTTAGGTATGGATGATTTTTATGCCATCTCGATTTTTTTAGGGATTATTGTACTCATCATTATGAACAACTTTTATTATGGGACCAACCCTGAAATCACGAAAAAAATTCACACTTTTCATATATTTTGATCGATCAAGATAGATGTTTTGTATGATAAGTTTGATTTCATGCAAATTTGTCAATTATTTGGATTTGCTAATTAAAAATTAACGTTATTAAGATTAGTGCCAGAGAAAACACATAAAAACAGAACAAACAGTCACAAAACTGAAAATTATAGAATTTATAATTTAGATTTAAACTTATTATATTCAAGTTTTATTCATACATAGATGGCCTTCGTCTACAATATGTACTAATAGCAATTTACAATATTCTGATGAAACAACATAATACTTATAAATCCTACTTATAAATCAGAATAAGTTGTTGGGTTCTAAAGGTTTTACTGAGAAAAGCCGGCAAATAACTCAGCAACACTCTTGTGGAAACACATGTATCTAATTTTACAAATATTATGTGAAAGTTTAGATGTTGAAATACTCGATCACGCACGAGTGAACGAATAAAGCTAATTTATTTAGTTTAGGCCCTGATAAGGCACTTATAAACTTTAAAATGGATTCTACCACACTTAGAAGCTGTTTCCCGTGGTTTTACCCTCGCTAAAAAGTAGCTCCTGTCCTCCATAGGCTATCTGCGTGCCAAATTTAATCGAAATCGGTTATACGAGTTAGGCCCGAAAACACATCATCACTACATATTATAAAACAAAGTCGCTTCCTGTCTGTCTGTCCCTGTGTATGCTTAAATCTTTAAAACTACGCAACGGATTTTGATTTGATAATAGATAGAGTGATTCAAGAGGAAGGTTTATATGTATAATACATGCATATTATGATTATATATATTATGATTACAGAAAAGCTGAGAAATGCCGGGCGAAGCCGGCGCGGGTCGCTAGTTTAAAATATTAGAATGCATGTTCTGAAGGAATATTAATGTACAGGGCAAAACGGCGGATATTAGCTAGTCTATACTATAAAGAGATTTGAATTTTTGTATGTTTGTTTGAAACTGATTTTAAAAATTGTTACACTTATAGAAAGCTACATTATCAGCGAGTAAATTAGGGTGTATTTTATTTTTTTAAATATTTGAGATCCAGACCACTACTGTATGGATCGATCGGTCTGAATTTTGGCATACATATTTTTTTTTTTTATTTATTTATTTTATAATAATATAGATTTTTAAATATAATATAGCTATTGAAGCGCAAGATCGGTCATCGTGGAGATCCTTGGGGGAGGCCTTTGTCTAACAGTGGCATGATAATGACGTAGGCATCCTTAGGTTTATCCTTAGTAATTTAAATTTTTGTTAGTGACAAATAATACCAATGTAACTAAATCGGTAATATTAAATCTGTTCTGCATAAAAAATCTCAAGAAATGAACATTCCTTTGATGTGTTCGTATAATCTCTCAAGTAGAGGGTCTGAGTGTCTTGAAGTACACGAGCAGTCTACAAGCTAGATTGGTACACGTGTACCTACTTGTTGTTCAATAAAACAGTTTATACTCGATGGAATACTCAATAGGGTGAAAAATCAGTCGTATTCCAATGAAGCGTGTAGCGAACGTTTTATTTAAAACTAGCTAGCTCGCGATCCACTATTTTACTACTTTAAGAGGATGCTCTCCGAATGACTCCTTCCCTACTAAATTCATGGAGACAAGCGAGACAGGCGTCGTCACGTCACGTTTGAACAATCAGCGCGCAAGGTGTGTTCCCTCGATGATGCTAGTTCATAATTTTACGGTTTGGCATAGTTGAACCATGAACTAACGAAAATGAACATGCCACATTGCAAACTCGCGAGAGAGATCACAAACCGACGGAGCTGACAATCATACGGTAACATATACATAGTTACTAACGGTTCTATTAATTGCAGTTTCACCCGTATCCTTGGATATTCGTATTCTACGATTTTCGCCGGATTTTTCACTCACGCATTGCCTACTAAACCTCCTTTCTTCCCGATTAGATCTAACGACTTTACTCATGAGCATGAACAGAACATGAATTTATTTGGTTGCGGTATTCTGATGTTGCCCCAGCCGATGCTCTTTGATCTAAAGAACGCACGCACTACCTATCTTTGTCTTGCTTACTACTAAAAACAAAGATGGCCTACCAACACAAAGCTATATTGAAGCTAGGACGAAGACTACAAGTGGTTAAAAATGGTGCACTATTACTCGGTAACAAGATCACGAACTTGTAAGGTTAGGTAAACTAGTACTAGTATCTTAAACCTCTAGAATAGTTTAGAAGCCTTAAGGCACTTTAAGTTTGAAGTTTGAACCCAGTCTGGGGAGAACTTATCGCTTCTTGAAACCCTTTGCAAAATTAGGAGTATCGTTTAAGGATGAGAGGCTTACAGCTTTGAGTGAAGCGTGAGTTTGAATGCAACTCATTTGTAAAACTACCTTTTGTCTTAAGGTTGTGTTTGTATTTCAAAGGAAACTTGACAAGCCAGTTGGCGCAGTTGGTTAAGACACCACCTGTAGCGCCGCTGGTCGTGGGTTCAATTCCCATCCAGGACAAACATTTGTGTGCATGAACATGTCTGTTTGTCCTGAGTCTGGGTGTAATCTATACTAATAATAAAGCTGAAGAGTTTGTTTGTTTGTTTGTTTGTTTGTTTGAACGCGCTAATCTCTGGATCTGCCAGTGGGATATGGAAAAACCTTTTTGCAATTGAAAGCCCATTTATTAAGGAAGGTTATAGGCTATAGAACATCACGCTACGACCCTCAGGAGCTGAGCAATGATAAAAAGAACGTTAAGCGGGAGCATGTATAGCATGGGTGAGCGATGCGACGCGGTTGTCAATGGATGACAGCGGTCGCCTAGGTAACAGTTTTTTGTTATTTTTAACTGTCATCAAGACGAGGTTATCACTTCGTCGGAATCTTTTTTTATGTATGTTCCTCGATTACTCGAAGATGCCTGACCCGATTTGGAAACTATACATACAGGTGGTCACATGGTCACCAAGTCAGGGTCTGATGATGGGATCTTGAAGAAATCGAGGGAACTCTTCAAATTTTATAGGCACTAACAATGTTTTTCATATATTTTCTAAAACTATTCAGATATTTGCGTCTGGTAGTCGTCACATGTTGCTGAGCTGATGATGGAAGGTACAACTCCTTAACGGGTAGGAGTTAGGGGATAAATCTTTAAATATTATAGGAACGATGATGGAAAGTACAACGCTAATATGCTTATCCTAGGTCAGTGACCTTGAGAGTCATTGATTACACATAAGAAACTAAAAAATGATAAATAAAATATTTTAACAAAAAAAAACCACAAAGGTACTAATAAGTATAAAATAACTATGTAAGAACTCTAATCTGATAGTTTTGAAGTCAATGAAATTAGCCATTGCTGTTGCATCATCAGATATTTATTGCTGCTACTATTGACAGGTAGAAGGACGGCTCATTTCACTTCTAAACAGACCCTTACGGTATTTCTTGAAAAAAACAGCGTACGCTCTATACGTAAAAATGGACCATTGGTTTTACAAGATGCAAACCTAATAATATGGGATGAGTGCATATGACTCATAGAGCTCATCTAGAGGCTTTAGATAGAACTTTCAGAATTATAAAATGCACAAATAGCCATGGGTGGAATAACTTTGATGTTTTCTGGTGATTTCAGATAAACGTTGCCTGTTAGGGAAACTAGAGCAGATATTATTAAATCTTGCTTAAAATCTTCCTCATTATGAAAGTCTGTTGAATTATTGAAACTGTATACCAAAATGAGGAGTCACTTGGGTAGAGGAAGCACAGATTTCCCAATAAAGCTCCATTTAATCGGGGATGGGAAAGTACCTGAATCAGATAAAAAAATAGCTATTGACAAAGACCTTGGTAAAATCGTGACCAACATTGAAGACCTGATCTGTAGAGTATATCCGGATATAGCCAATATCGACCAAAAAAAACATTAATGGATGTGTGAGAGGGCAATTTAATTTAATTAGCTGCCAGAAATATAAGCGTTGACGCCATCAACGACAAAATAATGGCTAAACTACCAGCCGACAGCGTAGTTTTCGAATCGGACCAGTAACTCCGGAGATTCGCGCGTTCAAACAAACAAACAAACTTTTCAGCTTTATTATTTAATGCTAAATAGCTTTCCACCCGCGATGCCACCCGCGATCAGTCAGTCAACTAACCAACTTCAAGCGGAGGTTATCAATTCGTTGACATCTTTTTTTTTGTATGTTCCCCGAATACTTGAACGCCTGGACCGATTAGGAAAATTCTTTTTTGTTTGAAAGGATATACTTCACAAGTAGTCCCATGGTCACCAAGTCAGGATCTGATGATAGGATCCTAGACAAATCGAGGGAACACTTCAAATTTTATAGGCACTTACAATGTTTTTCATAAACTTTTCAGCTTTAATATAGAATGCTAAATAGCTTTCCACCCGCGATATCACACGCGATATCACACGCGATATCACCCGCGATCAGTCAGTCAGTCAATTAACCAACTTCAAGCGGAGGTTATCAATTCGTCGGAATCATTTTTTTTGTATGTTCCCCGAATACTCGAACGCCTGGACCGATTTGGAAAAATATTTTTTGTTTGAAAGGGTATACTTCACAAGTAGTCCCATGGTCACCAAGTCAGGATCTGATGATAGGATCCTGGACAAATCGAGAGAACTCTTTAAATTTTATAGGCACTTACAATGTTTTTCATCATACTTTCTAAAGCTATTCAGATATTTGCGTCTGGTAGTCATCATCTTATGTTGCTGAGCTGATGATGGACGGTACAACTCCTTAATGGTTAGGAGTTAGGGGATAATTCTTTAAATGTTATAGGAACGATGATGGAAACTATAACGCTAATATGCTTATCCTAGGTCAGTGACCTTGAGAGTCATTGATTACACATAAGAAATTCAAAATTGAAACATAAAAATCTTTTAACAAAAAATAGAACCGCCTTCAAAGGAACTAAAAAGCAGAAAATAACTATTTAGGAACTCTAATATGATAGTTTTGAAGTAAGCGAAATAAATCTGCGGTACCATGATATCGGTTCTAATTTTTGTTAAAAGTTTTATATATTTAGATTGGCTATTGGACGCTGATCAGTGTTATTATCACCATCGGCATCAGCGTAGGCATCAAAGTGACCATAAGAAAGATCTTGGGAAAAACGTAACCTTTTGATGGGTTGGTCTTCTGTACCAAATTTGGCATACTGGTTTCCATTTTGATATACTTCAAATACAAATGGGTATATTTTTGACCGGCTGCAACTAACTCGCAGAAATGTAGAGTGTTGTAACATCTAATTTATACTTTTCTTTTGTCCCATGATTGTTGCCAAGACGGTCATGAGACATAACAGCAAATTCATCCCAATTGTTCGTCATATGCATTGCATTGCACCAAGCTTTTATGTGAGTTCAAAAGCAGTATTGATATCAACTTCGATGCAAATCACCACTAAAATAACTTTCTACCCTTTTTTAACCCCGATAGGCGATGAGTTTCAATAAAATACAAAACACGTCTTCCATCAATTATCTTAAAGAATGTTTATGCAAAATTTGAAGTAGATTGGACCAAGGAATCACGTTCCATACAAATTTTGTCCCAGTTTTTCAACCCCTAAGGATTTCGGAAGATCCTTTCTTATAGGATGACTTCATACGAAGAACACACCCTCTAAATTTCAGGTCTCTACGATCAGCGTTTTAGGCTGTGCGTTGATCCGTCAGACAGTCATTCAGGACAATGCATCTTATATGTATAGATATTAGACCACCAAATTTATGTAATGTAACCAGAATACAAGTAAAATTTTTAGATTTCTGTCATAGTAACGATTGGTATTGACTGAGCCAGCAGTTGGGCAAACAGTACTGATACCTCGCATTCCGATGATACCCACAGATTTACCATATAGTTTTAAACGAATAGGTACAATTTCCTGTGAAATTACCTACCTATCGTCTGAAGTCAATATAAATAAAGCACAAGGACAAACTTTTAAGCATGTTGGAATATATTTATAGAAAACTGTTTTTCCCATGGACAATTATTATGTTGCCTTATCTAGATCAGGTTGCATAGGCTACTTTTTATTTGGAAACGCGGGTGGAACCGCGGGGGACAGCTAGTTATTTATATAAGTATGTATTTAAAAAAAAAGCAGTATAAGTACTTTATCAGTTATTTGGTTTCCATAGTACAAGCTCTGCTTAGTTTGGGATCAGATAAACGTGTGTGAAGAATGTTTTGGCGGTCTGGGTTTCGACCTTTCGTAGTGATAAAGAATAGGCGTATTACCTGAAGCAGTGAACATAGATAAATGAGGCGACCTCGCGACGATGACGGTCGCATTAGTGGTCCTCACGTAGAGAGGCCATGTGGGCTGGGTGGCCTCGCAGCGGAGGCTAATGAAGCCTCGCGCAGTGGCCACTCGCAGCCGCAGGGACCTCCAACTGGTGCGAAGACCGAACTCGTCCGCCGCTGATACTTGCGTGTTGTTCACCATCCAAGGCTCAGTCTGTTGATAGAAATAAATATGTTATCGACAGCGCAATGAGGAATTTTGGTGCACAGTTTTTGATTTTACACCACTGTTCAAAGGAGTGTAATGTTTTTAGGGTTCTTGAATGTGAGTTTTTTATTTCATCATAACTTTTACATGACTGAAAAGATCTGGATGTATGATATATTGTTGGGATCGTTCAATCGTCCTGAGTGATACTAATTAATTCACTTTTATAAGCGACTTCAAAATAGCAGGAGGTTCTCAATTCGACAGTATGTTTTTCTGTGTGTTTATTACACGACCACTACGCAAATTGTTAACTGATTTAAAAAAAAAATGAAAACACAAAGAATTATAAAAAGATAACTATGTAATGTAGGATCTCTAACCAGACAGTTTTGAATTCAGCAAAAGTGTAGCTCGTGTTCCATGTAAATTAATAATATCATGGTACCGCAATTTTTTTGAAAACTGTTAAATTATTAAACTTGATAGTTTTCCTTAAAATTTTTGCTTTAGACTTTATGCTGTACTTTTTTTTTATTTTCAGATTTATAGTTTTAGACGTAGGATTGAACACACATATAACTCATGTAAAATCCTTTATATCTCGTAAAATGTAAATGATATCGAATAGTTGAAAAAAAACCCAGTCAAAGCTTTTCCAGGAAAAATACATTTACAAATAAAGCTATGTAAATAATGCACTATATTTAATTAAGTAAATAAGCAAATATTAAATAATATATCGATAGTATTATAGAGGTACATTTATGATATAATCATTTTAATCGAAAATTCCAAATTCCATTGTTATCAAATATTTGTACGCACATTAATGTATTTAACCACTGAAACGTGTTTACATTCAACAAAATGTTAGTAAAAATTTTAATCAACTAAATGATTGTATTTTCAGGCTCGCGTTTAATATGAGACTAATTAAAATGAAATGTATTATATTTTGATTTGAGGCAACAATATCGAGTATGTTGATATTTTATCATTTGCGTGAAACAAAATGTGAGATACGAGGGCTTCAGTCTAGGTAACATGAACGCATGTTACTTTGTCTCTTTATTTGCCTCTAGTTTAGTAAAAAAACGAAACCAGGCCATCCAAATGCCACTAAACATCATATTAAGAAAATAAAAAAAAATTTAAGCCAATGATAAAAGTCATAAAATAGGTATCATAATAATAATTTCTTTTTCGAAACCATTTTCCCTTATAACCATTTAGCATCTCTAAAGACTTTTTACATTTTATGTCACATTTTTAATCATATAATAAAGCTTTTTAAAAATACAGTTCTTAAAAAACCTTCTGCATTTTAATTATGTTTTAAGTTAAAGGTCAATCGTTTTTGTATTTAGAGCGTATGTTAAAAATCTTAATATTAATAAAATTTAAATATTGCAATGAATTGCCGTAAATTACATCTTGAAGTAACGTTATATTCCATTGTTGTGAGGAATCAGAGTATCATGTCACTACTCTTGGAATTCCACAAGGCTCATTCTTGGCCCCACTGTTTTTCATTAGAGTCATTGATAATATTATATTCTGAAATTCACCACTTTGATTTACAAAAATAGAGACAATATTCATCAAAATCATTTCAGCCATTTAGAAATTACGAGAGAATATAGGACATACATACATACAGGTCTAACACATGACCTTCCTTTTTGCTTCGCCGAAGTTGAGTAAAAACAGGGCAGGCAAGTAACTTATTATAAGGATAATTATTGTAAGGACTGAAATTAATGATTGAAGTAAGAAATGAAAGTGGTATACAAGGCACTGACCCTCTCAGGTTTTCCATCGATGTACCACATGATATTAGCTGGTGGCATCGCAGGTGTAGTGGTGCAGTTGAGGAGAATGTCCTCTCCGAGCTGCACGCTGCCTGGTACCCCAATTATCACCGGGTCTTCTTTGAGTATCACTGTTAGACCATATAAATTTGAAGGAATGTATATAAATACGTAAAAAATTACATACTAATTTATAAATGAAATGAAATGTTGTATTAAAAAAATACACCAACTGCATACGTTTGACACCCAGACTAAGATTAATTTTATGTTCTGGGAGTCAGTGCTCTTTCTTTTTTCAGAGAACATAATAAACATACAATAGTTATATTATGAAACAAAACAATGATAATTCGTCTATAAAGAGATTTTTTTTAAATATCGGTACCGTTTTACAATGTATTATTTTTTTATTTCTTTGAAACTAATATTATGATGTATTTTTATGCGTTGCCTTGATTAGTACATATGCAAGCAACCTGCAACATCTTTCGACTTACAGCTACAGTTTTAGTCGATAAAGTAAATTCTTACCAGCAACAGTCAAGTTCTTAGTCTGCTTTACGAATGCGAACCTCGGTCCTTCGGTGGACACCTCACAAGTGAATGAGAGCCGTGTGTTGTACACTCTAGTCAGCACCACGCTGATGGCACAACTGTGCATGTTGCATGATCCCCTGGTAACTCCACCGCCAGTCGTGTTGAATGTGCGGGTTGGAGGCTAGTGAAAAAAAAAAAGTAGAGGGTAGAGACTTTTTGGCGGGATCTTGCAAAGTGACATTGCGTTTTAGTTTTATTTTCATATAAAATCCTGTATTTTGAGTTTTATTGAATGTTATCGGTGGTATTTTGTCCAATAAAGATCAATACAAGTGCACCAGTGAAGTGAAATGAAATCATTACGTGTATAGTGGCTTTTTAAGTTGTTTCAAAAAGTCCTTGAAACATTTTAGTAGAACGGCCACCATTGTACTAAAACCCTAAAACCTAACATAAACTGACTGACTACGTGACTAGACTTGAAAATAATTTAACATAATATGACTTCAACTTTACTTGACAAGAAATAATAAAACATGAAGTATGAAGAATATAAAACACAATGTTCAACTTGACACTGGCAAAATACACAACGTGTGATGCCCAAAAGAAAAAAAAAAGTAGAGGGTAGAGAGTAATTTTTTGTCTAACTAGGAATGAATAGAAGGTAGGTAGGTACGTACGGTATTAAGGAAGGTAACTTTAAGCTTCATTAAACCTACAAGCGATGTTGAAAATGGAAATTAAATTTATGAAAAATTAATTTAGGTTCTTAGGTGGAAATATGCATAATGCTGAAAATTTTTCTCTTAAAATGGACTTATGACTTATACAAAACATATTTTACTGACAGCATTTTAATTAAAACATAAAATCTAAAAAGACACAAGCATGAATACAAGTAGGTAAAAGTACGATACTACAATTCAGAATATTGTTTTTTTTTTTACCGCCAGAGTCAGATCTTTGTGGCCTTATTACATAAAACTGATCGACAGATCAAATAGTCGTTATATACATTAGGTCATGTCATATCCTAATCTTTCTGGATAAATATTATTATAATACGAAAACATAAATAGTCGAATATTTGATCAACAATTAGTGACTGTGACAGTCCAAATAGTCAATGTTTTGGTAGTGGAATATCATATAATACCTACTTGAGGAGCATTTAAACGTCGAAGCAGTATTATTTCTATAAAGCAAAGAGATCGTTAAGTATTCCTATTTTATTATATAGTATACTTATTTGTGTATTTCAAATCATTTAAAAATGAGGAAATTTGAAGGTTAACAAGCAGGCAGGTCTACCTGTTGGTAAGCGGTTACTGTTTCTTATTGCCATTTGCAATACCGTTGCATACCAGTTACAATGCCAAGAAGGCAATTGCCGGAACACACCGGTAGGTGTTTGGCGACAGATTCTCAACCTTAGGGTGGTAACCAGCCAGACGGGTACTACCAGAAGAATTAACAAAAAAAAAAGAAGAATCTCAGCATAGAATATTAGACATACCACTATTCAAGTACCAGGTAATCATAAGTTAATGCAACTCACTTGTTGTCCAGGTGTGAATCTGAAGATCTCATTGCTCCCTCGGTACCACTTGACGGAATGTAGCGGAGGGTCACCTTTCTCGTTGACGTAGTGGCAGATGAGGCTGGCTTCTCGGTTTGGGTCACCATACCGGGGTACCTCCAGGTATGTGATGTTGTGAGCTGTGGCTATTACTGGAGACAATGAAAAAAGAAAAATGTTGTAAAATGGTTTACTAATAGAATGATGACTAAAAAAATCTTATTAGTCCGTCAGTAAGAGCCGGCTGCTCGTACATTTTAGTTAAAGTTAAGTTAACTTTAACTAAAATGTCAATGTGTAAAAGTATTATCTTCGTTATTTTTTGTTTTCGGAACTAAAGAAAAAATATGTGTCAATTTTGACGATTGAGAATTCTGAGAGATGACGTCACAGCCGTGGGGGCTTGTGACGTCATCTCTGAATTTTGATGCGATTTATCTTTGTAATTTTTAATCTAATAATTCTAAATAATTCGTTTAGTCGTTACATAGCTTATGATTTAAAAAAAAAATAAACTAGGATCGACGCCTGCAAGATACATGAAATAATTCGATTAATGAGAATGTACTGATTCTCGTATAAAAATACGTGTTTAATTTAATTTACAGATATGAAGCCTTTTACAGGCTGAAATGTGGTTGTCATAGAATGAAGTTCTATTTAGGATACTTCGGATCCTAATAAATCAGTAGATAATCCTGACTGGACCAGTAGATACAATCCAACCAAAGGAATTTAAATTCATAAGCAAAACCAAATTATAAATACTTACTAAAATTAAATAAAACTGACAGTGGTGCCGATTCTATTGTTTACGAACTTAACTAATATTAGACAAGTCACCTCTCTTTCATGTTAACCTTATTGAAAAGAGATAGAACATTTTTAATGCTGCCAGTTTAGTCCATGCCGTAGTAATGTAGTCGTGACCAATAAAGGTCGCGCTTAAATTCACGTTGAAATAAGTGATCGGTCTAATCTGACAGGACTAAAATATCTTGCATCCCTTTCTTATATTTCTTATTAGAAAGAGATTTCGTTCATAAACAACAGAATCGGCACCAGTATCTGCCAAGGAAAGCTAATCAGCAAAAACAAATGACGGCAAAGCTGAGTTTATGCCACAAAAAAAAAAAAAAAGTTTGGCAAGCAAAACTTAATTTAATGGTAACCTATTAAATGTTTGCAGTCGATTTTAGTGCTGCACCAGAACAATGTTTTAAATTAGTTTTGGAGCGACAAGTTTTTAATCACCGCTGAGCAGAGTTCGAACAAAAACATGCGAGAGTTAAGGGCAACATGCAATTTGTTGCATAATGCATATTTTGTAACTCTCTGGGCAAAGTGTAAGCGGTATTCGAGACAAAATTAATCGGGGAACATAAATTGCTTTTTCATTCACTGATTTATAGGTTAGGTTTGTTAAAGTGTATCCACATGTATTTCTAAAACATGATTAATTAATTTAACATATTATTTTCTCTCGATTTTATTTGTCTTATATTCTACCGATAGACAAGAACGTTTATGAAAACAATGTTTCCAAGTAATAGTATTTTTTCTCGCAAATTACACGGCGCTTACGGGTTTCGTTCAACATGTCGTCCCTATATAAGTAAAACTAGCTGTCCCCCGCGGTTCCACCCGCGTTTCCAAATAAAAAGTAGCCTATGCAACCTGATCTAGATAAGGCAACATAATAATTGTCCATGGGAAAAACAGTTTTCTATAAATATATTCCAACATGCTTAAAAGTTTGTCCTTGTGCTTTATTTATATTGACTTCAGACGATAGGTAGGTAATTTCACAGGAAATTGTACCTATTCGTTTAAAACTATATGGTAAATCTGTGGGTATCATCGGAATGCGAGGTATCAGTACTGTTTGCCCAACTGCTGGCTCAGTCAATACCAATCGTTACTATGACAGAAATCTAAAAATTTTACTTGTATTCTGGTTACATTACATAAATTTGGTGGTCTAATATCTATACATATAAGATGCATTGTCCTGAATGACTGTCTGACGGATCAACGCACAGCCTAAAACGCTGATCGTAGAGACCTGAAATTTAGAGGGTGTGTTCTTCGTATGAAGTCATCCTATAAGAAAGGATCTTCCGAAATCCTTAGGGGTTGAAAAACTGGGACAAAATTTGTATGGAACGTGATTCCTTGGTCCAATCTACTTCAAATTTTGCATAAACATTCTTTAAGATAATTGATGGAAGACGTGTTTTGTATTTTATTGAAACTCATCGCCTATCGGGGTTAAAAAAGGGTAGAAAGTTATTTTAGTGGTGATTTGCATCGAAGTTGATATCAATACTGCTTTTGAACTCACATAAAAGCTTGGTGCAATGCAATGCATATGACGAACAATTGGGATGAATTTGCTGTTATGTCTCATGACCGTCTTGGCAACAATCATGGGACAAAAGAAAAGTATAAATTAGATGTTACAACACTCTACATTTCTGCGAGTTAGTTGCAGCCGGTCAAAAATATACCCATTTGTATTTGAAGTATATCAAAATGGAAACCAGTATGCCAAATTTGGTACAGAAGACCAACCCATCAAAAGGTTACGTTTTTCCCAAGATCTTTCTTATGGTCACTTTGATGCCTACGCTGATGCCGATGGTGATAATAACACTGATCAGCGTCCAATAGCCAATCTAAATATATAAAACTTTTAACAAAAATTAGAACCGATATCATGGTACCGCAGATTTATTTCGCTTACTTCAAAACTATCATATTAGAGTTCCTAAATAGTTATTTTCTGCTTTTTAGTTCCTTTGAAGGCGGTTCTATTTTTTGTTAAAAGATTTTTATGTTTCAATTTTGAATTTCTTATGTGTAATCAATGACTCTCAAGGTCACTGACCTAGGATAAGCATATTAGCGTTATAGTTTCCATCATCGTTCCTATAACATTTAAAGAATTATCCCCTAACTCCTAACCATTAAGGAGTTGTACCGTCCATCATCAGCTCAGCAACATAAGATGATGACTACCAGACGCAAATATCTGAATAGCTTTAGAAAGTATGATGAAAAACATTGTAAGTGCCTATAAAATTTAAAGAGTTCTCTCGATTTGTCCAGGATCCTATCATCAGATCCTGACTTGGTGACCATGGGACTACTTGTGAAGTATACCCTTTCAAACAAAAAATATTTTTCCAAATCGGTCCAGGCGTTCGAGTATTCGGGGAACATACAAAAAAAATGATTCCGACGAATTGATAACCTCCGCTTGAAGTTGGTTAATTGACTGACTGACTGATCGCGGGTGATATCGCGTGTGATATCGCGTGTGATATCGCGGGTGGAAAGCTATTTAGCATTCTATATTAAAGCTGAAAAGTTTATGAAAAACATTGTAAGTGCCTATAAAATTTGAAGTGTTCCCTCGATTTGTCTAGGATCCTATCATCAGATCCTGACTTGGTGACCATGGGACTACTTGTGAAGTATATCCTTTCAAACAAAAAAGAATTTTCCTAATCGGTCCAGGCGTTCAAGTATTCGGGGAACATACAAAAAAAAAGATGTCAACGAATTGATAACCTCCGCTTGAAGTTGGTTAGTTGACTGACTGATCGCGGGTGGCATCGCGGGTGGAAAGCTATTTAGCATTAAATAATAAAGCTGAAAAGTTTGTTTGTTTGTTTGAACGCGCGAATCTCCGGAGTTACTGGTCCGATTCGAAAACTACGCTGTCGGCTGGTAGTTTAGCCATTATTTTGTCGTTGATGGCGTCAACGCTTATATTTCTGGCAGCTAATTAAATTAAATTGCCCTCTCACACATCCATTAATGTTTTTTTTGGTCGATATTGGCTATATCCGGATATACTCTACAGATCAGGTCTTCAATGTTGGTCACGATTTTACCAAGGTCTTTGTCAATAGCTATTTTTTTATCTGATTCAGGTACTTTCCCATCCCCGATTAAATGGAGCTTTATTGGGAAATCTGTGCTTCCTCTACCCAAGTGACTCCTCATTTTGGTATACAGTTTCAATAATTCAACAGACTTTCATAATGAGGAAGATTTTAAGCAAGATTTAATAATATCTGCTCTAGTTTCCCTAACAGGCAACGTTTATCTGAAATCACCAGAAAACATCAAAGTTATTCCACCCATGGCTATTTGTGCATTTTATAATTCTGAAAGTTCTATCTAAAGCCTCTAGATGAGCTCTATGAGTCATATGCACTCATCCCATATTATTAGGTTTGCATCTTGTAAAACCAATGGTCCATTTTTACGTATAGAGCGTACGCTGTTTTTTTCAAGAAATACCGTAAGGGTCTGTTTAGAAGTGAAATGAGCCGTCCTTCTACCTGTCAATAGTAGCAGCAATAAATATCTGATGATGCAACAGCAATGGCTAATTTCATTGACTTCAAAACTATCAGATTAGAGTTCTTACATAGTTATTTTATACTTATTAGTACCTTTGTGGTTTTTTTTTGTTAAAATATTTTATTTATCATTTTTTAGTTTCTTATGTGTAATCAATGACTCTCAAGGTCACTGACCTAGGATAAGCATATTAGCGTTGTACTTTCCATCATCGTTCCTATAATATTTAAAGATTTATCCCCTAACTCCTACCCGTTAAGGAGTTGTACCTTCCATCATCAGCTCAGCAACATGTGACGACTACCAGACGCAAATATCTGAATAGTTTTAGAAAATATATGAAAAACATTGTTAGTGCCTATAAAATTTGAAGAGTTCCCTCGATTTCTTCAAGATCCCATCATCAGACCCTGACTTGGTGACCATGTGACCACCTGTATGTATAGTTTCCAAATCGGGTCAGGCATCTTCGAGTAATCGAGGAACATACATAAAAAAAGATTCCGACGAAGTGATAACCTCGTCTTGATGACAGTTAAAAATAACAAAAAACTGTTACCTAGGCGACCGCTGTCATCCATTGACAACCGCGTCGCATCGCTCACCCATGCTATACATGCTCCCGCTTAACGTTCTTTTTATCATTGCTCAGCTCCTGAGGGTCGTAGCGTGATGTTCTATAGCCTATAACCTTCCTTAATAAATGGGCTTTCAATTGCAAAAAGGTTTTTCCATATCCCACTGGCAGATCCAGAGATTAGCGCGTTCAAACAAACAAACAAACAAACAAACAAACAAACAAACAAACTCTTCAGCTTTATTATTAGTATAGATGTACGGATTGCAGTACAGCTCATTCGAACATAGTACATACGGCCACAGATCAAGCTACACACTGCGGCACCTTATGCGGTTGTAATAGGCGCTATTTTGCAACAAAAATTTGTAGCTTGATCTGTCGCCGTGTGTACGTATTCGCATCGCAAAATCTAGTGCGGTACATATATATCGATGATTTTAAACTAAATTTAAACTTCACTAACCCAGTATTAGCAACTTAACCCTCCAACATCGGTAAGTTAAATATTTATAAAATTAACCTATTCAATTAATTAGGTATTCTCCTTACTTTTGATGGGGCAAGATAAATTATTTATTGAACCCTGTTTTAGCAGTTAACTCCGAGTAAATTAAAGGATTATTTAAAATTATTCCCGAAACGTGCAAGTGGGCTTTAGCAGTGTTTGCGCTAGATTTAACCCAAGCTCAATTTTTCGACAATTTAGCAAATGTACACCTACATACAGTATGACACAACTTAGATGTAGCATCGGCAAGTCGTATATCTACACTTCTCTACCGATTTACACAACTAATAAAAATCATTCACTATCGCGTCATTCAACGTTCAACAAGATCATTTTCGCCGATCGTTTTTTAACACATGAGTAATGTTGTAGGCACTCTTTTCTGAAATGGTCAGTTTTACGAATTTTGCCGATGCTTCATCTAAGTTGTGTCATACTGTACCTATTCACCGTATTCCGTACGCTTCTAATTTACTGAGCTCTTAGTACATATTGTGAATGTTTATTTAGTAGGTAGGTAGGTACACCTGCTACGGCTCTATTACGTTTCTTTATTGCAATGAATTTTAAATTGAAACAGGTTGATAGCGGGTTTTCTGTGACCTATTTATTTATGTTTTGCATTTTCAAATATTGCTTGATTGTGAACTTTACTTTTAACAGTTTATTTTATTTTAACGCAATCATCAACTGATTGCATTGTACACCTCCATTTTTACAAGTTGTGAGAGGCATAGGGATAACGAAACAGACTAACTTACATAAACCAACAGATGAAAAAAACAGTAAAATAATTTGAGTAAAAAGAAACAGTCGCACAACAAAGAATACCTACTCAATCATATAAAACTAACATAGAGAAAAAAGTATTAGTTACCTACATTATTAACATGTTACAAATTCAAGGCTTATTCCCGCGGTTTTCCTTGAAAAAAAAAATCTAATACAGCATTTGGGGATAATAGTTTCCTATCACCATGTTAGCCGAAAGACGTCCACTGCTGGACAAAGGCTCCCCAAGGATCTCCACGATGGCCGGTCTTGTGCTACCCGCATCCAGCGGTTCGGTTACTTTGGTTCGCCTTTGTATCTCATCATTTCAGCTTCCTATCAGTGAAAGATTTTTTACAATCTGTCCAATAACTCCACAGATTACAAACTTTACCTCTTTATAATGTTCAGGACAAACATGTTCACGCACAAAAATGGGTTCTAGATTTAAGGATTATTTCAAATTGAAACTTATAGCAGTACATAATCCTCGTACGTAGGCACGAGCTACTAACTAAGCCCGCCTACTTAGTAGATTGCCGCTTTATGCCGGAAAAGGAGGCTTGCTTAGCATAATACTGTTTTATCATCGTTATGCAAACTCTGCTGGTTAATTAGTCCGCTATTGAAATGGAAGGTTTATATTTGAGTCTAATACACATATGTTTTATCTGTGGCTAATATAGTTCTATCTAATGGTAGGTACTTGACCTTTGTAATTTTACCCGCAAATAAATAGTATATAATGTTTGTCCATGGCGTGACATGACAAGGCTAAGTACATCACAATCGGTTGTCAAGAGGCGTCAAGAAAGTAAACACACTTTTGTTTAGGGTAATTTTTAACCACCTTTAAAAAAATGAGGAGGTTATCAATTCAGCAGTAACTGTTTTGCTTATGAACCGATTTTAATAATTGTTTGTGTGTTTTGTTCCGTATGTATAGCTCCAAGGTGGTTCCATATCAATTTTATTGTCTTCGATTTTTTTTAATTTTTAGTTAATTATTGTTTTTTGATCACGATTTTTAAAAAATCAAAATCAAATCTCATTTATTCAGTTTAGGCCCTAATAAGGCACTTATGAATGTCAAAAGTTACAGTTTTACAATAGACTCTACTACCGGTTCGGAAAACACTTTTAAAACAATCTTAACATACAATGATACAAGAAAAATTCCAGAATCGTACCACATCAGCGATAAATAAATATGGAGTAAGGAAAATAAAACCGCGACATATTTTTATAAAATTCTATTTTACTTATTCAAATTTTAATTTTTGGCAAGATAATATTGAAGATAAGAGCTTATTTGACTACACCGCTCCTAATTTCCGTCCCTTAAGTATAAGTTATGAATATTTTATAATGAAACGCCTTTGTTAAAAGGCTGCGAAGTAGCTTGATAACTTTAAGTCTAGCATTAAGTATTTAGAGAGGTTAAGCAGCGAGGTAAGTGGGTTCTTTACTGACAAGAGCGTGACGTCACTTTGTGGTATGACAATATTATCGCAATGTACTAGGACATCATGAGATACTTGGAGCTACTCTATTCATATTCAAGTCAATTTATTTTAAATTTTTAAACGTTGACTTAATAGCGTTCCATATTTAAATTAACGTCAAACATTTTATAAATAGTTTTTTAATTGCTTCAGAATTTTTATCTGAAATAAAAGCTTTTTACATATTTTTTAAGAAACCTTTTAGACATTTTTATCGTAAAAATAATTTTAGTTTCTGATTTATTTCTTTAAAAAATGAAATATTGTAATTTTTTGACCTTTTTAAAGTCAAAGCTTTATTGAGTGTAGGCCCTAGGAAGGTCAAAGCTACTGAAGTCAGCACCAGTTCAGAAGTCGTTCTGGTGCTGATTTCGATCGCGCCGCGATGTTCCGAGATCAATCTTGGAGCATTGAAATATATACCTTATTTCAATTGATACATTTGTTACAAATATAACAATATGTAAAGCCTTTTAAAAAAAGAAACTTCATATTTTACTTGAATAATATAGTTAGTTGATCTTGAGATTATTAAATCATGTAAAATATGAAAGTAGCCCAAACAGACAAGGCGTATACCGGTCAGTTCAGCCTGGAGGCTTCAAACAAAAAGTTGAGCTAACAAGGTCCATACACCCGGGAGGGTATTTATATCACAATCACCAAGAAAATATTATGTTACCCAGTTCATTCCAAAAATATTAACATACTTTTTATACCTGAAAGTTACCTGTGATACTGAATTTGTGTGTTTCGTTAAGATTTTGCACTCCTAGTACTTTTGTTTATTTACCAACCGAAATTGTTGGATTTTTATCAGTTTTATTTAAATAATTCTAGCAATCAATGAATTAAAAAAAATACAGTGCAAAATACCTATTAGATTAGAAATAAGAATGTCGACTTGTCATCCAAAATATTACTAATACGTCATTAGAACGTAAAACTTGCGATCGGATACATGCACTTGTCGTATAAAAAGTATGTAGGTACCTACACGTTTCGTGTGATGTTAGTCAGTGGCTAAATAAGTGATTGATTTATTTATTGCTTAATTACGAATTCATCATGTCCGAAAGACGTCCACTGCTAGACAAAGGCCCATGGATCTCCACGATGGCCAGTCTTACGCTACCCACATCCAGCGGTTTCCCGCGATTCTCACAAGCTCAGATATTTTTGATTTATTATTGTATTTTTTACCGAATTAGCTCTATTTTATACTTTTTCATCTTTTTCCATACTAAAGTTCAATATTACATATTTTTATTACTTCAACTATTTTGTTAAGCAAAATAACATACGTATGTTTGGCATCGCTCGTAGAACCGACGGCCGCTGGGGCAGAAAGGTTCTCGAGTGGCGACCACGAACCGGAAGACGCAGCGTGGGTAGGCCCCCTACAAGGTGGACCGACGATCTTGTGAGGGTCGCTGGACACCGCTGGATGCGAGTAGCGCAAGACCGGCCATCGTGCAGATCTTTGGGGGAGGCCTTTGTCCAGCTGTGGACGTCTTTCGTCGTTTCTTAATGTAGGTATTTATACGGCCATTTAAGAAACGATTTTATGTCATAAAGTGGGATATTATACCTCAAAATATGACGCCCACGGACATTCAATTATAAATATTTGTAAGCAAAACAGTCTATATTTGCTTAGCGACATACAAAAACCATGCATATTTGATGAAAATCTTGATTGTCTAAAGGAGTAGGAATAAGATTTTTTTTTATCGCATTTCTTAACAAAATATAAATAAATTGTAAAAAAGCTGTCAAAAAGTGAAATCAAAATTAAAATCGGCCGAGAAACACTGAAGATAAGCATTTTAAACTACTAATTAGACAGCGATGAGACAGAGAGATTGGACATACCTAAGATGTGACGTCATAATACTATGACGGCCATATAAACTCCATGCTAGATTCAGTTTTGCTAGAAAGAGATGGATATAAATCTTTGATGATTTATATCTTGCTTATTTTTATAGTTATCTGATTTTTTTTTCCTACTGCTTCCTTTTATTAATGTAAGAAAAATATCATGCATATTCCTTATTCTCCTATGGTCCATCAAACAATATATTGTAAAACGTCCCACTGTGGTCGGGTTAGCAAAAAGGCAAATGTCAGATTTGCACGGACCCTTCCTTTGAGGCGAAAGACATGTCCCAACAAATAAATCTGGTTTGGCGAGTGAGTGACCGCGCGACCTACTTGCACGGATTAGAGCCCGAGCCCGGTTAGTTCAATCATCTGCTACACAAGACACTTGATGGGTATGAGCTAAATATTTAAGGATGCGGCGGCTTAATTTCTGGAATATGTAGACTGGAAATTTTAAGCAGTTGATAATTTTTTTCACTGACAAAATAATACATAATAGGCTTGTGTCCACTAAGAATTTATCGCGTGTTTATGAGTTTCTAACGATTAATATAACAAAAAAACTATTTTATTACAAAATTAGAGATACCTTTATATTTTTGGAAAATAAATTCAGCAAAATTAGGCAGGCAGTCAGTCACATGATAGTTGAACACCAGTCAAAATAATTAGATTTAGGTTTTGTATATATTTTCTTCTAATCTTCTAATAATAACATATTGGCAAAAGGCTAGTCTTCTTATTTCTATGATATTTTTAAATAGCATCCGCGCATATATTTAAAATAATAGTATACGCAAATTTATTTGATCAATAGAGCAACTGTAAAAATGGAGGCGTAAAAAAGTCCAACTGCGTAAACATAATACGAGCAAATTTAAAAGCTTTTTTTTGCACCCTCGATGCGTAAATTACACTCTTTTGTTGCGAGTAAAAAACGCCAATAAAAGCCAAATTGCAGGGATAACGAGAACTACAATTAGCGAAGGAAATTCGGCTTTCAATCACCGCCACCGGGCCCCGAGGGGAACTTTTGTTTTTTCCCCAAATAGGGAAAATGCCGGTAACATTTCTTATTTATACCTAGACCATGAAAAAATGGAAGACGGTGCGCAACAAGCATCTAAAGTGAAACTTTAAAGACTGCTCTTTTAAGTAAACACGCCTATGCATTAAAATCGGGCTCATCGCTCTTAGTACTTGAAAAAATAATCAAAGAAAAAGCCTCATTAATCTCTTGAAATTATTTGAGGCCATCGTGGAGATCCTTGGGGGAGGACTTTGTCCAGCAGTGGACATCTTTCGGCTGACATGATGATGACGATTTGATAATAGAACCTTTTCTTTATTGAGTAAATAAACAAAGGTTTATCTTTCATAGAACACAAAACTATGGTTGAACGCAGCGTACCGTCAGTCTTTTTATCTTGGTCTGAATTAGGTATGAAAAATGAGATGTAATAGTTACTGTCGATACTCAAAATTAATCATCCATATGTTTTTATTGCCAATAGATGTTTGCAACAACAATGATGGGTAGCTAGCTTAACGCACCAGGTTGGTTAATTCTGCGTCATTAAATTTCGTATTTTTATATTTTCTGCTAACCGACTCCCATGTTAATAGATAAGAATAAATTGATAAGATTGCGTTACAAAAGGTTACAGAATTTATCATTTTTACAATGTGAATGCAGAAAGTTGCAGTAGTTAAATATAAATGTGTTCCAACCGTCAGCATCCTTTCCCAGAATAATATTAAACACAAAACAAAAAGCATAATTAGATACGAATTTATAAAATGATTTAGTAAAATAAAATGTACAATTTGCGCCTGCAAATATATTAAGATAGATAGATAGATAGTATATATTGTCATACCGCACAAAGATTTAAAATGTGTATTCAAACTTAGCCTAAACCATGGACGTAGCCTAAACAAAGAAAGTGTTACACGGCCTTATCACTAAACGTGATCTGTACCAGAGAGCCTTTTGTATAGATTTTTTTTCCAATACTCTGGCATAGGACTCATGCTATAAGTATATATTTTACAAACCGTAAAAGAGTTATATGTTAGTTTAAGTATTGTGGCTAAGGATCGGTTGCTCGTACTTTTAGTTAAAGTTATAGTCAAGGTTAACTTTTACCTTACTACCATTACTATGCTTTGACCGTAGGGTTAAGGGCTTTGACGATGATCGAGCTCCCTCGGTCGGTTATGGTTACGGTAAAAAAATTTGGTGACACGAGGAACCCAGTTTCCGTTTCTTTCGGCGGTTAAAGTTAACAATAATCGTAACCTAACTATGACCGCGCTTTATGCAACCGACCCTTAACTAATAGAATATAAATTCTCTTGAATGCAACCTTCATAGTAAAGAGGCAAAGTTGAGCAAGCTACTTTAACGGATCTGCAGAGATGTGAAGCGACTTGCCAAGTTGCCTGAGGCGTCAACTAAAACTTGCAATTTCTATGCAATGCATAAACTAACTAGGCCCCGATTCTGTTGTTGATGTTGACTAACTAAACAAATTTAATCTCAATATAAAAAAAAACATAAGAAAGATATTAAATAAATTAGTCCTTTCAAATTAGTCCAATTGCATTTTTTAAAGTAACATTTTCATGAAATAGTCGTATATGTCAATAATATACCAACCTTGGAGGAATATGTTGATGATTTCTTTTGATATTAATCAGTAAATATACTACCATTCTTCTCGCAAATAACATGTTGATAACTTACGACTTTAACTGAGCTGCAATTTGCAAAAAACGTGATAAAATTTGAATTTCGCGCTCCAACCGAAGGTTTACCCTTAAGCTATTGGTTTCTCAACATTGGTGCCGAGTCTACTTGAAGTTTTCCATCTCATTTTAAATTAAATAAGATTTTAATAAAAACATCCTAATAACATCATACGTTTAATATTTATTAACAATAAAAATAATATTTGCGAACAATAAGTCTCCTCAAACGTGAATGCATTAGATGAGTATTGAAGAAACGACGAATTATGATTATTGTTTAAGTTAACCTGTTGTTCTCATGTAAGTGAAATTGTATTTATTTATTGAGAATAAATTCTTTAAACCCAATAAAACAAAACAATATATTGATAAAGAAACTGGTGCAGACAATATAATACGTAGATGACACATTTGTGTCGCAAAATAATACAGATGGCGCGGAACGATACTCGAGAGATGAAATGTCTGGATGTCTCTCTCATAAACAACTATTGATACTTATAATCTACATAATAAAAACATAAATTATGATATCTGTCTTCAAGTAGGACATGTTCGGAATTATTTATTATATTGCTGTTTCGCCTATAAAGAGTTTAGGCAAAGGTATTTTCTTCATTCTGCCTATCGACTAGTAAAGCTTTAAAACTTTAGTCGTAGGGAACATTAAAAAATCAAAAAATACCCTTCCATTCGGCTAAACTTCTTTTTTTTTTCTATAGGCCTGCACTTCATCACAATCTCACCGTGGTCAGTGATGATGTGGCCGATGGTGGTAAGCACACAAACCCTAGAAGGTAACTGGCTCTCAAGTGCAGGTGTCGGAACACACCGAAAGGTGCTTGACCACTGATTTTCAACTTGAGAGTTGGTTGCCAGTCAGGCCAGGTACTAGAAAATACCCTACCACCATTCTATGGTTTCTTTACGATGTTTACCGAAAGCTCAAGCTCATTGTAGGGTTTGCTCATCATTATATCGCCTTGAAACTATTAGTAGGTAATTGCCTTTTGCAGTCGAGACCATGGGTCCTTGGGGTCTGAGGCTCGCCGATTAGCATCCAAACTTATCAAGGCTTCGTTAGCTTGGACATCCAAAGAGGAAATGGGGCCAGCCTCCTGGAAACCTTGCCGTTGATCGGCAGCAGCAGCCGCCTCGAGATTTTTGTTTAATATGTAGTTTTTTTTAATAATATCTATTTACTAGCTTCCGCCCCGCGGTTGCATATTACAAGTAGATGAATTTATGAGCGGATCTCATATGATACGCTAAAAAATTCCTGTATACTAGTCGTTTTAGCCTGTGTAGTCTTACAGTTGCTAGGTGGATTAAATATTAAAAATACTTAATGAAAATTATTTCAAACTTTTCATTAACCTTTATTTAACTATGCTTCATCAAAATGTATGGTATACATTTACCACATCAGTGTTAAGGCGCTGTTATATCGTACAATTACAAGAGTTTTGCCCCCTTTATTCCTCACGTGGTCATGCCTTACTTAATTGGGGGTGAAATCAAGCTAGCGCAACTCATAAAATCCCTCGGGGTGAAACCACGGGGCGGAAGCTAGTTTCAAATAAAATATACAATGAAGAGAAAAACTGCTTTTATAAATGTATTTCCAAATATGTTTTGAGTTTCGTTAAAGGCTGCAGAAAAGTATAAGGTCATACATTTATATTTGAAATAAGCATTTATATAGAAGATAAACTGCTTTAAATAAAAACTTTTTAATAGACCTCATGACGACATCCCCTTAATAACTCCAATATCTGTAGCGAAGCTTTTGTTCATTTATGAATTTCCCGAACTTTATAATGAAGCAAACAATGCTCGGAATTTCTATATAATATGACAATATACAACATTGTATGCCTTTTCCAGAAATTGCCTGCCTCAAATGATAAGAATCATAGAACGGAATAGATAGATTTATTGATACAAAAAAGAAATTACATAAATTAAAAAAAAAAAGATCCACCAAAAAAAAAGAAGCCTTGCTGAGTTTCAAGTGTATTCCGAACCGGTAGTAGAGTCTATTGTAAAACTGTTACTGTTGACATTCATAAGTGCGTTATTAGGGCCTAAACTGAATAAATGAGTTTTGATTTGATTGATTTGAAACGGAATAAAACTGGTCGATTGCGAGCTAAATTCGTTTGGAATTGGTTGTAAGAGTTTGTTTGTTTGAACGCGCTAATCTCCGGAGTTACTGGTCCGATTTGAAAAATTCTTTCACTAGTACGAAGCTACATTATTCCCGAAGGTTGTAGACTACTTATTGTCCCGAGAACGCGAGCGACAGCTAGTTTAAAATATGAGTTTGACAATAGCTTTACACTATCTCAAGTAACAAGATTGAATAATTGCTACGAAACTATCTCCTCTACGAGAATCGTAGCAGACAAATTATTGCGATGCTACAATGCTACAAAAAATTACCTACGCGTCCGCGTGGCGAATACATTTTTCCGTAAACTCTATCTCATAGAAATAAAGAATAAAATAATTATAGTAAAGTTATATTACACATTTATTTTAGTTTCCACCTTGTTTGGTCGTAGCTTTGAGTAATGGTTGATGAATAAAAAACAAGAAACTCATTACATTTGCCAAAAAAAAGATGTCCCATATTTTATTTTCCTGAAGAAACTTTTACGAGTTGGTGATTACAAAGATAATCAAAGGATCGTGTACCTAAAATACAATGCCTAAAGCAAAATTCAGAAAAGTTTGTATTTTTTCCACGAATTCAATGCATCTTTAATGCCAGAATTATGGTTTCATTCTTTACGGTACAAAAAAACTCGAAGTCTATGGTTTTATTACATTGATATTAATCTATCAAAATTTTCATTTATCCCAATCTTATGTTCTTTGTTAGAAAGAGACAGAATCGGGGCCAATGTTTTATTGTCACGCCGCGATTTGAGGAGTACCTACAAAGTGTATTCCGAACCGGTGGTAGAGTCTATTGTAAAACTGTAACTTTTGACATTCATAAGTGCCTTATTAGGGCATAAACTGAATAAATGAGTTTTGATTTTTTTTAATTAAATATCATTAGGCAACAATAGTGATGGTCTTATCATTAAAGTTATCTCTACAACGTTAAGACATACATCTTAGTAACATAATAAATAGGTCAGTTTAGATGTTTGTTATTTAATCACGCAACAACGACTAAACGGATTCAGATGAAATTTTGCATACACATAGATCATAACCTGGAATAATATACAGAATACTTTTTTTCTTTGGGCAACATAAGATTCCTGGGAACGCTGCGCTGGTAAAACCACGGAGCAAAACCCAGTAAATATAAAAAAGACTATTGTTCTGCATAGGACTTTAGTATATGTATAACTAGCTTCCGCCCTGCGGTTTCACCCACGTTCCTGCGATATAAAGTAGCATATATTCCAGAGTATGATCTATATATGTGTCAAGTTTCATTCAAATGCGTTCAGTATTTTTTACGTGAAAGAGTAACAAACATCCATACATCCATCCATACGTCCATAAATCCTCACAAACTTTCGCATATATAATTTAATAGGATACATAGATAATTTTAGCCATATCGTTCAGTAAATGTATTATTCTGTCTTTTTACAACGTTTAATGTTTGAAGTACATCCATATTGCCACAGAGGCACTCATTCGTCAATTAAGGATGTCACTGAAAATCAGCGTTGTGGGTTTCTACCGCAACTATGAGTAAATTGCTATGTGGTTATTCTTTGTATGCTATATCAGGTCACATGCCCTGTTATTCAGGCTATGACAGTATAAGAACCCGTAATTAGTAAAATAAAATAAGGAGTAAACAAATCCATTTTTAACCTCCCTCAAAAAAAGGAGGAGGTTGTCAATTCGGCTGTATGTTTTTTTAATGTTAGTTCACGCATTTTTTAGCTTATCATCATGTCAGCTGAAAGACGTCCACTGCTGGACAAAAACCTCCCCCAAGGATTTCCACGTTTAGCTTATGAACCGATTTTAATAATTCTTTGGGTTCTGTATAGTTCCAAGGTGGTCCCATATTAGTTTTATTGTCTTTGAAGGAAGCTTTACCTACTCTTCTTTTAAAAGTTGATTATTACAATTAAAATCCTCCTGTAGATACATATTTTCCAAATACAGAAATGCTGCAACAAACAGCAGCAAACATAAATCCATCAGCAGATAAAATCGTTTAAAAGGTATCATACCAATCATGCCGACAAAACAACCAAACTTGACAAATAAAAATGGTGTCAAATTCGGACCAGGACCGATATGACAGCTGATCCGGCTCGAAGGACCAATCATTGGAACAGTGTTAATCTGTAAGGGCCTGAGACTGGTTATTAGCCACAGAAAATTATCATTCTAGGTTAAAAGAATTAATACTGATGATCCCAATGGTCATGATTAAAATGAAAGCTGAAATCATTTTAAAATATGTAGTATAGGTTTTGTACATTTTAAAAATCTAATTAGAAAATTGAGAGAATCATAAAAAAAGATGAGTTCTCTTGTAATCGTTACATCATAATCCATCATACAGACAGTTCTGTTTGTCCAAGCCAAATAAGTGCAGTCATACACCTTAGAACATCTAAATGGTCAATAACAAGGATGGAACTGATTACCGCTTGAAATTCATAGGCGTATAGAATGCGATAAGTGAATAAGTGCCCACTCCAGTCTCACTTCCTTGGAATTAACACCACGAATTTATATTTAGGCAAGTGTTTTTATGAAATTTCAATCTCTTTAGATAATTCCCGTCGAATATTCACATATTCTATTTCATTTATGGAAAAAATAATAAATTAAATAACTTACCCACAAAAAGTCCAAAAACTAGAAGTACAGTCATGCTGATGAACTAAAATTACATAGCACAGCAAATATTTAGTTTTCACTTTAAATTTCACATAATTCTAATTAAATTAGAATATTGTTATTATTTACACTCTTATAGCTAAAAACACCGATGTATCCATGAGTTTAAAATGTAAAGTCACAAATTGGGGCGCGTTAGAAAAAATTCGCGAACTCGCGAGGAATTTTCGCGATGGAAAGGGGAGGTGAGGACGTGCGAGTTATCCAGCTGCCTCCAGCCAACTGCGGCACAGGCAGCATCCCGTGCCGGCCTCTCTCCTCCCTCAGCCTCGGATGTCCCCCTCACGCGCCCTTATCGCGATCCCGTAATTAGATAAATGTCATTGCTTTTGTCTGTGAGTCCTTTTTTTGCTCTTCCCCCACGAATTTTGTCGGCCGATGTAATAGACTCCGGGCCGTTTGAGACACTCATTTGCGTAAATGCTGTTTGTCTCTAAGATGGCCTTATGTGTACGTATATAAAAAGTCTCAATTCCTTACGCGAAAATATGTCGCGCTCGCTCATTGACAGTAGTTTATGTGATCTTCGTCTTCGCTCGCTGTTTCCACGCTCTTCGGATTTGTTTATGTGGTCATATTTTTGGGGTAAAAAAATTTGATCACTTTTCTCGACGATTATAAGGCTTTTGTTGTAAGTGGCTTTTGTAGACTTTGCCAGTTATTTCATATGTTTTGTTACTGGGTGAGTTTTGTGAATAATGGGTTTTAGGAAATCAGAATATCCAATATCAACACTTTTAGGTATTTAACTACAACCTTTTCCTCGTGAATCCTTTTAAGCATCATCTATTTCTGCTAGAATAATGATGTTACTGTCTTTCTCCATATCATAAACTATATATTGTCCTTAATTTGTGATCGTTTTAGCTATCTTAGGCGTAAAAAGGTAACAAAAAGACAGACAGACAAATGTAATAGTGTGTTTGTTAGTTTGTCCTTTTTCGCAGTAACCGGGAAACATATCAACGTATTTTTTGCATATACATAGAAGGTATATGGACCGGCTAGTGACATTACAGACTTATAAGCAACAAATGAAACAAAAGCTATGTAAATCCTACGCTTATTTTCGTTACGTCACGTCAACGCCACGTCACCGATCAGTCACACGGTGTATGTAAAAGCTCACTGTGACTGTGATTGACGTATAGGGTTTACGTTCTTCAACTTTTATAGGTACGAGTACATATACTGATTTTTTATCACCGTCCAAATTGTTACTACGGGATCAACCCAGAAATCACAAAAAAAAATACAAACTCTTCATACATTTTGACCGAACAAGAAAAGTTGGGTCCCGTAGTAAAAGTCCCGTGTTATCCCTAAACCGCGCAACAAAATTTTCAGTCGCTGCCTATATAAATTATTTAAATATATTGTATATTTTTTATAAATTATTTAAAAAAGAAAGAAAAAAACTACTGCAAACACAATACAGAAAAATAGCAAAAAAAAAATAATCGTTCTGTGTGTCGCAAAGGTAACAATGACGCAACTCAGTATAAAGTTGCCCTAAAATCAAAGTACCTTACTCCTTATAATATAAGCTATCTGCCAGCGAAACTCCTGTTAAAATCGGTTCTAGCGTTTCGGAGATTAGCTGGAATAAATAGACAGATATTTTTTTTGGAATAGGTAGCGTATATACGCTATGTAATCCAAATTAAATTATATTTATTTGTTTTGATTATTATTATTATTATTATACCTACCTACTAAATGCTGAAAACAATTAACAAAGGTTAGGTTAGACAAAAAACTAAAGGTTCAATGAATTATTTATGGAGGAATAATTAATGCGTTATAAAATCCTACAGCACTATAATTTTAATCAATGTGAACATCCACATTATATTTACATTGGTGTACGCTGGGCCATATTTCAAATTTGGCGTACACGCCAGCTATCTGCGCCCATTAATTACTTCGCGGACTCGATATTCCACAATTAAGGACCCCGCATGTTTTACACGTAGTTTGACAAGGGGAGTTCAAACGTAAACATGTCGTTATGACATGGATACAAAAATGCTGTTCCCCGTGGCTTCATTCGCGTTCCCGGAATAAAAAATTGCATATAACCTTCGGGGATAATGTAAGCTACATTATCCCCGAAGGTTATATGCTATTAGTGAATTAATAATCTTTCGAATCGGACCAGTAACACCAGAGATTAGCGCGTTAAAATAAATTCTTCAGCTTTTATTAGTATAGATAACATTTAAATGCCTGAACAAATTTAGATGTATGATAGTCGTTAGTCCCGAGTGACGCTGGCTATAATTAGTTTACTTCTTGCAAAAGGCGTGTTATTTTTTTTAGGCTAACTTGGTAATATTTATAAATGCCAAAAATTAATTAAATATTTTGTAGGTAATGTAACATATCGACGACGAAGTGACATGAACTCCTACTGTACAATACTGTCATTTTAGCGATTTCCAGTTTTTTACGTAGATAGACTTTCAAAAATCGTTTGCGTGAACTGGCTAGAATAGCTAAATTTACTTTTTATTTTTTTGCGAGTTATTGATTATATTATTTCATAATTTTTTATTAAAATTAATGTAACCTTTTTTTTAGTTTCCTGTAAAATTCTACTTTTGCACATAGGAGTTCCTGTCACTTCGTCGTCGATATGTGAAAGTACGAGTACCTACATAATAGTATAAAGAAGTTTCACAAAAGTTTATGAGCACTTGACAGAAACGTATGGATCTGCTGAACTGCACCGTCGCATTGTTTCAAGAGTTGGTATTTAAGTTTTTTCATAGTTGAAGGTTGCTCTCAGAGCGGGTGCCTTTTTGTGGCCTATTTTTTTAATGTCCCAGAAATATATTTAGGTGGGATGAATTTAATTATACAATAATATTATTTGATTTTGCACGCTGAAATTATAGCAGAATATGGCGATAATTTAATTTAATTTACATTATACTAGCATAATATGGTAGTACCTATTAGGTATAGTAGATAATTATCTACATTTCACCTTAATTCAACAGGTTCAAGTTCCTAGAAACAAAATTTTGAGCTGTGCGTTGACTGATATGTAAGACATCTTCTTTTATATAAAAACCTTGCTTTCCGCCTCGCCGTTTTACATGCGATCCTCGAAGCCCATATCCCATACAATCGACATAACACACAGGTATTTGAAAATACTTTATGTAGATATTAAATAGGGGTCTGTGAGGAAAATTTCATAGGAACTTGAAATTTTAATTTAATTTAATTTACATTATACTAGCATAATATGGTAGTACCTATTAGGTATAGTAGATAATTATCTACATTTCACCTTAATTCAACAGGTTCAAGTTCCTAGAAACAAAATTTTGAGCTGTGCATTGTTTGATATGTAAGACTTCTTATATAAAAAAAACTTGTTTTCCGCTTCACTCGCGATCCCCATACCTTAGGGGAGTTTTCAAAAACCTTTCTTATCGTATGCCTACGTCATAATAGCTATCTGTATGCCAAATTTCAGCCCGATCTGTCTAGTGGTTGATAGATCAATCAGTCAAGCTTTCCAATATATTTAGATAAATTGTGATCTACTAACATAAGTAAATATTGTGTATTTTTTTTTATTTACCTAAGTTATTAAGTAATATTAATCATGCATGAGGTGCTTCTTTAAATTGGCTTTATTTAAGTATAATAGAGTATGTATATATTTTTTTTGTTATGTAATAAATAAAGGCTGTTAGTGAGGCGAATAAATAAAATAAAAATAAAATAAATACTAAAAACACCATTCTAAATAATTCTTCTCTTCTTAGTCGGACACTCTTGCCAGAGTGGTCGTGGTTAATCTGTCTCCATTCGGCCCTGTTGCAAGCATTGCGGGAACACTCGGTCATGGTGGAGTGTGTGGTAGACACTATAAGATCCGACCATCTAGTCGGAGACCGACCACGTGGTCTTTTGCCATTCATTCTGCCTTGAACTACCAAACGTTCCATTGAGTCCTCTTTGCGGGTAACATGACCAAAGAACTTCAGGATTCGTATCTGTACAGTTGATGACAGTCTTTCCCTTATCCTGAGCTCATCCAAAATCGACACATTGGTGCGGTGCGCTGTCCACGGGATCCTCAGTAGCCGCCGCCAGCACCACATCTCCAGTGCATCTATTTTCCTCTAACAATTACGTGACAAAATATCAAAATAAATTATAATACAAAATCAATAAAAATGTTTACATTCACTTCGTTCACGTTTGTATCATTAAATCAGTTCGCTCGTCCGTGCATTTGCCCAAATCGCTAAAATGTATTTTTAAAACCTGCTTTATTATTTAGCCGGTGAAATTTCCGGGACGACCTTCAGCGGGAAATAATGTGACGCATTTACGACTGACATATTATTATTGCCTTTACACGACTGCCTGAAAAAAGAGTGTAACGTTTTCGGGTGCGTGTAGCTTAGTCCGTTTTACTTTTTCAATATATTTCTCAATGCTTGAATTAATTTAGAATTGTGTTATTTAAATGTCAACCTTGAGAGGAAATAATATAATAACGTTGTAGTATTCAACTAGCTGTTCCAATTAGGTAATGAAAGACAGAAATAGATTTCAAAAAACAAGAGCTTAAAAGATCTCATTTCACTAATATTCCAAACTAGCTCCCGCCTGGCGGTTTTACCCGCGTTCCCGAGGGATAAAAAGTAGCCTATTTGTTAATCTAGGATGTCCGCTACCTCTATACTAAATTTCATTAAAATTGGTTTAGTAGCCCCAATTAGTCGTAACTCCCAATTAGTCGTAACTCGTACAAAGTCCTCCCCTTCCCCCGGTAACGCCCTGAGCCGAGGTTCGTACCCCACTCGGGGGTGCTCTCAGGCGTGGTTACCTAAATGTTACCCGGCTGAGAGCTCTCTGCGCTCGCCGATTGTCCGGTAAGGTTGGAGCAGCCAACAGAGGCTACCAATTTTAGTCCTTTCAAAAAAAATAAAAAAATAAAAATGGTTTAGTAGTTTGAGCGTGAAGAAGTAACAAACATAGTATTTTCTCACTAACTTTCGCATTTATAATTTAGTAGGTTAAGGGTGAAAATCTCCTGAGGCGTAACATACCGCGATTTTAATTCTTATTTTTTCTTCTATTCCTATGTATCTGACATTGACGCTTGACTGGTGGTACCTACAATTTTAAAATGTAAAAAATACGATCTCAATATTTCTTTTTAGGGTTCCGTTCCCAAAAGGAATCCTTATAGCATCACTTTGTTGTGCATCTGTCTGAGTGTAAAAAAGAGTCTTGACCCTTTTTCTCAGGAGCGCCTGGAGATATCTAGCTGAGCTTAATATCAAGTACTTCCTATGGATGGAACCCTAAAAACAAAAAAATAAACATTATTTGGCTATCTGTTGTAAGAGTAAAATATATGAAAGAATTTGTTATTGTGCTTGTTATTGGATAACAACATATTTCTGGTATGTTATGGTTTCCTGGTACTGTTAACGCATGTTTTGTTTTATTAGATCAACCCAACCCGAGTTCATGGAATAAATATTCAAAATATAAAAATTGTTTTAAAATTCTATTAGCCATACAAATCGACTACCTGATAGACAGAATAAAAATAAAATACTTGAATTTTATTACATACATTTTCATCAATATCACGCACGGAGTCCCTTTTTGGACGATATTAATCAGCAACTCACAAATAAATCACGATTAGGTGTTTGTTATGAATGAGAAATCCGGCGGATTACCATAAAAACCCTCTCAGTGGCGCATTAAACAAGAATTATGCTCACGGAAACAGACAAGAAAATGTTTTGCTTAGATTATCATGAAATATTAAACAGCCTAGGGCACTGGTAATCTTGAAAATGCGTCAAGTATACTTTGTTTGAGAGTTTAATATCCTTTACCTTTGTTCTGCTAAATGGTTACCTAAGGCGTGACTTTGATAACTCTTCAGTTTGCGAATTGACACGAAGTTAGTGTATTTTTTTATTTAATTGAACTTCAATAACACTAGGTATAAATTGATTCTGCAATTTGTTAGTACATCTTTCCAATAATCGATGTGATTACGCCGTTTATAACAAATGTTTGTTTTTTATTATCTATTCTATATCATATTCACGTCACGACACTGACAATACACCACTACCACTTTACACTTCCGCTTCCGCGCCCGCACCCCTCTCTCTCTATGGACTAGAAGAAAATAATGGACAGTCGCCGTGTGTGAAGAAAAAATGTGTAAAAACTAAATAAATTACCACGCTTAAGCATTAACTCGCCTAATAAATAAAAACCAATAATATAATCAAAACCGTGTTCGCGAGTGATTTTCATATAAATTTCGAGTACCTTTGGATGTGGAGTGGGACAATTACATGGATTACAACAATATCGAAGGAAAAACAAGTACAAAACATTTCAAGGTACCACCCTTTTTATTTCCACGTCCAAGGTTTTGGTCCGTCGAACCGGATATTCCCTCCGAATTACTCATTACACGCTAACTCACAAATTATTAATTTTATGAATTATAACGCCCTCCATTTTTTTATTAGAAAGAAACCCAAATATCTCAATAATCTCCATTTGAAACTCCTTGCGACACATATTTAAGTATTATATAAATTAGTCCCCCCGCATTTTACATATTTTCCATCTAAAATACGCAAAATTTATCCATTGTGATTTTTTCTCAAACGCATCGTAAATAATTAACCTTGTCAATAGGTCGCCATTTTTTGCATAACTCAATCGCCGCATTCAAGTCCGCATCCATTTCAAGCGATAATCGCCTTTGTTACCATATCCTTAAAGTTCATTTTGATTTTTGTATTTTTCTTTAAACATGGCGAAGAAAGAATTGCAACGTAAAATTAATTTATTAGAATCGAAAAAAGAAAGTTTATTTCAAAGAGTGCAAGAACTGTACGATCTGAGCCGCAAAGTAGCTGATTCTCCCGCAAATGAAACTAAATTCCTTGCTCGCATTCAATCTTTAGAGAAAACTAGAACCGAATTTATCGAAACAGTAGACAATCTGAATCTTTATTGCATGGAACAGGATGAGGAAATTAAACCTACCTACGCCGTACTTAGTGCCTTTGATGATTTATATTGTGACATAAAAGCTGTAGAAAATTCGCTTACTCGACTGAAGGCTAACTCTGAGAATAAAACTAAACTCAATAGGAAATTACCCCCTCTTGAATTAGCTTCATTTGACGGAACACCTAATAAATGGCCTGTGTTTTATCAAAATTTTAAAAATCTCATTCATGATAACTTAAGTCTCACCACTTCTGATAAGGCACAATATCTTATAGGTAAACTTTCAGGCAAGGCTTTAACCGTCTGTTCTGGTATCCCGCCTACTGGCGAAAACTATAACATTATTTGGAATGGTCTTATAGAAAAGTATCAAGATGTACGCGTACAGGCATCTATGTATATAGAACAAATGTTGCATTTCAAGTCTCAGTCCTCTGACGCGTTCATAGAACAATTCTGTTCAGCTGAGGCTGCATTACGTCGCTTAGAGATTGATGACCTTGCGGATTTCATTATCACTCACATTGCACTCACCAAGTTAGACAAGGAAACTCTTACCCTATTTGAACAAACTTATAGGAATGTCAAAATTCCGAAATTCGATCAACTCGGACAATTTATAAAAGAACAAAATAAAATTCACTCGCTACGCACTTGCTCTAATATAAAACCCGCTAATACAAATAAAAATAATTACGCAACTCACTCTAAAAACGCAAAAACCACGCATTCATTCGTCATAAATAGTGACAATATTACTCCATTCACGCAAAATTCGCAATCGCTAAACAATCAAAATAATATAACTCCTACTCAAAGGTCATTGACACCCTCGCACTCCTCACGCATTTGTACTATTTGTAATACTCAACCCTCGCACGCACTTTTTAAATGCACTCACTTCTTATCACAAGACGCACACACACGTAATTCATTAGTTATCAAACATAACTTTTGTAAGAATTGCCTAGGTTTTCACAATGTAAAAGATTGTAGATCGCAAAACCGTTGTTCTATTTGCCAACGCAAGCATCACACGCTCGTTCACTTAGACAATTTTAACACGCAAAATAATAACCCTAATTATGCAAATAATAATTTGAATCAATCTCAATCATCATCGATCTCTCAGCGATATACACAATCGCCACAACAGCTGACTCCCGCCCCGCGTTTCCCCGCTAATGCCCGCGCCGCCGCGGCCGGTGCTCCGCGCCCTGTGCCGCCGCCGCCGCCAGCGCCGCCGTTGCCTCGTGCCGCCACCGCAGAGTCCGAGTCGCAGCGCGCTATACATACACGCGAGACACCTATATCTATGCATTCTAGCAATGCGTACGCTCAAGCGCATCAATATAACAATCTATCGTTATCAGTTACTACACCGCCGCATTTTAATAGTAAAAATACTACTGTATTATTACCTACCGCATCTGTATTTACGTATAGTGATGCAGGACGTCAATTTAGACTACGCGTATTTTTAGATACAGGCTCGATGAGTCATTTTATAACGAAAGATTGTTGTGAACGTCTTAATTTAAAAATTACTCCGACTTCATCCACTATAAAGGGGATTGGTTGTTCGGAAAGCTTTTCTTTTGGTTGCGCTACTTTCACAATTTACTCCCGGTTTGACCCGCGTTGTAAATATACAATTAGCGCTCGAGTAATTGATAACATAACTGATTATTTACCAAATGCTCTTATAGATACAAAGTCATTAATGCATTTACGCGATTTACCCATGGCAGATGACGATTGTCATATACCCGGTAGTGTGGATTGTCTACTAGGCAATGAGTTATTCCCATTATTATTAGGTGGTGAAAAAGTGTGCTCGCCGAACTCTTCTGTTGTTGGTGTACGTACTACACTTGGTTACATCGCGATGGGAAGGGCCGAATGCAACATAACAAACTCTTGCGAAAATAATAAATCATTTTTTTGTAATTTAAAAGAAGACACTTCTTTGGAAACGCTCACTCAACGTTTTTGGGAACTTGAAAGTGTCCCTGATAAGAAACACATTAGCCCTGATGATAAAGCTTGTGAATTGAATTTTCAATCAACGTTTTCGCGGGATGAAAGTGGTAGATATACTGTCACACTTCCATTCAAATCGGACCCTTCTGAATTGGGTGATTCTCACGCTATTGCTAAACGACGCCTACTTGGATTAGAAAATAAATTCGAATCGAATCCTGATTTACGTTATGAGTATAATGCTACCATACAAGATTATATCGATCATGGATATTTAAATAAAGTAGTTAACCCTGGTTCTGTTGATGTGGCTTATTACATACCTCATAGAGCTGTTTATCGTCCCGATAAAGTCACCTCAAAAACTCGCATCGTTCTTGACGCTAGTAGTAAAACGACGTCTGGAAAATCGCTCAACGATTTACTCTATACTGGTCCTAACCTACAACGCAGTATATTTGATCTTTTAATTAATTTACGTATTTTTGCTGTAGCCCTGTCTGCAGACATTGAAAAGATGTATTTTCAAGTCAAATTAGCGCCTATTCATCAATCTTTTCAACGCATATTATTTAGATTCGATCCTAATCGAAATATTGATACTTACGAATTTGATAGGGTATCGTTTGGAGTATCGAGCTCACCGTATCTCGCTATGCGTGTTGTGCGACAACTCGTCGCCGACGAACGCGATAGGTATCCAATCGCCGCGTTTGAAGCCGAAAACCATATGTACATGGACGACTACGTCTCATCGATGGACGGAATAGAAAAGGCTGAGCAGACTTACTGTCAAATGGTCGACATGTTTATGGCCGGTGGTTTCAAATTAGTTAAATGGATCTCGAACGACTCAGAATTATTAAATAAAATTCCAAATACGCATAAAAGTTCTCAACTCATAAATTTTGATTCAGAAGCTGACGCAAACACTAAAATTGTAGGTATGCATTGGCATCCTAAGGATGATGTTTTTCTTTTTAAGATAGACGCAACTAATATTAAAGAATGCACAAAGCGAATAATTCTCTCTGTGACTGCGCGTTTATTTGATCCATTGGGCCTTTTGGGTCCCGTAATCGCTTTTATGAAACTTTTGATTCAGCAATGCTGGCAACTTAATTTAGAATGGGATCAACCAGTACCCGATTCTATAAAAAATAAATGGTATCAATTTCGTGACGAGCTCTCATACCTAACCAATTTAAAAATTCCCCGTCACATGGGTATCGCCGCTGGTGTTCACGTGACCTTAGTAGGTTTTGCTGACGCTAGCGAAAAATGTTATGGTGCTGTAGTGTATATTAGAGTCAGCTCGTCCGAGTTTGAAAAGGGTGATGTAAGCCTTGTCACATCCAAGTCTCGCGTTGCTCCACTTAAGAAAATATCGCTTGCGCGCCTTGAGCTATGTGCCGCGCTACTTTTGGCCAATTTACTCGCTTCTGTACGTGACACTATTGGTAGTAGGTGTCATGTGGATTCTATAATCGCGTTTTCCGACTCCACTGTTACGCTTACGTGGATCCATTCGCCCGCGTTCAAGTTCCATACATTTATTGCCAATAGAATCACTGAAATTAACGCTAAACTCTCCGCTGAGCACTGGTATCACGTCAGTGGTGAAGAAAATCCTGCTGATATAATATCACGCCCGGTGACGCCTAGAATTTTACTCAATCACGATACGTGGTTTCACGCCCCGCAATGGGTTTCTCGCCCTTTAAATGAATGGCCTATCAAGCCCTTTCAAATATCTCCTAAAGATGAAGATATTTTAGAAGCAAAAACGGTAGCTTTTGTAGCTGAAACTACAGACATTCATGAAACTTATCCTATTCAAAATTTAATAGATCGCATTTCAACCTACAGTAAATTATTACGCGCTACAGTATACGTTTTGCGTTTCGCTAAAATTCTAGGCACTACTGGTTTTCTTACTCCATCTGATTTAAATAATGCTGAACTCTTTCTCATACGTTTTGTTCAAAATAAACATTTCGCTAATGATTTTATCGCTATTAAAAATAATAAACGCATTGGTAAATCGTTACTCAAACTCAACCCTTTTATTGATAGCGATAATTTAATTCGTGTCGGAGGTCGTCTGACTCACTCTCAACTCAATTACGGACAAAAGCATCCGATTATTCTCCCCGCTAAAGATCGCCTCACTCAGTTAATTGTTGATCATTTTCATTTCTCTAATTTGCATACAGGTCCCGCTCTCTTACTCTCACTTCTAAGACAGAAGTTCTGGATTCTTGCCGCTAGAAATCTAGTGCGCCAAAGAGTCCAGCAATGCAACATCTGCTTTAAACTCAACCCCAAATCTCCTAACCCAATCATGGGTGATTTACCCTCATTTCGCGTATCTGAAGCTAAAGCTTTCGTCTACACTGCCGTAGATTACGCTGGTCCTTTTTTTGTAACTCACATTCGCCGTCGTGGTGTAAAAAGCCACAAGGCTTATATCTGTTTGTTCGTCTGTATGGCGACTAAAGCTCTTCATCTCGAACTCGTCTCAGACTTGAGTTCAGAGCTTTTTCTTGCAGCGTTCAGGCGTTTTATTAGCCGTAGAGGTCCCGTCGCTATGATTTATAGTGATGGTGGTACCAATTTTATAGGTGCTAAACGTCTACTCAATGATATGTACGCTCTTTTAGATTCTGAATCTCATAAAAATCATATTGGTCAACAATTGGCTGAGCAACGCATACAATTTAAGCATAGCCCACCTTATGGCCCTCATTTTAATGGAATATGTGAAGCCAATGTGCGTTGTGTCAAAACGCATCTCTATAAAGTTGTAGGTAGTCAAATCCTTACTTACGAAGAATTTAATACTGTCTTAGTGCAGATAGAGGGGCTGTTGAACAGTCGTCCTTTATGTATACTTAGCTCAGATCCATCGGATATTTCAGCTCTCACTCCTAATCATTTTTTAAATGTAACGCCGCTTAAATTTTTACCATCTGAGGATGTATCCAGCATCCCAGATAATCGTTTGAGCCGCTATCAGCTTTTGAATAAGAATATTCACTGCTTCTGGCGTCGTTGGAGTCAGGAATATCTTACGTCCCTCCAGCAGCGTCAGAAATGGAACACACATTCTAAACCAATAGAGATAGGCACTATCGTTGTAATTAAGGATAACAATACGCATCCTCTTTGTTGGCCTTTAGGAGTGGTAGACGAAGTTTATCGCGGAAAAGATAATATTATTCGCACGCTGAAGGTTCGTACTACTACTGGTAGTTACATACGGCCAGTAGTTAGAGTTTGCCCTCTTCCTCTTCAATAATTATAAAACTTTAAATAGTTTATAGTTTTCTTTAATTTTTAAGAATGCATACTTATACCTATAGTTCTATTCAATAAGATTTCTCATTATCTCTCTAGAGGAAAACCTCTAGGCCGGGGGAGTTGATTACGCCGTTTATAACAAATGTTTGTTTTTTATTATCTATTCTATATCATATTCACGTCACGACACTGACAATACACCACTACCACTTTACACTTCCGCTTCCGCGCCCGCACCCCTCTCTCTCTATGGACTAGAAGAAAATAATGGACAGTCGCCGTGTGTGAAGAAAAAATGTGTAAAAACTAAATAAATTACCACGCTTAAGCATTAACTCGCCTAATAAATAAAAACCAATAATATAATCAAAACCGTGTTCGCGAGTGATTTTCATATAAATTTCGAGTACCTTTGGATGTGGAGTGGGACAATTACATGGATTACAACAATATCGAAGGAAAAACAAGTACAAAACATTTCAAGGTACCACCCTTTTTATTTCCACGTCCACGATGAAATGCATGATTCATCTATGCTTTATAATTGTTTGTGGTTTGCGTACGACAATAAAGCGTAGATTAATTATGTAGCCATCTAATCTAATAATAGTTGCCTCGGTACAACAGTAAACTGTAAATCCGGAAACACTGACTCAGCTTCAGGTTTATATCAAATCAAATACAATCTAGCGAGACTATCTGAACATATTGTTCCAACGAGCATTTCTAGCTAACCATTAGTGATGTTATGGTATCCTGGTAGTTTTTTTTGTAGCTACTCGAGTCTTTTGGCTGTAAATTTAATATTTTTTACTTAAAAAAAATGGTTCGGCATATTTCATGGACCAACGACCAATTAGGTACATACATTTTTTATTGTTTTTTTTTTACAATAAGTCTTGTGTTTGACTATAATCTCACCGCTGCGACCTGCATCACTGCATTCGACAGACACTGGTATTACAAGCGTCTATAGGCGTAAATAAGATCAAACTTTTAACAAATTATGCATGCACACAAATATCTTACCCAACCTCAGGCCAAAAACCCTTTAATTGAGGGCATCATACGCCTATGTCGCTACTGAGACCTAAATATGAATAGATACTATGCTCGATGACTAGGTAATAGGTATTGTTTTTAACATGACACCATAATTATTTTTACTATGTTATACTCTTGTTCAGGCCTTGCTTTTTATTTATACATTTACATTAGATTGATTATGGCGGTTGCAACTAGCATTTTTATAACTACCCTCGTTTTGGGAATGTGAGGTCGGTAATCGCCGCCTTCTTTGGAAGGCAGTGAGCCGTTAAGACTGGTTGAGGACACTCGTACATATAGTGTAGTGTAGTGTTTTCTTCAAGAACGTTTCTTGGACATTTTCTCATTTATTCCTTGATTATTCACCGTGTGGAGTTCTGCATAAACTGTAACACCTGTAATTCTCCAGGAACAAGTCCTGCTGTGCTGACCCACGTCTGGATGGGTGGTGGCGGTGGAAGTGAAAGAGGTTAGTGGTAGCATACTTACTAAAAGTGATGGAGTTTTCCAGGCCAAATGTAATAAGTTTAATTGTCTTTAAATTATTTTTAAGTAAATTTAAATAAAATTGCTTAAAATTTTTATGTAACATTGTAAAAAATCACAATCTGGAAAATGAAATATTTAAAAATAAGAATAAACGAATCATAATCGACAATTAAAGCCAATTGATGTGAATGTAAATAAACAATAAAAAAAATCCAGCACATAGAATAATCCAATCTAAATTCTTATATCCATTTAAATTAGCATACTAAACAGTTCATAAAATACAACTCTAATTATTAATAAAGATAAATGTTAAGATTGAATTACATTAAAATATCGAAATTGTTTTTTTTTTTATCTGCGTCAGTATTCTAGGACCAGTGCTGTTCACTTTATTTAAAAAAAATAAAAAGTACATAATTATAATGTCATCATTAAATTATACTCGAGTATAATTTATATCGTACTAACCTACATCACTAAATATCTCTCAGGAATTCATTTCCGTGTGTCATCCGCCGTCCTGCCCGGTGCCTGATGCCGGATTATTACAATAATATCTTTAATCAACACTCAGACAGAGCCAGTGTGAGATGTCCTTCTCATTTTAAGTACTTACAGTTGCCTACAATGTTTTTTAAGACAAATTTTTTAAGGTTGCCCTACCATACCATAGCACGTAGGTTGAAAATCTGTCAAGAACCTACCAGTGTCTTCCGGCAATTGCACTTGAGAGCCAGTTGCTTTCTTGGTATTGTAACAGGCAACACCACGGTAACCACTTACCATCAGGTGGACCGCCTGCCTGCTTTTCAACCTTCTGACATAAAAAAATGCTATCCTACTAATCTTATCCTATCCTACTACATCTATCTGCCTCTAAATTATCCTATCCTACTAAATCTATTTTATCCTAGGAATTCTATCCTAATAATAACTAGGTACTTACTATTATAAAATGTGAAAGTTTGGATGTTTATGGCTCAATCAATGTGACTGAACAAATTTGAATCGAACGAGTTTCCGCCCTGCAGGGTACACGCTCCCGAGGGATAGGGAACGTGAATTTGTTCGGTACCTTTTCACGCGTATACCACAGAACCGATCGCGATGAAATTTGACACGCAGATAGCCTGTGATATCGAGAAGGATAAAGGCTACTTTTTATCCCGGGAACGCGGGTGAAATTGCGAGGCAGAAGCTAGTTTATAATATTTGTGAAATGAGATCTCTTTACGCCCAATTTTTTAAGCTCTTGTTTTTAGAAATCTATTTTTGTCTTTCATTACCTAATTGTTACTTTCTTTTTTGCTACACCTAGGCTCTATTTTATTTTAAAAGAATTATAGCTCCGAATAAGGTTCTTAATATACATTTCTGTTTCCAATATCCATACTACAACCACTGATTAACTCAAACTCAAAACTCATTTATTCAATAAAGGCCCTAATAAGGCACTTATGAATGTTAACAGTTACAATTTTTACAATAGACTCTACCACCGGTTCGGAATACATTTAAGGGTAAACCTTCGGTTGAAGCGTTAAATTCAAATTTTATCACGTTTTTTGCTAATTGCAGCTCAGTTATAGGTCGTAAGTTATCAACATGTTATTTTCGACAAGAATGGTAGTATATTTACTGATTAATAACAAAAGAAATCATCAACACATTCCTCCAAGGTATATTAGTAACATTTTCATGAAATAGTCGTATATGTCAATGAGCAAAAAACGTGATAAAATTTGAATTTAACGCCCCAACCGAAGCCTCCACCTTAAGCTGAGAACTAACTTCTAAACTGTACTACAACACTACGATCCTACCGACACGTGTTTCGCTCCCCTTTGTCCGCTATACCTATAGACAAATATAAATACCAGTTTTCATTTATTGACATGTCAAAAACACAACCGGAATATTGTCATGTCAATATTTTTCGCTATATTTTTTTGCTAAGAGCTCACTTCGTTTGCATGTTCAAATGTTTTGCTCAGTGTTTGGGTTGTTAACTTTTTTATGTTTGCATACGTTTCAAATATTACCATTGACATTTTATTTGGAGCATTAAATATTTATTTTCACACGGCTTTTGGCTGTCTCGTTCATACGTTAATACTTAATATTTTTTGCATAATAAATAAGCTGCATGAAAATTTACACATTTTCTTTCTGATTTTTCAGTTTTGCGCTGTTACCTCATTGCTAGTGTTTGGTTGACATAGTGCTTAATAGCTGGTAGTTTAGTGTACTGGGGTCTAAGCTAAAAAAGGCTGCTTTATCAATATTCCTATTAATTTTTAGTCTATGTAGTTCCAATATTTTATGGTGAAAATCCTACTCATTTCATTCAATTAATTTCATTCTGAATTTTTCAAATTTCATGTAATCTGCTGTAAATTCGGGAAATTCGTTGCATGTAGCAATATTGCTCGAGCAGTAATTTTAAAACACCTAGTACTTGTAATCAAATATTTACAGTGTTTATGCAAAATAGAGTGTGGTTTCCGGTATCCCTCATACCTAAGTAGAGGAATACTTTACCTACATCCCTAGTATGGATCAATTTAAAGTTGTGACCCAAATATTAGCTAATGTATAGATTTATGTTTAAAATATGGCGTAAATATTTAATTTTCTCCGGAAATCTTATATCCGCTTTCCAATTTCATAGAAGACTAGTTCTGTCCTTAATTCCTCATCGTGATTGATCACGTGGACGTCTGGGGGGGTGACGTCACGCCATCTGTTCACGTCAGCCGTGTCGGTCACGTGACAAGGCACCAAATGACCTTGGTCCTTTGTGGATACCCCGGTGGGTCTGTTAATTTCACTGATTTATGGTCACGGATGGCGATAGTGAAATTGTCGCTAGTAATTCCTTTCGGGGTTCGGACTATCCTCTAAGCGTTTATGCTCGCCTGGTATCATTTAATTGGAATCTGGAAATAAAAATGTTGTATTCATTTTTTCAGTAAAATAAACATTTTTTTTTTATTGCTTTACCTAACTCGTCTGAGTTAGTGTATATTTTTAATTGCTTGACTAGTGACTCTTGCTAGTCTCCTAGTAGGACTAACCTCGCGGTTTCACGAGCCCCCTTAGGAGGGGGTCACTTTTTTAGATTACTGCTAGCTATATGCCAAACTTCAGCCCGATCCGTCTAGTGGTATAAACTGTGTGCTTTGATAGATCAGTCAGACAGTATGTCAGTCACGTTTTCCTTTTATACATTTTATTATGTGGGTACTGGTTATAGGTCCGTAAGGTAAATAATATATGTCGGAGAGTAGGGTTGTTTGTCCGACTCGATTGGCTCAATTTATTATCATGGTGGAGGTGTCTGTTGAAATGGTGGCAACACTTGCGGTGAATGAATAACCTATGACTGAATGATAGTTTATGATACAAGTTAATGTGGGTAAGATCATTACGGGCGGATGGAACACTTTATCACGAGCTCTCGAGTTGTACACACGTCGGTGTAACTGTTGTTTCAATTGATACTGAAGTCTACCTTAATGTGAGTCTGTACGTGTAATTAAAGTGATTATTTAATTGTCAAATTGCTACAATAAATCTATCGGGCCCATGAGGAGTTTCTTGCGTCGCTTCTTCTCCTCATACGGGACTGTTCCGAAGCGATGGTATTGCATTGTTTCATTGTCTGCACTACGTCCACTGAATCGGATCCTGATACCACTGAACCCTATACGTGATGTTGGTATCGCTTGGCTATCGCTGACGCCGACATCAGAAGTGGGATAAAGACAGGCAATGAAATAAAACGAAAGAAAAAGAAAGCAAGAAACGTGAAAACTATAATCAGATTGTTGCGACGTGTATTGAAAATACCACGTGCTTGAAAACCCCGAAAACGTGATTTTGACTACCTACCTCAAGTGCTACGTACATGATCGCAATCTTATGTTGGGAAATTGATGAAGTCTGGAACTGATGCGTCGGGTGTGCGAACGACCTGAGTGATATCTGGTGAGTCGATTTCATGTTGTTTGATAATACGAGGGTACCTAAGGTACGATGGACAATGGTTACTTGTAATTTGTGTTGAAATCTAGTCGGTTAGCTAGATTTAATCGATTAAGTGAGTGTTATCTGCTGTGCAATACACAGTGTATTCAAATCACAGGGATGACCGTAGACGATAGGGTGTCGATCACGAGTAACCCTGAGTATGAACGCGGAATATAATAGGCGATGACGTATCAAATCGGCAACTTTTTGTGAAACTTCAAAACGATAGTTTACTATAGAGTGTAGTAAGAGTTTAATGGGAAATACCGGGTTGTGATGTAATAATTTTATAACGTCGGTTAAGCTATTCGTAGTGGTTCGACTGGTAATTTAAAATGTTTTACACACTGGTTAGTGTTTGATCTTTGGTTTCTCATACTGTCAAATAATGAAAATGTTTCTAAAGAGCGGGGTGTTGAAGGCAAACATGATAAATCATGATACCTGAAGTAAAACTGGTTGATATAACTTCAAGCTGCATATGTTGGAATGTAGTCGTAGCTCCGGTCTAACCGAAGAGTGCGCGATGCGCATCTAACTATGCATCCTATCACTGGTTAAGTGAAAATCACTGGTAAAGTGAAATCGCTGGTTAAGCGTAAAATTTTAGAAAGCTCGCTGGTCAAGTGACTTCTAAAATCGTTGCTGGACAAGTAATGACAAAAAAAAACACTGGTCAAGTGAAAATGCAAAAAGAAAAGAAAAATAAAAAATAAAAAGATTTGTATCGCTGGTCAAGTGATACAACATTATTGAGGTTCTATAAACCAGTTTATTGTTTTTTTTAGTTTGTACATGATTGTAATTACAATTTGATAACTTAAAATTTAAAGAAAAAAAAACTAAACTTAAAAAGCAGTCACATTATGAAAGTTATTAAAATACCAGGTTTGCATTCAAAACCTTGCTCTATTGTAGTCAAACCAACTTACCTCCAAAATATAGAGATCCGTTTACAATGATTGAGATTTTGAACGGTGATCGTTATACCCTGAAAGCTTTTAACTGTAACCGTACCTACAATTACGTTCAAGATAGGTAAAGGAAGATGCCAGTGGGTCACGTACCAGTTTTTGTTGATAATGATTTTGATGCTGAAGAGCATGCCTAATTGATGATGGAATCTCGAGTAAGAAACCTATCGGCCGTAGTAGAATGTCGACCATGCCATTAGTTATTATGTAATCGTAGCCCGGTGGAAATCGGTGTCTCTTGAGAAAACTCAAGTAACCCATGGGTGCGCGATGCGCGTTTAGCTTTGGCGGAGGTCGGGGTCGTAACAGACCGTAATGTGTAGTCATCGGGTGACGCACTTGGCGATTCATGGAGTGATGAATGCGCGTATGAGAGAGCAATGTGATTGCTATTCGGCTGTGGTTGCCGTGGCGTTAGATGGTTTACTCGTGAGATTTAAAGTGTAATGAAGTTAGTAGTTAATTTGAATGATGAGATGGTGTGTGACTCTGGTATTTTTCTCGTTAATCTTAAATGTCGATCGTGGCGGTTGATTATTGTACTATTTGCTGGAAAGTTGTAGAGGGTAGTTTACCTAACAAAGTTAAGAGATTAGTATACAGTAGGAACCATATTGTGGTGTGGTAGTTAGTACGAGTTCGTGTTGGTACGATGATCAATTTGAAACGATCAGTAGAGAAAAACAGTTCGAATGTTTAGGCAGGAATGGCCGAGCGAAATGTTCAATTGCTGTGCTATATTTCTTTGGTTTCAGGTACATGTGATGGAGTTTATCACACGAGGACGTGTGAATCGCAGGATGGCCGTGTCGGAGAGTAGGGTTGTTTGTCCGACTCGATTGGCTCAATTTATTATCATGGTGGAGGTGTCTGTTGAAATGGTGGCAACACTTGCGGTGAATGAATAACCTATGACTGAATGATAGTTTATGATACAAGTTAATGTGGGTAAGATCATTACGGGCGGATGGAACACTTTATCACGAGCTCTCGAGTTGTACACACGTCGGTGTAACTGTTGTTTCAATTGATACTGAAGTCTACCTTAATGTGAGTCTGTACGTGTAATTAAAGTGATTATTTAATTGTCAAATTGCTACAATAAATCTATCGGGCCCATGAGGAGTTTCTTGCGTCGCTTCTTCTCCTCATACGGGACTGTTCCGAAGCGATGGTATTGCATTGTTTCATTGTCTGCACTACGTCCACTGAATCGGATCCTGATACCACTGAACCCTATACGTGATGTTGGTATCGCTTGGCTATCGCTGACGCCGACATATATAATAAATCGTACAAAGAGGATAATTAATATGAATACAAAAACAAATAGATACAAGATTAAATAAAATATACTGTAAACGTGCAACAACAAAACAATAATTGCCAAGCATTATCAGATATTACGAGGTTTAATTTACCACCATTTTACTGAGGCCTACTATACTGTCATAGTCTAGAATAAATGTGTTCTGAAATAAATACGACAATACGTCGCAATCACAGCGCTACGTTGACGACGGGCTTTGGATTGCGAGTTCCGCTCAATATCATAAACTGTTCATGTTTACTCTGTATCGTGGGAAATGTTAGGTCTGCGTCACAAAAATAAAGAAAACGTTTGTCCATTTTCATATGACCACAAAAGCATTTTAGTGGTCAGATGAGATCGTCCATGTAATGTAAACATGTAAACTAGCTGTAGAATCAAGAGTTCAAGATGAACTGCAAAACCTGGCTTGTGGCGTGTGGATGCAGAATACGGAGGACCGGAAGACGTGGTAAATGTTGGGAAAGGCCTAAGCCCAGGCTGATGATGATTATGATGTAAAATTATGAAAAGAAAAAAAGGCTATGCTATTTATTACACACACTGCTGAGGCATGTTTACAAGTTGTTCTCGAGAGTCATCACGAACCGTCTCGCACGCAGGTTTGACGACTTCCAGCCTCCCGAACAAGCCGGCCTGTTCACCGCTGCATTGGAAGATGTCTTCAAGCTTCTGGACTGGAACGGATTTGGCATCAATATCAATGGCGAGTACATCACGCACCTTCGATTTGCCGATGATATAATAGTCATGGCTGAAACCTTAGAAGACCTCGGTACAATGCTCGATGACCTCGGTAGAGTCTCTCAACAAGTGGGTTTAAAAATGAACATGGATAAGACGAAAATCATGTCGAACGTCCATGTTGCGCCCACTCAAGTAAATGTTGGAGGCTCTGCACTCGAAGTTGTAGATGACTACATTTACCTAGGACAGACCATCCAACTAGGTAGATCCAACTTCGAGAAAGAGGTCAATCGTCGAATCCAACTCGGCTGGGCAGCGTTCGGGAAGCTACGTAATATCTTCTCGTCCCAAATACCGCAGTGTCTAAAGTCGAAAGTCTTCGACCAGTGTGTGTTGCCAGTGATGACTTACGGAGCAGAGACGTGGTCGCTTACGATGGGCCTCATAAGAAGGCTCAAGGTCACCCAAAGAGCGATGGAGAGGGCTATGCTCGGAGTTTCCCTGCGAGATCGAATCAGAAATGATGAGATCCGCAGGCGAACCAAAATAACCGACATAGCCCGAAGAATTGCCAAACTGAAGTGGCAGTGGGCGGGGCACATCGCTCGTAGAACCGACGGCCGCTGGGGCAGAAGGGTTCTCGAGTGGCGACCACGAACCGGAAGACGCAGCGTGGGCAGGCCCCCCACAAGGTGGACCGACGATCTTGTGAGGGTCGCGGGAAACCGCTGGATGCGGGTAGCGCAAGACCGGCCATCGTGGAGATCCTTGGGGGAGGCTTTTGTCCAGCAGTGGACGTCTTTCGACTGATATGATGATTTATTACATATATGTAAGAACTAACATGTCGAGGCTTGATGATTAGACCTAAAAAGGATGGATTAAAGCGTTTAAAGAATCCTCGAGTTAGTCTACACATATACAAACAAAATGGTTGTAATACAAAACGCTTTCATTTCATTTAATATTAAAGACAAAAGCATCCTTTTAGTTTATTAAATATTCATATGCCGTAAGTGTCTAAAAAGGTCAAGTAGAATGTTAAAACGAGATCAGGAATATTTTTAGAAATTTCATTCATGATTCTGTGAAATGGAAAACACGAATGTTTTACCTACTGCAAACAATCGCTATATTTTCAACTGTTTGCCTATTTATCTATTATTATACTAATATTATAAACGTGAAAGTTTGTATGTATATATGTATGTTTGTTGCTCTTTCACGCAAATACTAAAGAACGGATTTGGATGAAACTTGGCACACAAATAGATCATACCCTGGAATAATATATCGGCTACTTTTTTATCCCGGGAACGTGGGTGAAACCGCGGGGGACAGCTAGTTGAGATATAAAAAATTCCGTCACTGGGAAACATACAAAAGCTACAATAAACATTTTAATACGGTTCGATTTCCCAATCATGAATAATCAATAGTCCCAGCGATCGCTGTAAGCACAGAGGACGTAAGATACGAGTTATTGGTTTCAACGACGGGTTGGACATTGGTCTGATACATTTGGCGAGCTCTGCTCAGTGCGGTCGGGCGATACCGATGACGAGACCGGGGTGCCTACCTCAGTCCCTGACACCGTCCACACAACATTGTTGCATAAATTTGATAATTGCTTTTCTTCTTCTTAGAGATCTTATGTTTTCCCGGGATAAAAGCGACCTATATATTCTAGGTTTTTTTTTTACTATGTATAGGCCTATGTTTGACCACAATCACACCGTGTTCAGTGATGATGTGACCGATGATGGTAAGCACACAAAGCCTAGAAGGGAACTGGCTCTCAAGTGCAGCTGTCGGAACACACCGAAAGGTGTTTGGCGAGTGATTTTCAACTTGAGGGTGGTAGCTACCCATGCGGGTATTACAAAGTACCCTACCACCGTGCTATGGTTTCCTCACGATGTTTTCCTTCACCGAAAGCTCAAGCTCATTGTAGGATTCGAACCCGCGACCTTCGTCTCGGCATTCGACGTCACTACCACTGAGCTATCATTGCTTGCTAAGGGTATGATCTATCTATTTATTATGATAAGTTTCATTCAAATCCGTTCTGTAGTTTTTACGTGAAAGAGTAACAAACATCCTTACATCCTCACTTTCGTATTTACAATATTAGTAGGTTATATGTTAACGGAAAAGTATCTGATCCGTCATTGTATACATTTCCTAGGAAATCCATACATTTCCTAAATATCTATCGGAGTATTACATTCGGGATATTTGTAAGGATAGCGGTATTTGGGGGGTTGTAAGTGAAATTTATTTTTGTGCGAATACTTTCAAATTTATGCAAAATAAAAAAAATAACCGCAACCTATTTTTTTCAATAGAATTTATATATTTCCTAGTATCATTATTGAAATAAAATTTCCTAGGAGAAATACACAGGAATTGTGTACAATTCCTATGTTTCATACATTTCCGGTGACATATACATAACGTAATTTTACCTAATGCTTAATAAATTTCACACGCGCAAGATTGTGCAAGCTACTATAATACAGGGGGATTGTCTAAGTCGGTTTCATTTCCGGTCGCGTGGTCTCGACTTGATCTCCGGCCGCTGACACCCCAGACACCCTGTATATATCGTCGTGGTCAAGTCATATTGGTACTTGTGATTACACTCTGTATTTATTTTCTCAAAATGAATTTATATTTTCTCAAAGTAGATTTTAACTTTTTTAACACGCACGGCATGATTTTCCGACACCTTCAACAATGATCGTTATAATTATATACACAAAACCTAAACTTGTGTAGCAAATAATGCTACAATTATTTGCTCCAAGTATTTTATCTTCTCACTTCCCCAATCAGATCCAGCGACCTTATTCACGTGCAGGAACAACAACGTTAAGTCATTTGGTTGCGGTTTTCTGTAAAGTAGGTACTTCCCTAGTCGGGCTGCTCTTTGAGCGAAAGACTACTATGCTCTACCTCTCAAAAACTTCACACACAACAAAAATATAATGATATCTTCCAAAAACTTTTACTCAAAAACTTAACACACACAACTAAAATATAATGATAGAAAACCTTTTATAAAACTTAGGGTTCCCGATGAACTGCGATAATTTTTAATAAAATAAAATACTAATAATAAAATGTTACACTTGTGCACTGCAAGCGAATTTAAACGGCAATCGCTACCGGTAACCGGTAATCAGATATATTAATTTTTTATAATAATAAATAAATATTCTGAGGCATTCTTCACACACGGTTATCTGATCCCAAACTAAGCAGAGCTTGTACTATGGAAACTATAATATACTACATATACTACTTTTTTTTTTTAAATACATACTTATATAGATAATTACACCCAGACACAGGACAAACAGACATGTTCATTGGGAATTGAACCCATGACCAGCGGCGTGATAGGTGGTGTCTTAACCAACTGCGCCAACTGCGCCAACTGGCTTGTCAAAACTTATCCTCTAGCGTACAAAGTTTTTATTGAAAAAAGTTAAATAAAAAGAAATAAGGCTTTTTTAATAAACAATTTTATTTTTCCTCGGACCCTTTGACAAAATAATACAAATACGCAACATCCGGGGCTATTGTCCTTAGCCAAACAAATATTGACCGGCGCAGTAATCAAACCCGGAACCCTTTGAGGAACAGTATTGACATAACTAAACGGAAACGGAAAATCGTCTTATTTGTGGAGATTTCATGGTTAGATTTTGGTTATGTTATATAATATAATATTTATAGCAAATATTTTGTTAATATATTTTTGTTTTTATTTTTTTATAAACATACATAGACGGCATGGTCAATTTGACTCGGTGTAAAAAAAATACAACAGTTTGATATAGGTAGCTTACATAATATAGGTACCTACTGTTTTTTTTTAGCCATTTAAGTAGATACAGTTTAGAATTTTAGATAGTGTTTCGTTACAATAATCCTACGGATAAAAGGGTAATTAATCACCACCCTTACTAAATCCATACCTATTTTAAATGTGAATTTGTTTGTTTGTTTGTCCTTCATTCACAAATGAAAAAACGGATCGACATGATTTTTGGCGTAGAGATAGGTTAGACCGGAGAGGAATATAATTTAAGGCAGGTAAAATTGCGAAGCGGAAAGAAGTACCCTATTTATTATTTTTCATATTTTTGTTTTATTATTATTTTATTTTTCATTATATTTTATTCAATCGACTTAATTAGAAATAGGTATAATTTTATTTACATGCTACGCTAAATCTATATATTTATCCATACTTTAATATTATAAATGGGAAAGTGTGTGTGTGTGTCTGTCTGTGTTTGTGTGTCTGTTTGTCCGTCTTTCACGGCAAAACGGAGCGACGAATTGACGTGATTTTTTAAGTAGAGATAGTTGAAAGAATGGTGTGTGACATAGGCTACTTCTTGTCTCTTTCTAACCCCCCACTTCCCTAAAATGGGGGGTGGAAGTTTGTATGGAGCATTCCGCAATTTTCAAGGTAGAATATTATTTTTTTTTGAAATTGCCCCCAACCCCTTAAAAGTGGGGGTGAAATTTTATATGGGACTTTTCGCAGTTTTCAAGGTAGGAAGCTAAAAATCGGTACACAGACTCTTTGTTACCAACGAAAAATACCTGCCTTATTTCTTTTTGGAAATCATCCCCATCCCCTAAAATAGGGAATAGAAATTTGTGTGAGACTCTCCGCATAATTAGTACAGAAAAAAAAGTTACGTGGAAAATAGTTAGGTAAATGGGAAGTTGTAGGTAGGTAGAGGTACGTAGGGGTAGGTAGAGTAGATAGGGGTAGGTAGAAGAAGGTAGGGGTAGGTAGGGGTAGGTAGAGGTGGGTAGGTATAGGTAGTTAGGTCCAAGATTTTAATTTGTTCTCAGGGCAGGACAACGTCTGCCGGGTCAGCTAGTTTTAATATAATTTTATGATTTTAACAGAGGGTGGGTACATACAAGCGGGCACAAGTGTACAACACCGCCAAGGCCAGTGCAAGCGAAGTTTAATTTTGTTAAGATATATTGCTCATATTGGTAACAATATTGTTGTCTCTGGAAATTCCTCGTAGACCAACTTATTGTTACGACTTCATAAACAACTGTTTAAGGCGATGATAGCTCAGTGGTAGTGACGTCGGATGCCGAGACAAAGGTCCCGGGTTCGAATCCTACAATGAGCTTGAGCTTTCGGTGAAGGAAAACATCGTGAGGAAACCATAGCACGGTGGTAGGGTACTTTGTAGTACCACCCTCAAGTTGTAAATCTGTCGCCAAGCACCTTCCGGTGTGTTCCGACAGCTGCACTTGAGAGCCAGTTCCTTTCTAAGCTTTGTGTGCCACCATCGGCCACATCATCACTGACCACGGTGAGATTGTGGTCAAACACAGGCCTATACATAGTAAAAAAATAAAATAAATAAAATACATTTACTATTAGTTTAAAAGTAAATTTAAGTCAGTTAGTTAGTAACACTAACACATCTTCGCACTAACACAAATAAACCATAATAATTACCTCGTCTATTTATCTTTATAGTTTACTAGCGACCCGCCCCAGCTTCGCACGGGTGTACGAATCTTTGAATTTCTCGGCTTTTATGTACTATAGTATGTATGTATATACATATAAACCTTCCTCTTTAATCACTCTATCTATTTAAAAAAACCGCATCAAAATCCGTTGCGTAGTTTTAAAGATCTAAGCATACATAGGGACTGACAGACGGGAAGCGACTTTGTTTTATACTATGTAGTGATAGTGATGATGATACCTACTCTAATAGAGCCGTTTTTTTAAAGTATTTATTTAACTTGCCGTGTATGTATGTATGTTAGTTGGTAGGTACGTTTAGATCGAATTACGTTTAAACTCACTTTCCGTTGCTTGATTCTAAATCTCATGATAACAAATACGACAAGGCTGTATGGCTCAGTATCTGTGCCTGATTTTTTCAATTTGAATAAACGAACAAACTCCTCAATTATAACCTCAAAATCTGGTACTTTTTGTAATTTTTAATATATATTCCAGCTTGTTAGTTAGGTACTTAAAACATGTATGAAGAGAATTTATATGTGATTAAAAATAATATGATATGCATTTTTTCATTGCTGTTGGTTCTGGGGCGAATGATATATGGACGCTGAACAATATCCTTTGGTCCACTTAAGTAAGTCCGATGACAATACAATAATATGGTGTCATTAGGCTGGTCTGATGATGGAGATAAACAAAACTCCAACATTTAACAATAATGGCCGAAGGTGATAACTTAAACATTACAAGGAACGGGCTCTCAAGGACAGCTGCGTGTGAGAACATTATTGTTGCCTTACATTTACTAATAGGCCTTCATATGAAATACATTTCCAGTTCGATGTGTAGGTTGCATTGTCAAATGACGTCCTAACTGAGGTAACAAACAAGAGAGAAAAAATCAAAATTCCACATGAATCATGTATAAGGAAAGTAAAAGTCATTATATTTTTCAATAATTACAAAGAGACATGTCAGATTCTACGATAACATTTTCCTCGTGTAATGTGAAATTATAAGAAAAATAAACAATACTTAACACAACACTATAAATAAAAGGTAAGTTTTGTAAAAGAAAGTTTACGTGCGCCGTATATTTTGAATGCTATCGTGCGAAGCTTCAGGCGTTTTCTCGACAAACATATCTTGGTCTCCCAACATTCATACAAAACCCTACAAAGTTCCTAGTTTCATTACTCAAAATGCACGTCTCAGGTCATTTTTCGTTGGTATTTAATCATAATTCAATTTTTCTCTATTACGATGAGGCTTTATGTTCTCCTAGTGTATAAAGTATAAAACTCGAAGCAAAGCTGTAAATTGACTCACGTGTACGAAGATAGGATACATGTTTTCGGAAAAGTATAAGTTTTTCACATAAAAAAAGTTTTTTGTTTTATGACGGACATCAAATTATACAAGCTTCGAAGGAAAAAGTACTAGGCGATTATAACCCGTAAGGAAGTATACCTGCGCTTATGTAGCGGGATCGGCAAAAGATTAACTTTTAACGTTACCTTAAAACTTGTTAATGGAGTTTGGATGAAATTCATAAGTATATTCATTAAAACTCTTAATGGTACCTATCTAGTTAGCAGTTCAAGGTTCGATCAGTATGACACTGTAAAAAGTCTTATAAATATTTTTTGATAATACTGCCTCTTCTTAAAAAAACAAGCCTCGAGATTCAGGTGTTTCAACTGCATAAGACTAAAACCATTTTTCTGTGGTACAGACTGTTTTAGATTCTTTCTCTGTCTGCTATGTATTGTCTCTCATAAATAATTTGATTTCTTGTATCGTGATGATTGTATTTGTCCCTGATCTGCTGTAATTTTCTTTGCTCTTCAAACTAAATTTTAGCTTTTAAAGCTTTAAGCTTAAAAAATATACATAAAAAATCTTAGTGTTTCATTTTAATTTCGATTTGACCTTTACTTGTTTCTGAGAAAAAGGATCTTGATAGACGATGTGATGAGCAAAAATGGGATTCGTTTTTTATTGAAGTAGGTACGGAACTTTAATAAAGATAATTAATTACTTTTAACAAAAAGAGAACCGCCTTTTTTATTTTTTATTTTTAGTGTTTTGCCTTTTCCATCAACACATCCCTCAGGATGACTGATGATGATGATGACAGGAGACTTGGTGACACCCATTTTGTCACCACCTCAGGAGTATCTCAACGAATACTCTTTCGACTTTTTTTTTAATCGGTTCACATTATAATATGGTGGAGTAATCGCGTAACAAACATACAAAAAAACATACAGTCGACTTGAGAACACTCCTTTTTTATAAAAAATTAAATTTAACACTAAAAATATGGAAATTGCCGCAACAAATTTCCATGTCAATTCGTTTTCCAATAAATCATAGCAACGTTTACAACTGTATACGTCAATCCAGTCGATTCACACTTCAATACTATCCTTAGTAAAGTTTAACTGCACTCGACGCAATAGGAAACCTCTGAAGCCATTTGTCGAGTGCGGATGTGACGTCACACACTCGGTTACGGCCGAGAACACGCAATCCCCAGTTTCCGGTTGCTTTAGTTCGTTTTTTTTTCTTTCCCGTTCGCAAGCCCGTTTATTTTCCACTGAAATTGGTTCGCGAGTTGTTTGCGCTGAGTTAAATTGGCCTTTAACGGGCACGCTTTAATGTGTTTCAATGATTTATTAGCTTGCATTGAACTGATGTTCTGCTGGTACTTTATATGACTTAACATCATGTCATTGGGGATGAATTTATGGTAAATCGATGCTGGTAATACTGAATTTGGATGCAACAAGGTATTTTCATTATTATAACCTTCATCTCGTGGTTTTACACGAATTAATCAAGTGCACCTTTGCAAGAATTACATACTTTGACTCCCAGTTGCTGAAATATTTATACAAAAATCTAATTAAATATTTATACCAAATTAAAAATGTACAAGCTTGGCCATTCAAAGAGGAAAAACTACTAAAACTACAGCAACAGCCCCTTGATATTTTCATGTAGTTTATATTTTGTCTATTTGTTGCAAAGGGCAAAACAAAAACATAAGTAATTATTAGACAGAATTAGGAATCTATACACGATTCAGCTATCATAATACTATAATTGTAAGATCGATGGACCACAGAACATTATTAATTTGGAGCTTGACAAAGAGAATCACGTATGTACACAATGTTCTACAAGGCAGAAACCGAACCGGTCGAGCCGGCCATCCCTAGGCGCAATGTATACAATTGTTTCTGCTACCGTATCAGTGTATATGGCTCATAGAAATTGGAAACAAAGGTCTTTAGCAGCTATTTGCTGCGCTGTGAGTCATGTCTTCTATGCGTAAATTAATTATTGTACTTTAGGCGGGAACTTGCGAAGTGACGTTGCGTTTTCGTTTTATTTTCATAAAATGGTGACAAAACTTGGCGTGATTATAACTTTTTTTACAATATGTTACAGCACTGAATGCGTTAAAATTTGGTACGCACAGATAGCATGATACCTATGTGGAAAGTGATACGAATTACGAATATATGGATTTCGATAAGTAGGTACAATTTTCATTTATTCGTAGTTTGTGTACCTAATTATTTTATGTACCTAGATTGTATTTTGTAAATAAAAATACAGACTTTATGAATAAATTATATTTTGAACTAATTGAACTACCAGGAACGCATAGAAATATAATATAATACCAACATCGAGAACTATCTACTTACTTCATAAAATAATCAAAATAATACTTACACAACACAGTGCAGTTGAATGCAGAGTAATGCTCAATAATGCGGTCAAATGAGAGACGTAATGCAACCCTATTCAGCTGCCACAAATGAATATTAAATTTACTTATACAGCGTATACCTGGCTACAACACTAATACCCAATAACACGGGACTGGCACAGCTTGTGGTCGCACGTCACTAGCTTTATTTCCGCTTGTCACGCGCAGAGCTACCAGGAACACAGAACACAGGCGCTGTTCGAAATAAAACGTATTCGATATAATGAGGTCTCTTACCTGAAAAGATGAGTTGGAAACATTGGGGGCTAATTATTTGAATAGACTTTGAGTTAGGGTTGCCTTGCGTGTGGTATAATGTATTTTAGACGAAAAATGTTTGAGATGTCTTTGAATGTTAATTACTTTTTAATTTTCAGTCATTTTACAGAAAGCAAATCTAGCTTGAATAGAAGCTAGCGGAGTGATAAAATCTTTTAACATGAAGAAAAATGTTAGTTCTAATATCTAACCCATGTGACTCTGAGTCATGAATATGAAAGTTGATGGATGTACGGGAAGGGGAAGACCGAGAAAGAGATGGATGGATTGTGTGAAACATTTGACGGATAGATGGGCTGTATGAAAGAAGAGTACCTACATATTGCGCTGACCCTAAATCACATTGGGCACAGGGCAGAAAGATAATGTTTTTTTTTTAATTATAGAGTCATTGTTGAATTGTCCTTCTATCACACAGCAATGGAGTAACAGATTAATGTAATTTTTAGCATAGAGATAGTTTATGGATCGGAGAATAACATCCTACTGATATTCCAAATGTGAAACTTTGTGAGTATATATGTATGTTTGTTATTCTTTCACGCAAAAACTACTGAACGGATTTGGATGAAATTTAAAACACAGATAGTTTAAAGTTTGGATTAACACGTAGGATACTTTTTACCGTCGGGAGCGCGGGTGAAACCGCGGGGCGGAAGCTAGTAGTATAAATAATATGCTGTTGAAAAGCCTTGAAGCTGCAAACTACAAAAAAAAATCGAAAATAGATAGAATTGAAAGCGAAAGAGCGTTTCATGAAATAACACAAAGCTTTATTTTTTACTGCAGCTCTGTACATTTTGTTATTAGCAGTGATTCTATAGCTCCAGCATGTGACGTCATCGGAGGATTACAATAGTAAATTGATGAAGCCCCAGTTTTACACAAGGCGCTGTTATACCGCTGCTATGCGACTATTTTGTAAAGAAAATCCTCTGCAAGGGTATGACGTGAAAATCAGGTCTCATAATGGAATTGCTACGTAAAGTAATATCTTGTAAAAACGTAGCAAAAAGTTTGCGAAAATTCACATTCGTTTTAGGTTTTATCTTTTGGAGTGTTTGCTCGTTTTATTCGGGTAATCTTCCAATTTTAGTTTTCTAGTTCTTTTTTGTAAATATAATTTAAGAAGCCGAGAGAGAGTAGACGTTCTAAAATATGATCGCATGAACTAGGTGACACGAGGCTAACTTTATAAACAGTTATGGTTGTTATTGGTAATGTTAACATGGCAAGCGTAGACTCGAATCTTCGGCCCATTAAATCACATAAATAAGACGGAAAAATCGCTCGAAACTCCAAACGTAACCATTGTCTAGGTAATAGAAACAATAAAACGTAGCCAACGACAAACTAAACTAATTTATAAGTACAGTAACATGAAATGTTATTTCTGCAAGCCAATACGACATTTATTTTACGTAAGGTAGCTAACAAAAGTGCAGCGTAACCAAAGTATTATACGGAATATTGTGACAGTGCTCGTAGCGCTACTACGGTGCTGTATAGTGCTGTTATATAAGGAACAATGGACACTGGATCCATCTTATGGCTACTATTCTGCCAATGTTATAAACTTGCTTCGCGACTTAATCTAAACCAACAAGGGCAGATTTAAATTGGGGGGCGGTCCTCGGCCATGTTATAAGCTTTTTAACTTAGTTAAAAGGAACAAACAGAAAAATATTAAAAATATAAATTACTGTTTCCAATTCGTTCGGCAAACGGCAGCAGTAGGTATCGCACGAGCTCAGACCGCAAAATTAAATGCAAACCGCAAAGGTAGCCGGTCAGGTAGTTGGCCCTCTCTCTGTATCCACCACTGGTATTCTATGTTTTTTCCAAGAAGCTATGTTTCATATCCAGTCTGGCGTCGCTGTCCGTATGTGGCCCAACAATTTTGTTGGCATATAGCTTTTGTTTATAACAAGTAGTTTCCGTTACGCTTTTATTATTTTTAAATGTTATTTAAATTTTAACCTTGACAGGAAAATATAAGAATTATAATAATAACGTTTTTAAAGTCAATGAGGACAAGATTCGCCTGCAAAAGAGTTGCTTTTCACGACTTTCCTAGATTTTCATTTTCATTTTATTTGACAGCGCCGGCTGATTGGATTTAAGTCTTTATAATATCTATCAGTATGATAGAAAACTGGAGAATAAGCTAGAAAATATTGACAGTAGTCTAATAGAATATTTGGATAGTTGGATAGAAAATAGAAAAGTAGTATAGGGAGTATAATAGGTTAGGAAGTAGGATAGTACGATGTGAAAGTTTATGTACGTGAGGTATCTATAAGTGAGGTTTAATTTTGCAATATAGCGCTTATATCTACATTCCTTCCATAATGTGGCTTAATAGAATTTTAGAGAAATATCCTACATAATAGATGAATGGAAATTGAATCGGTGGTTTCAAAATTAATAGCTTTAACTAAATTGATTTCAAATAACTGTAGTCTACTGTTATTAATATGAAACACTGAAACAGTGCGTATATTAATTTATATTTTGTTCACGACACAAGTTATTTAATTCTAATTCATGTTTACTTTTGACATTTATATCGACTGCAAAAAAACTGAAACTATTCTCACACACGACTTCAAAACTAAGCTTGTAACATGGAAACCAGACACTGGTTAGGTAACCAGTATACCTACTTACTATTATGATTATTGTCTTAGTAGGTATACTCGTATATTCTAGTGTATGTAGTACTAGATTAAAAAAAAACTTTAAGCATACCGCTTCATTTACTTTTAAAAACAGTGTCATTCTTAATTTTCTTAGTAATTTGAAATTAAAAATATATCACAAGAGTTTTTTTTACGATTTTACGCTAACTTGATTTCACTTCCATTATATATATAATTTTACGACATGACAGAGCCATAGATGGAAAATATACATACTCAAATCGTGTTCATTGTACGCGGAGCGCATAACCATTGCTGTATTTTTCAGTTATGTTTATTTCCCTGTGAGGCGACGTTTGAGACACGCGACCAGAATAGATTGCACCCGGGTATAAATCTTGGGGACGAGTAATGTCCCACTATGTTGCTGTGCATAGATGATGTAAGGTCCAGGAACGCTGATAGAAATAATGTTGCTTCGTCAATTTATTCGTGTACAGGGGGCTTACCATCAACTCTTATTGCGATCCAAATGCAAACCTAAAATGAGTTGCTTCGCTATTTCATACCATGACATCATTATAGCGATCCAGTAATATTATGATCGTAAATGGTTCGCAATTGATACGTAAACTCTTTTCGTTCATTCATTTTTCGTACCATGAGGTGAGATGTCAACCTACTTTGGACCGTTCAAGTGTCAATATAAGCGAACCAAAAAAAGTTACTATTTTCTTGTCAGAACTGAATTGCTTTCTAATTTAAATTGTAAAAACTAATAATAATACATAGTTTCAGGTATTTTGATTTATTAAATCATGTGCCATAATGTTAAAAATAAGTTATTTACATTTACCTACAACAAATATACAAACTACATATAAAAAAATCCTCGAGACGGCCGCTGCTGCCGATCAACAGAAGTCTGGCAGCGTTTCCTCTTTGAATAACCAAGCTCACACGTTGGCGGAAAAAGCTCCCCGCCCGCCGGTCCCCCGAAACCTCAATAAGTTTTTAAGTGTTCGAGCAAATCAGCAAGCCTCAAGCCTTAGAATCGGCCGACGTTAGAGAGTACCAAAGGCCACGGTGCCCAAGCTCGCCGAAGTGATCACCAGCGATGAGGATAAATTGATCCTAGAACCAAGACGAAGACGAATACCTAAACGGTCGCGCGGCTCGAAGCGAGAAAGTGAAAAACATCTAACATAGTCCCGCCCGATATTTGTGGATAGAATGACTTGCAACCAGTGGACCTGAGTCCTTGCCCGAGTCCCGTTCAGAGACAGCCATATAGGAGACAGCTAGCAAGTGTGCGCGATCAGACTCCGTAGAATAAAGTGAATAAATTTTGCAAAGAGGCTTGTCCTACGCTCTCTGAGAACAACTCAAGATTATAAATATTTGTGCCTGGACAAGCTGCCTGCCTCCCTGCCTGTTATAGAGTAATTTTTTTTGTATACGTGGAAAAGGTAAAATATACTTAGAGACATAGGTAATACAATTTTGCAGCTACGTACATAGTTTGTTACGTGAAAATATTATGTTATTAAACAAACTTCACAAAATTACTAACACCATTGTTTGAATTTAATTTAAATTTCCAATTTCTAAATAAATGCTCTTTCATTTGACCGTTGTTGATTCTTCCAATGATGTCAAGAGCAAACAAATATTACTTTTGATTCACTATCACTACATAGTATAAAACAAAGTCGCTTCCTGTCCGTCTATCCCTATGTATGCTTAGATTTTTTAAACTACGCAACGGATTTTGAAGCGGTTTTTTTTAATAGATAGTGATTCAAAAGGAAGGTTTATATGTATAATACATGCATAATATAGTACAGAAAAGCCGAGAAAAACCGTGCGAGCCGGGGCGGGTCGCTAGTATATAATAAAGAATAACGCGAAATTAGATAAGTTGTCGGTAAGTCGTTGGTGTGGGATGCCACATTTGTTGATACACTTGCGCCATCTCACTTGCCAGCGGCATGTAGAGTTGCAGGAGCGCCTGCGGCTGGTGCGGAAAATTCCAAATCCAAAAAATACGCTTCTATTGGCCCAAATATTTTTTTTTTGCCTTTTGCGGTCGAGACCATGGGTCCTTAGGGGTTCGAGGCTCGCCGATTTTCTCGAACATTATCTTCAAAATTAATTGAGGTCACAGGGGACCGGCGGGCGGGGAGCTTTTTCCACCAACGCGTTAGCTTGGCCATACAAAGAGGGAACGCTGCCAGCCTTCTGGGAACCTTGCCGTTGATTGGCAGCAGCGTCCGCCTCGAGGAAATTTTTTATATATAGTTTGTATATTTGTTGTAAATATTGTATATTATAGGTAGGTACTTGCCAAATCAAAGTACCTATCATTCTACGATAAGCTACATCTTACTTTAATTTGAAACTTTCCTTACCGCTTTGCCATTTGTATGTGTGTGTCACTGTTAACTATTTGGATACATTGCTGCAATTTAAGATCTAAAATGTATATACGAGTCTATAGAAATACTTACATAGTTCCAAGTATAATATATACATAGGTACTATTGAGAATATTTTTCTCTAAATTATAATTACTCAATAATCCATAATACTTTAAGAAAATTATGACACAAAAGTCAAAACGTGTATACTTTTTATACGACAAGTGCATGTATCCGATCGCAAGTTTTCCGTTCTAAAATATCGTGGTAGTAATATTTTTTAAGATAAGTCAACATTCTTATTTGTTATTTAATGTTATGCACAGTAATTCATTGATTGCTAGAATTATTTAAAAGAATATTATTTGATACTTTGAGACGTTATTTATTTTTATTTTTTCGTAAATAGCATTTAAAAATAACCGTAACTTACCGCAAAATCAGACATTTAGGTTTTTAAACGTATCGCATTGACTCAGAGTAAAAGAGACAGACTTATGTAATTACCGTATAGCATCTTCACTTTCTAGCAAAACCCGGATCACAGACAATTTCGTTCATTCATTCCGACCAAACGCGATTCTTTTTTATTAGCTTCATGGTACGAATTTTAGCAGACCTGTTTAGGTACCTAGACTGGATTGCATCGGAACTGAATGGCTATGTAAAAGTTGATGGTAAGCCTCCAGGTATCTAATAACTTTAATCGAGTAAATTCTTGAATTCAGAAGTAGTGTAAGAAATAGATCTAACGATATGAACCTAGGGCCGTAAGATCGATCGACGTTTAAACTATCGTTTATGAAATCTAAGATAAAATTTAATGCATGGTGTAAACTATTGTTCTAAGATCAAGTGACAAATATGGACAGATCGGTTAAACTTCGATTAATCCCATAGATACGGCAGTACTTTCTAATATATTTTTATGGTGAAATTTGACATTGACATTTGTGTAACAGTGTACTTCACTTCTTGATTTAATGGCATTAACATTGTTTTTAACACAATTCTGCCAGTGTCAGGGTCATACATCTTGAGGGAAATGTCAAATTATGATAGTTTAATCGATTATCGGGAGTTTAAACCATCAAAAAGGATAATTTAAATTAATCGATAGTTTAAACTATCATTCATCGATCAACTGCCGTTGATCTTATAAAATAATCAGAGACGGGAGATTAAACTCTCTGTCGTCGTTTAAGCTACGATTGATCTTACGGGCCTTTGAGGTTGATTTTTTAAAATCCTGTCTTAGCTGAAGTCTACGTCAAGCTATTTGTATGCCACATTTCAGCCGGATCCGCCAAGTCGTTTGAGCTGTGCGCGTTGATAGATCAGTCAGTGAGTCAGACACGTTTTCCTTTATGTTGCCCGGCTGAGAGCCCTCTGCGCTCGCCGATTTGTCCAGTAAGGTTGATGCAGCCATCAGAGGCTACCAAATTTAGTCCTTTCAAAGAAAAAAAGATTGCATTTAAAAGATCCGTCCAGTGGTATGCGTTGTGCGTTGATAGATTAGTCAATCACCTTTTCCTTTTATATATTACTAAGCCGATCCCGGTAGTTGCACTCGCGTTTCCGGGATAAAAAGTAGCCTATAACCTTACTATTAGTGAAAGAATTTTTCAGACCAGTAGCTCCGGAGATTAGCGCGTTCAAAAACTCTTCAGAAAGTTTAAAGATTAGAAGATTATAGAACAAAACACTAATCCAATCATTCAATTTCTATATCTACTTTGGGGAGTTTTATATATGAACTAAGCTAGCATAACAGTCGATTAAAGGCAATCTACTTTAAAAGGTAAAAGAAAACCATTTTCTAATTGTGCCCAAGCGACAGTTAAAGTGTGCACATAGAGTTACCCTGGAATGGAGAGAATCACTTGTGATTTGTTCTACTTTGTTACTTTGTTTCGAACTTCGTTCGTTTATATTCTCCTTATTTATATATTCGTGAAAATTATGCTTTAAAAAAAAAAAAAAAATTAAAAATTACTTTTCACAAATTTTAAATAATATAAATAAAAAATCTTCGGACATTCTTCACACATGGTTAACTGATTCCAAACTAAGGGTCGGTTGCATAAAACGCGGTCATAGTAAGGTTATAGTTAGGTTACGGTTATAGTTAACTCTAACCGCCGAAAGAAAGCAAACTGGGTTGCTTGTGTCACTTTAACTAAAATTTTAACCGTAACCATAACCGACTGAAGGAGATCAGCAACTATGGAGAGCTTGTAATACATTCTTATATAGATAAATACACCCAGACTCAGGACAAACAGACATGTTGTTGCCCTTTTTTGACAAATATTTTCAATTCTATTTTTGAACGCGTAGTTAATATTTTATTTTCATCTTCTAATCTAAAGTATTGATATTTTAATGTTATTAGGTTATAGTTTTGTTCTACATGTAGACTTTTATTAAAATAAATATAAAAATGAAAATATTCTACTGCAATGAAAGAAAAACAATGAAAAACTTTAAAGTGTTAAAAATATTATATATCTTTTTTTCCTACCAGTCGTGTCAAAAGTCGCAAGTGCAACAAACCATACAGATTGCACTTTCGGGCACTTAAAGTAGAAGTCAAAACGTAGAGCGAAACTTAAAAGCTAGTGGTTCAAATTGTTCCCAGGGGCACCGATGGTAGCCGACTGCGGCCGAACTAGCACGAACCCACTCCGAGTAATGTCGAGTAGGTGCAAGGTAGAAGTGATCTTGAGAGGACTCTGGCCACCTTTCTACCCTGTTAATGGTAAAATTCATATAAACATTTCGTTTAAAGTCTCTTCCAGTATCTATATAGTCCTTCTTTCGCCGATCGTTTTACGAATTGATTTTCGCAAAATCTCTTTTTAGTTGATTTCATATACAGTGTTATTTATACTGGTAACTAACGCTTAACCTTTTAAAGCTTTTGTTCTACGGCTTTTGTCACAACGTAATAAAAAAACTTTTAGTGGGGATTTGTATATTGTTCTACAAATTGTACTTACTCTGTGACTGCCTCGTGCCGCGTGCGTATTATAGCTTACTATTTGTGACTGCCTAGAGAGAGTTTATGTTTAGAACAGCAAATTTGTTTATAATTTCGCTTGTAACTTGAGCCAATGAGACGAAATAGCCCGATTGTCGCAGTCCATCGTCTCCTTTGCCACGTTCTTAAATCGAAGTTAATCGTTAGTTGGAAACTCCCTCTTTATCTACACATTTTTAAATCGAATTTCAAATAGATTCCTTTTTCGAATGGTTCGGTACGACTTTGTACATTACATACATTCTCGTGAGTTGTTTTTTTTCTTTTACCAGAATTAAAATTGAATTTTGAACTAATAAAGAGGTTCCTATGCTTTATCATCGCATCTTACTATAATAATTATAAATGCGAAAGTTTTTGAGTATGTATGAATGTATGTAAACTACTGAATGGATTTGGATGAAACTGGGCACATAAGTAGATAGATCATACCCTGGAATAAAATATAGGCTACTTTTTATTCCGGGAAAACATAAGATACCTCGGGTGAAATCGCGGGACGGAAGCTAGTATGTATTATTAGTTTGGGTAAAGCTTTACTCTAAATAGCTATTTTTGGTTTAAAATTAGTTTCAACTGAATCCGCGAGGTAAAAGCTTGTGTTCAAGGTATAAAACATCAAACAGTTTAAAAACATTGTATACCACAATGACACAAACCATGAAAAAGACTAGGAACGCAAAATTACATAACACGCTTTTTCGTCAGCATTGAAAAAATCGTTGTAACATGTCCAAGTTTAAAAGACCTCTGATAGCTGGGCGGTATTCCCGAAACCACATATAAAATGTGAGTGTAGCAAGAAATGGAGCGGCTCAGGAAACGTGGGTCATTCAATTTGGAATGGACCGCGTGTTTCGAATAGTTGCCGTGCTTTCCGGTGTTAGGAAACGTTCCTCTTTTCATGTTAGCCTGGTACTTCGCGGCGCGTGTGGCAGCCGCGGAAACAGGAATCCACTTGGTTTTTATTGAAAAAGCGCTTTTGCGGAGTGAATTTCTGAAATGTTGCCAAGGATTATTATATTTTTAGTTTATGATTTTTGCCAAAATATAAAGATTTTCTAGAAAATCAACATTGACTTTAACAAAAACAATGCGATAATTGCAAAACTAATTATCAAAGTGTGACAGCAAAGTTTCATCCAACTGTCAGGAGTAACGGAGAAACATTGAATTTACAGAAAATATGTTACCTACTTAACAAGCAAAGTTAGAAAATGTTTCGTCTGGATTCTTCAATTGTAAATATTTGTAGGTACCTATTCATTATTATTTGGAGTTTAATTAATATGTTAATACATAAATTTCCTCTGAATCCTAACTTTATCCAGTAATTTCGAAATTACGGTTTGCATAAATTGAAATTTATTTTTATGCAAACTGTAATTTCGAAATCGTGTCGCCAATATAATCTTTCCGGCCAAATCACCAACAAAATGAAGGGAGAACAGAACAAAATTACGTTTCGGTGTGTAATCATAATAAACGACGCAGTCGCTTCGTCACAGTCGGACAATAAACCGATTCTTCCCTGGGGGCTGGGCCCTTTTCCCGTATAGGCGATATCTGGCGAGAGGCATTAAAATGAGACAAAACAAAATGGAATGGACGACTGAGCTTGCGGCCGTATTTTGATACAACTCGATTACTTGAAAATTAAATTGAAGATACTCATTGAAATATCCAAGATAAATTGTTTGCAAATAAACCAGCAATTTATAGTATACCTACATAAAGTAATACGTTTTTATGGCTTGAACACGTAAGTTCATTTCGGCATTGTATCCACTAAACTGAAGATTTGTAGTAAGTAGTCTCAGTTTAAGTGTTTTCTGAACCTGTGATAATGTCAATTGTAACTTCATTATTTCCTAACAACAAATACAATGCGAAAGTAAGATGAACACGATGAAATTCGGCAAGTTTATAGTTTATGATATGGAGAAGGAAATAGTTTACATTTTATGCCGGGAACGCGGGTGAAACTACGGGGAACAGCTAGTTAAATATATATCCTTTTCTTCTTTTGATGTTCCCAGCCACAATGGGTTCAAATTTTTGTCGTCTCTTCACACTGTGTGATCGAAAGAATGCGTAATTTGATGGACAAGCGGCGCTGAGTCCAGATTCCAGCCGAAATCAATCAACGCGTGTTTCAAGAAACGTTTTTACAGAATCGCGCTGCAGAAACGATTAAAAAACATTATAAAATTCGCAACAAAGTATGGAGAATAAGTCCGCGAGCCACAAGGATCAATTTATCCATCTTCCGCGACCCAAGAAGCAATTAAATAAATCAGCCTTCATCTCGTCTCTCATCTTATTGTTATTCATGCGTTTCGTTTGTTTTCTTAACAAACTTCCTTATTTATAACAGCAGGGGTGGTGGGGGCTTAATAGGCCGGATTTTATGCCAGAGGTTTTTCAATAAAGAATGTACGGACCCTTTGAGGGGTTGTACGATGCCATTAAAGGTTATTGCGGTAATAAGAATATTTTTTTTTAAATTGTTGTAATGGTATAAATCGTAAAATGTATGACGCAAACAATTTTGATGTGTCTTTTGGACACCCGGTTGGAACGGAGTTCGTATAAAAAATTACACAAGTCTTGTATAATCGTGAGAACGAAACCATAGCATAACGCTATCTATTGACAATAGTTTGTACTATTGTTAGAGGGTCTACTTATAATTGAAGGTGGCTAATTTTGCTTTGTAGCATCGATACGAGTATTTCAACCCTTTGGTTGGAAGTGATTCCATTAGGACATCTTTATGTCCTAATGGAATCACTTCAATGTTTGCTTATCGGTTTGACATAAGTAATAAAAATTGGTTCATGGACTCCTATTAGTTAAAAGAATATTTCCTTACAATAGTCGCATGCATTTATGAATTAGTCTGATCTATCTATACTAGTTCGAAAGTGCATTTACTGACAAAAGCCAGCAATAAATGAACTACCTAAAAAATATTTTCAGATATATTTTTTTGGATTGTTTCGCATAACTTTTTTAATACCTACTATTTTACTATGGCATAATGAGTTAGGCATAACTAAATTGTATAATATAAATTTTACATAAACAATATTTGGGATACTGTTAAGGTATGTTAATGATGTTTTGGGCTATATTATATTGAAGTACTATGGAGTCGCATAAAAGTTATAAGGCAGTTTATGTAATATAATCTAGATACTATACTGTAACAGTAGGTTAAGGTGCGGCGGGGTGGCGCAAGGACTACCCATAAGCCGCGAACATGTTTTTTTTGCATAGGTAATATGTGTTTATAATATTATGCTTGTTTATTGTTATGCTAACTTCAGTTATAGTATACACAGTTATGCCTAAATACGTAAGTATTATTATGCCACACTAAATTATGAGATCATATTATGAGATTATGCGTATCGATAGAGAACCATTTTTTTATTATGTAAAGGCCTATGTTTGGACACAATCTCACTGTGGTCTATGGTGATGTGGCAAGGTGATAAATAGACAAAACTCATGTCATGACTCAATTCATGACTAGACATTTACATTGTAGACCAATTACCATATTCTACTTAATGTTCAAAAATACATCTTAAAATTACTCAAGGCGCTTGAAATTAATGTAATAAATTAAAACGAAAGAAAAATTCGAAATAAGAACCAACCACTTTGATTAAGATAAATTCATTTTCTTGGAACCCTAATAAACAATGTGCGGATCTCCAATTGTGAATATGTAAATTTATAATCGCATTTTTTGATATGATTTATCAAAAATAAATTAAATATATCGTATAAAATTATTATATTACGTAAGTAAGTACCTGTTATTGGAAACAATACTTTGTGGATTTCATCAAAGGTTTCCTGTTAAAATATTACATTAAAATATTCACTGAGTGATGAATTTTAAATAACAAATGTTTACATTTCATGCAAATTGTAGTTTTACTATTGATATACGAATGATACTCGCTTTTATGTGCGCGTGGCGTTCTTATATTTCCGGGATATAAGTTTCCTCTCCATCTCAGGAGTCTATTTTACTTATTCCTTGCTAATATTATAAATGTGAAAACTTGTTTGTTTATGTACTTCTTTCACGGAGCAACGAAGCAATTTTTTGTATAGAGATAGTTATGGACTGGAGAGTCTATATTATGGTATTTTTATCCCGGGAAAACCAGAAGCTCGTCAAATTAAATAAAATTAAATTTGAATTCAAATAATCCAATCGTCACTGCTTTTAAAATTAAATATGATAGGTATCTAACGTATGAAATGCTTCATACTCCTATTTGTGGAATCATTTTTCAAATCGGACCAGGAGGCCAATTCCACTAATAAATTCTGATTAGATTACAATTGGATCGCAGCTGAATGACGACTTTTGCACGTTTTCGTATTCCACTAATAAATCTGAAAACGATGAACGAACGATGGTTCGGTTGCCAAGGGCAAAAACGATTACAATCTAATCATAATAATCCAATAAAATTGTGATTCGCTTTCGTTTATTTAGTGGAAAACCGTTTTTAGTAAAATTAGAATTGGATTGGAATCGAACTTTAATTAAATCGAAATTGGATGACAACCTTTGTAATTTAGCAGAATTGGCCCCCAGTAACTCCGCTTCAGCTTTATTATTAGTATAGATAATTATAGATTATTAATTATAGTAAATCTTTGTTTCAGATACGCGCAACGTACGTACGTAAGAAATTTAAGAAATTAATAATTGTTACCTATAGAAGATTTCGTTTGTGAATCCTGCATACTTGGAACAGGAAAGCATGACACTGGTAGTGGCATCATAAATAACCTGTCCCCTTATAAACTATTCGTTATAAATAATAAGTAGCAGTGGCCCGTCACCGACCGTCCTCCGTAAATTTACTGCCGCTTCTAAATGTCCCGCCATATCTGTTCTCTCTACAATAAAATGTTTATACTACGTGTACCAGAAATATGTGATCATTTTTACTATAAATAGGCCTGTGTTTAACCATAATCCCGTACATGAAGTGCCCTATGCACATCATACGTAAAATACGCTGTTCATAACCCCCGACGAAGAGATTTTGATTATTTTTGTTTCGTTTATAAGCCGTTTGAAGATCATCACCGCTTTTCTAGTGTGTTTAATATTAGTTACTGGTGGGCCCGGCAGACGTTGTCCTACCTTGAGAATAAATATAACTGGTACTTACCTACCTACCTACCTACACTTATCATCATCATCATCATATCAGCCGAAAGACGTCCACTGCTGGACAAAGGCCGCCCCCAAGGATCTCCACGATGGCCGGTCTTGCGCTACCCGCATCCAGCGGTCTCCTGCGACCCTAATAAGATCGTCGGTCCACCTTGTGGGGGGCCTGCCCACGCTGCGTCTTCCGGTTCGTGGTCGCCACTCGAGAACCTTTCTGCCCTAGCGGCCGTCGGTTCTACGAGCGATGTGCCCCGCCCACTGACACTTAAGTTTGGCAATTCTTTCTACACTTATACCTACACCTATCTACCCCCACCTACACTTACCTTCTGCATTTATTTGCTTTTTTGTGTTATATTTCGATATTTTCATAGTTATTCTGCTATTCGGGGCGTAGACAAATCAATAATCAAATCGGTCCAGCAGTTCTTGATTTATAAATTGTGTAACTAATCTGACTTTATTTTATAGAACTTATGTAGTATTAGAGTAGTGTAGTACAATGTTGTTGGTCTATAACGCGTCTATTTATGAAATGTTGATGTTATAGTATGACACAACTTAGATGAAGCATCAAAGCAAAGGGTGCTCCTACAACATTACTCATGTGTTAAAAAATGATCGGCGAAAATGATCTTGTTGAACGTTGAATGGCGCGATAATGAATGATTTTTATTAGTTTCGTAAATCCGAAGTGAAGTGTACGAAAACGATTTGCCGATGCTACATCTAAGTTGTGTCAACTGCACCAGATTATATTTGTAGAAAATTTTGTAAGCAGATTTTTTTTTACTTGATGGTTTACTCTTTGTACTCTATATTTTCTTTTATCGTCCAGTTTCTTGTTACCTATTGTAGCTTGATGTTTGAGATAAATAAATGTTACGTTCTATTCTTTGTCGATCTCCGTTTTGAAAGTCTTTGGTTTTTGACGGAGCTATTTGTCGTGATTTCTTAGATTTTTGTTATCTGTGCTACTTATTTATTCATTTGGATCTAATAGAATTCCAGAATGTAGCGTAAAAAATGTATTCTTCGAAGTTTCAAGATTCACGTCAGGTTTTATTTTTCACATCAAAATCTAACAAATACCTACACTAAATTGTTAATGCTTTTAATTTAATGTTAATATTAAATGGAAATTATTTATCCTTTACTGCTCTTAATGTTGCTAGTAAAAGTATCATATTAAATACAAATTATTTAATAATTAATTTTTCAAGTGCCGACAGTTCCGCATTGAAAACCTCCTTCAGCCTTTTTTTAAAGACGGACGTTTAAAAGTCACTTAAGGTATTACTGACAAATACCACTATTTCATGAAAATGTTACTAATATACCTTGGAGGAATATGTTGATGATTTCTTTTGTTATTAATCAGTAAATATACAACCATTCTTCTCGCAAATAACATGTTGATAACTTACGACCTATAACTGAGCTGCAATTTGCAAAAAAACGTGATAAAATTTGAATTTCGCGCTCCAACCGAAGCCTCCACCTTAAACTGAAAGTATGTAATATGAATTTAGATATAATGCGTAAAACCTTATTAGTACGTATATACAGGGAGTGTTTTTTTTATACGTCGTCAATAACAATGGTCAGAATAAAGAACTTTGAATACGTAAATCCAATACTTTTGAGCGCAATATTTTTATAATAACGTGGTTAAGTGAGCGAAGCCCAGACGTACTCGTACCAACAATAACAATGCAATTTCATAATAATAGCTGAATAAAATAAGATATCTTGAAACACTAGACGTGTGGCCGCGAAACAGGCGGCGAGTTAATGGGCTTTTTACACGACTGCCCAAAAAAAGGATTTATGTTACCCTTTATCTAAATAATTATATATATGAAAGGAAAATGTGACTGACTGATGTTGCTCCTAAGGTTTGTGTGGTCAAAAGTTAATTAAGAAGGCACATAGTTAAAAAAGTAGATTTGAATAATCAAATATACTTTTATAATTATGGGAAGTACCATAATTATTATTTTCAGGTGAAATTTTCATGTGAGTATTTTTAGCAAATTCATAGTTGCTTTGGTTTCATATAATTAACTAACTAATTGTATACTAATAATACAAATATTTATTAACTGAATGAATTAAAGATATATGGAATTTATGCATATTCCCCATTAGTTCATCGTTAAAACACTGATGTTTAATGTAACCAGCTGTAATTTATTTATTTTTATCTACTCTCATATCGTAATGTTCTTATTATGAAATCAAAATCAGTACTTTAATGACCCACTTTAGGCACACCCGTGTATAATGATTCATTATAGTTCAGTTGTGTTCCCAAGATAATGCTATAAAATAACTTTTTTTCTATTAAAGTACACTTTGGACCTATCAATAGTATAATCAATCAGTATCAATTCAATTTGACGATGACAATGTGACAAATTTTTGACTTGAACTTTAGAGGTAAGAATTTTTGGGAGTTGGCAACACGGATTTGATTAGGTACATGATTATTGTGTCTGTTTGTTTTATTGTTTTTGCCTACATATATCAGTTTGACCAAAAATGTCACAAAAATAGCAAATTTTTTAAATTTTTTTTTTTAAAGTTGGTAATACTATCGATTTTTCAATTTTTTTAAATTACATTATTTATATGAGATTAGATAAAAAATAAATAAAAATATTTTATAAACTAATTAATAACATTAATAATCCTTATTACAAAATACGGTTATAATCTTGTAAAACCCTGATTTTAAATATATCCGTCACTTTTAAAAAGAGCCCAGGTTATCTTATACCTAAAGTTTTACAAGACTCGATTTAAACCATGTTTACCTAGTAATAAGATAATCTCTCTCAACATTAGTCCTTATCCGCAATTTTAACGGCCACACTTTGTATGCGATCTGAATAAACCACAACAAGGGTCGGGTCGACGGAACCGCGACCTTTACCCGCGGGTCTACGTCATGTCGGGACGGGACCCCAACTTTGCTGGGTACACACGTTTTTTCTACACGCTTTATAATAACACCTTACTATTCGAGAAATATTTTTTATCTTTTGTGATTTTAGTAACGATTTTATTATAATATTTACCGATTTTAGTAACGGTTTTCTATAAATATTTTTATTTAAAGCTCTTTTTAAACGCGTAACGTAGTATTTCACTGAAAAAAATAAAGAAAAATTATCCTACTTTATATTTTGAATGCGAAAGGTTGTGAGGATGTATGGACGTTTGTTACTCTTTAACGTAAAATCTACTTAACATATTTGGATGAAACATGGCATATAGGTAGATCATACCCTGGAATAACATATAGGCGACTTTTCATCTTGGGAAAACATAAGATCCGGGAACGCGGTTGAATCCAAGGGAAAAGTTTGAAAAAAAAAATGCGGGTACAGAGTAGGTCTCATGGTAAGTAAGAAACCATTTTGATGAGTATTGCTGTATCTTGAGGTACTGCAGGTGAATTATAAAAATTGTTTATACAGGTTGTGGTGTAAATAGTTATTCAACGGCTAATAGATTTTTTAGTAGACAAAAAAATGGTTAAAAAAAAAATTATAACTTTTACAAAAAAAATGGTTTTAAATATTGTTGTAGGTACTCAAATGATATAGCCGTTAGACCACTATTTTTTTTTTTTTTTTTTTATGGCAGAAAGTTGACAAGCAGGCAGGGCGGTCCACCTGATGGTAAGTGGTTACCGTCGCCTATCGCCATTTGCAATACCAGAGGTATTGCCAATGTGTTGCCGACCTGTTACAATGCCGAGAAGGCAATTACTGGCTCTCAAGTACAATTGCCGGACCACACCATATCTTGCCATATTTACGCCATATCTTGCATAGCAGACTGACTGATGAACCGACGCAGCAGAGGTCGCGGAAAGCAAGTTTGCTAATAATATGACTACTTCATAAGCATAACCAACATATACCTAATGTTCCAGGAAGGGGTTAAAGTAAGGAAGATCTATAGGAAGTTCGACATTGTCAATATTGTCCGGGTTCAACGTCGCGAGTAATTTTACGGACTTCCACCCTTTTGAGCTATATATAGGTCTCGTGCTCTCTGGCCGGCCAGGGAAGGCAAACTGGTATTATTATTGTATACCTCTCCTTCGCCGGCAATAGGGGTGATGACTAAAAAAAAAAAATTTGTCCGTCAGTTAGATTACCAAAAAATATTGGACACATGTTTTTTCTTTAGTTCTGAAAACAAAAGATAACGAAGATACAGTGCGTTAAAATTTCATGACGTCACGTCTTAGTACACTTTTTACAGAGAGATGACGTCGCTCACTCCTGAACTTTGAAGCGACTTTAACTTTGTAATTTTTTATTGATTTGATAAAATAAAAAATACGCATCCAATATTTTTTAAAAACCTAACTGACGGACTAAGCAGAATTAATTATTTGTTACCCAGTCATCATCCCTATTATAATTATTATTGGGGAAATTAATTTCAACAGCGTTTAAGCTTATCTTTGTAATATTTGTTTTGTATTTGTTACCTTTGGGGATAATGTAGCTTCCTATTAGTGAAAGAATTTTTCAAATCGGACCCGTAACTCCGGTGGTTTGCGCGTTCAAACAAACGAACAAACTCTTCAGCTTTATTATTAGTATATATAACGTTTATCTATGTAGGTATTATTGATGCGTTCATAATTTTTCTTTACTCCACACACACAAACTTTTACAACAGTGAAATTAAAGTCAACCTGTTTAAGTTTGAACGAAATATGTCAAATGTTGTACAAATCTGTCATCTATGTATAAGTACATTATGAGTACAGTACAGACTGATTTTTTTCTGGTGTGTATAAATAAGTAAACAAATTTTCTCTACGTTATTATTTTGACAAAATAATTAATTTTTTTCATTATTTAATTAGCATAATTAAACTTAGAACTCATATTACTAATGTACCAAATAAAATGAAGTGCAATGTGACAGGTGTCACAGTGACAGCTCGGTAGCAACGCAGCGCCCTCTATGGAGTCACAAATAACACGCTAATGTAGGCAAGCAACGCTCATTACCTCTAATAACCCCCATTTGTTTGTAAACATTTTAGTGCGGACAGACTAAGTTACTAAAAAGTTGGGACACTTTTTTGTTTTAATCTTCACATTCGATAAAATAATATAATATAATAATAATATTATAAAGAGGAAAGACTTGATTGTTTGTATGTTTGTTTGCATTGAATAGGCTCCGAAACTACTGAACTGATTTGAAAAATTCTTTCACTAATAGGAAGCTACATTATTCCTGAAGGTGAAGCTACTTTTTATCCCGAGAACGCGAGTGAAACCGCGCGGAACAGCTAGTTATACTTTAGTGGCACATATATACATTTATTGAGATATTGTATTTATTATTGGACAATTTAAATAGCAAAATGCTGAATTTAATACACAAACTTGGCGAGAAAAGTGCGTATAATGTTACCTCAGTTAGACATAATACATGTGACCTAAGTAATGTTCCTGTCACTTACTTGCACCTATCATATTACATAATTAAGACTGAGAGAGACATCGTCTACCTAAATGGACATAGTTATGTTTATTTATTCTAACCTAAGAATTTAAAGACTTATTCCATAGTAAAGACCTCCAGGAGTTTTCCAAAAACTGCTTATTATTTTGTTATTTTTACCAAGTTATTCAGTACAATATTCTGACTTCATTAATCGTCTTATTGAACAAAAAAAAATTGTATGACATTACTATTTATGAGATAATAATTATAATGACCTACAACATGTTTGCCAGATACAGTTTGCAAATTAAAGTCATACTATGTTATAATGAAAAAAAACCAGGCTTCAACTAAATGAGTTTCAGTTATGTTCAGTGCTAGTTATAAACCAAGGTTCACTACTATAACGTTTATTAGCATTTTTATAGTTGCAAGCGACGTTTTAATCGCCCAATCTGTCACGGAGCGAGAGTAAAGTTTCCAAGTTTCAAACATTACACCGCTATGTAACAGTCGGTTTAATGTGCCCGGTAGAGTGAATAAACACTAAGAGCTCCCAGTAATTTTTATAATAAAGTCCAACATTATAAACGTATAGGGAATAAATGGAGTGACACATCATACCTGGTTACTTTTTTATTCATAGGACAAAGCGATCGATGTACCCGAAAATATATACCTAGGTCTTTTTTATACGAGTAAGCCAGCAAACAGGTATACGGCTTTGCTGATAAGCGGCTACCTAGACCTATGGATACTTGGAATATGTCCTATTATCCTACTAATATTCAACATGCACAAGTTAACGAGGATGTCACGTAAAAACTACTGAACAGACTTGGCCCAAAGATAGATCATACCCTAGAATAACATATAGGCTACTTTATATCCCGGGAAAACTTAAGATCTCTCATGAACGCGAGTGAAACCGTGGGTTGAAAGGTAGTTATATTATTAATGTGAAAGTTTGTATGATTGTGAGGGTGTGAAGACGTTTGTTAATTTTTCACGCAAAAACTACGAAACAGACTTGGGTGCAACTTGACACATATATAGATCATACCTTGGAATAAGATATATGTCACAATTATCTGGGAAAACATAAGATCTCTCAGGAACGCGGGTGAAACCGCGGGGCGGAAGCTAGTATTCCATAAAGTGTAAGTAGGTGCTTCCCTATTCTAGCTACTCTTTGAACTAAATACGGTTTATAGTATCTCTCTTGTGACGTAGGTAGGTAGTAATAAAAAACAAACTATATTCAGCTCTCATAATAATATACCATTTAATAGTGTTTTATTTTTTATTTTATTAGTTTCGTGGTTTGAATACATCGATACGTTGCATTTGAACAATTTTTAATTTTTCATATTGGCTTTTTAACAAGCTTGGATATTATTATTACACCCTATAGACGCTTGCAACGTCAGGGTTGAACACAGTATTGAACGATTTTTTTGATAGGTACTTTATAAAATGTGATAGGTAGCTGAAAATACCTATATACGGTTTACCGGCCGGTCGACCGCTATTTAATACTACAGCCTGTATAATATCGTTTACTATTTTCATAATTTATCATAAAAAACACAAATTATTATTTCGAATTAAAATTACAGACTCTTCTACTATGCTAAATAATGCTAATATTTATTTTTGTATGCGTAGAAAAATAAAACAAAATCCCTATCTCATAAACATAGAGTCTTAGTAAAAATATCGAAATTATGAATACTAAAATTAAAATAAATATCGATAATAAAACGAGTGATAATTTATTATACTTTTAATGGGATTATTTTAAAAGCGCCATGAAATAATTATTTCAGGAACATCCGATAAGTATAAGCTGAATAATTACAAAGTCTACTGTCAGCCCTGTTTCCTACATCAGCAAAGTAGAGATTGAAACTTAATTACAGCTCGCAAATCGAACTATAATTTGAACTTTATACTTGTGCTTTAAAGTGTGTTTTGCGTTGTAGAAATGTGACGTGGAATAAACGATGTATGATAATGGAAACCTTATTCACAGCGAAATAGATTTCTTTTTGTGAAAGAATATTGCCTCTCGCTAAGTTTCCCTTTTTTTCACGTTGTACCTCCGCTGGATAAATGGATTCTTGTCATTCTTTTTTATTTCTTTGCGATACAGTACCTAAGTATTATTTTTCACTAGGTCTCGTCCCGGTGTTACCCGTGTCCGATGATCATGTTATTTTAGATAATATTATTTTATCTACTTACGTGGCAATATGAAATAATAATAATAAGTAGGAAATAATAAATTATTTTTGTAATAATGAAACTATATAGGTATCTAACAGATATTTTATACAGGTAGGTACTACTTGGCCCGGCGGCAGTTATCCTGCCCGGAGAATAAAAATAACTGGGAACTACCTACCCCTACCTACCTACGCCTATGCTTTTGAATGTCCTACCTAGTTGTCCACTTGTCAGGTAGTGGATGAATCTGTGCTTGAATATTAAGATAAAAAAAAACAAAATAAATAACAAATGTATTTTTTATAATTAAATAGCTGCTAAAATACTTGAAGCATTGTCATGATGATTGATGATTTTATGTAAAAAAATAGGTAACTATATATGACAAGAAACAAATATTCGATTTATTTTATTACCAGGAGACCATAAAACGTATAAGTTAGTGATATTACGCGGAATCTTTCATGGAACTGCATCTAAGGCGCATTAAGGTTCGATTTGAAGCCAATATTGCGGAAATATTCTTTTAAAATGGTAGTTTTGCCATGAAATTTTTGACTTGCAGCCAATTTATTATTTTCTCTATTGCCATCGACAAACATTTGTCCTCAGGATTATCTTTGATCCATAATTTTATGACGCCAATCTATAAAATTATATAATGCATACATTCGATGAAAGTTATTTAAAGATCAATGCTCATTCCCCTAAATGCATTGACCTGTCACTCAATATTTTTGTTTAGGTGGTTAATTACCGCTAGTTTTGTGTTATTGACTTTAATTTCTACTATGAATAATAAACTTATCAAATTAAAATTACTATTTGGAAGTCTGGGGAAGGTGTAATAAAGTATTTTTTTGAAAAAGTATATCGTGCCGTTTTACGCATAATGATGAATTTAAACATTTTATTTTTGTTTTCAGTAGCTTGTCACGAAATAAATACCTATACTTGTATCTATAATAAAAGTTTTAATGATTTGAAAAAAATATAAGAAAATGCCATATGTAAAAAAGGTATTTTTGAAATATGGTTATTTTTTTTTTAATTCAGTTTAGGCCCTAATAAGGCACATATGAATGTCAACAGTTACAATTTTTAGACTCTACTACCGGTTCGGAATACACTTGAACTGAGAAGACTCCGGCAAGTTAAAAAATATACATTCAAGTTAGTTTTGAAATCAACTCAAAATTAGCATTTTTTTAAAGAAAAACCAAATATGCGCTAATCTCTGCTCAGTGATTTGAGAGTTAATAAGTTACAAACAACGTAATCAGGAATAGTGAACGGTCACCTCCCCAGAGAGGCATCAATAATTATTGCAACAGATTATTTGCCAACTATGCGGCGACAGGATGAAATTTATAGCTTGTGGCCACCACAGGCTTTTGGCGGGGCTAAATTAACATTAAAATAACTCGCAAATTGAACACTAACTACCTACAGTAGCCATTGTTACTTTAATTTTATTAGGACATAAGCAAATTACCTAATACGATAAGGATCTTCACATCCACCTTCTCACGGCAATAGCCAATCAATAAATATTAAGCATGTAATTATTTTTAAGTTGGTACTTACCATGTAATTCTCATGTTCGAACTCATACCTATTTTTATTCTTCTGTAATCTACCTATATATAAATAAAAATGTAAGCGCATCACTTCAGAACATCTGCACCTATTTGTATTTTTGTTTCTTGTGATTGTAATTATGAGGAGAAGGTTTGTATGAATTATGTTTGGGGTAATCCACCGGGGAGGTGGAAATTTAGATGGCATTTTTAAATGAAAATCTCAATCAAAATGACACCGGCCACGATACTATACACTCTAACACCATATATATAAATATTTTAAAGGGACAAACTGCAAACAATGAAAATATAACAATTGATTTAATTTAAAGTCTAATAAAATCTCCCGGAATGCAATGTAATGGTAACCCTAAACCAGTTACGTTGCGGCAAGTTAAAATGTACTTGTTCTAAAAACACGATGCAAGCCTGCCAAATGTTCGTAATTTAGTCATCGAAAATACACAATACGACCTATCTGACGGCCCCGTCGCGGTTGAGACATTGAATCATAATCATAAATTGAGCCATTGCGTAACAAAGTGACTCTTACGTCGAGGTACGTTCTATAGTCTTTTAAATAAATTGACGTAAAATTGTAATGGATAATTCTCTAGATAAGTTGATCTTTTTCGCATACCAATAAGTTTTATGGTCGGTCATACGTAAATTTACTCACGATTCCAATAGATTTGCAGCAAAAAATATTATTTTACTTGCTGTCCCTGGGTAAACTCACTTTCCCGTTAGGAATAAAATGTAGGCTAAGCTACTCTCACGCCCATAAACTATCTTTTTGCAAAAAATACGTTTATCCGTAGTTCAGTGGAAAAAGTATAATCACGAATCCGGATAAAAAATTGGAAATGATGTAAAAATTCAAAATGGGGTTCCTATTCAATTTTTAGTAGTAGTGGTTTATAAATTCCTGTTTTTTTTTTATACAACAAAACCGGAAAACAAGCATACGGCCCGCCTGATGGTAAGCGGTTACCGTAGCCTATGGACGCTAGCGACACCCGGGACAGAGACCATATACTAATCCTCGTCCCGGGTACCACTCGCACATTGCCGACCCTTCCCCCCACCCCGATTAGCTCTGGAAACTGATGGATTATTACAGTATCAGACCATTTTTTAATACTGACTTATAATTGTATTACCACTATACAAAATGCGTGAGGAAGAACTGTGGCGTACATGTCTGCATTTTAGAACCGTGTGTTTTCAACTCTCATGTTGATGAACGCGTATGTTTATTTTATGGCGGTATTTTGCGAACTTTTAATGTGATTTCGACAAAATGTCACGAAAATAATGTTGATATGACAGAAACTGTATTGCAAACATGAATCTGGGTTCTTAAAGTATGGGAATTACATTTTTATGCACCGAAGAGTTATTGAACTGCTTGACATTTTGACATATTTTGTGCGCTTATTACAGTTTTTTGTGTGTTTTTCATCTGTATTAATATTATGCGCACACTATACCATTATTATTATTATTTGGGATCAACCAATATTTTTTTACCCCAAGACCGGCCATCGTGGAGATCCTTGGGGGAGGCCTTTGTCCAGCAGTGGACGCCTTTCGGCTGACATGATTATGATGATGAATATTTTTCTATAGCCTACTAGTGCTACTAAGGTAGAAATATTTATTCAGGTGGACCGTCGATATGTTGATATAAAAACCAAACAAATGAACGTATGACGGAAAACGGCTAACTTGACCCTATAGACAGTTTTGACAGATAATAAAAATATTAGTTTTTTGTAAATTATATTAAGTAGGGTAACCTACCTACATAAGCTAATTCAGAAACAATTTTTTTTTTGCATAATTTGTTTAGATTATTTACAATAACGAACAAATAATAGACACATAAATGAATTAAAGCTAAATTAAAATTAAACTAAAATATAAATCCAAAATCACTATAAATAATAAACCGCATTCAAAATCGCCGCCCCCAGATAGTGTTTTCAAAAAACTGACGATATTAACTCGTTGAATTTAGAGGCTAATACCCCCGAGGTAAGCACCAGTTATCCATATAGTTCCATCGTCACTGTTCGGCTCTAAAATAGCCGGCACGTTCACGGTGGCAAGTTCCCGACGGATGACGTCATTTAGAGTGGCGTAGCGTGAAAGATGCTCTGCCTATGACGACATAGACCATGGTGACCCAAACGATCCACCTCCCCGCGGCCGCCGCAGAGACATTGGTGAGGTTCTTTCTGAAGACGCAAACCAACAGCAATCGAAAAACTAACAAATAAATTAGAAAGATGGTTCCTAAAATAGTTCCAAAAATAGCAGAACTATGTTCTTAATTCAAATCTCACGAAGCTCCCGCCAAGCGCACGGATCATGAACAACTGGGGCATCAATTCTATGGGCTCTGATGTTTTCTGACACTTCAGAATCTTGAAATTTAGCATTAGGTTGTATACCAGTACTTTCATCAGCAATGTTGCATATCTTGCACCTGAAAAAAATATTACATCAATATCCTTCCAAAAAATGAGGTAAAAGCAAGACTTGTACCTCGTTTTTAAGATTCCATTATGAGATATGAAAAAGAAAAAAATGGATCTCTTGTAGGATCGCTTGATTGAATGGTCATGCCTATTTTCTCAGGAACGCGTGGAGGTTAAAATTAGAATCAAATACTAGAGTCTACGGTCCCTTGAAGTTGTAAAAAAATCAAGCTTCTGAGTCAACAAAATTTAATACGTCGTAAAAAATTATAATATTTTTTCTTTTGAAGAACCTAAAAACGGAACGGAACCCTAAAATAACCCTAAAAAAACTATTAAAGTAAAACAAAATTAAATAATTTACCCAAACAATTCCTTTGACCAATACCAAAAGGCATGAAGTTAAACTGATTGATATTATGTTTGTTTTCGTCCAAGAATCTGTCAGGGTTGAATGTTTCGGGCTTAGGGTGATATTTAGAGTCCATGTGGATGGCGTTCGATGCGCTGTACACCAAATCCCCAGGATTTACCTACAACCAATTACAATAATATGGTATCCAAAGAAACAGAAAATATCGACGTATAATTACTGAGTTTCTCCTAGAAAGTGAAGCATTACAAAATAAAGTAAACTATTATTGGCAAGATATCTTGAGACATAAGCTTTTTCTAGAATCTTCTAGAGATGATGTGGCCGACGGTGATAAGCATACAAGTAACATAAAGAAGGCATCTCCATATTCCATTCTCATATTCCATAGTACAAGCTCTGCTTAGTTTGGGATCAGATAACCGTGTGTGAAAAATGTCCCAAGATATTTATTTATTTATCTGGCACTCAAACAGCTGTCAGAACATACTGGTAGGTGCTTGGCGACAGATTTTTAACTTGAGGGTTCCTACCACAGTGCTATAGGTTTCCTTCACAGAAGCTCAAGCTCATAATATGCAAAAAGATAAATTATTTAAACGTCATAGAACAAAAGTTGTTACTCTAGATGTACCTAAATCACCTATAAGAGTTAGTTAATAATAATAATAAATCATTTATTTCTGAGAATATGGTACAGTAGAATGGAATAGTATTCACGATCTGCATATTCTACCATTATTGGTGTAGAAATAGTTCAGAATTCAGGTTACCAGTAACCCTGTACATAGATATAATATAACAATACATTTGTTTTAATAAGGACCTTTCAATAGACCTCCTCCTTTTTTCTCCACATGGTTCTGTCTTTCGCCTATCCAATTCTTTCCTGCAAATTTTCATATCTCATCGATAGAATTAATAATTCGCCTAAGAATACATACGCGGTAAGGTTTCCCTCCTTCTCTTGACGGAGGCAAGTCATACGACTTAGTACACACCCTATCTATCGCTATAGCTGCTGACCATTTTCTAGACGTTTCTGCAATAATTAGATTATTTTAGCTTACTGGACTAACACACTAGAGAAAAAATATTTTTTTTGCATTAAATATGTCTCACCATTTAAAACGCATTCTAAATATTTCAGCTCGCCTATATTATCGAACGTCAATTTTCCTTCAACTTCTTTATGTTTTATGATTTCCTGGTACAATTTTTCTTGAGCTTGAGGATTGATGGCTAGTTCGTGAATACACAATGATAATGTTGATGATGATGACTCAAAGCCGGCCATGAATGCGAAGTACACTTGCCCAGTGATCTCGTCGATTGTCCAAGCTGTAAGTAAAGGCTTTATAAGTCCGAGCATCATATGAAGTTTAAGTTGTATTCACATAAAAAGCAAAAAAAAAACAATTTAAAAACATATCGTTAAGCGACTACAAGTATTTTTCATCAGCTCCCAAAAGACATTTGTATTTGTTTAGAATATTTTAATGTGTAACCATTGTCTTTAGATATGTCTACTAGTGTCTGAATGAAATCATCATTTTGTATTTTATTCTTTTTCCTCTCTTCAATTGTGAGTGATATCAGTTCCCTGAAGAAATTTGAGTTTTTTGACGGTATCACTTGTAAACCAAAGAACTGCAACGAAAAAAAAACACGTTAATAAAAGTTTTAACATAGGTACACACACACAATAATTTGAATACACATACCTTCAAAATTTCAGCTAAAGTGGAAAATTGCATGACTATAGAATAGTATAATGATCTTAATAATTTAAATTTCGTTGAATCGATTGCACTTTGGTAGAACATGTTATTTTTATTCTTGAATGAGTTAACTCGGAAGCCGAATCCAGCTGATGCCATTGTGTCGTTTGTGTAGAAACGAGTCAGTTCGTCGACGTCCGTGTCTTCTGATACGTGACCTAGGATTCCATAAGGTAAATATTAAAAATTATGCTGTGTCTCGACTGTCCTCCGTGATTTTGACAGGCCAGTTGGTTAAGACAACAACATGTCTGGTTGTCCTGAGTCTGGGTGTAATTAGGTTTCTATATAAATATGTATTTACAAAAAACGCATAACCATGCATAAGGTGTGCGTGTTTAGCGGAATTTTCCGCGCCGAACTTTCCGCAAGTGTGGCACTACGAACCGAATAAAATCAATTAAAAATAGTATATTTTGCACGGTGGTAGGGTGCTTTGTAGTACCCGTCTACCTAAGCTGGCTACCACCCTCAAGTTGAAAATTTGTCGCCAAGCACCTACGGTGTGTTCCGGCAATTGCACTTGAGAGCCAGTTTGCCTTCTCGGTATTGTAACAGGTCAGCAACACATTGGCAATATCTCTGGTATTGCAAATGGCGATAGGCGACGGTAACCACTTAAAATCAGGTGGGCCGTATGCTTGCTTGCTACCATAGTAGTATAAAAAAAATGCATATAGTAACAATATATCACCTTTCAAATAGTCCACAAAATTGTGACTAATCTCTAACATATATGTCATCATCTGTCGCAACTTTAGTCCGGTGTATATTGGGCTCAGCTTACTCCTCATTTTACGCCACTTTTCACCTGTCCAAATGTATATTGTAAAATTTAAATTGTTTCCCTAAATATGTATTAATTTTGGGTTTTCTACTTTAGAGACACATCATTTGATAAATCAGGCTAATACCAAATTTTTTTTTATCTTGCCCTTTTTTTCCATCCTTGTAAAAATTCACCTGTTGCATTTAGTATTTTGGATGAATGGGCATTCGATTTTTGTTTCGTTCATATAGTAAAAATTGAGGTCACAGGGGACCGGTGGGCGGGGAGCTTTTTCCGCCAACGCCGCGTTAGCTTGGCCATACAAAGAGGGAACGCTGTCTTCTGGGAACCTTGTCGTTGATTGGCAGCAGCGGCCGCCTCGAGATTTTTTTTTTATATGTAGTTTGTATATTTGTTGTAAATATTGTATATTCAAAAGTAAAAATTTATTGTATCGACTTAAGATCATGTACTAACCCTGCAGCATAATTACGCTTACACCAAGTAAAGGATCTACTACTTCGGGGAAAAATACCTTTCGATTTCGGAAATGGTCGAAATCTGTGATAGTGATCATTTTTATTAACTCAGGGTCTCGCACAAATATCGTAGGGTAAAACCCTTCGATAAATCCGACGTATCTAAAACAAAGAATGCATATTGGTGATTATCATATAGTAGCTAGTAGCGTGGCTTTCTCCGCGATTCAGATAGATATTTATTTATTTACATGGCAGTGATTTCGTTGCACTGAAATTAGTCAACCGTTTTTGTGATAAATCATTCTTTACAGCTGTCAAAAACGCATGTTTTTAGCGTCAGTATAGTAAATTTAATAATGAATAATATTATTTAATTACTTTTCTGTTATACAGTTCTAGTAGTAATGAAACGGCCAAACTACATGTTTTGACTAAGGTATAGAGTTTGTGAAGTAAGGGCTACGAGCCCTTTATGACGTGTAGAGTTAAAAGCTTGGCTCTACATGAGATCTGATAATTTTGACAGTGCGTGCCATATGGTCTCGGCTTGGCAACATTTTATATGAAAATGTTTTTTATAATATTACTACTGAAGGAAATTCTAGTGTGATTGAAAAAATGTTATGAATTAACTTACAGAACAAAATAATAAAAAAAATTACTTACTTCTCGTCAGGAAAAGCATTATAAAGCTCATCAAGTTCATGAACAATATGTTTATTTAAAATAGTACTTCTTAATACATTCCCGAAAAACGGTAATCCCGGAAGGTATTTTATTCCATTTCTATCAAAATATTTGGTCGCTTTCTTATATAAATATGTATAATACAGTAATGTTAATAATATTAAAAGTATTATTTCTTCTAACATTATTTGATCTGTTCGGTTTGGGTAAATTTTATAAAATAATGGTATATTTATGTCACAAGGGATTATATACTGTTTATAAAGGTGTATACACTGGGGGACTGTGATAGCTTTTTTTTTACTTTGAGTCTATCGTTAAGCACCTGAGTTCCGACAGATGCACTAAAGAGCCAGTTCCATTCTAGGTTTGTGTACTTACCATCATCGGCCACATCATCACTGACCATGGTGTGATTGCGGTCAAAAGCAGGCCTTACATCAAAAAGGCATATGTGTCCAAAGTATGAATAAGAATAGCTTATCGAGACCTCGGAAGCCCAACGGCGTGCGGAGAGCTTTTTCCACCAACACATTAGTTTGGTCAACCAAATAGGAAACGCTGCCAGCCCACTATGAACCTTATCGATGATTTTTTATTCCCATATACTGTAGGCTACTTTTAATCCCAGGAACGCGGGTGAAACAACAGGAAATGGCTAGTTAGGTAAATAAAAATTGACATATTTTGTGTATCTTAAAATCATGTTTTTTTTGTTATATTATTAAGCATTTACAATAACATAAAACATTTAAAAATTAAACTTAAATTTATATCCATAGTCACTATTTAATATTAAGTATACCAGTGTATCTCGCCTTAATATGTGTTTTTAATTTGGCACACATTACCAAAACCTAACCATTACGAATTGTATAGTGAGCATTTTATTATTTCAGTTGGTAATAAATGATACAAATATTTATTTAATCTAAATATGTATTCATTTTTCAACAAAGTTGTGTCGATTGTTGTGTATAAATATTTGATTACTGTTTATTTTTTTGGAAAACACTATTCTTGACACAATTATTGAGATTCTTGCCGAAGTTGTTCTCAGTTCAAGTATATTACGACCCGGTGGCAGAGTCAATTGTATCTTCCGACGTCCATAAGTGCCTTAACAGAGCCTAATAATAAGTTTTTAATTTGAGTATGCCCATAAAACTATAGAACTTATAGAAAAAACAGAATATTCTGTGTTGTCTGTTTAAGTGTAGGGCCACACTTGCGGAAGGTTGGCCGCTAAACACGCTCGCAGTATTTTTTAAGTAACCTACAGCAAATCAATCAAACGTAACGCGCTCTAATACTACAAATGATAGTTCAGCTGCGGAACTTTCCGCGCCGAACGTTCCGCAAGTGTGTCGCTTACAAGTGTTGTGTTATGTACTTTATTTGTATCAATGAAAATAAATACCTATATATATTTTATGATTCATTTAATTCTACTTTAAAAAATGATTAAAATATACATAGTTCTCCGTGCTTCAGGTACACGTGTAATGGTGCAGATACATGTATTTACAAACTAACTATTTAGTAGAAACAAAAGAAGTTTAGACCTGTCGAATAAGTCTTTTTTGGCTTTGAAGCAAGCAATTTAGTCCCCAATATTTATAGGCCGTGACTTTTCTCTGTAAATAACAATGACATAGACTTATTTGACAGTTCTAAATATTATCTATCCTTTTGCAATGATGTTTAAGTGAAAAAAATAAGTTTAGTTTAGTAACCAATAGAATCGGCACCAAAATTTTTAGTTCATTAAAATTAATTCATTAAATTAATTTCTGGCTTGTACTTTAACTTTAGTTCCTCCTTCAGCTTTAATATTGAATTCCAAGGGTTGAAGTTTCAAGGGGTCCGTAGTTTTATCAGTCTTAAGTATCTTGTAATTGAGTATTAAGTTGTATAGCAACACTTTGAGTTCCAAGAGAGCAAATCTTGATCCTGAAAAATAATAATTAATCACGTGTATTGAAGACTAATCTAAACCCTGCCTGTCGGATTTGCCACCAATACATTTAAAAAAAACTTACCAATACAATTTCTAGGTCCCATACCAAATGGCATGTAGGTAAACGGTTTAATGTTGTGTTTATTCTCATCGGAAAACCTCTCGGGATCGAAAACCTCTGGGTCTTGAAAGTACTTCGGGTCCATATGGAGTGAGTTCACCAGGTTGTATACTGTATCACCTGGCTGTAACTGTATAGTAAAGACATAGATGTATTAAATGTACTTGGCTGTCATAAATTGTGCAATTTCTTTTAAATTATAGAACTCACTTTGACCGGCTTTCCTCCTTCTCTAGGTGGTGGTAAAATGTAGGTTTTTGTGCATACCCTGTCTAGAATCAATGCTGTAGCCCATTTTCTCAATGTTTCTGTAAAGTTATTTTGCTTGAAAAAACGAAATAACGTTCGCAAATAATAATATTAACGTTTATACACGATTCAATTTTCTTTTCTTTAAATATACACTATAAATTAGGACAGTTTTTGTAAAAACTATTAAAACGAGTAGGTAATTTTACGCGCGGCATTACGAATCATAAATTTTAATATGGTGATTTACCATTTAGCACGCAATCTAAATATTTTAATTCATTTATATTGTCGTATGTCAATTTCCCATGTCTCTCTTTGAACTCTTTGATCTCCTGGTACAATTTCTCCTCGACCTGAGGGTTAAGGGCCATTTCGTGAATACACATGACTACGGCAGTGGCTGCACTTTCAAAACCAGCAACGAAGAATATAAATACTTGACCGGTAAGCTCGTTATCTGTCCAATCTGTAATCATTTAATATTTAAAAATTGATAACTAGCTGTTCCGCGCGGTTTCACTCGCGTTCCCGGGATAAAAAGTAGCCTAACCTTCGGGGATAATGTAGCTTCCTATTAGTGAAAGAATTTTTCAAATCGGTTCAGTAGTTTCGGAGCCTATTCAATGCAAACAAACAAACAATCAAATCTTACCTCTTTATAATATTAGTATAGATAAATACATTGGATAGTCATGTTAGAAATATAATTAGTGAAATCTCTTTCCAAAATAACAATATACAGAAAATTAAGTTCTGTCAAGTTATTCAAATTGCTTCTTTTAGTTGTAAATTTAGTTATAACAAAGAATAAATAATATACGTTATAATATACAACTTACTGCGAGAGTGTGATTGAGGTTCAAATGTTTCTTCTGTAGTTGCAAACCCAACACTGTCATTATCTGTAGCATTCGACTTTAAAGTACCTAAAAAAAACATTCAAAAAAATTCAAACATTCTCTACTTGTACTTATTTCACTAAATAAAAAATAAAAAAGAGGAATAAATCATAAATAGAAAATTTGTCCCAGATCGCTGCCTTTTGCATGCGCTTCAAGAAGGCAGGCGGCATTGCCACGTTGACCTAAAGTAAATAGGACGCCAGACATCTTGTCACGTAAGGCCCTATTAATAATTATGGATTTATATTATCATTCTGAGTTACAATGCTTTTTTCCAAAAATCACTTGACCCACTTACAAATGTTTTACCCACCTTTTTTGGCTTCCATCAATAGCTGAATCAAATCAGGTCTTTCCACATTATTTTTTATTCTGTACTCTATTGTACTGGCTACCAGATTCCTGAAAAAACTGGTACTTTCAACTGGAAAAAAATGTAGGCCCAATTTCTGTTGAATAAATATAATTTCATTATGAACCTTTTCATTATTAGACCTAATTTTACTAATAGTAGGTATACGCTGTTACTAAATAAAGCGCTCGAAAGTATCTTTCGACCACCCGAATGGAAATACCAACCTACTCAATTGTAATAAATATAATATTATAAAGAGGTAAGATTTGATTGTTTGTTTGTTTGTTTGCATTGAATAGGCTCCGAAACTACTGAACCGATTTGAAAAAATCTTTCACTAATAGAAAGCTACATTATCCCCGAAGGTTATAGGCTACTTTATATCCCGGGAACGCGAGTGAAACCGCGCGGAACAGCTAGTAATAAAAAAGACTAATAAAGCATGAGCGTAAATTTAATTAAATAAAATCGTTCCTTCCTTTAGATTATTACTACCTTTGCTAAAGAAGGAAACACCCCGTTAAAGAAAAACAGGGCTCTTTGTAACAATGTGAAGTTAAACATGGACTGTCCAATTTTATAAAATTCGTTGTCCCTGTCTTTCACGGAATTAACTTGGAGACCGAAGCCGGCCGATGCGATGACGTCACTAGTATAACGCCGTACCAGGTCGTCAACATCTATAGTCTCCGATTGATGATCTGGAACATTATTTTTGTTGGAAAATGCTGTTCTATCGAGTATGCAGTGTTCCCTGATAATATCTATTAAATATAACCACCACACTTTGTGTAGACGACAATGTCAACAAGAAATATTCCTTTTTTTATTGGTTTATATAGCAGTCAGTTAATATAGCAACCTTCAACAATTTTTAACTTTAATTTTAATTACCACCAATGTAAAAATATACAATAAGCAACTTATATTTTTGATAACAAAATTAGAAAAATGAATCACCTTTCAAATACTCGATAATGTTGTCGCTTATCTCCGTCATGAATGGCATCATTAGTCTCATTTTGGAACCGGTGAACGCTGGACTCAGAGTGGTCCTCATGTCATGCCATCTCTCTCCTGCAACAAAAATACTCAGCTCATCTCTATGATATCCTCTGTTTATATGCAAGCCTAGTACAATAATGTCGACAATAAGTATCAAACATTCATTAAAAAAAAGTTCTTTTTAGGTTTAAATTATTCCATTGCTTTTTAGTTTTGTTTTATTAATATGATTATAGTAGTTTATGATACTGTTGCATAATAGGGGTTATTAAAATACGAGTGTGAGTTTAAGAACCGAGCCGTAGGCGAGTTTCTTAATAGTATCACACGAGTTTTTAATACCTAATTATGTGCAGTATCATACAGTACTTTATCTAAACTCATCTAATAATGTAATTTAAAGGTAAAATATCGATAATATTTTGTATAGGTTTTCATGACTTACGGGTATCGATTATTTGTCATTTCCATTGCCGCCTCCACAATTTCAGATCCAAGTTTATTTCACCTTAGTATCACTGCTATTTTTCTGTGAATTTTGGTCAAAATAAAATATGTATGCAAAAAAATCAATAAAATAAACAAACATTAAACATCATGGCGCCCAAATCAGTGTGGGGAAAAATTCCTAAGTTGAGATCTCTACCGCATACGCGACCACAGACAAAGTAAATTTGCATCTAAAATTGAATTGATACTGATTGATTCCTAATTCTTTAGTCCTGTGACTGGCCACTTTTAATGATTTTTTCTTTATTATTTCGTTTAACAAGTTGACTGACAGTAATTGAAGTATCAAAACCCAGAAAACATTATGAGTAGCCAGACATGTCCAAATACTTGTACTTTAATAGAAAAAAAGTTATTTTATAGCATTATCTTGGGAAGAAAACTGTACTATAATATAATTTTTTAATTTCATTATACACGGATGTGCATAAAGTGGGTCATTAAAGTACTGTTTTTGATTTCATAATTAGAACATTACGATATGAGAGTAGATAAAAAAATAAAAGATTCCGATGAATTGAGAACCTCCTTTTTGGAAGGCGATTAAAAAACATATCAACTACATCATACCTTTCATCATCAAAAGACTTGCTCCGAACAAGGGTTCAATATCTTCAGAGAAAAACTCCTTGTGATCGACAAAGTGATCAAAATCCTTCACGGTGATGGCTTTGATCAGCTCAGGGTCTCGGATAAGGAGGACGGGTGCCGCCCCTTCGATAAATCCAACATATCTGTAAACAAAATCCTGGAATGTGCTTGGCCACGGATTTTCGAAGGTAGCGGGGTGTCAACTAAGCACAACGTACTCTTGTACCAGTACTGTTAATGTACCAGTAGTTTAATGTATATCTCGCTTGACAAACTTCTGAAGCATTTCGTGGTATGTTTTTCTGGTACTAAATTAAATACTAAACATTTAATTTTTTATTCATATAAGTATTATTTATTACACTATATATTAGTTTATTCTACATAATTTATTTATAAAATTCATAGGTAGAATGCTACACCTGCCTCTACTATTGTATTTTCCTGTCACCCAAAGGTTTCCTGGAAGAGATCGCTTAAGCGATAAGGCCGCCTGTGTTGTACTCTTATTATATGCACCCATATTACATAGCGTCATCACTTGTTTTAGGTGTACAATAAAGAATATTCTATTCTATTCTAATACTTAAAATTTGGAAAGATAGACAATTATTCATATATAAAACACAAGTAATGTGATTTACCTACTCAAACTACTAATACAAAATTATATAGGAATAACTGTTTCCGTGTCCGTGTCCGTGGTTTGACTCGCATTCCCGGGATAAAAAGTAGGCTGTAAACTTTTGGGGATAATGTAGCTTCCTATTGGACTTTGAAGGACCCGGGTTCCCCAATTTTAATAAATTTTCTAAAATCCTTTCATAATGGATACCTATACTTCACAAAAAACATACCCTCCAAATTTCATGTGTTTAGCAGCAGTGCATGGTGTAGGATGTGCATTGGTTGATATAACAATCAGTGAGTCAGTCAAGTAGGTATAGTATGACACAACATAGATGAAGCATCGGCAAAATTCGTAAAATCGATCGTTCCCGAAAAGAGTGCGCCTACAACATTACTCATGAGTTAAAAAATGATCGGCGAAAATGATCTTGTTGAAAGATGAATGGCGCGATTATGAATTATTTTTATTAGTTGTGTAAATCGGAAGTGAAGTGTACGAAAACGATTTGCCGATGCTACATCTAAGTTGTGTCATACTGTACCTATATACCTATAGATACAGATTATTTCATTGTTTATATAAAGAACAATAGGTACACCTGTAAAATAATTTAATCATAATTCTAATAAAATTCTTAAGGAATGTTATGATAGATTGTACAAATGTTTCAAAATCTTTCAAATATGTTGAGTACACTGAGGTTTTACCATTGATACTGCTTATGTACCTCGCGTTCGTGATGTTTCGTAAAATGCTGTTGTTTAAAACTAAACACGTCTGAATTCAACATACTAGTCTTTCACTTCGAGTTGGCCGTCGTCGAATGACGTCATAGGTACAAACAAAACAGTACCAAGTGTCGCTAGAGTCTAACCAACGAAAGCTGTTCACGAAATTAAAAAAATCAAGAGCTTTTAACTGACATCTGCACTTGAAAGACAGTTTCCCTTCTAGGCTTTGTGTGTTTACCACCTTTGACTACATCGTCACTGACTATCCTACAGGACGTCAACAAGCATGTAGATTTCACTTTACAGTGGACAACCGTGTGACGGTATTTAAACGCTTTTGTTTCTAGGAACTTATTTTGAAAATTTCTAGTGGAAAAAAAAAGTTAACTAGCTATAGCTATCAGTGACCTCCGCTGTCTGATGGCCGAGATTATTGTCAAACACAGGCCAATACATTGTAAAGAAAAAAAATCTATTTCAATGAAAGCCTGATTGCATCAAAGTTACGTAATAACTGATCAGCTCGCAAACATTTTCAATTTTGTATACTTCCTTATATAATGTAGGCATCTTCTAAGGGTTTTTCAAAATAGTTAATTACAAAGCAATATCACGATATAACGAGTAAACATCCTGTTTACTAGTCATACCTACTTCATTTAACAGGAAATTGTCTTAACAATAATAATGAATGGATTTACAATTTTTAGGATACACTCTTAGGTACCTAATACATCTCGTAAATTGTACCATTTCATTTCCGCACCGTCCAATTTATTTTTACGTATTTAGTACTTTACCCATAAAGTAGAGATTAAATTTTGAAAATAAAATAGGTAGTGTTAATTTTTTTTAATTAATTATTATTATAATGAACAAAAACTAGTACTGTATTAAATGTTTAACCAAATTCAAAAATATAGAAGCTGAGAGAATAAAGAAAATGGACTAGACTAATAATAAAGTGGTAACCAAGAGATGGCAAAAGATGCAATGGTAGGTAGAAGGCTTAACGTTGGGTGGACGATATAAAGAATGAACCAGTATGGACACAGACAGCAAAAGACAGGATAACAAGAAGGAATTTTTAGAGGAGGCCTTAATTAAATATCAAGCTGTTTTAAATAAAAAACCAGTTACCGATTAATAATATAGATAAATTTAAGCTAGTAGAAGTTCCTCATACAAAGGTATTTTTTTTTACACCTTTTGTATGAGGAATCCTTACAGAATTAGGTGTTATTGATTTATCTAAGCACGGTGATGGTGATATAAAATTATGGCCATGGAATAAAAAACAGCAGTTAATATGAAACAACAAAAAACTCACCTCTCACTAGGAAAAGCTTTATAAGTAGTATCGATATCTTCAACAAAGTGTTTTCTTCGAAATGTACAGCAAAATAAATTGCCAAACATTGGCCAACCAGGTAGATATTTCACGTCCATTTTGTCAAAATGTCTGTGTACGCGTTTGTGGACGTACACGAAGTACGCTAATAAGGACGTGAGGAGAAATATAATTATTTCAGTCAACATGTTTACTGTGTGCACTATTTGATAAATGGGTGATGACTGAGTTGGTCTGCCGGGATTTATATCCGTAAAAGAATACTAACTATTGCTACGTTAAGAAAAAGCACTCACACCCCCCCCCCAGTGTATTGCTAACCGCTGTCGCCCGCAATATTGTTTCTATTTTTACTTGTATCCTGAACTAGTTTTTATAATTTTGTTTCTGGAACGATTTTATTTACATCATATCATTTTAATTTTTCATTCGATTACTCTACTTTTTTTTTTAAATTGCCATGTAAAACTGTAACCTACATTGTTAGTATGTCTAGCCAAAAAAACAACACAAATATATTGTTTATTTCATTTATTTTCTACTTTAAAAATTGAAAATTGTGTTCATTAAAATTAGATTTATATGCAAGTTAGTTCATGTTTAATTCCTGGCTTGTACTTTTATCTTAGTTCCTCCTTGAGCTTTGATATTGAAATCCAAGGGTTGTAGTTTCAAGGGGTCCGTAGTTTCATCAGTCTTGAGAATCTTGTAATTGAGTACTAAGTTGTAGAGCAATACCTTGAGTTCGAGGAGAGCAAATCTTGACCCTGAAAAATATACCGCATTAAAATAATTATTTTGTTAGTTTTCTGTCGTGTGCCTCCAATAAAAAATGTATTTAATCGGCTTAGACTCAGTTTTATCAACGTTGTATAGCCGTCTTATCCACGGGATAAATGATGGCCCTGTGACAGATACCCTATAGTCATATTTACCCTAGGATAAGTTATCTGGCGTTGGTAAAAATAACTTACCAATACAATTTCTAGGTCCCATACCAAATGGCATGTAGGTAAACGGTTTAATATTGTGTTTATTCTCGTCGGAAAATCTTTCGGGATCGAAAACCTCTGGGTCTTGAAAGTACTTCGGGTCCATATGGAGTGAGTTCACCAGGTTGTATACTGTATCACCTGGCTGTAACTGTATAGTAAAGTAATGGATTATATTAAGTGTACCAGGCTGTCATAAATTATGCACAGGTTCTACTGAATCATAGAACTCACTTTGACCGGCTTTCCTCCTTCTCTAGGTGGTGGTAAAATGTAGGGTTTTGTGCATACCCTGTCCATAATCAATGCTGCAGCCCATTTTCTAGATGTCTCTGTAATGTTATTTTGTATAAAAAGAAAAAATAATGTTAAAAATGTAAATAAGAATGATTAAACCGATCTTTAATTCAGAAGAAAAGACTGAGGTGCTATTGTTACATTATATACCTACTCGTACATGAGAAAATCATACAAATAATCTTACCATTTAGCACGCAATCTAAATATTTCAATTCATTTATATTGTCGTATGTTAATTTCTCATGTCTCTCTTTGAACTCTTTGATCTCCTGGTACAATTTTTCTTCGACGTGAGGATTAAGGGCCAATTCGTGAATACACATGACTACAGCAGTGGCTGCACTTTCAAAACCAGCAACGAAGAATATAAATACTTGACCGGTGAGCTCGTTATCTGTCCAATCTGCAATCGTAATCATATTTGAAAATAGTAGATCTGTACTATCTCTTTCTAAAATAAGAGAAAATTATACAAAATTGAATCTTGTCAATGTATTCCAATTTCTTTTTTCATCGTTGTCATCAATTAGTCACAACAATCATCATCATTATCAGCCATTTTGTGTCCAATGCTGATATAGGCCTCTACCTCGGCCTCTAGCGCGGTCACTACAATAAATAGCCTAATTCGACATCTATCACTAACATAGTATAAAACAAAGTCGCTTCCCGTCTGTCTATCCCTATGTATGCTTAGATCTTTAAAACTACGCAACGGATTTAGATGCGGTTTTTTTATTACATAGAGTGATTTAAGAGGAAGGTTTATATGTATAATACATGCATATTATAGTACATAAAAGCTGAGAAAAGCCGGGCTAAGCCGGGGCGGGTCGCTATTATATTATTTAAGTATCCCTCGATTATTGTTTGGTTTTTCAATAGGTAACTCAATTAGCTATATTTTGACTAACAACTAATACCTAATATACAACTTACTGCGGGAGTGTCCTTGTGGTTTAAGTATTTCTTCTGTAGTTGCAAACCCAACACTGTCATTATCTCCAGGATTCGTCTTTAAAGTACCTAAAAATATATTTGACTCAATTATGGACTTGAAAAAACTCATGGACAGACTGACTTCGAACATTCTAACGACGCTACCCAATGTTGCCAGTTTTATTGTAATTATGCTAGCAACTTCTACTCCATCCAAAAAGAAAAGATAGATTGTTTGATAGATGACTTTTCCCAAAGTTAACTCGACAAAATAATAGAGGACACATAACAAAAATTTAATATGATTCCCAATCTCAATTACCCACCTTTTTTGGCTTCCATTAACAGCTGAATCATGTCAGGTCTTTCCACATTGTTTTTTATTCTGTAATCTATTGTACTGGCTACCAGATTCCTGAAAAAACTGGTAGTTTCTACTGGAAAAAAATGTAGTCCCAATTTCTGTTGGATAAACATAACTTTATTATGTTGTGTACATTTCTAGGTGTTATCTTAATATATAAAAGAATGTCCGGTTATTTACACCATTTGTAACTCGAGAACGGCTGGACCGATTTTGATGATCTACGATTTGTTGGATTCGTCTGATCCGAGAAAATTTCTTAGGATGTAAAGTTATTGGTTCCTCTTTCATGCAAAAACTACGCAACGGATTTTAATGAAACATGGCACATAAATAGATCATACCCTGGAATAACTTATAGGCTACTTTTTAAACCAGAAACGCAGGTCAAACCGCGGGTGAAGCTAGTAATAATACTCGACTGAACTACCTTTGCCAAACCAGGGAACTGTGCGCTAAAGAAAAGCAGGCTTCTTTGTAAAAATGAGAAATTAAACATGGACTGTCCAATTTTATAAAATTCATTGTCCCTGTCTTTCACGGAATTAACTTGGAGACCGAAGCCGGCCGATGCGATGACGTCACTAGTATAACGCCGTACCAGGTCGTCAACATCTATAGTCTCTGATTGATGATCTGGAAAAATATAAAATGTATCATTTAAAAATAATAAAATATATGAAATTTTCGAATTTCGATATTGCTCGTACATATCTTACCTTTTAAAATAGCTTAGTTAACTAATTTAATCATACATCTACATATTTAGCTCTACCACCGTACTCTTGCTTGCAGACTTTTTAGTATAAAAAAAAACTTATGTAAACAAGAATGATGATAAAAGATTGTTCACCTTTCAAGTACTCCACAATATTGTCGCTTATCTCCGCCATAAAGGGCATCATTTGTCTCATTTTTGAACCAGTGAACGCTGGGCTCAGAGTGGTCCTCATATCACGCCATCTCTCTCCTGCAACAAAAATACTCGGCTCGTCTCTACGTTGCCGCGTTGTTCAGTGTTTTATTTCCTAATTCTCACTTCTCTAGCTTTATGCAAGCCCAGTACTTAAACGTTATGATAATGTCAAAAAGTGTCAAAAAATAATTAATAAAAACAATTTAATAATTTAATTTTATAACTTCAATAAAAAATATTTATTTTTATTGTTTTTTATAGGTATATTTAGACTAATGACCTATACATGACTCTTCAAAGGACCTCGATACGTTAGGACCTAATTATAGGTATTATTTTTTAACTATTTTTTTGTAACAAAAAGTAACTAATGTAGGTGCGCCCCACTTAGGGGGGTCAGTTCTGTTTTGAGTGTCCTTTGCACTAGATGCTGCGTGGACAGAATAAAAAAAGGTAAATGTAGGTAGGTAGCATTTGAAGCAGGTGTGACTTCAGCATCTTTAATCGAAATGACGACTTATAAAAATACTAGTATATATTACCTTTCATCATCAAAAGACTTCCTCCAAACAAGGGTTCAATTTCTTCGGAAAAAAACTCCTTGTGGTTGACAAAGTGATCGAAATCCTTGACGGTGATGGTTTTGATCAGCTCAGGGTCTCGGATGAGGAGAATGGGTGCTGTCCCCTCAATGTATCCAACATATCTACAAATAAATACCCTGTAGTTGCTTGGCGTATAGATTTGACAGATTTAAGTAGGTATCTCTTGTCCTATTTCAACATTGTTTGTAAGAGAGAAGTGACGAAATAGTTAAAATTAGTTAAGTTCGAAAAAAACAGAATCGGCACCAATGTATAGTAAAATAAGATGGAACCTCAATAGTATGGTCGACCTATTTGCACGACATCAAATTGGCTGTACGTGTCGCGTGATCCATGTACCTACATCAATTTGGCAATGACGTAGGAAAACCACTAGTGGTAGGTAGATATCATAAATAATACATTTGGCATTGGAAATAAGATTCTTTTGTTTCGTTTAGTTTTTTCACAATTTAAATTTTGGCAAATAATAGTCGCTTCTTAAAAGAACTAAAACTTAGATTGAAAAGTACGAAATATACTATGATGTAGTTTTAACCATCATTTATGTACCTAGATAATAGGGTAGTTGACAGTGTCAAAAATAAATGACCAAACACTAACCAATGCATAAAACATCTGAAAACACGCGGAAACATCAATTAAGTTGTACATTTAATGCTTTCTATGATTTTTAATTACCAGTAGAACCACTAAGAGTAGATCATTTGATGCTGTGAAACGATGACGTCATACCTTAGTATTTCATACAATATTCCATGTAACCGATCGTTTTGACATTTATTAAAAAGTTGCTGATTTGATATGCCAGGAAACTACCCTATTACATATAGAAGCATTCTTCAAGGGCCGCAAATACTCACATCTCATTGATGATTAGTATGTATTTGCGGTTGAAACCTTGAGCCCTTGGACATCTGACACGAAACTAATAGTTCAAGACATAGACAAGCGTTTGATGTTGGCCTCTGGGGATCTGAGAGCCAGGGACTTTTTTGTCCAGAGGCTAAGTCTGATCATTCAGCGAGGCAACGACGCAAGTGTCATGGGTGCCATGCCAAATTTTGAGGCACGTTATTTTTAGAATTTGTATTTATTTAGTTAAGTATTCTTTAGCTAATTAATAGATTATAAATGCCAAAGTTTGTGAGTTCTATTTCGCATATAGAAGGCTTATAATATGTACCATATAGAAAAGAGAAACATACAAATTGATCAACGTACGATCGCAAGGATACATTATGGGAAACTTGTAGTTGCACACTCGATTTGAAAATTAATTTACCTTTTCAGTTTAAGTGTAATGCACTTGTAATCTCTAATATTCAGTTCAACAAATGTAACATTACTCACCTCTCATCAGGGAATGCTTTGTATATTGTATCCATATCATCAATAATATGTTTCCTTAAGAACGTACTGTAAAGTATATTGCCAAAAATCGGCCATCCTGGTAGATATTTCACGTCCATTTTGTCAAAATGTCTGTGTACGCGTTTGTGGACGTACAAGAAGTACGCAATTAGGGACGTGAGGAGAAATATAATTATTTCTGTCAACATGTTTACTGTGTGCACTATTTGATAAATAGGTGACGACTGAGTGGGGCCTGGCGGGGGATATCTCCGCGCTGCGTGTGCGCAATCAAGACCTGTACAATTAAATTAACGAGTATTCTGATATAACAAATAGCGATTGTCGTTTCTGGAATGAATTATACTTTAATATAGGATTTTAGTTTTTGTGAATTTAAAGTATAAATAATCAATATACAGGTCTTTGTACTTAGTTTAGGGATCAGAAGTCCGACATTATCCATTGACATTGATTTACAACCCTTGTTAATCGCAATAGAATCTGTCCTTGTTCCTGGTTCCTCAACCAGGTTCCTATACCCGCTACGACGCGACATGGAGCTCATAATAAAAAACTTTTAACAAAAAATAGAACCGAACCTTCCGTCATCACATCAAATGATATAAATAACGGTCTAAAAGGTCCTATAATTTTGAAAGAATTATCCCCTAACTCCTAACCGTTCAGGAGTTGTACCTTCCATCATCAGCTCAGCAACGTAAATGATGACTACCAGACGCAAATATCTGAATAGCATTAAAAAGTATACGAAAAACATTGTAAGTCCCTATAAAATTTGAAGAGTTCCCTCGATTTCTCCAGAATTCCATCATCAGATCCTGACCTGATGACCATGGGCACCAACTGTAAAGTAGACCCTTTCAAACGAAAAAAATAATTTTCCAAATTGGTCCAGGCGTCTTCGAGTCACATACATAAAAAAAACCGACGAATTGAGAACCTTTTTGAAGTCGTTTGAAAAAGGGTGTATAACTCTCTGAGTTTTGCTATTCCCCTGGTATTGCAAATGTCTATAGACGATGGTCCATCAGTCTGTTTATCAACATATTGATATATATTGAATAAAAAACATAATATGGTAAAAAAAACCGGCCAAATGTGAGTCGGACTCGCACTTGGCCGGTTGAATCTATAAAAACAGCAAAAAAAAACACGTACGTTTTATGGAAGCTGACTTAAATATTTATTTTAGTATTTATTATTATAGTGGCTACAGAAATACAACATTTGTGAAAATTTCAACTGTCTAACTATCACGTTCATAAGATACAGCCTGGTTACAGATGGATTTATAGAGTCCTGTTTTACCCTTTGGGTTCGAAACCCTAAAAAATCATAATAGTAAAATCGGCTATAGGTACCATGTTTGTGTGCAAATAAAACACATTATATTCAAGGTAGAACATGTCTAACATTTGATTGGGTATATTATCTGATACAAATTGTCGTCGTCCGGCCCCGGGCTTGAATGAGAGCTTGATAACACAACTAGGTAGGTACGCTACATTTTTATTTCAACAAAGATAACGCACTTTATTTTTATCATAACAATATACAAATAATGTGACATGTTTTCAAAATTATTTTGTGTTACGTAAATAATTTATTTATTACTAAGTATCACTTTTTTTTTGTTATAAGTTTTTTTTTATTTTCAATGCAGGTCTGCGTCTGCCGGCCCAACTAGCAATGCATTTTTAACCCCACTGCCAAGCAAGGATGCACTTGTATGAAATGAAAATTTCTAGAAAAGTTTTAGTTTTTCTACTCAGTTTTGTTAGATACACTACAGACCTGACAGACTACACTACAGCATGTGAAGAGATTTTTGCAGGGTCGGCAACGCGCGAGTGGTACCCCTGGTGTTACCACTTACCATCAGGTGGGCCGTATGCTTATTTGCTGCCTTAGTAGTATAAAAAAAAACTGTTTGCGTCGATTTCAGCTCATAATAAATTAAGTATCGGAATTTAAATTGTTTACTAGTTTATTTTTGTTTTCTATTCTCAATCTTGTTTCGGTCTTTTTATTGCATTACTTTTAAATTGTATTTTGTGCAGTCGGGTTTTTGATTGTTTTATTTTAATTATTATAAAGAAGAATGAGCAAAGTCGGTGTTTATAGTAGTTACATAACAATAAGAACATTTATTGAGGTCAGGACATCATAAATTGCCTAATCAAAATGACCAGGGTCACAGGGGTTCTTGTCTCGCAGCATGTATTAGGCACATTCGTATACTATCAGTGAAGCCGTTGTTTTATTTTCATGTGCGATGGTTAATAAATTTTAATTTATATATAGACATACTAATAATAAAGAGTTTATTTGTTTGAACGCGCTAATATCTGGAGTTACTGGCCCGATTTGAAAAAATCTTTCACTAATAGGAAACTACATTATCCCTGAATACTTTTTATACCGGGAACGCGAGTGAAACCGCGGGAAACAACTAGTATATAATAAAATGATTAGGCTTTATTGGAGTTATTTATTAGGAATTCAAACAGTTCTGACAATAAAGTTTAAATCCAGACAGCAATTTATATCAATTAAAAATAAAATGTCTGAAAGTATTATTACTATTAGAAATGTAGCAAAACATTGAACCCTCGGTCGTGGTCTCATGAATTAATTCAATTATATCTTCATAGTTATGCGCTCCTGGTCGTTTAACATGAACATTACTCCAACGACGATGCATTATTTTGATTTCGTACTTTTATGGATAGTGCGAAGATGATAAGTTATTAAACGTTTTAAATACATAAATAAACAGCACACTTCTTTTTCAAGCGTGAAAGCATACCATACCATACTCCCTACTGAACCCTGTGACATTATACACACGGGTATTTGATCCCAAATAAGTAGAGCTCATACTAGGAAACCATAGCTAATATACTACATAAATACTATTTATTTTCTTGTAAATACATAACATAGATGTTGGTAATAACTAACAGTAATTTATGAAACTTATTTACGTTATTAAAACATGAAGGTAAAGGAGGAGTGTTATCTAAACTAATGTAATAATTAGGTAAAACGTTTTTAATAAAAAAAAAACAATCTATACAACCTTGGGTTTTTAATTTTTCAGGTAAAAAAATATTTTTAATTTTCGATACTGCTTCCAGATTGTCAGATAGAGACAAATTCAACTGTGTCACTGCTGTTGTCACATAGTTTTACCTAGACTAGTGTAGGTAATGACCAACATAGCTCACTTGTATACCTACCTACTAATGAAACATGAAATAACAAAAGAAATAGTAGATTACGCAACTAGTGACAAAAAAGGGAAGTTTCTTCGAGGGCCTAAGTTGGATCCATAGAGTAGCGAAGTATTCTAACGTAGAATCCCGAATGCAGTAAAGGATTCTAAAGTTGAATCCTGAGCAGAGCAAGTATCGTTTTTTTTCAACAGTTATGTATGTACATACTCTACTTTTGTTGCGAATATAAATATAGAATGGTCCCATTTTGCAATAGCTAGACAAAACAATAATTTACTTGTTTATTTTACTTACTTGTTGCTGATTAGTTTGCATAAAAAAAACAAAATGCTACTTACTAAAAGTAGCATTTTTCTCACGGTTAAAAGATAATTTCCTTGAATAGGTACCGTATTAATTAATCGGATATCATAAGTTATTAGGAGTATAATCAAGCCAATTCAATATTGATAACCTTTAGTACAGGGGCGAGGCAGAGTAACGTGGAATTATTACCATACCGCTGAAGCGTGGGTCCAGCGGTCCGGAAATTGCTTATGCGGGAATATTTAACAGGTGATTAGTATTCAAGAACGCCGTTCTGAGAGTGTTTCCCCGACTTTCATCAAGAATTTAATCTCTTAAATTATGTATTGGAAATTGACCATTACAGAAAAAAACGATTTCGCTTCATTTAAAAAAGATCTAAAAATAATTATAGAGCCTTTCAAGGAATATTAAATTGTAACTTTTTTTTTAATGAAGTTAGAAAACTAAATCGTTTTAAGAATACGATATGTCATAAAACGAAGTTATCGTTATTTAATTTTGTAGCTTAGTAGTCACAAATCCGGCCAAGTACGAGTCGGACTCGCGCATGAAGGGTTCCATACCATTATCTAGTATATTATTTATTCTTTGCCATTATCTATAAAAACGGAAAAAATCACGTTTGTCGTATGTCCCCTTAAATATTTTTTTATTCTGTTTTTTAGTGTTTATTAATCGTGGAAATTTCAACTGTCTATCACGGTTCATGAGATACAGCCTGGTGATAGACGGACAGACAGACAGCGGAGTCTTAGTAATAGTCCCGTTTTACCCTATGGGTACGGAACCATAAAAACTAGATACCAAGATAACATAAATCAGAAATAGATCTACGTAGTCTCGGATACACCGCCTCGTGGCATTTCGTCGTTAGCCACGATGACGCGAGCAGGACGCATCAGCGCGATAATCCGTTCAGCCGATCTTAGTATGCGGAGCTGGTAAGGACATAGTTGATACGGCATGTTACCCTGGTATTATTTAGCTTAATTTTATAAACGTCTCGAAAAATTGCCTATCATAGAAAGAATACTTTACACCACATAATAGACAATAATAAAAAACATTTAACAAAAAATAGAACCAGCTTCAATTGCACTAAAAAGCATAAAACTCTATGATTAGAGTTCCTATTTTTAAATGTTTAGATTCTTATGTTTTATCACTGTTCTAGCACATGGTTGTACCTTCCATCATCACATCAACTAACGGTCTAAAAGGTCCAGGCGTCTTCGAGTAATAGAGGAACATACATAAAAAATTAAAAAAATAATCTGACGAATTTTTAAAGTCGGTTAAAAAGAAAAACTAAGTAGGTAATTATAAGGATTTTTCCACAAACTTGGCAATTTTTGGTACATAAATAATACAGCAATGTAAAAGTAGAATAAGGTAGACGCGAGAACTAGAAGTCCATCTAGCTCTTTTTTTATGTTAGAAGGTTGACAAGCAAGCAGGCGGTCCACCTGATGGTAAGTGGTTACCGTCGCCTATCGCTATTTGCTTATCAGAGGTATTACCAATGTGTTGCCGACCTGTTACAATGCCGAGAATGCTCTCAAGTGCAATTGCCGTAACACAACGGTTGGTGCTTGGCGACAGGCAGCTTTGATAGTACCACAAAGTGTAAAACTCTGTCCAACATTGGTGAGAAAAAATATCTAAAACCAACTCCTCAAACATTGTTTTCTCACATCGCAGCCAAGGAAAGATTTCCTCCGCAGATGACTAGTAGATTTTTGATCGATGTGTCGGCCAAAACCTACGGAGATGAGACATATTTATCTGCTCCAGAAAACAATTTTTCCCAATATATATTTTCCTAGATGATCTTTTCCCTATCACATATTTTCCCTCCATCTCTACGTGATATCCGAGATGTTATTGAATAAACAATTCGGTCAGACGGGTAAATATTTTTGTGTGGCATATTCCGATCCCTTTTTGACATACAACAACGTAATAATTGTAACTATGAAAATCTAATATGTGACTGTTCATATTCTTTTCTAGAGTCGTCTAGGAGTTAGTTTTTCGGTTCGAGAAAAAAACATACAAGCAATAATTAATGCATCTATGGTAAATAATCTTTTAAAGGTCAAAAAAGAAAAAAAACAGTCAAATATATTATATTTACATAGAAAAAAACCTATTCAAAATTATGTTTATCTACTCTCATATGGTAAAGTTCTAATTATGAAATCAAATGACCCACTTTATGCACACCCGTCTATAATAAAATTAAAAAATTATATTATAGTACAGTTTTCTTCCCAAGATAATGCTATAAAATAACTTTTTTTCATTAAAGTACAAGTATTTGGACATGTCTGGCCACTTATAATGTTTTTTGGGTTTTAATACTTCAATTACTGTCAGTCAACTTGTCAAACGAAATAATAAAGAAAAATACATTATAAGTGGCCAGACGGACTTTTTGGCGGGAACTTGCGAAGTGACGTTGTGTTTTCGTTTTATTTTCATAAAATCGTGTATTTTGAGTTTTATTGAATATTATTGGTGGTATTTTGTCCAATAAAGATCAATACAAGTGCACCAGTGAAGTGAAATGAAATGATTACTTGTATAGTGGCTTTTTAAGTTGTCTCAAGAAGTCCATGAACAGTTTTAGTAGAACGGCTACCATCGTACTAAAACCTAACTAAACTGACTGACTATGACTCGAAGAAGATTTAACATGACTTGAACTTTGAAACTTGACGATTGACGAGAATTTAATACATGAAGAATATAAAAATGCCTACATTGCTCAACTTGACACTGGCAAAATATACGAAGTGTGATGCCAAAATTAAAAAAAAAAAAAAACGTGCCCAGACATCAGGACTAAACAATTATAATTTTAGATGCAAATTTACTTTGTCTGTGGTAGCGTATGCGGTAGAGATCTCAACTTAGGAGTTATTCCTCACACGGATTTGGGTGATTGTTTATTTTATTGATTTTTTTGCATACTTATTTTATTTTGACCAAAAATGATAGAAAAATAGCAGTGATAACTAAGGTGAAATAAACTTGGATCTGAAATTGTGGAGGCGGCAATGGAAATGACGAATAATCGATACCCGTAAGCCATGAAAATCTATGATAATATATTATCGATTTTTTACCTTTAAATTACATTATTAGATGAGTAGATAAAGTAATAGTAATAATTAGGTATTAAAAACTCGTGTGAGACCTCGCCTACGGCTCGGTACTTAAACTCACACTCGTATTTAATAACCCCTATTATGCAACAGTATCTAAACTACTATTTTGTGATGAGGAAAAATATATGACACGCATTTATACCAGGAGTATATAAGCTTAGAGAATATTATAATAACGGATAAGGAAAGACACATAGGGAAATCTATTTAATATGGGTATTTGAACAGAATAGATATTGTTATACGAATATCTACAAGATTCATAAGCAAACTAAGTTTTCAAGTTAAGTCAAAGCAAGTTCAGTGTATGTCTAAGTAAAATTAAATTATGTGAGCTTGATTTTAGTTCATGACAGTTGTTAAGTTTGGTTGTGATTGTTGCAATGTCTGTTGTTGGCAAATATCTATTAATTCTTACTAAGAGGTCCTTTGTTATTAAGCGCCATTTGTTTATACTTCTATACTAATATTATAAAGAGGAAAGATTTGATTGTTTGTTTGCATTGAATAGGCTCCGAAACTACTGAACCGATTTGAAAAATTCTTTCACTAATAGGAAGCTACATTATTCCCGAAGGTTATAGGCTACTTTTATCCCGGGAAAGCGAGTGAAACCGCGCGGAACAGCTAGTATTTAATAAATAACAATTATTGACGCAGGAGTCGAAAATAAGTAGATATATTATTTTTCTATTATAAAGCTGAAGAGTTTGTTTGAACGCTAATCTTTGAAACTACTAGTCGCATTATTTCACTAATAGGATTGTTTACCAAAATAAACTCAAGAAAAAATCCTTTATTTTTCTACATTATCACGATAACTCATGCTGATTTCCACAAACCGTCTCATCCTAACTTTTTTATTTTTTTCCTCACACAAGCTTCCCTTTTTTCGCCAGCATTTCTTCGAAAATTGTATAATTTCGCGATAGTGTGATGGAAATCTCTACCGGTGGTGGTGTTCGCGTTCTCTCCGCAGAGTTCGAGGACGCGTGACTTGACTGTGAGGTGGGCTTAGCTAGGGCCGTACCAAGTTGTGGACTGAAGCGACTAGCTATTTATGCGATCCTAGTAACTTCTGAACACAGACATCTGACATTGCTGGACAACGCCAAGAGAGCTGGTCGATAAAAACGTAATCATTTTGGTTTTCTAGTCACGTACTAGATAAATATGTACTTTTAGGGAAACAACGGAACCCTTATAGGATCACTTTGCTGTCTGTCAAGACCCTTTTACTCAGGAACGCGTGGAGGTATCAAGCTGAAATTCATTTCAAATATTCAGGTCTACTGTCCCTTGAAGCTGTGAAAAAATTAATCTAAGCCAACGCAATCAAAAGATACAGCCGTTTATGCTGCATATTTGCGACACTCACAAGGCAAGGGAATCAAAACCTACAGGGTAAAATACCTAAATATTTAAGAAAAATCACCATATTCAAAATTAACAATATTTTTCTAGGGTGAAGTAATTTTAAACGGTAATCTTCAAGGAGCGTTTAGTTCGTATGGAGCCCCTGATGGTCTTGAAAATACTTTCCGCTGTCGCTTATAACTGACCCTTCAGACAGACATTCGATACGGTCACGATCCGGATCCGAAATCAAACAAAACAATATTTTGTCCCGCGACGGATTTTGTTATAGTTCAGTTTCAATGGGCTTGAAAGAACGTTGTTTTGTGGAAAGTGATACGATCTAAGCGTTTGTTGCTTTTGTATTTATTGTGTTAATTTTTTTGTGTAAAATAGTAGTTTTTCATTTGTTTTTAGGGTTCCGAAAAAAAAAACGGTACCCTTATAGGATCACTCGTGCGTCTGTCTGTCTGTCCGAAAATATTGGACTGGATTGAGTTGAAAGTTGGTACACATATGTTAGTCGGTGACCCAAACATGGACGTGTTACGAAAATAAATTAATTTCAAACATGGGGGCTAATTTTGAGGGGAAAACTAGAAAATTAAAAAAAACGTTTTGCACACAATATTGTGAAACATATCAAATGAAAGGGCTTGTTGTGAGGATCTCAAATATTTTTTTATTAGAATTTTAATATAATTAGTTGAAGTTATTTAAGAAAATAGGCGAAAAATTGGCGAAAATTGTCCATTCCCCCCCCCCCCCCCTTATTTCCGAAACTACTGGGCCAAACATTTTGAAAAAAATTCAGATAATAGTTCTTTACCTAAAGATTACAGGAAAACCTATAAGAAGTCTATCTAATACCTTTAAACCTGCAATTCATGGAGATATATATAAAGGTATATAATCTGAATCTCGGAAAGGGCTCCAACGATTTCTATGAAATTTGGTATGCAGGGGGTTTCGGGGGCGATAAATCGATGTAGCTAGGTTTCATTTTCAGAAAACACGATTTCCAAAAAAAAAAAATTTTATAGTTACCATCAACAAATTTGGGTCAGATTTAAAAATATTTCTGGAACTTAGTTAAACATGTACGGAACCCTCTCCACGCGAGTTTAACTCGCATTTGTCCGATTTATTTTATCTCATATTTATGCAGAATGTTAAAACTAAAGCCAAACTTTCGGGGTTAAAAATACTCGTAACAAACAACCTTTACTTATGGGTCATATTCCGAAATGCGAATAAATCTGTTGTTTCAAACAAAAGATGAATACTTACTGAACCAAAATGTATGGAATATATATTTTTAACTCATTGGCGTACTGAAAGGGTGACAGGGGTGGACAACCTCTCTAGACCTGTCACCCCTGGGTTATTTCTGATTCCCATACAGCTTCCGGATAAGGATGTATCTATCTGTTCCTACATACACAGTTTAAGTGTATTCCGAACCGGTGGTAGAGTCTATTGTAAAAAAAAATAACTATTGACATTCATAAGAGCCTTAATAGCGCCTAAACTGAATAAATGAGTTTTGAATTTGAGTTTTACTTATTATCACATAGGCGATACGCCAGTTATACGTTTGGACTATAAGTAGGTTCTATACATCGATATATATGTACTACGCACTAGATTTTGCGATCTGACTGTATTCGAGTGAGCTGTACTGCAATCCGTACACCTTCTTTAAGAACGACATGTTGTTGAACGAAACGCGTAAGCGCCGTGAAATTTCAAATGAGTTTTCATCACTTACACCCAGTATACTTACTCTCTCTTAGGCACGCCTACATCTATTTAAAATTATGTTTCCCTGGTGCTTCTTAAATTACCTAATAAAAACTTAATTGCAGTAATTAAACCTGTGACTAAATCAAAACACGTCAAAGCTATTAATATTAATGGAAATGTTTCATTTTCGTATATAAAGGCCCTATAGTACGTACAGGACTCCCACCCAACGATGTCAAATTGATGGAGAATAATTGGGTTGTTCCACGAACCAATGAAGTACTCTTTATTTGGATTCTCCATGTTTATTAAAATTTATAACCTTATTATAGCATTCACTATGATAACTATATTATCTACTGGCTGTCCCCTGTAATCCCCTTTTTACCTCATTAGGATATTGATTGTGAAAAAAAATCAAAGGATTTTTCCATATAAGAAATAAGAAATATTTTCTCAAAGTTTCAAATTGCCAGGTTCACTGGATTTTTTCACCGGCTACATTTTCTGTCCCCCAAGGATCTCCGCTACGGCGGCCGGTCTTGTGCTACCCGCATCCAGCGGTTTCTCGTCGGTCCACTTTGTGGGGGGCCTGCCCACGCTGCGACTTCCGGTTAGTGGTCGCCACTCGAGAACCTTTCAAAGAGAGGTATAACAAGTTTTAAATCGCTAATGACGTCAAATATCGTGTCCTCTCACCTCACCCGCTAACGAGCTAATATGAAAGATGAAAGGCCATGATTTTCGCGATTTCATTTATTAATGGATATTGTATCAGAAGGCACAGATAAATAAAGAAAGACTAATTAAGGGTAACAGTTACACTCGACTTCGGACTTTTACTAAGCATCGGAACCTTAAAGAGCGTCTTGAGCCTTATAGCTCTCAGAGAGTTTCCTTTCCATTTGCACAAACACTCCTCGACTAATGACCTCGCCCGGACCCTTGTTTGTAGAGTACTCGAAAGACTTATCAATTAAAAAAAAGAAGAAATATCCAACGGTAATGATATACAAACAAAGTTCAAATGATCACGGCGGAATTGCCGGCATGTTTTTTTCATAACGAATAGGTATTTTTTGTAAAATAAAAATATACAATTTTTATCGTAAGCCAGGGCTTATTAATTATTATTTACAGCTCATAATTGAGTTAATATTGAATTCTTCTAGTTTTTGGGCCATAGATGGTTTCATTCGACACCCATGCTCGAAGTTCGTTGAGCGCTGAATAGGTTTAACAAATCAATCGCCTGAAAATAGGGCCTTAATTAGTGTGGGGCTTAATAACCCCCCATCGAACATTTGCCTCATTGCTCGCTATTTGTACATCACAACTTAGGTACTTACATTAGTTCAATTGTATAAAATGCAAAAGGTGTACGTAAAACGTAAAGGGGCACGATCTGTGGGCACGATAAATTCGCGCGGAGTTGTGATGCCCCTTCTGCACCAGATCATAGTTAGTATTCTTTGGTCAGGAGGTGGTTTCTACACACCACCCGACTGATCCAACACGTAAGGCCACTATGTCAGCCACTATCTAGCGTTCAATATTACACGTAATAAATAATTCCAATAGGTTTAAAAGTATTCTAAATTAAAACATTTTTCTTCAATTAAAAAGTGAGGAATCCGACAGCGAGCGTAATTTGCGGCGAACATACAGGCTGTTCCGAAAACATTTGTCAAAGCGAACGCGACGTTTGAAAAATTTCAACTGAGGCAATACGGTTGAAATGAAAGATTAAATCGGAACAAACCATATTATAAAGTACGCTGGAACGGTTTATGTATGTTACATGATTTTCTATTGCTAGATCCACAAAGTATATGTATGTTCACCAGTTATGTCAAAAGCTCTACACGCTTGGTTTATTGTTCCATATAATAAAATATAGTCATAGCGCAATAACCTTCCTCAAGAAAATTCCTAGGTAGACACTGAAAACTACATTGAATTGAAAAACAAAACAAATAAACCAGACACAAAGAAAACATATAATGGACAGCCAAACAGAGAAAGACGTTGCGTTTTATAATATTATGTTAGATTTTTAAATATTCTCATGTTGTTTTTCGGGCAATTTATAGGGGTGAAACCGCGGGTGATGGGATAACATGGTTGTACGTTCCATTAACACTAGATCCGTGTAGCAAATCCTGAGCGTACATCGCTTTATCATTTTAATCGGTTTCCAGGCGCGAAACGGCGCGATGCGGTGCGGTGCGGCACGGCAGGTGCCAAGTGTCGCGTCGCGGCGTTTCAACGATTTCATTTCACACCGTGCGTCGCGTCGCGCCGTCGAATCACCCTGTATATCCGATGCATTTCTTTGTTTCATTGCATACGTCGAGTTGACATGGATTTTAATCTTTACATCTTTTAAAAATAGATGTGCAATAAAGATGGAATAGGTAATTCTTCACAAATCGTCAGCTGATCTCAAAATACGAAAAGTTTCTTCTTCTATATTTATGAGCCTGGCTCTTGTCGGTGTGGCTTCCTCGACTTCTCCCTGGTGACCGCTGCTTCCTGAACAAAAACGAAAAGTTTATACCAAAAAAAAAATACCAAATTGGCCTGGTTATAAATATTATTTGTATAGCTACCTAAACCCAGATTTGAAGCAAACAGATGTCTGTTAGACTGTTTGTTACTTTTAAATATATAAACTTTAAAAAACGTATAAAATAATCATGTGAGAACTCTGACACTTTTTCGACCTTCTGTCTATCTTACTTACTTCCTTTTTTTAAGTCGGTTTAAAATAAAAAAAATACTAATTAAAATAACGGTTCGGTTGTGATAAAAAAAAATTTAATCGATTGGAGGTGCTGGGATTTGAACCCAGGACTTTCAGCATGCGAAGCAGACACTCTACCACTGAGTTACACCCCCGATAATATATTTTGTGAAATTATGAGAGACAATCTTAGTTGTGTTCTTTAAACTAAAGTACCTTCTTTTATACCTATACTACCTATTTTTTTCATTTCATTCCAGTGGAAGAACCCGTTTTACGTTTGCTTAATCATTGGAAATAGCTATTTAATACTGATTCTACAACACTTTAGTCACTTAAATTCAAATATTAGATAAGACAGAGTATTATTTTATAATTATGATAATAATCATAATCATGATCCAAAATACCTGTCATACTTAACCACAATTATTGGTTATTTTTGGAAACGCAAAATTTGTTCTTTCGATTGACTATAATTTCATAACTCAAAGCCAAGTTTGTTTTTTAAATGTCACTTAAGAGGATCACTAACGCCAAAGACCTTGACGATTTGTCTATACAAATAAGTACTCAAAGCTTAGGCATCCGCTGGCATCATCGGCCACATCATCAGTACCCATGATGGAATTTTGATCAAACACAAGCTAATTCATATAAAAAAAGAAATAAGTAAACATTTTGGAAAATAAAACAAACCAAGCTACCAGGAGATCAGGTTCCTAATGCTCAGACAGCTGTACTGGAGGTTCATATCGTAAAAAGGACTTGGAACGCTCGGCGCTTGAAGCTCCCGCCATTAAACCTTGGAAGATTTATTGTGGGGTACAAGCCATGGCAATAAGCGGTGGTAAAAAAATTGTATCGTATCTCCTGAAATGTATGTGTTCCTGGTATTTGAAGAATAGTTCATAAGATTACTTGCGTGTTTATGCCAAAGATTACAAAGCTACGAAATGCTACGAGGTGCTACGAGATTATGGGCCTGCATAGTTTGTCGATAAGTATCTATCAGTTATCTAGATATTAAATATTTATAGATTATTTCGTTGGCTGCTATTTGAGTTTAAAAAGAGCAATAATATTTTTGAATATAAAAAACTGGGTATCTAGACCAGTTTGAGAGATGTGTCGCACAAACGGACAAATGGACTTCTGATATTGGAGATTCAAATGATAGGTTTATTTTAGGGCCCAGATTTTTGTACAATCGCCCCAGGCCTTACAAATAGCCTTTTTTGCCGAACCCCGATGTCGATAGTAGGTAATAAAAAGGGTAAATGTACCTCATTTGGACCACTTTAGACTGAATTATTTTATTATTTCTTTTTACTGCGTCTGATTTACTTTTTACTAAGTACACTTAACTAAAAGGTATGTAATTAGTTTCATTTTAAATCGTCGAAAACGTTTGCTGTTTTTTGTATTTAATGTTGTAATAGGGGGACTTCTTCCATAGGAACGCTGACAATTTTTTTTTTTTTTTACAGCGATGTTAGTTGACTGAGCGAGCACGAAGCGCGAGCGAAGCGTCTCCGTTTTAGCTTGGCCAAAGATGCTCTCGTACGTCTGTCTGGCGGATGTCCGACTGTCCTCTTCTACGTCGTATTTCTCAACAGATTCTCGTGAAATTTTGACGATTCAGTTTTTGATTTTTTTTTCAAAATGGCGGAAATATTGGGGGGAGGTTAAAACGTAAAAATCAAATTCAGCCATGTCGAAAAAAAAACTAAAATGTCACATTTTTTTTTGTCCAAACAACTTTTTCATCCGATAAACTTCAAGTGGTGTTAGGGAGTGGAATACTCGCGGGGTCTAAGGCCAGCCTATGGTAAGTGGTCACGCGTTACCGACTCTCCCCAATAAGCTCTGGTGATCTTGGAAGCTCGGTTTCATGGTCTACTGTCAACAAAAAAAATTATAACAAGGAAAGTTCACACTTTCAATCAACTTTTATAAGAGTGAATAAACACATATTTAATATAAAAAAATATACCTATTTCGATTTTAATGATTTTAAATGGAAGCCCAGTGTAATAGAAAATCCCTATGAAGTTTTATATTCTTAACTAAGTTACTTTTATCTGAGATAAAATTTCAGAACATTTCACTTCTCATTTTATTTTACTTTGTTTTGCTTTTCATTTTCATTACGCTTTGACGAACTAATGCATCCAGACTAAATATCTCACTTTTCATGGTCTCCTAGTACAGCAAAATACTTAAAACCCCTCCCTGAGCTGTCTGTGCTATCAAAAGCTCTAACTCTGGTGTATAACTGAATCTTGTACTAATTAAAACTTTCAGCCAATCACCGCTCATTCAGTCTCATTCTTGTACAACTTACCGTATTGATTCCTCTGGTTTTATTCAAGTTACTGTACTGGATGCGCAATTAACTTCTGCAGTTTTCAATTTAAACCTTTTGTAGAGCTTCATAAAATTGAATACTTATATTTTTTTTAAATAACCTTTCATTTATAATTTATAGTATCGTCTACCCATCAACTCCTGCAAATTCATTTAATTTTATCCCTGGTAATTGAGAGAATCACGTTACGAAATTCAATGGAAATAAATGTCAATAAATCATGCATCTCTCGACCACCGTGGAGCCGAAGGTCACCGAAGTCACCAATTTTATTCGATAGCCTTTAAAGTCGATATCGATTGGAATCCTAACGACATTAAGTCCGGACTGATGTTCAAATCTTCTCGTTATAAAACCCTCGTTTTCGTGATTCGCCGTCGCTCGTAAAACCGTCTCGTGATTGCTCCGGAGCAGATCTTGGAGGAATCCGTGACACTCTGCCAGTAAATACCAGAATAAAGTGGAATTGTAAGAGGAAAATTGGAATTGACTTTTAGTGACTTATCTTCATTGTTTCTGAATGTTTATTTTATTGTTCGGGCGTGACTTCTAGCTGGTGTTTAAATTGTTAAAAAGAGAAAGTTTACTCAACTAAAATTAGATTAAATTCTTACATTTAAAGTCTCCTATTTACCCAAACACCAGATAAATCCCAGTTGTTTTGCAGATAGCAAGCAAGCTCCAGCCAAAAGCTATTAAAGATAATATAGACAAAGCCTTGCGGATTTCACGGACATTTAGCTATGTTGCTGAAATGTTCGGGGGCCTATAAAAAAGAGTATATTATTATGTTTTATCAACTTTATTAGCATATATATAGAATTGTTTATGTAGCTATATAATTATGTTTAATTTTATTCCAAGGCAAATAAATCTTTGCTCATCAAAATTGTCTAGAAAACTTTAAAGGTTACGAGTATTTAGACACGTGGCCGTGGTCAAAGATCATCAAAGAAGAAAGCTCTTTATTTCCATATCATCCTGGTAACTAGTTTTAAAATGTTTTATTTTCTATTATTTACCAGACTGTCAGGGAAGGGTTATGTTTTTCGCACATATCTTGTATGTATTATACCTACTATTATGTTTGTAAATTTCTTTATTAGGTACCTCGTATCTTCTAAATCAAATCGGGGGCTAAAGTTAAAGGAATGTGGATATTAGACACAAATCTAAACTCACTGACATCCTTACACGTATTGACCAATTAAAATGGAGATGGACAGGGCATAGCATAGCCGTTGTAAGCATGAAAAATGGAGCAAACAAGTAACAGTCTGGTATCCAAGAGACGGGTCAAGAAGCCGAGGTCGCAAAGTGAGAAGATGGGAAGATGATTTGAAGTTGACTCTAGGTCCCCTTTGGCAGAGAAACAGTGGACGTTGGAGGAGGCCTATGCCGTAAGGCACACCGAAATTAGAGACTTATTGTGATTAATGGACTAGTGATTATTTAGTAGAGAAAACAAAATGTTAAATTTCGGAATAAAAGGCTAATAATTTATTCAAAATCAGCATACAATAATTTACTTTAAAATCTATAAGTACCTACAATGTTAAGAACAGAAAACAGAAGATATATACAGAACCTAAATCTAATTATTTACAAGAAATATTCAAAATAAAAGGCTTATTTATTTATTTTATCTTCTAATTCATGGTCCGAGGTTTTCCTAATATTTTTATAAAGTCTATGTAATGTGACCTAAAACACTACGGTAATATGCAAATATACTACGTACTAATGTCTTTGTATGGTACATTAAATATGTATGAGAGTGTAGGGTTTATGTAAGGGCGATGTGACACGTCTCATTCATAAGGCAAACTTTGTATTCATTTCGTTTGATACAGAAACGCCGCAGGAGGCGTCAGCCGCGTCATAAATTCAGATTAAGTGGGAACTGAGACTTTAGTCGCGGTAAGGATAGTGTATTCAATGCTTTTTTTTACTATTGGCTTACGTAATCTCAACCCATTGATATTGTGGCCAAAGTGGCGCTCAGGAAATGGCTTTCAAGTGCACTCACACTCTTACTATCGCCGACGAGTGTACGTGTGTACTATTCGCAATTAGGTGTAACATTAATAATGACGTACCCGGTGCCGGTGTCCTGTTTACGTAGGTAAACATCATCGGTCATAACATAAAGCTTGCACGCGGGCACAGAGCATCAAAACTTTTAGATTTGGCATGATACAAAAGTATTTCTTGAAAAAAATTACCTATAAAAAAATTGAGTAATTGATTCTGAACAAACTATTCAGTTTCAGGTTTATTATTATAATATACAATATTTATAACAAACTACCAAATAGGTAAGTGTAGGTATAGGTACCTAGTAAGAAATTTAACATCAAAATGTACAGACTACATTAACGAAGATTTTTTGAAGTGCAAATAATCTTTGCATTCTGTTTCTTGCTCGAAATCAGAAATGTTAAATAGATTATCAAATTAACGTTTTTTTTGTAAGTATATTGACGTTTCCTCAAACATGATTTTATTAAAAAAAGTTACAACTTTTGTCACCGCGAATTCGATACACTAATTGGAAAATAGTAGGAACTATCAAACCTAAATTCAATATTGTCCAATAGGATCGTCCATAATAAGCCTATAAATTGATGAAGAATATCTAATCAAGTGTAATTACCGTGAATGCCTATAACAACTAGCATCACTTCATACAGCCGTGCCGTGTGTACCGCAGCACATATCTTACAGAGTAAATTACATCAAATTTGATTTAAGCGAATTTTGATTAAACTATAGGGGATGGGCTATTTTTCGTTAAATATTCCATTTTTTTTGTATTTCGATTTAAAGTATTAAACTTTTATCAAAAATATGTGTGAGTGAACCAAAATCATGTCAAATAGTTGTTCTTATTTTAATTTTTAAATTACATAGCGCTACATCGACTGTCAAAAATGATAAATTAGGTTGCAAATATTTGAAATCGATAAATAAAAATATTCGATTTAAAATCGAACGAGTTCGCATCAAATCAAGCTGGCAGCCGCAGATCGCTAACCGTTACCAGTTACCCGCAGTTAACTCTAACGACCCAGTTAAACTTAGAACTTTAATTCATTTCTTTTTAATTACCATTTCAGACTTTACTGCTTCAGTTTTAGGGTATAAAATGAAATGATAAACGTATTTCTAAAGGTGAGGCTATGAAATATGTGATTATAAAATTGTAGAGTAAATAGACTGATGATAACTGTGGACATGTCAAGGTCGTGGGTTCAAGTTCTACAATACATAGAGCGCAAGCTTTTGACGATGGAAAACATTATTAAAAAAGCACAGCACAGTGGATAAGTATTTTGTAGGACCCAGTTAGTTGGCTACCTCGGTCGGTAGGTATAGGGCATAGGGTATTGGTCTCGTCATCAGTTATTCCTCACATGCGTGACGCACAAAAATAAATGGTCCAACCACTAGGTAGGTTTACCAGCTTGTTCAAATTCAACACTACCCGTCGGCTCCGGGGATTTTCGCGGGATTACTTCGAATCCCGTGACGTCATCGCCGGGTGGCTTATACCCCGGGAGCTTATCCCAGCAGATTTTTTTTCTCGTAGGAAATATTGGCCCGGCCCACCCCACTTCGTCGTTAGCCGCCGACAAAGTGACGGTTTCGGTATTATAATTTCAAATTTCGGGTTTTATCTTGTACGTTTTGGACAGTGGGAATTACAGGCGGTCTAATATAGTAGCTAAATGGAACGGTCAGATGAAACATGTATTTCTGAACAGATTTTTTACGTCAAAGTAATATATATATCTTTTCAATACATAATTTTAAAAGTAGGTAGGATGATATTTTGTTTACAGGGTAAACAATTAATTATTTGAAAATAACATTTCTTTACAATAACAAAATAATATTGTAGACTGGCCAGTTGGCGCAGTTGGTTAAGACACCACCTATTGCGCCGCAGGTCGTGGGTTCGATTCCCATCCAGGACAAACATTTGTGTTCATGAACATGTCTGTTTGTCCTGTGTCTGGGTGTAATTATCTATATAAGTATTTACAAAAAAAATCAGGGATCAGATAACCGTGTGTGAAAAAAATGTCCCAGGATATTTATTTATTTTAATATAATAAATTAAAAATACATAAAACTACAATAATTACACATTAATATTCTGTATATATGAAATGTAGTCCTTTCAAATCAATCCAGTTTTCTTCAATATGAATTTATCGTCACCAATATTGGGCCCAATAATTTACTAGTAAATTAAAATGGCTTGTACTAATCAAGAGACTGAATCAGCAACACTATTATTTATATAATATAATCATATCCCCTGATATAAATAGGTAATATTAAATAAATAAAAACATGATTCGCAATATTGAATATCATTTATTCATCGTTTGAATAATAGATAACGTAGGGATGAGCCTCAGTGAGCAGCACAAGCCCCAACGGACGGTTATTAGTGTAATGATTGTTTGTATGCCATTTTGTGCTTATGAATGCCTGGTAGCTATCGTGAATCTGCGCAAGTAGCAAAAAGGTACTGAATTAGGTATTTTCCAAACATCAAATATCGCATTTAGTCCAGGGGTTGTGACGTTTACCGCGAAGCTACCTTGAATCTACTAAAATAATAAAATAATTAAGAGATTTTTATTCATGTATAGTTTTGACCTAGCATAGTTTTTAAGCATAAAAATATTTCTCAAAGTGTTAATGAATTGCACATTTAGGCATATTTAATTACCCACGGATGTACTAATTATTAAAATTTCCCAATCTTCCGTCCGATTTGTAATCAATAATATTGATTGGACGCTAATTAAGGTTAAATCTACTATAGGTAAGCTTGGCACGTTTACTGACATTGGAGCCGATTCAATAGGTTACATTCGAAGAATATAAAAAACAAACACACAAATGCATTAAAATGTAGTTAACCAGGAGCTCATAAGATGAAGGTAAAATGTTAGAGACATTTATCATAGGTAACACAATAAGTACATGATGTGGACATAGAAATAAAAAAATACCTTGCCATCGTTCATAATCAACGCGCTATGGGAGGAACAAAGCGAATAAAAACGACAGGATAGCTTATACCTGAGTACACTGCCTTGCAATGAAAATAAATTATTATTTATTTTTGTACAAAATGTATTTCGCAAAACTGTTTTTAATGCTTACAAGAATTCCTAGCATGAGCTTCGTGACGTGGTTCGTGTGAATTATATTTCTATAAAACTACTGTAATTTTTTTACTATAGGTATTTGGTTCTAGTTAAATCCTGCCGCGTAAATATTTTGAATGGAAACTTATCAAAATCTAAGATAAGGTTGTCATGCATCTTTTTATAGTGAGATAGCCCTGAAAAATAAAGGAAAAAATATGTTTATTATTTTTCGAGAAAATTTTTAATATATTTTTCCAGTTTCATTTTTCTTCCTTAATTAAAAAAAAGGCCAACGTTGGCACCCTTTGGGTACGAAACCCTAAAATTGGTTATGAAAATATTAATGTATTTTCAAAATTAATATTACTAATTGAAACTACTAAAATCAAAACAAAACTAACTATACATTGAAAATATGTGTCAAATCGCTGCCCTCGAGTGCCAAGAACACTGGCAGCATTAATTGCAACGCTGATTGGCAATGGCAATTCTTGCACAGTATATGCCAGCTCTCTTCCTGTATTTTGTGTGAAAAATCATAAGCACACAAAGCTTTACCTTAGATTTCGATCCTGATAGTTGTTATTCTGTTCATAATTTGCATCGATATTATGTTTGTATAGTTTTCCCTGCTCCTCACTGTACCACATACAGCGCGGTAATTTTGCGCGGCGTTATCTCGGTAACACGCATGTCATTTGTTTTGATTATACCCCACCACCGCTGTCTTGCACGGCGTAATGTTTTTTATTATTTATTTTATTCGCCATACACGTGCGTGTGCTGACATAACTTTATTCTGGGGTGTACCGCCCTACTTTCTTAGGAAAAACTATCGTCTAATGTTGTTAGGTGGTATGGGTTTTATCATATTCAAAAGGGTTTTATTGTGTTTGTTTTATATAACATACGGAAAAAAGAGAGCAAATATTGCTTTAGTAAACCGCTTACGATTTTTCAAGATTCTACAGTTAAAAAAAAGTACCAGGATATCATGGTTTAAAAAAGCTAAATCATCGGCCATCCTGTAAATCAGAAATCGGTGCGCAACACGTGAGTTGCTGACTCACCGCCGCAAATTACCCCTCGTTCCACGAGAACTCCTATTTGTATTTGCGCCCCTGATACACGGCTCCATTCTCACGCGTGTTACTCCTTATAAATGTAGAATGGCTACATTCGTGATTTTATATTGCTCTCGCTAAATTACGCAGAAATTGTGTGCGGCAGTTATTAGCTGCTGCTATGAACACTTGCTATAATTTTACCGTACTGTGATTTCATTTGTAAATAAATGTGAAAATTATTTGAATAGGAACATTATTTCCTGACTGTTGGAATGGAACACACCGGTAGATCTGGTGACTTACATCTTGAAAGACGGTAGCCAGCCCAATGGCTACTATGAACCTACAACCGTGCTATGGTTTCCTCACGATCTTTTCCTTCACAGAAAGTTCAAACTCAGTCACGCCATTTGACGACACTGCCACTGAGCACGTCGCGCGTCGCCTTAAAATTGGCATTTCTTAAAAAAAATTGTTAAATAAAATAATTCGTGTTTTTAAATGAATTGCACACAAAAGTTATGGAGCGTACATATATCACGTGAAGCCTGATTCCAATGCGATATCGTCCCTATCCGACTATCTGTCACGCTGTTTGACATATTTTATGAACGCTTGAAAAATTGCATAACAACAAGTTTTATTTACAATGTCGAATTTGAACTATTCATATTTTACAACTGTTAGCTTTGAATATCGGTTATCATTTAGAAAAATATTGGGCATTTTTTGGAAGTGGGTAAATATCGCTTGATTCCAATTGCTTTTTTTTTGTTTCATCTAAACCGACTAATTTCGTAATAGCACGTTTTCATAGATATAAGTAATGCGTTCTTAACACTTTGTTTACGTTACAATGTAACTTTTTAAATAATTCAGCTGCATCTATTATCAATAGATTTTTATTTTTAGTCTTGTTTTATTTTATTTCTTGTAAATATTTAAGTTTCTAGTTTTTATTTATTTATAATACCTACTACATGATTTTTGATTCTTAATAAATTATCTTACTAGATTAATCTACTGAAATAATTAGACATAAATAATATATATACCTATTAATAGAATACATAGTATTACTTAGATATTAAGTTATAGATATCTGAGTCATATGACTATATTTATGCTTCGAGAAAAGGATGGTACGGCCGTGCCGCTTTTTTGCTCGACTTGGCGGGGGCACTGCCGTGTCCCCAGATATTATATATGAATAGTTGTAAAATACAAAATAGCCGTAACATAACTTTTAGACACAACACCAAACAGCATTAAGGCAACATATTGTGATATCACAAAATAACGTCACCAGTAGTACGAATGTGGAACGAAACATATTTTAAAATTAAGTCTTGTTTGCGTCGAGTATCCGCACGTAACACAATGAAATAAAACTTGGGAAAGTCCATTAAATTTTATATAATTTGACGATATATAGTGTGACAGTGCTTGGGAAGCCATATTTATACAACTGAAACTACCGCCATGATGGACGCCGCCATTTTGAATGCGTTTAGCTTGTAAACAAAATGGATGTCTGCGTTGTTTCACCACGCTCTTTGTTTCACTGACGCTTTGTATTGAATGGAGACAATGGAGTATGATTTAGTTAGACAATGCTTTTAATTTTAATGCAGATAGAGTATTCTATATCCTATCGCATTCGTTTGCAGGAAAAATATATTTAGGTAGGTACTAATGCCAAAAAACAGGCAAGAATAACAGACGACGATTCCTAAAAAAAGTAAGGGAAAAGTTTTTTCGATTTGTGACATTTCTGATACCCTAACCTAACTTGGCCCGATAGAACCTTTTCATCCTTGTCGGAGGCAGGATTGATTTAAAAAAATCGGCCTTTTTCGCTGACTGTACATTTTTTTCAAAATCTGTAAATGCGAACTGCTATCCGATGCACTCAAACTCCTAAGACCATATTCGCGTGGCTTCAACCCTTAAGGTAGCCGCCCGTACTGACCCATCTCATAAATTTCCACCCTGTATTTCAATACTCCGGTGATCGGCTTCGCAGCAGTTACGCTCTCGTCCTATATTTAGATAAGTAAACAACATAGTGCAAAATCTCATCTCATACCGGAAACAGTTAAAAAAGGACACCAACCAACTGCAATTAACTACCACTTTTTAACATAAAAACTTATCTATCTCACTTGCCACACTTATAGTTATACGTGTGAAAGAGACAGAATCATCGTCGGTTCGCATCTGCGTCCCCACTTACAGTTTTTCCTGCATTTTTCCCACCTACAAGAGTTTTTATGCCAGTGTGTCGGTTAAAGGGTATTTTCATTAACGTAGACGCGTTTGAACCTTCATCTTGGAGTTTAATTAAAATAAATATAAATAGCTATATTAAAATGAAGTGGTACTTAAATACAATACGCTCCATCTACATAGTTATTTTCGTATGCCTTGTTAAGACTACAATATTCACTGTTAATAATAAAGATTTTTTTTGTCTTAATTTTGCATCTATACTATCAAAATATTAGTATAAATTTATAGTTTTTATAAAATGTATTGTTAGTTTTATTCTACGTAAGTGCCAAATTTCAACCACACAAATTTTAATGTTTTTAATATATATTTATTATTATGTATCTTCTATACATAGAGCATAGAAGATTTCACTCATATCATCAAGGAGAACAGAGGTTGAAAACACGTGAACGATACCTATTATTGCAAAACTGTAAAGGCGTAAAGTAGGTAAGTACATCACAGTATCAAATGCGGTTTCATCACAGCGAAGCAGGCTTGTGTTCCACTTTCCCCCACGTTACTCTATTATGACGAGCGGATGTTTTGTCGTTTGCACGCCTCTCTGCCTACATAATACACTGAGTTTTGTTATATTTTTTTTAAATTACTTCCTTTAATTTAAAAGTGCCGTGAGACGTTAAAGTAAACATGGTATTGTGAAGCTCTCGTTGCGAGGATGTGAAGTTAAGTTGTTTTATTTCCAAAATGGGCGTGCGTTTGACGTCTCAAGCTTTAGATTAATTAATTCATTATGAAGGTGGGATGTATTTTATTTGCTAAAATAAAGTCTTGTGCTCTTGACGAGCCAGTTGGCGTCACGCCACGTATTTATTGTCACGTAGCAGGTTGTGAGTTCGTTTCCAACCATAGGACAAAACTTAATAATATCTTTGTCAAAACCATTATTTTCTCTGTGGTCAAAACAAAAACACAACACAAGTGTCACTTTTGACAGCCACACTCACGGCGATAACAGTTTGACCCATGCCCATGGTCGCCGTAATTGCAATATGGCGCATGTAATGACGTCACCGATGACTATTCACGAGGCATCATTGTTCTAACGGTAATTCGGTACGCGTTTTAGCGCGCTCATATCGATAATAATCGATATTATCATGATTCGGAATGTAGCCTTCATGTGCATCGCAAAATATGCCTACGACAATGTCTCTGGAAAATCATAGTTCATTGTGATAATTTGGAATTAATTCGAGCTGGTTCCAATCGTTTATCTAGTGACGCCAAATCCCCAACTAAAACAATGACGTAACATAAACTACAATACAACTTAAAACATTTAGTAACAAACCTCGTCTAACCGCTTTATTATCGACACCGATAGATATCCGCTGCTTATCCGCAGTAATCCGCGCCCGCGGATACGCCAGCTTGCGGATATTCTTCAAGTCACGTAGCCCTGACTCCCCCGTCCCACCCGCTGTTGTCTATTGCCCCCTTTATCAGCATTCCTTCGCGAGTTACGACGCTGTTGTTTTTACGCTAAAGTATCTCTGGTAGGTACCTATTTTAACATTTAAAAAAAAAACCTAGTATTGTAAAATTTGTCCTGTTTATGTTAACAATACTCTTATATACCATGGAAGGCGCTGGCAACGGGATTGTCCGAGACAAAGTGTACCTACATATTAATACATTAGTATCACCTTTGTATGTAGTTATTATGTAAAAATCATGTACTTGAATTATTAAATCAAAATCAAAAACTCATTTATTCAGTTTAGGCCCTAATAAGACACGTATGAATGTTTTTAGTAACATTATTATTTTGTGTTCATCATTTTTTTCTTTTACGTTTTATTTTAACTATAAAAACATGAAGTGAACTAATCATAGCTAGTCACTCGGAATTATGTATGAATTCTAACGACATAACGGATTCTAAGGAATTTCAAATCTGTTCATACATAAAAGTTATGGTGGAATAAAGAAACTCACATACATAATATGAATCCTGAAAACATTACCCTCCTCCTTCGGGCAGTCGTGGTAAAAACCCTTAAATTACTGCTGAATAAAATTCGTGATCTTTAATTTTCTCTTCTTATGGCTATATATAATCCAGAAGTTTGTGTGTGTGTGTGTAAACTTAGCTCCATAACGGATGAAAGGATTTGAATGAAACTTGCCACAGATAAACTATAATACCAGGAATTATTATTATTTAAAGAACACTCTTATACCAGGAATACATAAGAAGGTAACACCGCAAGGCTGAAGTTAGTAATGAAATATAACTCTTAATTAGTAAAATTAAAGTCCTATATTGTATACAAAGTAGTTGTTAGTTGCGGTTTCATACGCACACAGCGTAAAAAACGAGGTGGCGTAGAAAGTACACAAAAGCTAAACAAAATGTATGGCAAGTATTTTCATCTGCAGTAACTTTCTTTTGTCCGTCATATTATTGTTATTTTCCATCAAAAGTTAGCTTGAACCGTGAACTCCGCATACAAACAGTGCATTAAGGAAATTCATTAAAGCGTAAACTTTCCATTGAAGTTGCTGACCTTACGATACGAGCAATGTCAAAATATTTTTGCTACTCCGCATCGTGGCACATCCTTTGTGAGATGCCGAAAGGAAACTTACTTGTTTTGCTGTCGTATTTATTTTGTGGGTAATTTATGGGACTTTCAACTTTTTACTTTACAGGTAAACGATTCTTGCATTTGAATTCTAGCTTCTCTTCCTATCTGATTTATCATATTCTAGAAATTATTTTGGCTAGTAAAAGCGATCCCCATCGGTTTAATACCATCTTAATTTGAACCATAACTGATCACAAGTATTTTTTACAACTGACTTTAGGACCTGCTTAAACGAGGTCAGAGTCGAAACTAATCATAAATATAATTAAAAATACTCCTTAGCAACGAAACAATCAGGCATTAATTAACATTTTTTTCTGGAATAATTTTCGTGTTTCTCATGTCCCAATAAACTGTTCAAAGTTTAAATAACGACATTAAGAAATAATATTCCATATTCTGTTTTAATTAACAAACTTAATTACCTTACGTAAGCTTGTGTCTCCCGGGCTCCGCCGAGGGTAACTAATTCAACAAGTTTTGCTTTTATAATAATGGAGAAAGTTAAAATAAATAAAAGTTTAACGTAGTTAGTGATCATTTGGGGACTGCTGAGTACCAGGGTTGCATAACTACACTATGTGTTTCTAACTGTCATCAGCGCGCTGTCGCAGCGGGCTCGTTATTTAACATTATTCTTGGGACGCTCATTTGATTGTAGCTCTAAGGTCAACTTAGATATGGCTAGTTTTCCGCTAATAAAATAAGTCAGTGACACGATCTCTTTTTCCATTTCTTTCCATAAAAACTTATTCACATTTTCTTTAATGATTAACGTCATGTGATTAACGACCTTACGTTAGTAAATAACAGTTAGCTTATCGAACGAAAGATCAATTCAATACCTTTCGATGTTCCTGCGCTGCGGTTTCATTACGCCCTGGTAGAACGGAATTAAACTTCAGCGCGTTTTGTTTATCTTTCTTTGTGTAGTTTGAATCAAGTCAAATAATACTTATTGATTTTCCACTAATAATAAATCGAATAACAACGAATTTGTTATCGATTGAATCGCTTAAACTAGCTCTTGAAGACAATTCAAAGTAATCCGTGCGCGCACAGAGATAATATAGTGGTATCCATTATAATTAATAATTTCAAAAAAAAAATTATGTACCTAATTGTTTTCGTCTATTTCCGTTTCAAAAGAATTGTAAATTAAAATCTCAATAATATAATTGAACTCTAAACGACATAAAAAGTGCCTCAGAGGAGCTCAATATAATCAATTAATCAAATAATTTGGCTTTATTACTCAGTTTGGGCCAATAAAAAACTTCCATGAAAGATGTGATCAACAGTCAAAGTGAAACGTTTAAACTTTCCAAGTCCCGTCTGGCGGAATAAATGGGCTTGATTTAAGAATATTTATGTTAAAAGGAACTTCTAAGTTACATCATTATTATAAATTGTATCTTTCTAAAAATATAAAAACGTAAATATACTTCAAACTCAAAACTCATTTATTCAGTTTAGGTCCTAATAAGGCACTTATGAATGTCAAGAGTTACAATTTTACAATAGAACCGGAATAAGAAGTGGAACCGGTGGTAGAGCCACCGGTTCCACATACACTTAAACTGAGAAGACTCCGGCAAGAAACTCAGCAAGGATTCATTTTTTGAGGAACTTTACACACATAAAAATAGTAGCCATCGATCAAACCAATTCTACATGGGTCCCAAAGGAAAAACGCGATATTAAGAAAGAGATTTCAATTTATGTTAAGTAATCCAATTTCACACGGTGTCGAGTATAAATGAGTGTAATTTTACACCGGAGCATAAAGCCGGTTGAATTAGGAAGCCGGTAGTTCGCTTCTATAACAATCCGGTTATGATCGACGGATGACGATAACTTCGTAGTGTCAGCGAGTTTTATCAGAAACTCATTTTGTTGCTCATAAATTTTAGAGTCGAAGCATAAAATAGCTTAATTAAACGAGCAGAAAAGACACTCTTGCCCTTGTTCGTGGTACTTGACGTACAGATTCTAATGTAAACAGAAATCGAAATAAATTCGATACCATATAAAAAGAAACTCCATCAAACATGACAATATAAAACACCTGAAATGGCGTCATGACGTATTACTTCACCGGGAACGACTGTGACAGATGTGTGTACGTATTCCGAGCAACATGCATAATGGCTTAAAGCCCGTCACATCCATCATTTCTTCATGCATCGAAACGGTAAATAAAATACTTATCGCCTCAAAATCGATTTATAAAATACACAAGTACTTTTCTTTTGTTCTTTCTCTACTTAGCATTCTATTGACTTATGTTCTCCTGGTAATTTTTTTGTAATTTTCATGAGGGGTCATCAGTTTCCGATTATTTTATTTCTCCCTATTTCTGACCGGCTTTTCGGTAGGACGTGTCCGTTGCACTATTTCAATCCTGTACGTTCTATTTTGCTCCTACAAAAATAACGATTATCGGACGTGACCCAAAGATTGTAATGTCTGTATGTAGCGTTCATGTAAAATTTTCTCTTTTTCCTCGTTCCAAATAGTATTATTAAGTTCCCGTATTGTCGAACGAAGCGAAGAACAAAAGTGTAACAGTCAAATTACAAGTAACACACGGCTCTTTCAGGCGGGTGGGTAAATTGTGTAAATAGCATTTCCCTTTAAAGTTGCAGTGCACGCCAGTTTGCACCAGTTTAAACAAGTTGCAAGTGGTGTTATACCTACAGTACTGTAGCGGAACAAAAGTTAATTCCAAAAATTAGTGTTCCAATGTAATTGTACTCGGTCCTTCCTACTTTATCCTTGTGTAAAGTTTGAAAAATCGACCAAGACTGTTGCTGCTGGCAAATTGAAACTTTCGTATTTTTTTATAGGACTATGTCTTTTCAGAGTTAAAGATAGAACACCAAGGTGCGCCACTTCTTCTGGTCTTTCCACAGCCATCTCTCAGTCTCTTTTCGCTTTTCTATGTTGATATATAGAACGTAGTGGTTACATACTCTGTGGCAGAATTTATTTAATGTCAATATCCGATGACTCTCCGCCCCCACCCTGGCCTCGCCTCCCCCTTCACGTCATCTACAGTCCTCCTGTCATGTAATGTTACCTGTGCAACTTATTTATAGATACCACCTACCACGTAAATATATCTAAAGTATCTCAAATAGATTTTATAACTAGATCAACAATAATACAGACGGATAAACAGATATTATAGATATTATCTACGTTAACATGGGGCACTCCTCCAAAGTTAAAAACGTTAGAAATTATTTACAGACTCACAACGCATGTGTGCGTACTGATACGACTGGCAAGCAAAAATAAATCCAAGGATTTGTTGCTCGACCAGCGGCACTGACGTACTCTATGAAAATAACAAGTCCGTCGTCTTGTGCCGCTAGGTACGTGTGATTAGTTGACCAACAAATTTGTTAAATAAGTGAGATACTACTGAAGAACTCAAAACCGATTACGCTACCGTCCTCGACGGCGAGGATCGCCGCGACGTCCCACTCAGTCTCGTCCCATTCAACTTTCAAGCGGCCCGAGCTGCCATTAGTAATCTGACCGCCTCCAATTAGGCGTAACTCGTACTAAGTCCTTCCCCTCCCCCGGTAACGCCCTGAGCCGAGGTTCGTACCCCATTCGGGGATGCCCTCAGGCGTGGTTACCTAAATGTTACCCGGCTGAGAGCTCTCTGCGCTCGCCGATTGTCCGGTAAGGTTGGTTGGCAGCCATCAGAGGCTACCAACTTCAGTCCATACAAAAAAAAAACAAACTACTGAAAATGGTCTGCTACTGAAGACGAATACATACACATTGAAGCAGTAATTTGAATCTTCTACTAGGATAACATGGAATGGCGAAGATTGCATTACATATTTTTCATGTCTGTGCAAAGATCACATGTCCCCGATACATAAATACTCACATATCTGTTTCAGGCTTTATTCCCCCGTCACGTAGGATGTCATAATTGTGTCGAGTGGCGCTACGTGTCAGTCTGAGTTCCGTGACCGAATTATGAATCGCAATGAAAAAAACCTCGGGATTTCGTGGGTGAATAGTACGTGAAAGCTGTACTTACAGGGGATTTCGGAGAGATACAATGAACGTACATATTTCTTTGGGAGTGCTTGAAGTGGGCAATTTATAATCGTTAACGAAAATTATTTTTTGAACCCGTTTTAAGAAATGTAACTATTTAATCAGTTTTGATTTGAGGGGAATTGCCATTGAATAAAAAAAAACGGACAAGTGCGAGTCTGTCTCGCGCACCGAGGGTTACATAAAGATATTTTCTATTTTACTTTAAATATTTTCTGTATTTTTCCAAAATTTTAGTTCCTTTTGAGGCACGGAACCTTAAAAATACATTCAAGATAAAACCTATACCTACTAGGCTTTCAGCATTACAAATATATATATTTTATCCCAATGAGATAGTGACACTCGCTATCTCTTAAAGTTTTTTGCGCCCTAGTATGGTGCTGCACTATATGCTGCAAACAGACAGCTAAGTTTACCCGCAACGTTATTAAAGTCCATAACGTCTCGTAATGAGACTATTGGCGGTTGTAAGGATCTTGTTATGATGCTGGAAACGTTTGCAATGCAATTATACCTACAGTGTTTTTAGAAAAGAAAATAGATTACACAGCAAATGGGAAAAATAATTTCCGTCGAGGGACTGAGTTGCGAATGATTTTAGAAGAATACTGCAAAGTGAGGGATTGCAAGAAGCGTAATATTTTTTTCTCACGAGTTATGTTACCGTATGATTGTGAGCGCCGTTGTTTTGTGATCTATCTCGCGAGTTTGTGTACTGTCGATGCATTGTGAACTGTACCATAATGCTTGCAATGTGGCGTGGTCATTTTCGTTTATATAATAAAATTAATATTTTAGGTAGCAAAAAAAGGATCAATTTAAAATGGCATGATTCCAGAATCAAATATTACCTTAAAAGGGTTTATATATAGGTACATGAAAATATGTTTCAGCTAAGTATGAAAAGTCATAGCTTCATAAAAAATAATTACACAGCCGGTACCGACTGCCGGCACGGGGTCGCCGCCGCGCGCCGGTCGACGGGAGTTGAGAGGTCTCAAATATCACAAAGAGTCAGCACCACTCGGCCACAATAACCGAACTGACACAATTGTAAGAGCACACCCTATATCTGAACATCTACAAACTTGACAATGCTGAGTGGATGCTCAAATGCCACAAAGGCTTGGCTTAAAATAATAAATCAAAAAGTGTTGCAGATGTCCATAGGTAGTGCCAAGCTTTATTTATGAAAAACTATCTGTCGCCTGCGGTTTTAACAATCATCAATCTTAGAATAAAAAGTATAGCCTATATCTTATTCCAGGGTATGATCTATTTACATGCCAAGTTTCATCAAAATCTGTTGAGTAGTTTTTACGTAAATGAGGAACAAACATCGTCACATGATTTTACTTTTCTAGAAGTAAAATACTCTATCATTCAGCATATTTAAGTTTACCACCTAATCTCACTACTCTCCTGGTACTTTACTAAAGTTCGAAACAAAGAAAAAATGACATACCGTCGAAAGCCTCCATAAAACGTATCATATGAAATTCACAAAGAAAATAAAAACCTCGACGCATAGGTAGAGCCTTTATGCCTTTTATAGCAGGGCGCGTGGAAAAAAATATTTCTTTCTATCTTGGAAACGACTGCTCGTCGGCGACGACGGTTCAAATCGGTGAACAGGAAAAATACAAGTTTCTCATATGAAAAAATGTACTCACTTATGTGTACATTTTCAATAAACTTATTCAACCTGTCGACTATTGGAAAGACGGTTATATGATTGTTAATGCTTTATTTACTTTTGACATGTTCTGCCCAAAAAATATTTTTGTGAAACGGGTATGTAGACTTGGGTAGTCTACATACCCGTTTCACATTGGTCCTGTATTCCTAGTAAGGTTCTAACCAGGTTCTTACTTTAGATCGCGTTCACGAATGATAAAACCAAAATAATATTTTTATGCTGATAATCGAATCGCTCAGCTCTATGAAAATGAAAAACACTCTGGATATTCTATCTGCCTATCTTTTCAGTATATTATTTGAATAGAAATGTAAAGATTACCGTTTTATTTTGCATGAAACAGCCTTTCTTTAACTTCAGCTTCATTCTACCTAGTAATTCAGAATTTTGTTTCTAACAAATATTGTGACCAATATCTGATATCCTGGTATTTAAAGTTTAGGTTCTCGGATTCATCCCATCATTTAGAAAGAGCAGTTTCACTGTAAAACAAAGATTAGTGCAAATTACAATAATTGTAGCAAGTGCAAGGAAGAGAAACCCTATGTACACTTGGTTTGATGCGAGCTAGATAGTTTTGAGCTTGTTACATTCACCCCCACGCTGGGAACCGTACAAGCTATAAGCTTTGCACCAATAAACATGACGTATATTTTTCTTATATCTTAAATTTTTCGATACAAATAAATCTCATTGGTCGGGAGAGCAGAGCTGCAATAAATTATACAAATTTGTCGTCAGGGGACTTCTTATCATATAAAATTGCACAAACAAGGAATGTTCCTGTTCCTCTAAGTATGTAGAATAATATGCATGATATTTTTTTTTGCTTTAATAAAAGCTCATTCATAAGAAGCAGTAAGAAAACAAAATATTTCGGATAGTTATAAAATAACCAAGCTCTTTCTAGCAAAACAGAATTTAGGATGGAGTTTATATGGTAGTATTATGACGTCACATCTTATGTCCGATAATAAATAACTAAATAAATATCCTGGGACATTCTTCACATACGGTTATCTGATCCCAAACTAAGCAGAGCTTGTACTATGGAAACCAGTTAACTGATATACTACATATACTACTTTTTTTTGTGAATACATACTTATATAGATAATTACACCCAGACACAGGACAAACAGACATGTTCATACACACAAATGTTTGTCCTGGGATCGGGAGGATGGGAATCGAACCCATGACCAGCGGCGTGATAGGTGGTGTCTTAACCAACTGCGCAAACTGACTTGTCAAAATCGACGTATCTGTCTAATCGCTGTCTAATTAGTAGTTTAAAATGCTTATATCTTGCGTGTTTCTTTCGTGTGTTGGCCGATTTTAATTTCATTTTTTGACATATTTTTTACGGTATTTTCATATTATGTTAAGAAATGCGATAAAAAAATTCATGCATATTCCCAATGGTTACGGTATTTAACCTCACTATAACTGAAAAGAGGTGCTCCATTAGGTAAAGACATGGTAGGGATCTAGGAATTGGGCAAATAGGAAATTATCATAACAATATAATAGAACACCGCTTATCGCTCCAAACTTGGCCGCCACGCCACGACTGCTTTCGCCAGATGCACTCAATCACAAGTTGAACTCGAACCGAGTTCGGAAACGTGCACAATTATCTACTCACTAACTAATGTAGCTACTTTGCCGCTCACAGTTTTTGTTGACTAACCACGTAACTAACCACTAACTAGGTAGTTCTAACTAATTAGTTGTAAATATAGAAACCGAATTCAGTTTTCGTTAGTGCCTATGAAAACCAGCAATATAAAAACCTAGGAAATATTTTTTCTGGCTTTCCTCGCGGTTTCGACCGCGTTCTCTGGATAAAGTTGTTAGTCGGTTTCAAAATTATATGTGTCAAATTTTATGTTGATAGTTTCAGAGGTTTAAGTGTTATGCAGATAACCAATAAACAGACAGGCAGTTCGCATTTATTCAGTAAATGAGGGATGATGTTTTTTTTGTAATTTATTGATGAAAATTAATTAATAATGTACCAAGCTACTAGGATTACATGGAGGTGTAACCAGTAACAAGGTATTAACACGAATTACTATGATCATTTTACTCCTCTGTGATTTTACTAGGTATGTATAATTTAGACTTTTGGCGAGAACTTGCGATGTGACGTTGAGCTTTCATTTTATTTTCATGAAAATCGTATATTTTGAGTTTTGATTGTGAAGAAATGAAACTTTTTTTCAAAAAATCCGTGCTAAGTTTTAATAGCACGGACGCACCATTTTATAAACCTGACATACCTAAACTGACTGACTGCTTGATTGACAACTTAAAAGTGGTTTATTTTTTTAACTTTTCAGAAAATAAAATTTAACTTGACACTGGCAAAATTCACAAACCGTGTTACACAAACACAAAATGCATGAGGTTATCTAAGAGATAAATAAAAGCCACTTATGTAGGTACAGCTACTTGCAAAGAGTTGCATCTCATTCCCGGCATCCCGCATTCCTGGCAAGGAGCTCATTACGCGTCCCGCTTCACGCACTATTGGAAATTTCACGCGCCAACAGGCACTAGATGGAATCCCGTAATAACGCGGTTCCCGGTTGAAAAACGGAAAATCCGTATCGTTTGCCAACATTCAAGTGGTTTCATTAGGATCTGAAATATAATAATTAATGATTGATGATATTTTTTTATTCAGTTAATATACAATATTTACAATTATTTACAAGAAATATACAAACTATATATAAAAAATTTCCTCGATTGATGATATTTATAAATGATTTTATTATCGTATAGATTACGAAAGAATGTTAAACATGGTTACATCTCCTTTAATTTTATGGTATCCTAGTTTATTACTAGTGATAAAAACTATGAAAAATAAATCAGACTTCCCCCCCGCCCCTGCATCATTTTACGAAATTTTCAGTTGCGCTGCAGGTCGTGGGTTTGATTCCTTTCAAAAAGTTCATAACAGTATGAGCATTTAGATAAACTCCTATAGGTACCCCTATAATACCAGTTTGGTATTTATGTAAATTAAACTCTATTACAACATCAACAGAAGTTATATATTGTTTGGTTGTTTGTTAATCTAAATTTCAATTCGGTTGGTTGAAATTTATTTAACCTTTTTAACTTTGGCGAAGCAGGAAAGATTCAGATTATTTAAATTCAATACCCAATTTCTGTGTAACCTTCTTATTCCTAATTCCAAAACCTTTATTTACACTGATAGAGATTGTATAAATGTTAAAAATCTCTTTTCTCACTCATTATTTTCAATTTTTATGTAACCATACAGCAAACTTTCAATTAGGATTTCATAAATCAATAGATTCCTATTATATTTGCCACTTTATCGTCGCACGACGTCGCCCGTGTCCCGGCATACTAATACAAAATGATCACATTTTAAATGTATTGCGGGCCCTTTTAAAAGAAAAGCTTTTATGGCTGTGCTGCCGTGAATTTTTACAAGCGCTAATTGGTTTACATTCTAACGGTTTTCGCTTAATTGGTGATCGTTTTTTTGCAAATAAAAGAGCTACGCCCGCCATAAAACGTGAGGACGTTATTAAGTTTTTTCAATAAATTTTAATAAAATATCTTCTTTTGAAGTGAAAATTATGTGACCGGCCAGTTTGACGTGGAGGTTACATATACTGATTGTGATTACCGTTGCATCGTCTAGTGGAGCCTCTTCGATTCCCAACCTGAACAATGTTGTGAGCGTGATTCTTTGTTGAATCAAACTCAAAAAACTCATGTTTATACTACCTGCCTTGACCTGAGGTCTAGCAGTAGCTTATTATAGGGTAAGCTGTTCCCCGTGGCTTCAATCGCGTTCCCGGGATAAAAAGTAGTTCGGGGATAATGTAGCTTCCTATTAGAGAAATATTTTTTTTTGAAACGGACCAGTAACACCAAACAAACAAACTCTTCAGCTTTATTATTACTTATTAGTATATTATATAGATATATGTAGATAGATAATTTCTTTCTAGTAGGGCAATAATATTGTACAGAATTTCATTATGACCCGCTAGTGCATAATATGATTTGAATTTGGAACGTTTTATGAAAAAAATTTACGAAAGCTTCTGTATGATTCTGAATGATGATACTTATTTCAGTTTTGTGTGATTTTGATCGTTGCGAATTTTATATTGGTCTCGCAGTAGGTATGAAAAGTAGAGTATGCATGCACCTCGAGGATAAAGCTGTCTTCGTCTTGGGCGATTTGAACCCCTCGCTACACTCAGGACTCTACATTATTGTCGTAGAGTCCCTCGTTACGCTCAGGATCCAATATGCCGCCCGTGACATAAGACACTGCTTTATCCCCTTCCTTGGCGCATAATCTACTATTTTTTCAGTTTAGGCCGATAAGGCATTTATGAATATGTTATGTACCTATCTGTAATTAAATAGGCTAGTTTACAGTGTCAAAAATAAATGACCAAACACTAACCAATGCATAAAACATCTAAAAACACGTGGAAACATCAAATATGTTGTACATTTAATGCTTTTTAATTACCAGTAGAACCACTAAGAGTAGATCATTTGATGTTGTGAAACTATGACGTCATTAGGTTAGTATTTCATACAAAATTCCATATAAACTATCGTTTTGACATTTATTAAAAAGTAGCTGATTTGATATGTCAGTAAACTACCCTATTGTGGAAGCTTCGAAGTTATTATTTATAAACTGAACAAATTCTATCCAGAACAGCAGAACCCAAGTTAGAATACTAATACCAGGACTACATATTGTACAAGAATCACGCCCGCTTGCCTTAAGCTAAGCTAGACCTCGTAAGAACAAGGCTTAGAACTTAAGTAAATTTAACTAGGATTACTATTATACTAGTTTCCGTCCCGCGGTTTCGAGAAGGATCTAATGATTTCTTAGGATAAAAAGTTTTAATCTATATAAGTGTCAAGATTAATCTAAGTCCGCTTCGTCAATAGATTAGCAAACATCTTTTGCAATTGCGGGATATAAGTAGATACCTATTTCAATCTATCTGTGATCATCGATGGTAATATTGGTATTCGAAGGAAATCGAAAACTTAACAATCAAATATCAATTGCCTATTTAATATCCAAGGATAAAATAAATTCTTAAACTACTGATTACTTCGAGGCGTAATCTGCTTTCGTTTCTTTGAGTGCGAAAATTAAAATTTAATCACTCCCAGATGATTTCTAGAAGCTCAATGCTAAACGAAAGAAAAATTTGGACAATTACAAAGATATAAAAAAGCGACACAGTAATGTAATATTACTTTTAAAAGAATTTTCAACTTTGCCCTTTGCGCGTTTAAAAGGAACTTCGTTACATTTCGGTAAAACTTCTAAATCGCCCTCCGTGCTATCAGGAGTTCAGAAATGTGAAGGGAAAATATGTAATAAAAAATAACAATTGAAACTGGGGTGGGAAAGAATTAGCAGTGACGGGTGATGAAACGTGCCTTCATTCCCTCGCAATTTATGAATGCTTGGTATTAATTCAATTCGTTTTTATAATAACTAGGTTATTTATTTTATAACCATCGATTTTATGTGTTATATGACTTACAAATAATATCATGTGCATGTAGCATGGATGTAGGTACGAAGGTAAATACTGTAGGCCCTATATTATGCATGCATGGTAGGACCAATTTTAAACGAGTTAATTTAATAAATAATTAAATAAATATTCTCGGACATTATTCACACACGGTTATCTGATCCCAAACTAAGCAGAACTTGTACTATGGAAACCAGATAACTGATATACTACATATTATTATACTACTTTCTTTTTTTGTAAATACATACTTATATAGGTAATTACACCCAGACACAGAACAAACAGACATGTTCATGCACACAAATGTTTGTCCTGGATGGGAATCGAACCCATGACCAGCGGCGTGATAGGTGGTGTCTTAACCAACTGCGCCAACTGGCTAAAAGCCATCTTTATTAAACAAAATTACTGATGTGCTATTTCTGCCTCCTGCATGAGTTCAATAACAGGGAATTTTAGAGTAGAGTAATATCAAGATTTTAGAGTAGGTATTATGTTTTTTAACAAAAGAACCCTCATCGGCTACATGTAAAAGACTAAAATATAATTTTTCGTTACTCGGCAGGAACTCGTGTTTATCTAGGAAATCCGAATGCAGCCACAATTTTGCCTTTTTTAACATAAAATGGTCCGCGCTTATAGTTGCGGAGTATCGGAAAGGTCTCTTATTTAGCGAATGCCAGCCGCAGTACAGACAGACTTACCGAACGAAGTTAAATTGTTTTAGTGGAACTTTTATGATGGGTTGTGGCCACGTGCACAGCGTTTATTTCCACTTATCGATAAACGAAAAATGTCCACTGCTCGACAAAGGCCTCCCCCAAGGATCTCCACGATGGCCGGTCTTGCGCTACCCTCATCCAGCGATTTCTTGCGACCCTCACAAGATCGTCGGTCCACCTTGTGGGGGGCCTGCCCACGCTGCGTCTTCCAGTTCGTGGTTGCCACTCGAGAACCTTTCCATCGGTTCTAGAGCAGATGCCTGCGTCATAATAGCTATTTGTATGCCAATCCGTCCAGTGGTTTGGGCTGTGCGTTCATAGATCAAGCAGTCACGTTTTTTCTTTTAATAAACGTGACTATGAAACAGATTGTTCCATTTTAACATATATCAGGTTTTAGGTTATTCTCATGAGCCCTCTACCCGCTGAATCGCTAATTTAATTTTAAATATAAAATCGCTTATCGCCGAGTTCATGGACTGAAAAAGCAGATAATATTGACGTGAGCCGCCCGGGGATAATATGATTATTAGTTTATGAGTTGCGATCGTGACGTACCGACGGACAGCGCGCATGTTACACGGTTTATTGGAAATTTACTAACAAATAATATTCCGATAGCCCGGGGATAGGATTCCGCAGGAACTGCTAATAAATTTAGGCCTCAGGTACTAATATTTATACGTAGTGCAATATTAACTACGAGTATATACTTATTCCATACTTATATTATTAATGCGAAAGTAACTTGTTTGTCTGTGTCTATGTGTTTGTTATCTTTTCACCTCTGAAGCGACCGCGATGAAATTTGACACGCAGATAGTCTATGATATGGAGCAGAACATAGGCTACTTTTTATCCCGGAAACAAAGGTGATACCTACCGCTGGCCGAAGGCTCGTACCATTTGTTCCAAAATAATTCTTATGCATTCAGTTAAACTGTAATTTACCTCTATACTAACCAGGCACGGATCTATGGGGTTGAGGGGGGGGGGGGGGGAATGGCCATTTTTTCAAATAACGTAACGAGTCCCCTTTACGAAGAACTTACGATTGTATATATTGTATAGTGTAAATTGATTTTTGGACCCTCTTTATTCATTGCAATCTGTCACAGTGATGGACATTCAGCAGCTTCGAGTGTCGGTATTTAGGGTGATTTTGAGCACGTCCATTGATGAGCCCAAGCTTATTTCGTGACTATGTTGTCAGTGAGTAAAATTTTCTTTTTCAATCGACGATTTGTTAATTCTTTTGTCATCAGTGTTTTAGCTAGGCAGTTAGGGTGTGTGTCGAATATTTTTTTGTATGTCTGTGTCATAGCAGTAATTTCCTCTTTTACAGTCCGAATGTTGAGATCTCCATGAAGTGTATTGTTTGTTCTTCGTTATCTGAAAGAGAAACCGCGCCTAAAACTAACAAACAAGTTTAATTATTTTATTTAAAATATTAGTATAGATAATGAAATTGAAATAGTTACTGCGTGATAAACTTGAATTACTTTCAGGTCAATACCCATTTCATTACGTATCACCCTTAAGCCAGATTTCCACCGCGAAAGGGTGGGAAATGGCAAAGCAAATAAGACTCTTTTTAAATGAAATAGGATTACATTTCCATAAACAAAGAGTTTTGTCAAATGATTTTATTTTGTCAAGCAATGAAAGGGCTAAGCGTGCATTTCAACTCTTTCTGCGAGCCTTTTTGCCAGGAACTTCTTTGCGTTTTCTTTTATTTTTTTCTTAAAATCGTGTATTTTGTGTTTTCTTGAATATTATCGGTGGTATTTTGTCCAATAAAGATAATACAAGTGCACCAAACGGCTACCATTGTATGTACTATAACCTAACTTAGACTAACTATGACTTGAACTTAAGGGTAAACGTTCGGTTGTAGCGCGAAATTCAAATTTTATCACGTTTTCATGAAATAGTCGTATATGTCAGTAATATACCTTGGAGGAATATGTTGATGATATTTTTTGTTATTAATCTGTAAATATACTTCCATTATTCTCGCAAATAACATGTTGATAACATACGATCTATAACTGAGCTGCAATTTGCAAAAAACGTGATAAAATTTGAATTTCTCGCTCCAACCGACGCCTCCACCTTAACTTGACGAGGATTAAATACATGAAGAATATAAAATACATGACTTACTACACTTGAAACTGGCAAAATACACAAATGTGATGCCAAATTAATAAAAAAACTCTTTCTGCTCGACTAGGTATTTATTTATGGAAATACATGTACGAGTAGTTTACTATTGCGAGCTCGCGTTCGAATTCTGGCTTTATGTTGATTTGCTAATCACTTATTGGTGTATTCGATTTAAGACCCAGTTCCCTTAAACCCACATCGTCATTTACCTTGTTTTGAGTGTTTGTGGTAAACACAGGCCTAACTAACTCCTATTAATTAGGCCGTAATTGTATTAATTCAAACTGAATACCTTCTAGATAACTCGAATACTAAATTCGGTATCACGCCCCATTACTACGTTTCTAAATTCGAATTAGGGTTTTCACTAAAACTTTTACACTAAACTAACTTAGTAACGGCCTGCGGTAATAAATAAATAAAATAAAATAAAACTTGAGGTGTCAAGGGACACCCGGATGGAACGAAGTTCACGCTTTGTATGAGAGAGAGAGAGAGAGACGGACAGAGAAACACGCGCACGCCGCACGGCTTACAACTATAGAAAAAAGTGTCGTTTCGGTCGTTACAACTTTTGGTCTTAATTTTTTCCGTCTAGCCAGCCCCCTTTCGCAACGCGCGATAAGGAACTTCGTTCCAAAAACGAAAAAAAAAACAAATATTTATCTGAAAATAGTACCTAATGTTATATCGTGTACGTAGTTATAGGTATAATTTACAAGGAGCTGTAAGCAGATATCGTGTGGTAATACCGCGCCTTATTGCCTCGTCATCTGATTAAGTTGGTAAATCGAGTGGAAGCCGATTGATGGATGATGTCGAGAGATCGTTAATTATGTTTACGATATGTGGCCGTAAGTTTTTGTTACGAAAAATATGATACTTTCACTATGTTCGCTTACCAAAACGTTACAAGAGAAAATTTAGCTTTGCACGCTTTATAGTATCCTGGTACATTCCCACTCCTAATGCTGCATTGTTCTTCAACTAGTTCCCAAGATTTCGTTTCCCCAACGGCTCAAAATTACCATAATATAAAACGAAGTCTCATTTAATGAAAAATTAAATTTACTTTTGCAGTTTTTGGACGCCTGGGTTCAGATGCATGAAAATTTGCATTTAAGCGCTCATGCAAATTTAATTCTCATTTCCCTTTCCCCACACAAGCTTCACTATATTTTCTGAGATTTTCCTATCTCAATTTACATTATCTTACAAAAAGTGACGATAACATTTTTATCATTAAAAAAATCTTTAGAAACCAGTGCTTGAGTTGTTAAAGCCTTTTTGGTAAGCAAAACACGTGTCGATTAGCATTCAGTTTGTTAGTAGCTTGAAGTTTCTTGTGTCTATCAAATTATCTGTACCCAGACCCAGCCTCGGCTATAAGTTAAGGAAACTGTTAAGATTGTTTATGCTAACGTGTTTGCGTAATGTATCAAACGAGATACAATAGCGATATTTTATGACTTAAACCTCTTTGGTGATTTATGCGGTTACTAAGAAAGTAAATTAATTGGTTACTTAATTTTTTGATACCCTGGTACAATTAATTAGGTTAGATTTCAAAGTGAATTTCCAGGGATAACCGAGACGCTAAGTAGGAGGTAGATGGAGTAATGGATAGCAATAGAACTCGGAATAAAACAACAAATAAGCAAGCGTTGTAACAAAGCAACGTATTTGCATCCGGAGTCGCGTGCCACGAACAATGGCTGCAAGTTAAATGCGGCTTGAATTATTGCCCACTCCCGTCCGCGGTTCAAATTAGCTAGTATATTTGCGCGCTTAAATTTCCTAATTAAATCAATGCTATCGTGATGTTATTTGTTCTGTTAAAATTTTCTAATAGGTATTAAAAAATTAAATAGAACAGTTACATTCTTATTGACCCCGCCTGATTGAAAACGTCCGTCTTCGATTAGAGTTTCTATATAGTAATTTTATGCTTTTTAGTGCCTTTGAAGGCGATTCTATTTTTTGTTAATAGTTAATAGTAGTTTATGATACTGTTGCATAATAGGGGTTATTAACTACGAGTGTGAGTTTAAGTACCGAGCCGTAGGCGAGGTTCTTAATAGTATCACACGAGTGTGTAATTATGTGCAGTATCATGCAGTACTTTATCTAAACTCATATAAATAATGTCATTTTAAAAAAATTAAATTTCTACCAACTTTGCAAAAAAAAAAAAAAAAAATTTTTGTGACATTTTTGGTCAAAATTATATGTGTAGGCAAAAACAATAAAATATAATCATATACTTAATCAAATCCGTGTTGCCAACTCCCAAAAATTCTTACCTCTAAAGTTCAAGTTACAAAATTTGAGACATTGTCATCGTCAAATTGAATTGATACTGATTGATTATAGTATTGATAGGTCCAAAGTGTACTTTAATAGAAAAAAAGTTATTTTATAGCATTATCTTGGGAACAACAACTGTACTATAATGAATCATTATACACGGGTGTGCCTAAAGTGGCTCATTAAAGTACTGATTTTGATTTCATAATAAGAACATTACGATATGAGAGTAGATAAAATATCAAATGGTATTAAAACCCTTGATTATAACTAGTGATGCTACAGACTTCTGCTTCTGTTTCCGCAACTGCGGAAGTACTGGATGATTTTTGACATCCGTTTCTGCTTCTGTTACCGAATTTTTTATTGCGGAAATTTGATCGAAACGGCAGCACCAGCGCTGGCACTGCGAACGATGCTCGCGCGGATCGCTTGACGTTAGGGCACGCGCGAGTGGGATGTTCCAGCCAGCGAGCTAGCCGCGTGCTTTTTTCGGCACTTATGTATTTATTTTTCAAACTTCCGCTTCCGCATCCATTTCCCCAAAAATGTACTTTTAACATCTGCTTACGTATAACACCTCCGTTGCATCACTAATTAAAACCATTTTCAGTGCAACTTTTCTATACCTGCTTCTTGTAGTTTGCCTTGATATTTGTAAAATTAAGTTGATAAAAAGGAACCGTTTCGTCATAGTCGACTCTCGCCAAAATAACGTCAGCATAGTAATAAATTCAGATTAAGTGAGGGAGCCCCAAGAGTGCGGAGCACACGCTCTAATGATATATAACGTGACGTATAACTTACATACAAACTTGCGCACCGCGGTAACTCCGAACTTACCAACTTTTATTGTAAATCGGCTTTGCTTGAACGCGGAGTTAAAGAAAAGAATAAATCTCTGTGGCGACAAAAATGTGGAAGAAAATTTATGAGATGTAAACTAAAAAAAAAATATGTACACATTTTCTTACCCACTCAGTTTATTTGTAAAAGCAATAAAATCATCATCAAACTGGTAATTATGGCTCCATTACTAGGAATAATTATGTATATTAATGTTGAATGCCGTGACGAAAATCTTTAGTTCACGCATTAACTTTTTTGTTTATTTTAATAATTGATAATTATTTTAATTTTATTGTATTTGAAGGAGGTGTTACTCTTTTTGTTAAAAGTTGATTATCTTTCTTGTGGTATGATGACCTTCAAACCCATATAAATACAATATTGTATGTAATCTTAAAAACTTAATTTTGAATTTGAATTTAGAACACATTAAGCAGGAGGATCTAAGACTAGTTAATTTGTGCTCAACTCCATGATTTATGTAGATGCGGCCGCCGGGAATATTTGAATACACCACATTCGCGCATTTATTCCGTGAGATGTGATTCGGTGAGCTCGACAATTTGCTATAATTTCACTAGACGTTTAAAAAATGGCTCCCGTCTGTGGGGAATGTGTGGGGATTTGTTCAAAATTATATATCTCCGTGGAGGTACCCACTCTATGAAATTTAAATTACGATTCTTGGCTCTACGTGGCGTGATGTTTATAATAATCAAGCGTTCTAGAATGACGTTAAATTAAGCGAAGCTGACAATAATTTAAAGCATTTATATTTTAATGATATTTTTTCTTGAAAATTATGTTAGATTGATCTTGAAATAAGCTTTTTTTCTACAACATTTTGATCTAGCAATGTTCAAAATATTTTTTTTGCGAAATCTAGTGCGGTCCGATACAAGGAAAATATCGCTCAAAGGCGGGACCTGAATCAGTGTCAGCGCGTTATTATTGGACTTCAGAGCCTTGCTCCGTGAAATCACTGAAAGCCAAACGTCAAATTGTCATTTTCTCCAATCACAAGACTAAGGTTATGTCGTTGTTGTTGTGACATTAGTCCAATCATCAATCATAGAGGTTCTATTGACTGACTATGATGCTGACGGCGCTGTGAGCGCACTTCGGACCAGCGATTATAGCCGTCGGGCATCGTGGGACGTAGGTAAAATCGAAATTTGGAGCGCGCCCTAAAAAAAAAAGTTGTTCGGTATGATAAATAATTCCTACATAGATTCAAAAAGCCCTTTCTTCTGCTTCTTTCTAGCCCTAAAAGGTATCCACCCAGTAAAACGAAAAAGGGTTATATTATTATGTAGATAGATTTAACGATCGCGTTTATGGTTTAAAATATGATATTACACTCCATTTGTTTAATCTGCCCTTACCCAAGGATAATGCGCGTATGTCATAATAATTTAGTAAATTTCCTTACAACTTTCTGGGATACACAAAGATGTATGAATATCAGGAAATGCTACTCTGACTTAAAAATTATCACTCCTGTTTTTTTTCTTATCATAAGACAATGGTATATAAGCTCAAAACTTTCATGTAGAAGGTTCCCTAAATGAAGCTGAGAGGTTCTTTTATAGTAATATTATAAAGCGGTTATGTTCGTAGGTTCGGGAGTAGGAGGTAATCGCGGGAAGCAGCTAGTGAATTATAAATACAGTAACGCAACAAACAGATAAACACACAGAGAAACGTTGCGTTATAATAACGATTGAATTAGAACATAAAACTTGGTTAAATTTTAAACTTAAAACTTTAAAACTTATTGATAGCAGCCACATATTACTTTTGAGTTTAATTAAATGGAATTACGAATTAATTTAATAACAAAGACGATAATTTATTGATGATTGAAGACCCTAGTCAAATGCACACCACAAAGTTCTACGAGCTCGTATCATCATCAGTGCCACTGTACCAGGACTACATAATTTATGCGGATGCGAACAAAGCCTGGCTTTGGACTCGTAGTTCGCCAGTTAAATGTTCATTGTAAGCTCTTTCAGTATATTTTATGTAGGTATGATCTGTAGCGGAAACATACTAACATATCTTAGGTATGTTTTCCTACAGTTTTCTCTTTATGTTTTTCGCGAGCTGCGCAACCGGCTCGTAAATTACGTGGGTACGTGATCGGACTAGTGAATTTCCATATCGTGACTACCTCATACGGGGGTTGGTTTAGTTACGAGCGTTCGCTACCAGGATACCAGGAATCTTGCGTAAACATCGTATCAGAATTGAAATATTCTGTACGATGCTTGTTTTTGCTGTTTAATTTAGTTATGATTTATCGTGCAAATGATGGTGTACATTACTTGGGACAATAATATCTTGAGATATTCTTCACATACACACGCTATCTCAACCCAAACGAATGGCAATAACACAAAAATAATATACTAGAACGAACCCAGAAAAGGCCTGGGTAGAAAAAATCTAGGAATTTATTACTCAAATAGTAAGTACTTCAAGTAGGTACCTACATTACGTAAACCTTCTTACCTACTTACACTGAATAAATTAAAGAGCTATATAAAGCACCAGCACTGCAGTCTCTTGAGGAATTCAACCAAGCCCCTAATGTTTTGCAGCTAATATTCATGAATTTCATAGACGTCACATATACCGAGTATCTTTGTTATCAAATGGGAATTTAGATTCAAAAAGCGAAGCCACGCGAAGCTAAACCAAATCTACGAGCGATTATAAAACGCGACAATTCGCGGGGATTAGACCGAACAATTTGTACGTAACAAATTGTCGCGTATTTATCGGGATATTTACGTTACGTTATAGATGTCGCTCCGGGATTGTCCGCCATTACTCAGATGGGCTTAACTCGCTGAATTTTAACTGGGATTTAGTTTGAGAGCTCGTTTTATAACACGCTAGTGGATAGACGAGTAATAAATAAACTAAACATAGTTCAGTTCAGTGGAGTAAGTCAATTCATTAGAGCTCAGATAAAATATTATTCGCTGAAGTGGCCGTCGAGTGGAAACATACGTGGGTGAACTGGGTAATGAACATTAAAATGTGTGTAGGCAATATGACGTCATAATTTTCTACGATTGTGAGAAGTCATTTTTCAGGTTTCAAATGCCATTATCTCGACAGGAGGCAACATGACATGTGATTTGTGCCCCACTAGTGACTTATCGGATGAATTGTACTGACGTAATGAACTCAAATTATTTTTATTTCTTACTATACATAAAATTAATATTAGGTATTTTTATTGCTACTAGTACCTAATCGATTAACTAAATAGATATTGTACTAAAATATTTTGGAAGGAAAATCTTAGTAATTAAGAAAGTAACAACTCTACTAAATACCAGGGGCGCATGGATAGAATGGAGCATCAAGGAGAAATCCTTGCTTTATTTAGGTACGATTTAAAATAAATGGTCTGGATTGGCGGTTCAGAATTTGTACGCTAAGCGTTTATTCCTCTGAACAAGTCACAAAATATATACTCGCAAAAGTTTACAGACAGAATGACTAAAAGTTAAAATTAATTGCATTCGTAAATAAATAACTCTTCTCTTGTTTGATCACTTTTAGGACCATAGATTGACTGACGCATTCATTATCAACTCTAACGCTATAAAATTACATACAAGATAACCAATAGAAACCAGGTAAGAACTATCGCAGATCAGTTACTACGTTCGCGATCTCTACATTAATTATGTTCTCCTAGTAGGTAATCACGGTTTGATCAAATTCAATAAAGTCGATATTTTCTATAGTACCTACCTAATATTTATAAAGCTGAAGAGTTTGAAGATACTTCTGTCTGTATATTTGAACTTACAAATCTCAAGAGACCAACATGTTTATGTAACCAGTCGGCTAATTAAATAATATGCATTAGTTAACCTGCTTATTGAGTAAGGTTTTATTTAAAAAATAACGTTAACCTGTGAGGAAAACCGCGAAGCACAACTAGTATTTTTACTATTTGGCTCCATATTTTTATTAATGTAAGTGTAAATATTAATAATAACACACCTCTAGCCCGTTTTTTATTTGTACCTTGATTTGATTAATAAAAAAACTATCGAATAGCTGCTCTACAAGCGACTGTAAAAGAACCATATATCCAACTATTAATACCTTATTCAAATATCGAGATTGTAAATTTAATATGAGTAAACACGGGTTCAATATCTAAACTTGCGCCAATAAAGTGTGCAGTGCAGTGGCACATGTCCGCGTCGTTCTGGAACTCCACACTAAAACCGTAATGTGTTCCGAACGTTAAGGCGAATCACTGGCAAATACTGGGAGCCTAGTCGATGAATCAAAATCAAAAATATTTAATTAAAATAAACCTAGCAGCTCTACCTTACCTTATTTCTTTGAAAATTGCCTGTCTAAAGATAATTTGTTGTAGGTAATCGAGAGTTCAAATGTCCTCTGAAAAAAACAGTCATGGGATTTTTGATGTTTTCTTGAATTTGACTAATAATTATTATTTTTTGAGTGCACAAAATTTACTATCGATTTCAAACACAAAAAATGGCTGATCGGACGCCCTGATCCAGTATCGTAGGCCAATATACATAGGCCTGGGGTTCTCTTTCATGATTTTGATTAAATTGCTGCTGACATCTGACGATGAATTCGCAAAGATGTATGATTGTCGGATCCTTTTTTACCAGTTTTAAAAATGTCATTATTTTCCTACACAACAAATAAATCCGCGGATGCGAAAAGCAAGTACTATAACATAACAGACTTAGCTCTGAATCTGTGCCTTAAAACTGCATCCATGCATTTTACGAGACAAGGAATTCAATCCGCTTTGAAACGGTTCCAGACTCCAGTATTAACGACACTGGTTCATCAGATTGTGGCCGTAAAGTGATGCACCACCTGAGCTGATCTACTTGATATCAGTTTCAATGACGTAGCATGTAGGAATCTTCATATCGATATCGGATTTTTAAATATAAATGATCGCCCCAATTCAAATTCTTAATTTAAATATTCAGTTTATTCCGTCAAAGCACAAATTGACTCTACCACTGGATCGGGCTGAAATTTGGTATACAGATAGCTATACAGGGTGTAAAATAGGGAGAGAAAAACTAGTGAGCATATACCTATGAGAAATGATGATTCTAAACTGTTTTTTGTTGTCTTTGTTGCAAGATATTTGTAAAAAAATATGTTTAACCACAGAATATATGACGAGGAATAGTTTTTAAAATAAATTGAAATTTTTACCAGTAACTTCAGAACGGAACGCATTGCCAATGTGTTGCTGACCTTTACAAAGCCTGATAAAATTGCCAGACAGATTAGTGACAGATTTTCAACTAGGTAGGATTACAATGCGCATACAAATTGCACCAAAAATTCGCTCTTTTTGTTTTAGCATTATTTAGATCTAAACAAATAAAATAAAACTCATTTTACAAAAAATAATTTTATTTGAAGCAACAACAAATTATTTAATATCATTATAATATATTTGTCTATTTATAACGATACTTTTTAATATATTGAACTATTATGATACAGTAGAGCTGCATTGCAAACATATTATAGCAGCATTTTTTTTAAACTTAATATTTTCATCTGATTTTATTTTGGTTGTTTCAAATTTATTTATAATAAAAACCTATTTCAAAAACGATTACATTTTTCTATTGGAATGTAATATAAAAAATAGCTTTGATTTTTATGTACATTCTCGACTAGTTAAGTAATCCTGATTTCACTTAATAATTATCTATCTAACCCTCGATTTTCATTCATCGAATAAACTCTATACCTGGAAAAGAAATAAAAATATATTAATGGAAAATTTGTACACACGGCCACAGATCAAGCAACACACTGCGGCACCTTATGCGGTTGTAATAGGAGCTATTTTGCAACAAAAATGAGTAGCTTGATCTGTGGCCGTGTGTACTAGGAGATCAGAAGACCATAGAATACTTATAATTTCTCACCTAAAATATGTTGATCTATACTGGGTCCGTTAACAAATCGGCTACTGAAACCGGGATGGAGATCTTCAAAGAGTTTCTGATGCTTCTCTGCAAAGTTCCACAAGAGGAATTTGTGGTTGCTCTGCTCTAAATCTAGTATCACAGTTATTAGATTCTGAAAAAGGAAATATTTTATTACTATGATTAATTTGTAAAATATAACTACTATTAGTTTAATTACCTATATCATTCATTAAAAAAAGTTATAGTTAGAAGTAAGATTTGAAAAGAGTTACTACAGAATGGAGTCTTAAAGAGTGTTAATAACGCAATAAGTTTTTCATGCGTATTAAATTCTATTATTTTCAGTTTTGTGACATTTTTATCATCTTCTTATTACTGGCACCAGTCCTTGAATCCTCTTCAAAGAGGATCTGTCGGCAACCCGCAAGTGCTACTCCAGGTGTAGCAAGGGTCGATAGTCTAAAACAAAAACCGCTTACCATCAGGCGCACAGTAATTTGTAACCAGTACAAAAAAAATTAAGATTCCACTCGGAGTGACGCCAGTAAATTTAATTTAATGTGTATATCTAACGGTATTACGGCACATGTAGGTACCAGGCGAGCAGAGGTTAGTGTGGGTATGTTTAGTTTAGTTTACCTCAGCGACTCCAAAGTCAATGGCATGCAGATGCTTGGCGTCGAGCACTAGTACCGGCGCGGCGGCGCGGCGCACCCGCCGCTGCACGCGCACCGCGCTCGCGTACGTGACGCGACCCACCAGCGACACTGTCATGCACTCCTGGTTGCCCACCTGCATTACAACACAACACAGAAACAATACCTTAATGGAGTCTTTTTGAAACAGCGAACTCTCATAAAGTGATTCTTCACAAGATAGTTAGTTCCGATTTTGGCCTATATATTAAATCAATATCATTCGATTTTTTTCTGTCTCCTAGAGTTGTCTTGCTCTATCGTTTATTTGTTATTTTATTTCGACACAATATGCTAAACCAAGCACCAATGTAGTAAATGTATTGGCAAAACTTGATACGCAACGTTTTTATCAGTGAATGACCTTAAACGGTTGCGTGTGAAGCGTGGGGCGCGCGGCGTGCGCCATGAGCCGCGCGAGGTCCGCGCCCGCGCCGGCCAGGATGCCGTACTCCAGGCCGCCGCACGCGCCCGTCGCCACCGTCACTACGTACACCAACAACTCCACTTCTGATAAAACAAACAAACAATAACACGCATTTACATTATGTTATATATACTATTGGGCGTCGGGGCGTCGCGCGTCGGCCATCTGACTGCGGAGGTTTTTCATGTTTTTCCACATGAAGTTTTCAAAATAAGTTTCCTTTCACGGTTGTCCACTATAAAGGGAAATCTATTAAAGCTGTATTAAATATACGAGGCGTTTAGGGTGAGGAAGTCGAGCCGAATCTCACCCAATCTCACTTGGGGGAAAGAAATCAAACGGCAAATATAACATTATTTAGCAAATTATGATTTTTTTAACCATCGACGAAAAGAGGAGTGTTATAAGTTTGTAGTGTGTATCTGTCTGTGGCATCATAGCTCCTGAACGGATGAACCGATTTTGATTGTTTTTTTTTTGTTTGAAAGGTGTTTTTAATCGAAAGTGTTTTTAGCTATGTTTCAAGAAAATCTGCTCAGCCACTTGAACTTTTGTCAAGTGTGTCGAGTATCCACAAAAATATCCATAGTACTAGGAGAACATAAGAAACGAGGAGTTTCACTTACTGCTATTCATCCAGAGCTTTTTGATTATATTTAGCTCAATGATGGAGAACATGGCTACTATGATGATAGCGGCCAGAGTCGTCCTCGGAATGAAGAAGAACGCTTCCGTGAGGAGTGTAACCGCCAGGAACACCAGACAAGCTGCAATGAAAATAAAAAACAAGTCACTAAAATGGCGCCTACATTAAAGAAGAAAGGAATTCGTGGTTATGAGTCTTGCTTTAGCAAAGTATCCAGGATCTAGGAACACCAGAGGAGTAAGATACAGAGAGATTACTGACCAAGCTTGCATGACGTAGCGAGACCTAATATTTACTTACTTAATTAATAACTTTGTGTATCAAATAAAAAAAGTATTATTTACATGGTTCGAATAAACTAAGTAGGTCGAATAGCAGCTTTATTTACAGCCCACAATTTATTATACCAACTCTTGGATAAGAAAAAGAAGTGTCTTATGGACAACCGGTTAGAACAGAGGATATATTTTTTGAAAGGACTCAATGCTATTAGGGTGCTTTTCCACTGATGCGTGTCATAAAGAACTCGGTTATAATCAATAACATCTTAATTTGATAAAAAAACGTACGTCTATAACGTATGTAAATTTCTATCAATCCAAAGGTTGTCTGGAAGAGATCGCTTGTAAGCGATAAGACCGCCCATTGTACATTCATAATATTAAGCTTTTATTTTTATTTTTTTAAATGTTGATTTAAGTACAATAAAGTGTAGATTATCTATCTAAAACGTCGCTACTCCACAAACTAGTAGGAAGTAGAACTGACCTTTAAAGAAGGACCCCGCGGGAGTGACGACTCCGCAGGCGTGGTTGAGAGCGGTCCGCGTGAAGGATCCCGTAGCGGGCATGGCCTGGGCGAACGAGGATATCACGTTACACGCCCCCACGGCTATCATCTCCTGCGTCCCGTCTACTGTGGCACTACCCGCTGAAAACAAAAAAAATAGTAAAAAATAATACAATTTGTATGCATGCCATTAATATCTACTATGTATGAAACGGGTCAGTAAGGGCAGCTACCTTAAGGGTTGAAGCCACGCGAATATGGTCTTAGGAGACCACCTCTTACTTTTGAGTTATTGCTATCGGAATTTACGGATTTTGAAAAAAATATACTTTCAGCGAGGAATTTTATTAGCTTAATTAATCTTGTCTCGGACAAGGATCATAAGGCTTTATGGGGCCAAGTTAGGTAGGGTATTAGAAATATTTTGTTTCTGATTTTACTGACCCGACACAAATTTCCATCTTGAATCCAATTCATCATTTGACTGAATTACAGCTGCTATATATTAAAATACATTCTAACCAAATGCTTTAGCAATAGCAATGCTTTCCAATATGGCGACCAGCGGCATCACGAACCCCTCCGGTCCAAACACAGACAGCATGTCCTCAAAGTTCAGGGTTTGGTTGTTCACTATCGTAGAGAAAGGAGGCGGGCCGAAGTTGGGCAATCCACCGTTAATTTTACCTAATAACAAAACAAGAAACAATTGAAACGTGTCACGAAAATGTTTCTTCTCCTACTGCCAGGTTATGATAGCCTGGTACTTCATGTTACAAGCGAAGACAACCTCTTCAGTGTGATTATAGAGATTCTTGTCTGCATTTATTTTTATGGAGACTCGACTACTAAAAAAAATACGCTACCCTAGTAGCATTACAAATAATAATAATAAATATACGAATACTCATGATGGATTCGCGCTTTTTGCAAATAAAGTGCATAAAGATCATAATCATTATTAAATTTAAAGAATTAACTGTATTCTTCTAAGACTCCTTCCTAGGTTATGATAGCCTGGTACTAGAGTATCATAGACTAAGTTTCTCTTCGTCTGGGATTAATTTAATGTATGTAAACGACTTGTTGTATGTTGTGGTGGTAGTCGAGTATGGTAGTGAGTAGTGAGTAGTGAGTGAGAAGACTAACCGGTGAGCGCGAAGGGCGCGAGTGAGTAGTGGTGCAGCAAGTAGGCGAGCAGCGCGCACGCGAACACGACGAGCGCGTTGCGCGCGCGCACCACGTGCACGCACGCGCGCCACCACGCGCCGCGGCCTCGCGCTCCTGAACCACTCTCGCTGCCAATATCGCCCCTGTACCGCGCGGGCACCTTTACGTGCTGTGTAATTATAGCAGTTTATGATACTGTTGCATAATAGGGGTTATTAAATACGAGTGTGAGTTTAAGTACCGAGCCGTAGGCGAGGTTCTTAATAGTATCACACGAGTTTTTAATACCTAATTATGTGCAGTATCATACAGTACTTTATCTAAACTCATATAAATAATGTAATTTTAAAAAATAGAAAAATCGATAGTATTTTTCTACCAGCTTACCAAAAAAAATATATATTTTTGTGACATTTTTGGTCAAAATGATATATGTAGGCAAAAACAATAAAATAAACAGACACAATAATCATATACCTAATCAAATCCGTGTTGCCAACTCCCTAAAATTCTTACCTCTAAAGTTCAAGTCAAAAATTTGTCACATTGTCATCGTCAAATTGACTACTGATTGATTATACTAAAGTGTACTTTAATAGAAAAAAAGTTATTTTATAGCATTATCTTGGGAACACAACTGTACTATAATGAATCATTATACACGGGTGTGCCTAAAGTGGGTCATTAAATAAAGTACTGACAAAGACAAATAATATACTACGTACTAGTACTGATTTTGATTTCATAATAAGAATATTACGATATGAGAGTAGATAAAATGTCTTATTAAACTGTTCAACTAGAGATTTAGAAAATAGGCTGTCAAACCGTAGTATAGGCTCCATATTATTTTATTTTAGAGGTGTCTTATGGACACCCGGTTGGAATGAAGTTTTTATTAAAAAAGGGTATTTTTTAAAAAAAGGACTCAAAGGTATTATTAGTATTACTGTTTCCACTGATGCGGAGTGGTGATTTTGAGCACTGTGATTGGCCAACTCCGCTCCACTCTGCCCAGCTTCACGTTAGTGAAAACGCACCCTTAGCTAGAGGTAGCTAAAAACACCCGTACGCGGACTATATAAAGAAATACACAAGTCTTAAGTATAATCGTGAGAACAAAGCGCTACACATAGCATTTGGTCCAGGGGTCGAAGGGGGGTGGGGAAGGGCAGATAAGAAACTTAGCCAGGTCACCGCGCTTGTTTTACTCGAAATATTAGGTGCATCTCAGACTTAAATAGTTCGTATTTACTTTGAGTAACACCAACGTTATGATGGTAGCGAGGCCTAGCAGCGTGTCCCACAAGTGAACAGTCTTGATGTTCTTGAAGAAATTCGTTATTGCGTCTATGAAAGTGCCTCCCGATGACCCTGCAACAAGACAAATATTAAATAAAACCTTATATTGACCAAAATCCTCGATTACACATTTACATTTGCATTTGGAGGATAGATACATCGAGCATGCGAGTAAATTTTAAAGTGCGTATGTAATTGATACAAAAAAAAATATTTTTTTAAGGTCTTTTAACAAGCGAAAGCAGATTTAGCGAAACTTAATTTTGATATGAAATTCATATACGTAATATTAAATATCATACAGAGCATCAAACTGTCCGCCATCTTTAAAAAATCACTATTTTTATATTGCCCATCAATAAAACTCTCGGACAATTTATTTTTGCGCGTAACGCAACGACACCACCAATCATCAGCTAGCTATTTACGTTGTCTCACAGAACGCACAATAGTACCTATTGTTTAATTTCATTGTTTTCCAAAACTATTATTCTAAAATTCCGCGTTGATTCACTTCAATATTTTACAGTCCAACAAAAATCTTGTAGCAAAAAAAAACAAAGACAAATGATAAAGGCATCAAACAACGCGCGTAATTTGCGTTCATATTTTAAATTATTACGTACCTATATATTTATTTCACAAAATCCACAGATCTTAGTTTACTTATAAATTACACTTATTACTAAACCATACCTACATCTAATTATGGATTTACTTTATATAAAAAAGAATTAAATATTCATAAAGAGCAGAAATAAAAATTTACAGAAACAAAAGAACTTATATAGTTAAATAACCATCAATGAAGATATATTTAAAACAGAATATGTCAATAACAGTTGAAATATTGGACAGTGACATAATAGGCTAGATGACAGTGTCAAAAATAAATGACCAAACACTAACCAATGCATAAAACATCTGAAAACACGCGGAAACATCAAATATGTTGTACATTTAATGCTTTCTATGATTTTTAATTAGTCAGTAGAACCGCTAAGAGTAGATCATTTGATGCTGTGAAACTATGACGTCATAGCTTAGTATTTCATACAATATTCCATGTAACCGATCGTTTTTTTTTTTTTTTTTTTTTTTTAAAGGACTAAGTTGGTAGCCTCAGATGGCTGCAACAACCTTACCGGACAAATCGGCGAGCGCAGAGGGCTCTCAGCCGGGTAATATTTAGGTAACAACGCCTGAGGGCACCCCCGAATGGGGTACGAACCTCGGCTCAGGGCGTTACCGGGGGAGGGGGAGGACTTTGTACGAGTTACGACTAATTGGGGGCGGTCGGATTACTGTAGGCAGCTCGGGCCGCTTGAACGGGACGAGACTGAGTGGGACGTCGCGGCGGTCCTCGCCGTCGAGGACGGTAGCGTGATCGGTTGTGTGTAGTGTGTTGTGTACTTTTACGAGCTTCGTCAGCTTCGATCTGAGCTAATGTAATAGGGTCATCCGGCTCGCTGAGGGCTTGCCTTGGTCTATGGATACGGAGTATACGGGAGGGCGTGTACGTTGCGGCTTTCACTATAAGAGGGTTGCGGTGATTAACGGCGGTATTGAAAAATCTGCGTGAGGTGCGTTTTATAAATTGTTTTATCGTGGGGAGACCTAAGTCAATGTGGAGATTTTCATTACGCATGTACCACGGGGCGCCCGTGGCCTTGCGCATGAAGCGATTTTGAATCACCTGAAGGCTATGGATCCGTGATGGAGCTGCATGTGCGAACACAGTACTAGCATAGGTCATGATGGGGCGGATACACGTGGTATAAAGTCTAACCTTGCTTTTAAGTGCAAGTTTAGATTTACGATTTAATAAAAAGTGGAGGCGCCCTAAAACAAAGGCGGCGCGCGCGCGGACCGCTTTAATGTGGGCATCAAAGGTCAAACGATCATCGAGAGTTACTCCGAGATATTTGGCTTAAGTAACCGATCGTTTTGACATTTATTAAAAAGTTGCTGATTTGATATGCCAGGAAACTACCCTATTATACTATATTTATTAAACAACAAACAGCCTAAAAGAGTATTATGTCTTCAAGGTTTATGAATGTAGATCTCCGCCCCGCGGTTTCACCCGCGATCCTCTATTTTACTTCCAAAAAGTTGAATTTTCAAAAATCCTTACTTAGCGGATGCTTGCGTCATAATAGCTATTATGTATGCCAAATTTCAACCCGATCCATCTAGTGGTTTGAGCTGTACGTTGATAGATCAATCAGTCAGTCAGTCAGACACCTTTTCCTTTTATATATTTAGATGTTGGTACGTTCCTTTATTCCATCACTAGTTTAGTTTACGGAGCTGAGTGGTAACAAACATACACACACACACACATACAGCAGGATTGGCAATTAGGCAGGATAGGATGACTTCTAAAACAATAAATAATACAGATAGAAGTAAAAATTGTTACCTGATGTCCTGAAAAGCGACCTGAGTTGTGAAGCGCTTATTTGTAGCGCCGCCGCTGTGGTGAACCCACTTATAACAGGCTTCGATATGAAATCCAGAAGGAAACCTTTAAAAAGAAAATAATATTTTACACAGGGGAGTATTCTGCTCATCCCCAAAAGAGTGTCCCACATATTACATTCCCTAAGATATCATGATATATTGAATCAGTTGTGTCCTAAACTCATCGAAATTTAAATAGCCTTATTTCACAGCCTATATGAAAATATGCAGTGCCGGATTAACCACGTAGGAAGCAGTAGCAATCGCTACGCGCCCCGAGCTAAAGAGGCCCCGCGTATCCAAACCAGCCCACCTCCGCCTAAACATAATTTTGTCTTGAATTTTTTTATAACTTTATACTTGAAAATCCATCAAAATCAAATTCAAAAACTCATTTATTCAGTTTAGGCCCTAATAAGGCACTTATGAATGTCAACAGTTACAATTTTTAGACTCTACTACCGGTTCGGAATACAAATGAACTGAGAATAGCAAATTAAGGGCCCCACGATAGAATTTCCTACGGGCCCCACGCTTGCTTAATCCGGCACTGAACTTAAGTACTAAAAAAAATGTAGCAATATAAATAAACCCTTAACAAAGGTAGATTTTAAAATTTTTCATTGCGATCGGTTCAGGCCCTCAGGGGTTTAGGCGTAATTAATCAAACAGACGAAGTTACTAGCGCATTAATAGCATGGATTTAACTACGCTACCTATTATGAAACGTCATTAGTCATTATCTTACCAAGTTGCAGAACTCCCAATAACAATATAATGCATCCAGAAAGAAATGAGGCCAAGTACGCAAAGTCCGCTGACTTGGCCACGTACTTGGCTAGCAGAGCGGACAATATGGCGGTGGGGCCTACTGTCACATCTTTACAGCTTCCGAACATCATGTACACGATGCCTGGGAATATACTAGAGTATAAACCCACCTGGGATATAAAACATTGCCGTTTGAAAAATTAAAATACCAGGGTCGTATAAAATGCAAGAGTACGTGAAGCGTTATTCAATTAAACAATCGGCAATTAATTACTGACACACATAATGGCGTATTGTCTGCTTGGTATGTTTGAAAACGATATTTATATGAAATCCTGCATCAAGTGATCATGGATCCGTTAGTCATATTGGGTTTCCTACTCCATCACGTTAAAATTGAGAATGCTACTAGGGTATCATATGGTGTGAAGCATAAACAGGTATCAAATAATACTAATCTGAGGCAGATATCTAAAACGGCACGCACGGTTAATATAATCTAATAGAGTATTTTGGACGTCAACGTCATGCTATTTGTAAATGACTGACTGGTAAATTGCGCTCGTGATTAAACTGGCATAACTCACAACCTTGTGGCCCAAATAAGTCCTTCAGAGGATATACTTATTAAAAAGAAGTACAGTGGCTAGGAAAAATAAAATACCTGTGGTGGTAAACCAGCTACCATGGCGTATGCAATGCCCTGCGGTATGGAAGTCAATCCCACGGTTATACCTGCAAATGGAGACAGATCAAGTCATAAGAACTGTACTTATAAATAGGGATTGTAATCATGCTTAAATTTTGTTGATGAAGCAGTGTTTACCGGTGAGATTGTGGTCAAACACTGGCAGACTATGTAATAGAAAAATGTCCTGCTAGTTAGTCCTTGACCAATTGACTATTAGATAATTCTTAACTTAGTTAACACAAACAACCGGTTTCTGACAAGTTCTTCATAAGGACAGGTTACGATTATATCGAGGCTCACTGTAACAAGGACATGTGGTAGATTTGATCTAAACAGGTTCACAATATTTTCACATCAAGATTTACTAGGACAAAATAAAATAAAGATTATTTAGAAATCTGTTTGCAAGTCCTTACTTGTATCCCTTTTCTACAAAGGATGATTCCGAGTGGTATAATAATAATAATAACCCTCATAATTTCTGTAAGCCTGGTAATAAGATTTTTTTGTGCGAATATTTTGCAAACTTTACCTGCTATGATGTCACGTAACAGAAAATCCATATTGTATTTCGGCAGCCATATTGTGATCGGAAGTCTCTTCTTCCAAGACTCCAGGCTGCAGAGTCTCGTTGCCGTACGACGAAATCTACCGTTGGGAGCATGGCCTGAGAAATTTAAATAAATATCCTGGGACATTCTTCACATAAATTATAATGTTAAGGGTAAACGTTCGGTTGGAGCGCGAAATTCAAATTTTATCACGTTTTTTGTAAATTGCAGCTCAGTTATAGGTCGTAAGTTAACAACATGTTATTTGCAACAATAATGATAGTATATTACTGACATATACGACTATTTCATGAAAATGTTACTAATATACCTTGGAGGAATATGTTGATGATTTCTTTTGTTAATAATCAGTAAATATACTACCATTCTTGTCGCAAATAACATGTTGATAACTTACGACCTATAACTGAGCTGCAATTTACTAAAAACGTGATAAAATTTGAATTTCGCGCTCCAACCGACGCCTCCACCTTAAGGTAGTATTGTCATACAGTCATGGCTAAATAGCGGAGCGAATTGTGATGAAATGTACCAGTATACCGAAACAAAGCAATTAAGTTTCGCTCAAGAATATTTTCTTTCAATGAACGACACAATACTTGTACATATAGAAGAACGTAAGTCTTCAGGTATTATAAATGCAAAAGTTTGTTGCTCATTCACGTAAAAACTAATGAACGAATTTTGATGAAACTTAGCACATAGATAGATCATACCCTGGAATAACATATAGGCTACTTTTTATATCTCGGGAACGCGGGTGAAACCGCGGGCAGAAGCTAGTATCACATACTTAAAAAACGAAAGTCGAAAGTGATGAGCTAACCAAATATGTTAATCTTCATTGATATAAGTGAAATTCATCATTCATTATTCTGTTCACATAATATTGATTTACTATAACTTGAACATGCTAAAGATCCTTATCATGTGTGGATATATATTATGTCTAACAAAAAATTCTGCTGGATTGTCACCATCCAAACGGTTTGGAGCTCTCACCTACCAGGTCGACAGCCCATGGAAGGAGGCCGTCGGAAATTATATGGGTGACCTAAGTTTCTACTGAACTCCAAGAAGTAAATATTCTATGAAGTTAATTTGAAATATAAACATCGTAATTTAAAAATACCAAATTCAATTTTAAAATATTACCTAAGGCACCGATCATTTTCAAAATAAAATGTTGACACAAAACTTGTTAACAATATTTTATAACACCACTCAAACTACATTCCGAAAACTGGTTGCACGTAGAAATTAGGGAAAAATGAGAAAGAAACTCGTATCGACGTCGACCAAGCAGGATTGTTTGACGCCGAATGAATTGATGTGCGTCCGTAAAGCATGTGGCGTATTGAAATGCGATACACGAACGCTAAATGCTCGCTCTGCATAATTTAATACGAATTTTTGTTTTGTAAGCATTATTACTTGCAATATCAGATCATTATCAACCTATTTCATATATTGCAAACGTCGATGTTTTGAGTTAAATTTAAAAACACTGACACTGACGAGCTGTTAATTTGACTCGTGTTTAATAATTGAGTCAAGAAACTTGGATTCATTTTCCTACTAAAATAAGATGTGAAAAGTACCTAATCACATACCAAGTATTTTTTTTTAAACTTTAATAATAAATTCAATAAAAAGAGGTTATACCAGTTAAACTATAAGGTAGTATTGTGACAAGAATATAATAATATAGTTGTAGTAGGTTTCAAAGTTGTAGTTGTACCTACTTAAGGAACATACATATAAAAAAAAGATCCACAAAGAAACCTTCCTCGGGTTTTTGCAAGTCTTCTCAGTGTAAGTATATATCGAAGTGGTAGTAGAATTGTAACGTTATAATACACGTCGTTATAAAACATTAGGGTCTAAATTGAATAGACGAGTTTTAGTGCCATTTCCTCGCTTGTCATCGCCATCGCATCGCTCGTTCATTGTTCAACAAGATTCTAAAGAGCCATTTGAACCAGTTCATCAAGCAAGGTACCTACTTACTAATTAAAACAAACACGCGTTCATCGTAAAACTTTAACATATCATAATTGAGGATTTAATAAAAAACAGTTGTTTAAATAATTTGGGTCATTAAAAGTAAATCTCACACTTGGCTTACCTGTATGAAATTATACAATATATTTTCATGCAGCGGGACGTAATAATGCCGAGTGAAATAAAGCCACTACATGATGGTGGTCGAAACAAGACCAGCGACCATCGGAATGTTATTGTAGGTAAATTGATTTGTTTTGACAAACTTATGAGCCAAGAAGATATCGTCATAATAGATTCACAATGAAATATTCTATACTAGATACATATTTACACAGACCATATTGTGGTCATAGATTTTGAATATACCACTACATTATAGAAGACTAGCTGTTCTCCACGTTTTCACTTGCGTTCCCGGGATAAAAAATAGCCTATATCCTTTGGGGATAATGTAGCTTCCTATTAGTGACAGAATTTTTCGAATCGGACCAGTAACTGTGGAGATTAGCACGTTTAAACAAACAAACAAAATCTTCAGCTTTATTATTAGTATAGATTAGATAAGGGGCAGAGTACTTGGTAGATAAGCCATAAGATGGACTGAGGGTACCAGGAGGACAGCAGTTAGGAGAAGGTAGCGATGCGTTGTGGATACCAGCCGCAAACCACATATCATAAGGACTACAACCATTTGATTTAAGCAATATTAGTAATAGTTGGTAATAGATAGAAGATTTTTCATTTCCAAAAAATATTATACTAGTATCTCCGAAAAAATATAAGCATAGTAAGCATCCCCTTCATTTTACGACTTTACCTTTACCTAATTAAAAAACAAAGTATTTATTATCTGTAAAGTCTGTCTCATGAAGATATCAACTCAGACTTAATCTTATCACTGTATATATTTATATGCCATAATGCAGTATTAAATTAAATACAGCATGTAAATATTGCCTGTAATTTACTACCATGACTTTACAATGAAAAATCATAATTTTTCAAATGTCACATTCATATTGCAAATTAATGTATTTACTAATATCCAACAGGGCATCGAGAAGCATGTCACAGCATTAATAGATTTCCCTTTATAATGGACAACCGAGTGACGGCATTTAAACGCTTTTGTTTCTGCGAAGTTATTTTGAAAATTTAATGTGGAAAAACAAAGTTAGCTAGCTATCAATGACCTCCGCTGTCAGATGGCAGACGCCCATAGGGATATGACATGTCATATGAAAGCCCATGGGTTATTACTTTACAGTTCTAGAAATTATATAACCATAGTGGGTTAAAGATAAATTATGACATGACTATTTATATTATTAAATCTGTTTGTAGTGTCTGCAGCTTTGATTACTACATTGATACAAAAACATCACGTGCTTTCTTGCAAATCCATTAATAATGGATAACATTAATAACTATGTATATCTAAAGTCAATATAAACTAGCATCAAGTTTATATTCCTCAAGAAAAGTTCAGCAACTAGTTTCAGAGGAGAGTTACATGTTTTTTCTGTAAAAAGTATAATTTTATGTATGTGCCAATTTCCATTACAATCAGACCAGTAAAATTTATTTGTCACAAATATCTAAAAACCAAAGCTTTCAAATTTATAATACTTTTTAAACTCTCGCGAACACAATTCATGTTTATAGTAATGTAACGGGTCTTTTTTGCGCATAGAATATTATCAAAATATAATTATTAACTCTTCAGCTTTATTATTAGTATAGATAGATATAGATAAGAGACAGAGTACTTGATAGATAAGCCATAAGATGGACTGAGGATACCAGTTACCAGGAGGACAGCAGTTAGTAGAAGGCACATTCCTATTAGTCAAAGAATTTAATCGACCAGTAACTCCGGAGATTTACATGTTCAAACAAACTAACACTTCAGCTGTATTATTAGTATAGATATATCTGTGATGATAAGTCCCAATACATCATAAAGTCTTAGACCTAAACTAGTTTTCTATGTGTATTGTTGGATTGTATTTTGAGAATATGAACCACTGACAGTGAATTTTTTTCATGTTTATGAGGTTCTTTTTAAGTTTTGAGTTTTAAAATGATAAAGTAATGCACATGATAATAAATTTTTTATTTGAAATAAAGGCTTTTACTAGATTAAACCTCATGAATAGCAGTTCCTGAACATCTAATTTTTCCGTATGGGACAGGCATCCCACCTGCGAGTTAGTGGATTAAGAAACATCTATAGCTGCACTAAAGGACCTGTATTTCAACAAACAGTGCCAAATGCCCTCATAAATTAATTAGCCTTGCCATTGATGACCAACTATGGCCGCCTTTAAGGATTTTTTAATATGTAGTTTGTATTTTGTATATTTGTGTTAAATAAAGAGTACAATTATAACATTATTCATTATGAATTTTTACATTAATAACAATAATACAATGTAAAGCTTTGCTCTATTTGAAATGAAGACTGTCTTATATATGAAATGACCTAGTAATCCTAGGATATTTATAATACATTTGCAATAGAATGCTACAATCACCGCTAAGTTCTAAGTCCACAGTTTGATTCACCAAGCCGACTCATATTAATAATTCTTCTAATACCAACTTTATTCGAAAGTACCCGGCAATAATAAATGCAAACAAGAATGTAATAAAATACTTTTTAGTTCCCATTGTTCACTCACTTATCTAACAATGTGTGCATCAAATTCGCAACTAGGCTTTCATAATTTGCAAGAAGATAGGCAACTAATCTAATAACAAAATTTGAATTAATAATGAAATCGAATAAGAAACGTACCTAAAAGAGGTGTCCTGGGATCGTCGTCGCCCATATTTCAAACTAATTTAACATTGTCGTGCGTGTGAAACCTAGATACGTACCCATTTACATAATCTTATCTAGTTATGATGAAATAATGACCGTTTGTTATTGTTTACAACAAAAAAAACAGGAAACTTTGTTTGATTGGATTTGTTTATCCAACCAACCAAAGACATTTTCATTGACGGACTAATTGTGACAGTGACAGTTGAATAGGGCTACTAGGTCTAAAAAAAAATTACCCATAGTTAGAGTAAATTTTCATGTTAAATCTCTTATGTCACAAATCTAATGTAATGTTATCACACATAAAGATAACATAATATTTGATACTTTCGATTATTTAATTTACATCTCTCAAATGCGCGATTTTTAAATTATTTTATTTCATGTTATTATCAGGCAAGCCAACTGTATGTAATCTCAACCTTTCAGAGCCCTGAGCACGAACCTCTGCCGTAAGTGTAGCGTCATCGTATCGAGTGCGTCAAAACAAAATTGTATGGAGATTTGAATCTCGAACAGTGCTAAACGTTCACGGATCTGCAAATCGGCAGCACGAACACCTTTGACAGTTTCTACGTTTTCCTAACGTCACGTGCGTAAACGTACGTATACGCAGTTTTGTATTAAATTTGATATAATGGTACAGTTACTCGCTAGCCAGCTATCGTCGACCTTCTCACCGAATATTTTGCAGTGAGAAGGTCGTTTTTTTTACAGCATTTTTTAATCATGTATCGCAGATTATTGATTTTTTTGTATATTGTGATTTTATTAAAAAGGTTTAAATTTTTTTTTAGTTAGATTTTAATAATTCTTATATAGAAACCAAAAAGATCAAAAGGTAAACCCCTATGAGATGTGTTTCATTTTGTTTGGGCGGCTAAAGATGGACCATCTTGTATACCTCGAAATTTTGATAGTAAAATTAATACTTATAAAAATGATTATTTCGATTGATCGTTAATTTAGGAACATCCTTTAATTATAATAAAAAAATAAATACGAATTTCATAAAATGTGCTAAAAAACAAATCAATAATTGAAATGCATCGAATTCATTTGTATAGAAATCACGAGGCTCAACTTTTTACGATTTGTTCTAAATTCAAACTTAGATCTCCTTGCTGAAATAAAAAAAAGTTACTACGCGCGCTTTTTACTTTTAATATTATTTGATTACATGAATTACGTTCACCATTTTTTCATTCATAAATAAAGAAATATTATTATCTTAAATTGTAGAAAAAACATTAAAATATGAGGATTATCTAGTATACCTTTTATTTTTTGCTAATAATGTGAGATATGCAGGTTATTTAATTTATTTTTTTGTTATTTGTAAATAAATATGTATATATTGTTTAACAATACAATTTAAAAATGTATGATAATAATTTCTAGACGAACTTAACGTAGCTCGCTAGCTGGGTATCGAGTAGACGATAGAACTTCTGTCAAAAATTACACGCAGACGCTACGATGACGATACGTAAGTTTTACGCAAGTGATTCGTGCTCAGGGCACTGGTCATTAGGACACTTGTTTTTTTTTTGTTCAACAGAATAGAATTTATACCATGATTATGGCAAAATCCATTAAGTTGCAACCCATCATTGACGTATGTCAGTGAGTAGAACTTGTGATGTTCGGATACATTGTTAACACGAATGCAATAATGTTCAAGTGCAGCCATCCGGCCGCACTTCACTTAGTTGCTTATACAAGAAACGCGTAATCGCCATGAAAATCACGGCGCTGTCGACCTTTCGGCCGCGAAAAACTACATCATAAAAGCGATCTAGCGACTGTCTGGTTAGATGACTAAATATTGTTTCAGTGCTGCATCGAACATTAGGATACCCAGTGAGTACTCAGTGGTTACATATCCTGTTGGGCGTCGCCACCATTTAATACAGCTTTAATATAATATTTCCGTTTATAGTAGACAACCGTGTGACGGCATTTAAACGCTTTTGTTTCCTGGAACTTATTTTGGAAATTTCATGTGGAAAAACAAAGTTAACTAGCTAGCTAGCTATCAGCACAAACTAACTACCAAGAGAACTAACGTTGCTATAAGTGACCTCCGCTGTCAGATGGCCGACGCCCAATAGGTAATTTTACTAGCTTTCGCCCCGCGGTATCAGTACATAAATAGTGTAACATAGGTAACAACCAAACTGATTTGTATGTAGGTAGGTACCCACCCAACGGCGCCGGCGCATCCTCCTACTATTCAACTAATACTTACCATATTAATTCATGTGAATGTTTCAATATTTGGATGTAGGTATGTGACACATCACACGTCAACGACTAAACAGATTTGGATGAAACTTGGCATACAAATAGATGGAATCACATATACGAAACTGGGAAAACATAAGATCCAAGAGGAATGTGAGTGAATCCGCGGGGCAGAAACTACTTATAATCAACTCAATTATGAATTAGGTACCTAAGCGCATTAGGCGAGCGAACTGTTATGAGTCTCTTTGGGAATTGGTTTTTAAAAAAAAGATATAAGTATTAGGGTTTAAGGCAGCCGTCTAGCGCGGTTGGATTATGGATGGAGACTAAACGGATAGGATGGATGAGTGTGCATGGTGCTACGGCTATGAAATGCTGAGTGGACAGGAATGGGCTGGAGTATGCAATACAGGGTGCTATAATAATATATAACACCTCCCTGGGGTAGACTAAACTTCGGGGTTGAAATTTCGGAGTTTAGGAAGAGGCTTTACGTATTGGTTCTGATACTTGGTGATGGGACAGGTTCTGAATTTGGTTGGCGTTTACAAATTTTGATAGGGATGACAGGCTCGGGGTTTGGTATTTGATCTACAGGCGGATTTACTGGAACAGATTGGGAAAAGGTGATGAAGTGACGGGATAGACGGCTGTGAGATTTAATGTATATAAACAATTTAAAAATACAAAAGAATAGGATAAAACAAATAATAATAATTAATACTATAGAATAATGACTCTCGTATTTTATAATCTGATGCTGGTTAATAATTTTATTTGCTTCGTCTGACAATGATTTTAATTTTGATTTTGTTTCAATAGTGAATGCGTCTAAATCAAAGTTCTGTATTTTAGTACGAGGTTCATTATTTATTTCTAATTTAAATTTATCTAGGGTACAACAAGAATCTTGTATTATATTAAAATCAGAATGGGTTATAGAAACATTAATTTTGATATTATTGAATTTAGGTATCAGTTTGGTACTCTTACAGTATGCAAAGCAATTGTTTGGGATATCTAAAATTCCCGTACCGATAATATTTATTACTATGCTTTTGTGATTCGGGCATTCTATATATAATTTATTACTCTGAGATTGGACATATATCCAATTACTATTATAAAGTGGTTTCCATAAATCTATGTTTCCGTAAATGAAGTCAGTTATACACTGCACTGGTAGGGTACTTATCACGTTCGAGATCAATTCACTTTCACAACTGGGGTTTGCACTGGTAGGGAACACGGTCATGACGTCACAGATATATTCGCGGGATGTTATCGCTCTGCATTCTTTCAGTGATTCGAGGTTACAGTATTCAGATTTGTCTTTGGTCATTGCGATATATTTACTGCTAGGAATGATAAAACTAAATGAATTCGGTTTTACACTATTATGTGGAGTTGGTAATGCTATACTATGAAACAAATTAAAGTCCTTAGGGGATACTAAAGGTATTCTTAATATAAAGACAATTTTGTTATTCAAGCTGTAACAAATAACATTGGAGATGTTCATCAAAATATAAATGTTACTTAATTCTAAGCTAACAGGCAATTTTAGATCTACAGGTATGTGTCTGTAGTTATCGACAAGCTCTTGGTATAATTGTGTGGGAGGCAATACGGCCGGGTGGAGGATGTTTTGACTACTGAACATGATAGCGTTTGTTATGTCTTCCAATTGAAATGATAAGGTGAGTATGGAAGCTTCTAATGAATTTAAAATTGAATTAATTTTGGCCTTTATATATAGATCGTTAGAAATAATTGAAAAATTTTGTAATTTCACCGTGAGGTTGTCGATAGCTTCATTAAGCATGGCTTCATTAATTTTGATAGTATGTAAAGTACTATTAAATTTAGACAAAACAGAAGTTGTGACCAAAATATTTTCTTTTATTAATGAACCCAGACTTTTCCCATTATCTTGGATAGTTTGTATGGCATTATCGTATCTGATAGCATCGTCCTCGTCCAGGGTCCCAAAGATAGTTTTAGATAAGGTACCAATACCACCTATCCATGCGCCTCGTTTAAATCTGTTGTTATTTACTAGGTGATTGATGGAAGAGTATTCAGAGACAATATCGTTATACCTGACTGTGAGTGGTTCTAATACGTTATGACATTCTAGATAGCTTGGGTTTTCAACCTGGATTTGGCTGCATATGAAGCGGATTGTACCTAATATAGAGTTAATGTTTTCAATATGAGGTCCAATATAGGAAATATCAAATGGGGCAACTATATCTAAATGGCCAATATTAATCTTAAGTTCACCAATTGGATCAAAGTAAATACCGGAACTTGAGTTGATTGGTTGAACATATTCTTGTTGACCTTGGGCCAGTACGCTGTAATGAAAGAAATAGCTAAATTACTTCTAAGCCGGACTACTCTAAATATAAAACTATTCCTATTTAAGTGTGCACTCATAAAGTTTTGAGTTTCTACCTATATATCTACATTTACCTATATTGATCATAAAATAAATGATAATAAAAAAAAATAAAATAAAGTAATAATGTTGAATAATTGTTATAGACAACATTTAATAAACTTAAAATATACCTACAGTACCTATGACGTATAAAATTACGATATAGGTACTAGGTGTACAACCTGGAAGTTGTTGGAGGAGGCCTATATCCGCCAGGGGTTTTAACTTAATAAAGTAATTAAAATTATAACATATGTTATATAAAATGTATTATTTATATAATTATTAATATACTAGATGCGAGGTTCGCCATGGATTTCTACATGTTTGACTTCGTCATAATGGTGTTTTACATGTCGTCTATTGATGAGTAATGACAGGGTGTGATTTCCATGTAATTTGACAATCTTGTATGGGCCCTTCCATACGGGTGATAAGGCCTTTCGAAGTCTTAGGTGGTTTTTTAATAGGACATAATCGCCTACTTTGTATTCGACTGGGCGAGTACGTGAGTCGTAATAAGTTTTGGAGTTTGTTTTCGATTTATGAATACATTCTAAAGCTTTATCGCGTGCATGTTTCAAGCGATGTTGTAGGAGTTTTACGTATTCAGGATATGTAGTATTCGAGGAATCGTTATAAATCGAGTCTGGGATATTAGGCTTGTGTCCGAATAATAGCTCGTATGGTGAATAATGAGTAGTCGAATGTATTGCGGTATTGTAAGCTAACATGGAAGTATATACATATTGAGGCCAGTTATCTTGATTCTCGTTAACATATGACTTAAGATATTCCTTAAGGGTGGAGTGTGACCTTTCTAAGGCTCCTTGCGTCTGCGGATGGTATGGTGATGACCATAACTGTTTAATCTTTAGGAAATCGCAAGTTCTTTTGAAAACTTCCGCTGTGAAGTTTGTACCTTGATCGGTTAGAATATGTTTGGGAATTCCGAATAAGGATATGAAATGGAGCAAACAGTCACTTGTTTCTGCCGCTGTGTTACTTCGAATGGGATATGCTAATGAAAATTTAGTCAGGTCATCTTGCATAGTAAGGATATACTTTAATTTGGCTGAGCCGGATTCGGGAAGAGGTCCTACGATATCAAGGGCTAGTCTTTCGAATGGTGATGTTGAAGTGGATGTTATTACCATCGGCGCTCTGTTTATTTTTCGCAAGGCTTTATTAGTTTGGCAGGACGGGCATTTTTTTACATAGTTTTCTACGTCACTACCCATATTCTTCCAGAAGAATCTTTCCTTGATGCGGCTTAACATTCTCGTGGACCCTAGATGTCCGGCGATTGGGATATCATGATTTTCTTTAAGAATTTTGGGGATTTCACTTAGTGAAGGATATATGATATTATTATGATAAACGTGGATTCCTATATTATTATCTTCAAACAAATAGGCTAACATGTTGTAAATTTTCGCAAACGAATGTTTATCAAAAGGATTTCTAAAATCTGATGTGCTGATTTCATTTACTGTGGGATATGACATAATTATTTCATCACGTGCATATTTTAGGGATTTAAATATGTCAGGGTATGAGTGATCGCCAAAGTGGTGCACTTTTGTAAACAAAAAAAGGTAAGTTTTATTTTGAATTGTAAGAGGTAAACATGTGTGTAATGTTCTTTCTAATTTTAGGAATTCATCGCGTTCGGGGCTTGGACAATTACCAAGTACTTCTTGAACATAGGGCATGGATTCATCCATGTCTAATGAGGTAGGTATTATTATTACCTTTTGTGTTCCTTTTAATAAGTTTTCGTTATGTTCTGTTATAGTAGTATTATATAATTTGGTAGTTGATTTTAGGAATCTGGTATAAGTTTCATCTGGTATCGGTAGATTTTCAGGTGTTGACGATGGAGTTTCTGGATTTAGGTAAGGGGATGCAGGTAAGTTTTCAGGTACTGGATTAGGAGTTTCTGGATTTGGGTAAGTAGATACAGGTAAGATTTCAGGTACTGGAGTAAGAGTTTCTGGATTTGGATAAGTGGATGCAGGTAAGGTTTCAGGATTTTGCCAACTAGTTGAAGGTTGGGGTTCTAGCTCTAAACGTGGTTCAATTGGTGTTGAGAGAGGATCTACGGGAATAGGAAGATTCAAAGGGCTGAAGCCAAAATCTTTATCATCAATCGGGCTAAAATCTATTCGTATCCATTCATCGAGGGTTTCTTGAGGAATTTCAGGTAAGGATGATTCCTGTGGGAGTTCATTATTGGGATTGGTATCATTTGGATTTGGATTCAAATTATCTTTATTTTCAGGGTATACAGGATTAACTGGATATCTAGAAAGAGCGTCAGCGGCAGAATTCAGTCTTCCTTTTCGGTATACGATTTCGTATTCATACTCTTCTAGCTTTAGCCGCCAGCGTTGAAGTTTACTGCTAGGGTCTTTGTGATTGAACAGCCATTTTAGAGGTCTGTGATCAGTTACAATTTGGAATTTGTGTCCATAAAGATATGGACGGAAGGTTTTACAACCATATAGGATGGCTAACAACTCCTTTTCGGTTGTGCTATAGTTGGATTCGCTCTTATTTAGGGTACGTGACGCGAAGGCCACGGGTTGGTCTTTACCAACAGTTCCTTGCGATAGCACGGCGCCAACGGCATAGTTAGAGGCATCGCAGGTAAGGATGAAGGGTTGAGAGAAATCAGGATAAATGAGTAATGGAGCTGATGTTAGTTTATGTTTCAGGGTTTCGAAAGCGAGTTGCTGTTGATTTTCCCATTTAAATGTTACGTCCTTTTTCAAAAGGCTCGTAAGGGCTTTTGCGGTTTTGGAAAAATCTGGGATAAAGCGGCGGTAGTAGGAAACTAAACCAAGGAATGATTTAATATCTTTAGGGGATTTTGGAATTGGAAATTCAGTGACGGCTTTTATTTTGTCTGGATTTGGCTTAACGCCTTGTTCAGTAATTACATGACCAAGATAACAGACTTCACGTCGTAGAAACTCGCATTTATCGGGCTGTAATTTCAGGTTGAAATCTCGGATTCTTTGGAAAATCGACCTGAGGTTTATAATATGGCTAGGGAGATCGAAAGCGTAACAAACAACGTCGTCTAAGTAAACAAAGCATCGGATGCCTTGGAGTCCGGATAGGGCAGAATTCATTAATCTTTGAAACGTGGAAGGGGCATTTTTAAGCCCAAATGGCATTCTCAGGAATTGGAAATGTCCTTCCGGGACGTTGAAGGCTGTTTTGGCTTTATCAGCTTCATTTAAAAGAATTTGATGAAAACCGGATGCTAGATCCAAGGTTGAGAAATATTTACTATGGCCAAGTTGATCTAAGATTTCTGTGATCTGTGGTATGGGATAAGTGTCACCGATAGTGACATCATTGAGTTTCCTGTAGTCAATAACGACTCGCCATTTTTGAGTGTTAGAAGCATCTAGTTTTTTTGGAACAACCCATATGGGTGACGACCAAGGGGAATCTGAAGGCTCTACAATATTTTGTTGTAACATCTTGTCAATTTGGTTACGGACCTCTGCTTTATGTACTTCGGGAAATCGGTAAGTCTTAGTATGGATTGGTATATCTGTTGTTGTTTTTATATCATGTTTCAGGGCGTTTGTGTGGGTAAGATTTTCTCCAGGAAGATGAAAAATATCTGAAAATTCAGAACATAACTGTAGAAGAGCATCTTTTTCTTCACTATTCAGGTGTGAGACACGTAATTGTTTTAGGACTTCCTTTGTTCTTGTAACATTATTTGTTGTAGTTGTAGCGCGTATATGATTAACAACATCAGAAGGATCTTCTTGGAATTTTGATGGATCAATCGGGATAAGTTTTAAATTAAGATTTGATTTTAATGTTAATGGTTTTTCCGAAGTATTTACTACAGATATATTTATCCTATTATTTTCTTTGACCCGTGCTATACAGTTTGCTATCAAAAGATTCTTGGACAGTTTATGATCAAGTATTAATCCTTCTTTTATTTCAGGGTTTCGGACGGAACATTCTATAACGGTTTCGGTTCTTGCAGGTATCAAATATGCAGGATCATGAAAATGTAACTTCAATGATGATTTACCAATATAAAGGGAATTGTTCGTGTAATCTATATTACAGCTGTATGCATTTAGCATATCGGATCCTATAATGCCATCATATGGTAAGTGTATTTTATCAATGACGTGAAATTGATGCGATATGTTGGATTTTGGTAATCTTAGTTTTAATTGGAAGTGACCTCGGGTTTTGATAGCTTCTTCTGATGAATCAATACCTTTCAATTGTATTGTTTCTCTTACAAGCTTTGGATGTCTTTCTATACAGGAATGTTTTAATAGGCTCACAGAAGATCCTGAGTCTACGAGCAGGATTAAAGGGATGTCTGACACGGGAGAATCAACGAGGACATGGGGTAATAACGTTATAGAAGGATTATTTGTAATTTCGAAAACGTTGGATTTGGAAGTCGGAGGCAGTTTTTCATTCTGCGCGGATACAGTGGGTTTTGGCAGAGTAACACCTTTGTGTTGTTGCATGGATGCAGTGGATTTTGACAGACCAACATCTTTATGTTGCTGCACGGATACAGTGGACTTTGACAGACTAACATCGTTATGTCGCTGCACGGATACAGTGGATTTTGGCAGACTAACGTCCTTACGTTGCTGCACGGATACAGTGGATTTTGGCAGACTAACATCGTTATGTTGCTGCACGGATACAGTGGATTTTGGCAGACTAACATCTTTACGTTGCTGCACGGATACAGTGGATTTTGGCAGACTAACATCGTTGCGTTGCTGCACGGATGCAGTGGATTTTGACAGACTATCATGTAGCGATGTCTGTGAAGATTTTGACGATTTGGTTTTAGGGATTTGATTATGGGCATCGATTTTTAAATTACTAAGTCCCGTACGACCCCGGGACGAGACGTTTAATCGTTTTTTGTTTCAGCATCAACGGTATCATAACCTTCTTCTTCAACCGAATCAATTGGATGTTCTTCATCATGGCTTCCAGTAGTAAAATGGATGCGTTGAGTTGACCTCGATTGATTGTCAAACTTATAGCGGTTATTGTTATATTCGCGTTTGCGACATTGTTCCAGAGTATGTCCTGGTGTTTTGCAATATCTGCAGATTGGTGTGGAAGAATCATTATTATCGGTATACCGATTTGGATTGAAATTTGGTTTAGGCCTAAATTGATTCGAGTTTGAGGAGAACTGTTGGTTCTGGCTACGACGCATAGGTTGATAGTTTGACCTTGCTGCGTTAGGTTTTTCTGAGTGTGTGCTAGACAGGCTTTGTTTAAAAAGAGAATGTTGGATTTTCTCCTCAGAAATAGCGATGTTTACGGCTTCATTGAGAGTCTTAGGTGACTTACATCTAACGATGTTGGATAAACGGGGTGTCAATCCCATTTGGAAATGATGGAGGGCTAATTCCTCCATGGCTGCTGTGCGTCCTACCATTTCCTTATTTTTATGGCCATGCGAAATGGATATCTCGGTTAGTAACTGGGAAAGGCATGTATCTATCCTTAAAGCGTACTGGCTCACAGATTCGTTTGGTTGCTGTTTACATTCTTGTAGGTCAGTAAGCAAGTGGGCATAATGTTTCCTTTCACTAAATTGGGTTTTGAGGAATTCTTTAAGTTGAAGCCAATTGGTGAATTCTTTTACAGAGCAAGCAGTTTGTGCCTTGCCTTGTAGTTGGCAAAGAATATATTTGAAAATTATGTCTTTCTGAAGATCTGATGCTAACTCATAGGCGTTATTACAGTTTACCAAAAAGGAGTTCAGAGTTTCCCTACCCCCATCGTAGGGTTTGATGAATTTTAATAAGGTGGATAGATCTAATTCTACTTTGACGACAGGCTGTGTTTTCTTTTTAGCGAGCGACCTAGTAGTAGGTGCAGAAGGTGGAGGTAAGAACCCGTCATCGTCAGTATCTGTGACGGCGGTTTCGGGTTTTGGACTTAGGGCTCTACTCTCAGACATTTTACACTATAATGAAGGACCAGTGAAATTCACAATAACAATCTTAATTCACACAGTTATATATGTTAAAAAAAAACACATATGATAACAATCACAAAATTATGTTAATTAATAAGACAAAAGTTTGGGATTCGCAATGACCAAATGGGTTTAGATATAATTCACTTACTTGAGTGTGAACAGAGCGATAACAGTGGCTATCATTTCTTCGAAATGCAGGGCTCAGTATCGTAGATAATATCGTAGGTATATGCGTCGGATATATGACGCCAGGCCGGCTACAGCACGGGCAGGTGCGCAGCAGTGGGCCTTCCGGGAGCTCGGCTTACAGGCTCAGGTGAACAGGGCTCACGAATCACGGTGCACTATTAACACCGGTTTATGGAATCGGCACTATTCGGCACTATTTGGCACTCGCGATTCACTAAAACACTCACTCGCGTTTCGTGATTTCAGGGAAAACTGGGAGACGGTACCGGGGATTCTTAATTTACAATCCCTTTACGCTGCCACCAAAATGTTATGAGTCTCTTTGGGAATTGGTTTTTAAAAAAAAGATATAAGTATTAGGGTTTAAGGCAGCCGTCTAGCGCGGTTGGATTATGGATGGAGACTAAACGGATAGGATGGATGAGTGTGCATGGTGCTACGGCTATGAAATGCTGAGTGGACAGGAATGGGCTGGAGTATGCAATACAGGGTGCTATAATAATATATAACAGAACGATCTTTATATAGGTCGTGCGCGGGACCCGAACCGAGGACTCTCGATCGCATGACCATCGATAACCCCCGCACCTATTGCAGAATAAACTGGTTTCAACAAAGCATTATCTACCTACCTACTTGTTGACTGTGTACTTGCATTTTGTGGACAAGAAATAGGACAGAGATTAATTTCAAATTAAGTCATCATCATCATGTCAGCCGAAAGACGTCCACTGCTGGACAAAGGCCTCCCCCAAGGATCTCTACGATGGCCGGTCTTGCGCTATCCGCATCCAGCGGTTTCCAGCGACTGTCGTAAGATTGTCGGTCCACCTTGAGGACCCCCGCCTGCCCACGCTGTGTCTTCCGGTTCGTGGTCACCACTCGAGAACCTTTCTGCCCCAGTGGCCGTCTGATTAAGTAATCGAAGCTACCGGTTACCTTTCCGATTGGGAAGTCTACCAAATCGAATGGCTCCTAATGCTGTTTTTTTTTATGTCAGTAGGTTGACAAGCAGGCAGGCGGTCCACCTGATGGTAAGTGGTTACCGTCGCCATTTGCAATACCAGAGGTATTGCTAATGTGTTGCCGAACCGTTACAATGCCAAGAAGGCAACTGGCTCTAGGTGATTGGCGACATATTTTCAACTTGAGGGTGGTAGCCAGCCAGACGGGTACTACAAAATACCCTACCACCGTGCTATGGTTTCCTCACGATGTTTTCCTTCACGGAAAGCTCAAGCTCGTTGTAGGATTCGAACCCACGACCTTCATCGCGGCATCCGACGTCACTACCACTGAGCTATCATCGCCTTAACATCGCCTTGATGCTATAGGTACTAATAGGAAGCTAGCTACATTATCCCCGAAGGTTATAGGCTACTTTTAATCCCGGGAACGCGAGTGAAGCCGCGGGAAACAGCAAGTATAGGATACATGGATACAACAATGTTGCTATTGCTAATCGGTATGTAATCTCCACGAGCGTATCACGTTGGATTTGTAAAAGTAAAACATTATCGAATCAGTCACATTTGGGGTGATGTAGATGCAATCGATCATTCATTATTTTCTCGTACCTACCTACTCTACTTTTTAAGAGTAACCTAAAGCAGTTCACACACGTGAACTGGTTACTCAAACAAAACCAATCACTAATGAAAAACAAATAAAGTAATTCTATTGATTCATAAAAGACACGTTACTCCCATTTTAGCATTTTAGCTTAGCATTTCTCTGGCGGATATGCTACAAGCTCTGGCAATTATTTTTATGAGCTTTTTATATTTTAATATAATAGGTATATAAGGTAATAAACACAAACGAACACATACAAAATATTGTTTCCGTTCTATCTATCGTGAAAAGCAAGCAATAAAATTAATGTTTCAAATTTTATTTATATCCTTAGCCCTGGACTAGGGTCACATAACACAATAACAGGTTGCAATCGTCGTATTAATTATTATCTATCTATAGAGCAGAGACAGCACAAATCCAAACATCTGCGTAAACATATAACTTTACGTCAATTTATGTTTTGCTAGTACTCGTGGAAGACTCCCGATGTTTTTACGTTCTGGAAGTAAAATTTCCGATACTTTTGGTTATCACAATGTAAACAATATTTTGTAACATTTTTAATGACTTATGCAATTCGTACATTACAAACAATACGAATAAATAAAAATTACGAGACAGATAGCCAAGATAGAAATGATTAGTCTCTATCTAATCCGGATCGGAAGTTTTGCTATTGTTATTGCATGTTTTTTTTATAAAATATAGTGATGAATTCCAAAATACTTGCATATTTTATTTCTTAGGCTTAGCATTAGGGTTCCGTTGGAACATTCATTGGGTTCCATTATAACCAGGGATATAATCATAAATTTACAGCTACAACCACCTCACTGCGACATAATTATAATATGTATATCTGTTGCCGATATAATAACAAATAATTAAAATAAAATAATGTACTACAGGCATTATAATGTGCTAGTCCGACTCGCACTTGGACAATTTTTCTGAGTGTGCCCTCTCGTTCTGGCAATAATTCGGTTTGACTATTTCTAAAACAGTGCAACAACTAAGTCTGTTGCATCATTCACGCCATTCTACAAACAAAATGTTAATGCAGCGGCACTTATAATGAGTTGACACTGCATTTTAGCTTAGGTAGGTACAGTATGACACAACTTAGATGTAGCATAGGCGAATCGTTTTCGTACACTTCACTTCCGATTTACACAACAAATAAAAATAATTTAGTATCGCGCCATTCAACGTTCAACAAGATCATTTTCGCCGATCATTTTTTAACTCATGAGCAATGTTGTAGGCGCACTCTTTTCGAGAACGATCGATTTTACGAAGTTTGCCGGTGCTTCATCTATGTTGTGTCATACTATACTGTACTAGGTTCATGTTCATATTTTATTCAATATCGTTGTTGGAATTGCAGCCATTGTAGAAGATTTAGAAAAAGAAGGCGATAATGTTTATATTGCTGTCTCACGCTCACCGGAAGGTGTCCATAATGCAAGGCGCATGACTAGTTTCGTCATCATTATATAGATCCATTTAAGATAGACCGTTATTACCTTTCTCATAGCGAATAAGAGGAAGGAAATACATGAGTTATCATAGGTCTTCCTAAACTGGATGCAGGAGATCTAGGACAACCGGTGCCCCTTGAGCATAGTTGACCCTTTTGCGAAATTTCTTAGTCCGAACTGGTTATGCTTTTCTAGTATAATCATTAGTTACCTATATCATTTGTTTGATTATTTTATTAACTACCTATATATTTTTTTTATTTATCGTTATAAAAAACAATTGCCTCAATTATCATTAATTTTATCTCATGTTTATAATTATTTATTTTTATTTATAATAAATATAATATGCATGCGTCTTTTACGAGCTTATCTAAATCTCAAAAGAATATCCCTTTTGATTTAATTAAAAATAATCCATATTTAAAAAATAAATTGCATACCAGAAACAATAAGTTATTTTTTATTTGGACTACAGATATCCGCATTCATAATAATTATTCAATAAAGATAAAAAGTAGTGTAAAGTGCACTGTTGTTTACTATATTTTTTACGATACCAGGCACACATAAAAACGCAGGTCGCATCAGCATGCGGCATTTGCTAACAACACGTCTAGCGGTAAACTCCTACTGCCCATTTTACTATTTCGCATTAAATTATAAGAAAATAATAATTAAATAAGTGTATGTGTGTGTATTGTTCACATAAAATAAGGGAGATTCTCATTTTGCAAAAGGTCAGTTATTATTCATGTATTTTCGAAAGCTTTAAACAGAATTTCACAGAAAATAATAATATATTTATTTAATTAATATCTATGAACGCATCAATAGTAATCCTATTTTTTTTTCATGAGTTGATTATTTATGGGAAAAATCTATTTATGGTAGATATTTAATTTGTTTGTATAGGTTAACATATTCTTTTATTGGTTCCTTAAAAATATTGATTCATTTAGTATTTATTTATTTTGTTACATGCTGTTGTTGATACATGTTATCAATATTATGTACATTATGTATCTAATAATTTGCATTATACCTATCTATAATACGTACATAAAACGTCTGCCGGGAACTGGATAGATTCGCCCCTTATCATGAGTAAATATCATATGAATAATTATTATGTTTATGTCTAATGATTCAAGTAAACAAATCTCCTTGCATACATGGTTTGTTCTACGAATTGACGCGAGTGACGCGTTACGTTACGCATGTTACGTCATCCACCAAACATGCATTCATTCTACAGTTGCGTCCTAACATCTTTTATTTTATGATATCTTAGTACTTACATATATTTATTATAAGAAAATTAAAAAAAATATTTCTAAAGCCATGTTTTTGGCGCCGAAATTGTAATACCAGGTAATTTTTATCAAACATGATTAGAATGAGGAATACCAACAAAAAAATCTAATTAATCCGTCAGTTAGATTATCAAAAAATATTGGATACGTATTTTTTATTTTGATCCGAAAACAAAAAATATCGAAGATACAGTGCGTTAAAATTTTCCGGTCTGCAAAAAGTGTACTAAAAAGTAGTTGTACAATGACGTCACAAGCCCCAATCCTGCACTTTGATGGGACTTATCCTTGTAATTTCTTATGGATTTGATAAAATAAAAAATATGTACCCAATATTTTTTGATAATCTAACTGACGGACTAATTAGATTTTTTTGTTGTTATTCCTCATTACCTTTTATTTTATACTAGTTTCCGCCCCGCGGTTTTACCAGCGTTCCCGAGGGATAAAAACTAACCTATGTGTTAATCCAGGTGTCAGCTACGTCTATACCAAATTCCATCAAAATTGGTCTAGCCGTTTGAGCGTGAAGAAGTATCAAACTTACTGTCTCACAAACTTTAGCATTTATAATATTAGTTGGAAGGAAGTAGGATAGGATGATTAGAATTACCTTTTTATTATAAACAGAAGAATATTAATATTGGCCAATCTTGAAATTAATTTCGTAGGGTCACAAATCGACTTTCGGTCGGACAACACAGTGTAATTATATTCTCCCTACAGTGTGGAATCGCGTTTTATACCCGGCAATGCCGCCGCCCGTGTAAGTTATTAGGTACGCTGTCGCACGCCGATGTGCCAGGATTGTCACAAAATGGAAAATAAAATAAACGTTTAATGTCAATTGTACTTACCAATTTATACTATATTTTTAACGTTAATTTATTTTATAAAATAGTATTATCATTATTTACTATAGGTATATCATACGTACACTCCACTCTACGCAAAGTTACTATTTTTTACGAATTCTCGTAAAACACGCTCTCGTCGTACCTCAAAGTTCGCGCCTGCAAACTAAGTGTGTTTGCAGGCTTACGGCCACGGAAATAAGTGTTCGTTAATAACTATAAATAAATAATAATAATTTTGTCATTATTATACCTACGACAAATGCACGACAAATAAATAATTGAAGTACCAGCAATTTTTATTTAAAAAAAAACTGACTGATCCTACTACATATTTGTAGATAATATGTAAAAGTAAGTATGTAAACGTAGGTACATAAAATAACATGTAGTTTAAACATTTCCTGTTTTACTATTTCTTAGTATCTCATGTTCATACTGAAGTAGGTACTTTGGAAACTCACTTGGATTTTTTTTTCTAATACATTCATAAATGGTATGATCCTATTCGATTAGGTACTTATAGAACAGGGAAATCAATTAATAGGTACCAATTACAATTATAGCAATGCATGACATATTTCTGCCTCTTTGCGATTGATTTCCTGTAATGAGGAATAACAACAAAAAAATCTAATTAGTCCGTCAGTTAGATTATCAAAAAATATTGGATACGTATTTTTTATTTTTATCGGAAAACAAAAACTAACGAAGATACAGTGCGTTAAAATTTTCCGGTCTGCAAAAAGTGTACTAAAAAGTAGTTGTACAATGACGTCACAAGCCCCAATCCTGCACTTTGATGGGACTTATCTTTGTAATTTCTTATTGATTTGATAAAATAAAAAATACGTATCCAATATTTTTTGATAATCTAACTGACGGACTAATTAGATTTTTTTGTTGTTATTCCTCATTCTCTTGACTATGTAAGGTAAGTAAATATTGTCTGTAATAAAACTGAAACTATATTTCTTCTATCTTTGAATATTTGTTTATTGGTGATCCAGACAGATAAAATGTATACATATAGGCTATTTGACAGTGTCAAAAATAAATGACCAAACACTACCAATGCATAAAACATGAAAAAACACGTGAAAACATCAAATATGTTGTACATTTAATGCTTTTTATGATATTTAATTACCAGTAGAACCACTAAGAGTAGATCATTTGATGCTGTGAAACTGTCACGTCATAGTGTAGTATTTCAAACAAAATTCCATAATATAAACTATCGTTTTGACATAAAAAAAGGAGCTGATTTGATATGTTAGGAAACTACCCTATTGCCTAAGATTAATTAATTTTATCACAAAAAAAAATCTCGTCGGTCATAGCAGACAACAGATTACACGTAAACTGGGGTCATAGGAATATTTAGAAGCTTTACTTGATAAGTATTTCATTAAATTAGTTGGAATTTCAAAACATTTATTAATAATTAACAGATAAAACATGGTTGAATTATTCAGATGAACCAAAGGTGAATAAACTTTATATCTACCTACTCTAAACTTCATTAGGTAAGATACTGATTTTTTTTTACCCATCAAATTCCTCGACTCAAATACCTAAATATGTGCTAAGGAGGATTCGTGATTACGGCGCATAATACCTATAATAAGATGGACAGACAGGCGAGCAGATCTTATCAGCAAGCCCTACAAGTCTGACGCCACAGTGCAATTTAATTTAAACTACTAGGATCTCATAACGTCAATAACACCTAACCGTAGTCTTATATCGTTTGCTTTTAGTTATGGCTCGAGTGTGCGTAATCGGGGCAGGTGCAGCGGGTCTGTGCGCAGCTCGTCATCTTCTCGTGGAGCCTGCGGTCAGCCAGGTTGACATCTTGGAGCAGGCTGGCCAGCTGGGAGGCACCTGGGTTTACACAGAAAACGTCGGATACGATGATTTTGGACTACCCATACATACAAGCATGTATAAGAGTTTAAGGTCAGTAGATACTTGCCGTTTCTGGTACCAGTAAAACCCTCCCAATACAACATTGTATGCAATTACGACATTCACGAAATTGTTATCGAATTGGAAATAAATATAAAGTAAAAATCTCTTGGACAAGGAAGGTCGGAGGCTATCAGGGCGTCATCTGTCGCTAAGAGAGTATACTCGCTATCCAAGCGTTCCATCAATGTTTGTGCTCCACGCATTTTATGATACCCTGGAAACCTAAGCCGTTAAAAGATAAATAAGTAATTATAATAGTCATAAAATTGAAAACAAAAGCTCTTCCTAGCTTTTGTTTTCAATTTTATGACGTAGTAGTAGATATAAAATCTGATTTATTGTTGCACGTGGTTCAAGGTGGATATGATTCAAGTCTGACAGATTAATTTATTTTATTTTAATTAGCAATTAATTCCTGCTCAGTCATACGAACTAAGTAAAACAAAGATAACATACGACAAACGTCGTGGGGTCAACAATTGTGAAGAAATGTAGATAATCGTGTGCGAGAAGGAATTGATAGTGAGGTTTAATGGTCAATATAAATTATCTTTCAGGACTAATCTACCAAAAGAGATTATGGGCTTTCCTGATTTCCCAGTACCAGAGAGCGAGAAATCATATTTACCTGCAAAGGACATGCTGGCATTCTTGAAACTGTACTCTGACAAACACGGAGTTACACAACACATAAAGGTAAGGAAGTTACATTATTCCGTTCATCATCATCACATGGTAAACCATAATTCAGCCTCTGATCACAGCATCGATAATGAAAAAAATTGTTTGATCCAGAAATGTTTTATACATTTTTATCAGTCAAATTGTTTGGCTTCTCTTCCAGTTCAAAAACCACGTGCAGCTCGTAATACCGAAAACTGGTCCTTCAGGTGAGCTCTGGGATGTGACCTTCAAGGACATGATCACTGGAGTATCAGAAACCCGAGAATATGATTACGTGTTCGTGTGCAATGGTCACTATAATACGCCATTCATGCCTTGTATACCAGGGTTGAAGACGTTTGAAGGTATGTATGTTACCTAGCTCTACCACAGAATAAGAAGTAGTACTTACTACGCTTCTACCATAAAAATGTCGCTACATTGTAGATGAAATGAGTTGGAAAGGAGTGAATGCTAAGATGACGATTATGAGAAATTGAGGCCCCAAATACGTATAATCCTAGTGATTTTAGTTCTAAGAACGCAGAAAAGCAGGCAGACGGTCCACTTGATGGTAAGAAGCCATTATTAGGTAAATTCCCACAGAGTGTTACTGAGTTGAATGGAACCAAAAAACACAAAAAAATACAATTAATTTGTAATGTTTCCGCTATGAAACTATTATTAAAGCATTTATTTAGTATTTATAAACACTTACTCAGAGACGAGACGTCAATTAATTTTAATGATTATCTCTAGACCTATCCCTTTCTATGCAATAAACAAAGATGGCTGTTAAATCGATTTATAAGACCTGAAATAACCTAACCGTATTTCATGTTGTCCGAATATTCTTCAAAACGAATCAAACAATATTTTTATATTTTCCAGGTGACGTAATGCACAGTCATGATTACCGAGTGCCAGAAATCTTCAGCGGCAAACGAGTACTAGTGGTTGGAGCTGGGCCATCGGGTATGGACATCGCCTTAGAGATCACAAGCGTTACAGAGAAAGTGATCCTTAGCCATCACTTAAAGGAACAACCACGTACTGTGTTTCCTGATAACCTGGTACAGAAGCCCGACGTCACCAGGCTTGAAGGCAGGAAGGTGTTCTTCCAGGATGGTACTGAGGATGAAATTGATGTTGTATTTCTATGTACCGGTAAGTTGCTAAATGTAACGATAAAACATAAACTTTACATCAAATCTGAACAAATATATAGTAAACTTGCATGAATTCGCTATGATCAAGAGTAAATAAGCAGTATCTGTGCTATGATGATCGTTTTGACATTAGGGTCTCTCTTTGTCTCGGTTTTCCAAATTACCTAACATATCTCTACCAGGAACGCATAAATCATAAGCTGTCATGTTCTCCAGGCTACCAGTACAACTTCCCGTTCCTACACGAATCCTGCAACATCAACGTGGAAGAGAACTGCGTAGAGCCCCTGTACAAGCACCTCGTCAACATTTACCACCCGACTATGTGTTTCATTGGAGTACCTTACTACGTCTGCGCCTTCTCCATGTTTGATTTGCAGGTGAATAATCTAATATAATAATCGTTCTGTGATCATCAAATTAAACCTTACCTTCTAAGTAATAAGGGTTATTAGAAAAATTATATTACGTATGTCCTGAAACGTTCTCCTATAGCAGAAAAAACTTTTTCGGAACAAATATCAATAGAATACCTATAATCAGTACCTATTTAACTAAGTAACTATTTTAATATAGCTTTGTTGACAAGTATTTCACCAGCGTAACATTTTTAAAAAGAACAACTAGCTTATTCTGTTTTCCTGGTACCCAGGTTCGTTTCTACGTACGGTCAATAAACGGTACTTTCACAATGCCAACTACTGAGCAGATGATCGAACACTGGGAGGAAGAGAAAAAGGACCGGGCGGCCAGAGGGTACACCAAGCGACAAGCGCACATGATGGGACCTGATCAGGTAAATTTAACTTTATTTGGTCGATACTAAGCTTTGTTTGGAAGTAGGTAGGTGTGCAGAATCTGAATAGATCGAGGAGATATGATAAAAACACCGGCTAAGTGCGTTTCATCAATCATCAGTTTCAAAACATCAGTCTTGTTCGGTCAAATTGTATGAAATTTTTTTCGTGATGGGTTGGTCCCATACCCATAGTAAAAGTTGTTCATAATGATGCCTGTATTTTAGGCGTCGTTGATATTATAACTGCAAAATTCAGCTTCATACCACAATTAACCTACTCTTTGATAACTTACAGTTAAATTCGAGGATATTTTTATATGTAGTTTGTATTTTGTATATATTTGTTTTAAATAACGTCCATGATGAGGCCATGACAGGCACATGGATGGACAAACGGAAATGACAAAACTCAAGGATGGAATCTGATTAGGAATCGTAATGTTACGCTGTGCAATTATTATAATAATTTCTGCAAGCTGCGAATATTAGTGATGTCCCTAGAAATTTCTGTATTCCTGGTTGTTGTGACTCTAGGCGGCCTACTACATAAGCCTGTCCAAGGAGTCTGGTACTGCCCCCCTCCCACCGGTGTTCACCAAGATCCACAACGATAGTAGTGCCAAGTTCAACGACAACTTGAGAGAGTATAGGAACGATGTGTACCGCATCATTGATGAAGATCATTTTGTTTGCTATTAATTCAGTTTTGAGATGAAGTCACTAGGTTGATGTCCTTTCGTAAACAAGTGGATCAAGGTTGTAACTTTCAATAGAAAAATACACAACCTCGATTAACGAAAAGAAACGTTGTCAAAATTATTCATTACGAGATATTCCTTGTTAAAAATATTATTATGATACTTAATAGATCTTTTAATTTGAGAAAACCATTGTTTTTTTTTCTCCAAATTACAGCCTTGATGTAGCCATAATTTAGTCGAATTATTCTAGAATTAGGTCTTTGGCAAGTAGTGGTGAGATAACAGGACATTTTAAAATTCCGCCTATTTGATAATATATTATTCTTATCATGAAATTATATCATTTTTACTATTGTATCAATAAAAAAATGTAATCATACCTACTTATTTTGTTTGATATTGTATTGACAACTAAAAAATCACTGAATCCTTGCAATTTTGAAAGGCACATCCATTCATGTAACAAATAGACATACCTACATAGTGACAAAGAAATATTACCTTCCTACATCTCAAATGTGACATTTTAATTCTGTAGGATATATTGCGAGGATCTCATGGTTCTATCTATTTTGTCATAATCTTTTCTAATCAAATATCCATAAAAACTAAAAAACTAAAAAATATAATATGTTGAACTAGAGAATTAATGGTAGGAATAAATAGGTTTAAAAAAAATTAACATGCGCTTTTTAAAACTAAGTATGAAAATGTATATATATCAGTATAGATTAACCCCCATAACGTTGGCTTGGAAACCGGAAAAAATATCATACCGTCTAACGGCTTCGTACATAAGGTACCTCCTTTCTTTCGGTTTCACTCTACCTTAACCATAATTGAACGGTTTGAGGGGTTTGAGGCAGCAAAGGTTTGTAAAATAGGTTTCGTTGAATAAACCGGTTATTAACGGTTTTTACCACCTACGTTGAATGCACACGTAGGTACAGCACAGCAAGGTAACGCTTCAGTTATAAACAAAAACAGAACTATAATATAATTTAATTTATCTACTCTCATATCGTAAAGTTCTAATTATGAAATCAAAAACAGTACTTTAATGACCCACTTTATGCACACCCGTCTATAATGAAATTAAAAAATTATATTATAGTACAGTTTTCTTCCCAAGATAATGCTATAAAATAACTTTTTTTCATTAAAGTACAAGTATTTGGACATGTCTGGCCACTTATAATGTTTTTTGGGTTTTAATGCTTCAATTACTGTCAGTCAACTTGTCAAACGAAATAATAAAGAAAAAAACATTATAAGTGGCCAGACATGACTAAACAATTAAACGTAGTATTATATTCTCTTTGTAAACAATTAGGAATCAATCAGTATCAATTCAATTTCAGATGCAAATTTACTCTGTGGTAGGGAGTTTTTCCCAACACGGATTTGGGCGCCATGATGATTAATAATTGTTTATTTTATTGATTTTTTTGCATACATATTTTATTTTGGCCAAAAATGACATAGCAGTGATACTAAGGTGGAATAAACTTGGATCTGAAATTGTGGAGGCGGCAATGGAAATGACGAATAATCGATACCCGTGAGTCATGAAAACCTATGACAAAATATTATCGATTTTTTACCTATAAATTACATTATTGGATGAGTTTAGATAAAGTACTGTATGATACTGCACATAATTAGGTATTAAAAACTCGTGTGTTACTATTAAGAACCTCGCCTACGGCTCGGTACTTAAACTCACACTCGTGTTTAATAACCCCTATTATGCAACAGTATCATAAACTACTATTTTTAATTTCATTATACACGGGTATGCGTAAAGTGGGTCATTAAAGTACTGTTTTTGATTTCATAATAAGAACATTACGTTATGAGAGTAGATAAAACATCTAAAAACACGGGGAAATATCAAATATGTTGTACATTTAATGCTTTTTAATTACCAGTGGAACCACTAAGAGTAAATGATTTGATGCTGTGAAACTATGACGTCATAGTATAATATTTCATACAAAATTCCATATAAACTATCGTTTTGACATTTATTAAAAAGTAGCTGATTTGATATGTCAGTCAACTACCCTATTAAATTAAATTGTACAGTAGGTAATATCAATCAACTTTAGATATGACATGAATGCAAAACCACACCTGTAGTAGATATGTATTATGATTCAATTTCTATTAACCACCACAAATTACCATTTCTTCATAGTTTATTGCATTTTACCGCTACCATTATTCGGATTTTTTCAATAAAACAATACAAATAATAATAATTTAATACCACAAACACTACAATAAATGATTAATTAAATTAAGTCATTAAAATATCCTTGTTAATTGAGTAAAGTACCAGGAGTACATAACCGAGGTGAAATTATCGCACTTCACGCATCGTCTTGATCTTATCACTGGCCGGTCGATAAGTTAAAATTATTTCGATACACGTCCGCGTGTATGCAGTTCTTGACAGCAACTGTAATTGTCTTCAAGCTAGTAAATGCCCATATCTATTTAGTCCTGCGAGGTTATCGTCCGTTAGCATTGAAAATACATTAACTTGAGTTCTCATAGGCTATTAATTGTTTATCTACTAACTGTGAACCTTTAACAAACCTTGTACATAGCTTAACTACATTACATATTTTACAGTCGTAGGGCTACTGGAGGATAGTCCCTCTTTTGTATCTGTTTTACTCTCTCTTTTAACTTCTCTGTGTGTGGGTACATAAATAAATAAATAGCTTGAACTGTCCATTGCGCATTGTTGAGAAAAAATAACCTTTCTTGTGAAACCATTTATTTTAAGTACTTTTAAGAAAGAAGGTCTAACTACGTCAGTTTCCTGCGATTCTATTGGTTGATAATTTGTCAAATTTGGAATAGGCCCCGCGCCAGCGCATTGTTTGGTGAAAATTAGTGACTTTCCTTAATTCAATAAAAAAATAAATGTACTTTTCTTTTTTTGTTTCAGGAAAAATACTATGCATCGTTAGCGGTTGAAGCTGGAACTAAAAATCTACCACCAGTCCTCACAAAAATAAGGGAAGAGAGTTCAAATAGATTCCTTCATAATCTTAAGAATTATAGACAAGATATTTATAAAATAATTGACGATGACACGTACGAGGTGATAAGTAATGGGAAACGGGAAATTCTTTGTTGACCTTACAGTTTAAGTAACCGTATTTAGTAATAAGATTGTGTACTTAGTTGTATAAGTGGTTTTAGCTTTATAAAGGAGTCTTTAGGACCTGTTATAACATATATTGTATGTTAAAAAGCGTTGGCTTCCATTAATTTTATTACTACTTAAAATAATCAATAAAAAAATACTGATGATAGTTCTAGATGTATAAGGTACCACAGAATTTATCATAAAAATATTTTTCTACTTTTGTAAAGAGTTTGTAATCCCAAAAATACAACTGAATTAGTTAACGAAGACTATTATATACTTTGACTTTTACTTTTTATCCCGGGAACGCGAGTGAAACCGCGGGGAATAGCTAGTTATTATAAAAAGCAACGACTCTGGAATTTATTGCTGTGCGCAGGAGGTTCTGAGAGAGACGTTATGATTATTTGTGCTACGGAATACAATTGTAGGTAATTTTCCACAGGTACTGGTGCCGATTCTGTTGTTTACGAACTTAACTAATATTAGACAAGTCACCTCTCTTTCATTTTAACCTTATTGAAAAAAGATATAACATTTTGAATGCTATCAGTTTAATCCATACCGTCGTAATGTACAGGTAAATAGTCGTGACCAATAAAGATCGCGCTTAAATTCACGTCAAAATGTGTGATCGGATTAAACTGACAGGACTAAAATATCTTCCATCCCTTTCTTATATTTACTATTAGAAAGAGATAAAGTAAGATTAAATTTATTTTAGTTCGTAAACAACAGAATCGGCACCACTGTTTTAGGATAAAATTTAGGGGCAAAAAGTAGTTTAGAAATGAAACACAATAAAATTCAGCCAAAAATATTTTATTTAAGCGTATTTATAATCTTTATATTATCAATGCTGATATATTAATTATTATAATAATATGTAACTCTAATATTTTGATGGCTTCCCATTATTACATACTATGTTTGTATGGGCCATACGTACAAACTGAAACAGTCTCGTGATCACTCACAAAGTAAAAGGCTGTTTTATTTCGTACACTATGCACCTAATGTTAGTATACATATGTGGGCCGAGCCTATCTTCAAATGTTTGTACTTATTTAATTATAACCGCTTCTGAACATTTTCTCCATTTAAAAAATAAAAAGTTATATTACTATTAATATAAAAATACCACTTCTATTCAATATTGTTTCCAATTTCGCACTTTTGGTTATCTAATAGTATTTTTTTTTTCATTTTTGAGTCGAATATAACATCTTTTTGATGTGGTTAGAAATGATACTTAAATCCAAACTTAATTATCTTAGTTATTATTAAAAGTATATAACAAAAAGTACGACGCACGCTAAACAATTCGCATTATTAGAGGATCATAACTTACTCAACTTAATTGTCCGCCATTTTGTTTTTTATTGGCCGCTTTAAGGTCTCCCGCCTACTACACCGAACCGAACCGGACCGAAACTAGAAATCACTAAGCTATAAAATTCCTCAAAAGGTTGGCTGGTAAAGGCTGCTACTAGTGATAAGGCCCCTAATTGTAATATTTTTATTGCCAAATCGAGTTTTGTATTACTGCTTCTATTATAATATGTGATGTAACAATTATAATGATATCTATCTATATGTACATATAGTACATTACATTGTCACTGGGAAACAAAAAACTTGAATTCATGGTCATTAAAACTTGAAAACGTAAGGTTTCCTCCAAAAGCGGTGCCATCATGTAGCGACCGTAATACAGCTGTGAATGACGTCACTAGAACGTTGTCTATGTTAACCAAATGGCGCGGTTTCCTAGAGAGCGGCACCGCTTTTTGACGTTACGGTGTCAATTACCGTTCTTTAGGAAACCGCGCCATTTGGTTAACATAGACAACGTTCTAGTGACGTCATTCACAGCTGTATTACGGTCGCTACATGATGGCACCGCTTTTGGAGGAAACCTTACTTTTACTCTTATTAGTAATGTATTATCTGATGTGCACTTTTATGGTTCAAGCCGGTGTAATGTGCGGTGACCTTTATAAGTATAGTTATCAGTGGCGAAGGGTCCATACAAGCCGATTCCCATCGGCTTACCTTTTGGAAATCCCAGTCCCACAGATTCATCATTTCAAAGCCACTTTTATGATAAAATACACTGTAAAATTATCGGTTGTGATTTTTGAACGGCTTACCCGCGCTATAATTTTACCCCTCACCACTGATAGTTATAGATTTTATAAGAAAAAATACAAAACTACAACAATAAAATGTATAGTATAGTAATGTATAGTTTTAAGGCTGAATAATTTGCAACATTTTATTTTAATTAAGAAACTTTATTGGCCACTTCGTATAAAACCTACCTACCCTTGGTCGACCTAACTACATCCCTGTCTTTTCAGTCCCTTTATATACTTTGAGATATGAATGAAAAGGATAGTAAGAAGGGCTCCAACATACCCTGTCCAAAATATACGCTACGAATAAAGATATAAGAGTTAATTTTAATTCATCATCATAAAAGGGTTTGAATTTTTTACAACGCCTTTCCTTATGTAACATTTTTTTAATGATAATTGTTTCAAAACCGTATTCACGACGCTTATTAAAAAAATGTTTTGAATAAGTTTTCAATATAAAATATGATGAGGAATTAAAATTCACCATAAAATTAAAGATTTTGTTATAATATAAATGGCAACATTTAAGAGTACAAGCAAAGAATATTTAAAAAAAAATGTCCCACCTGCCGGTGTACACTTAAGTAGTATACATACTAGTATTAATTATATACAGTCTTAACTACAGCGAAATAAACGAGTCGTATCAAGCGTCTAGCACCATTTTGATAAAGTATACTCGAGTAACATAAAATTATCAACCAAAGATATAAAGAAAATCACTGAAAAATATAAACAATAATATTATATATAACAAACAGCTCCAAAAACCTCACATTTGCCAAATAAATTCCTCCAAAATTATCCAAAATAAGACTAAGAAAATCACTGATTAATTTTGAATAAAATAAGGGACTAGCTGAAACAGTATTGCATTGTAAAGATAATAGACATTTATACCAAGGAAAACTACGTATACATAAAAATCTAATAAGAAATATACATGAAAAATACTATACTACCTATACACTGAGATTACAGCGTTACACGTATAAAAAATAAATCACATATCATCACCTTCGGTCACACCATTTTCGACCTTAAATAGTTCGCCAAAAAGTCTATTGTCATAACCGCCATCGCTCTCCATCTCGGCCCATTAGAGAAAATCAACATTCCAAACCACTAAATATAACGTAACAAGGGTAACTTTAACATAATTGAGTCGCCATACGTCGATCGATCGTCTGTAGGGACGGGTTAATGTGAAAAATTGTCACAATTTGAGCCTCAAAAATCTACATTGTACTTTAGACCTGTATAAGAGAATCTCCAAGCTACGTTCAGTATTCCATAATAACAACACACAGATCGCAAAGAAATCTACTGAAACACACTCTAAACATCGAGATTGATAAACTGTGTACTTTTCTATTACTTGTGTAGTTAAATCACATTATCAAGAAAATTAACATTATCTTAACGATCAAGATTGCACTGTAAAAAAATTTTAGTTTCTATTTTCACAATAAACCATTTCGAAATACCAGGTTGCCATAGCTCCTTAGGAGGTCGGCTTGCTCGCAAATGGAATGTCGTGTTCCATTCGTAGATTTTGCTGCGTCGGGTCATAGTGCCCGGCCAAGTAGTAGACGTCGTTGTTGTCATACACCGTGCTATACTTGACCGGGTCGTCGCCCATGCGCTCCTTGTACTGATCGAGCGGCAACACCTCACATTTGTGGGATATTGTTTGGACGTCATTTTCGTCTGTGTGGGGAGATTCGAAGAGGCCACCCTGGAAAAACAAACAGGTGATTTAAAAAAATAACCTTGTTTTCACTATGATGTAGAAACTATAGTTATATTATGTCGTGCCCAGTGCCGGTTTTAGCTCTACCAGCACCCTGGGCGAGATGTGATAACCCCCCCCCCCCACCCTCTCTTCTCCCGCCAACAAAAGGGATTTAAAGCCATTATTTTATCTTTAGACTTGAGAATTTATTTATTTATTTAGACTCGCTCATGAGCGATCGGAAATAATGGTGGGCCTGGCGCACCTTTGCCCCCCCTGGTGCCCTGGGCGATCGCCCTACCGCGCCCTACCCTAACGTCGGTACTGGTCGTGCCAGATGTTAGAATTGATCACTTCATGATGTGGCCGACCATTTCATTAAATGAACAATTCAAATTAGTAATTAGTGAATTTGCATTTAGTTTAGTATCTGTAGTAGGTTAGGTATATCAGTTATCTGATTTCCTTAGTTCAAGCTCTACTTCGTTTGCGATCATCAGGGCGATTGTTTAACTGTCTCATAATCGGTTTCTGATAACGATGGCTCTCGTAATCATGTTTTATTTTTGGCAATGAATGTCTATCTAATTTTATTCCGATGACTAATTTCAAATGATTAATTATCATGAGAAGTAATTACAACGGCAGTTTAGTTGTTCACCTAAGATAGACAATACCAATAATATGATGATTACGAGAGCCATCGTAATCGGAATCAAGTTACACAATCGATATATCGTGTGTAAAGAATGTCCCAGGATATTGGAACGAACGCGCGTTGCGAAAGGGGGCTAGACGGAAAAAATTAAGACCAAAAGTTGTAACGACACTTTTTGTTATAGTTGTAATTGTAAGCCGTGCGGCGTGCGCTTGTTTCTCTGTCTGTCTGTCTGTCTGTCTGTCTCTCTCTCTCTCTCTCTCTCTCTCTCATAGAAAGCAAGCCAGTTATGTTACCACAATTAGAACTATCCTCACCACACGCTACCACTTTTTACCACTCACTAACACAATTTACTGTATCCTTACCACAACCCAACACATGTTACGACAATTTAAAATATATTTACCACTCGCTACCACATCCCACCATATGTTACCACAATTAGAACTATATTCACCACATGCTACCACTTTTTACCACACGCTACCACAAATTCTAACATCCTTACCACACGCTACCTCCTTACCATAACCCACCCCATGTTACCACAATTTAAAATATCTTTACCACTCGCTACCACATTCCACCATATGTTACCACAATTAGAACTATATTCACCACATGGTACCACTTTTTACCACACGCTACCACAAATTCTAATATCCTTACCACAACCCACCACATGTTACCACAATTAGAACTATATTCACCACACGCTACCACTTTTAGCCACATCCAACTACAACTCACCACACGATACCATAAACTAGAAACTCCTTGAAAAGTGTCACCACAGAAAGTTGCACTCATGCTAATTATCTACAACGATATCGTGCATACCTAAATCGCCCAGTGTAACCTTTTCCCAGAGTTTTCGGTCGGCTGTCCTTTATACCCAACCGGTATATCTTAGTAAAGGAAACATTAATTTTGCGACGTTTGGAGTTGAAACACTGGGACCATGGGTCACACTGTCTTGTTGAGGCCTCACGTGACAAGAGGGCTGGCGTCTATTTAGGACAACGAATTAGCATTGCCATTCAACGTGGCTGCCAGCCTTCTTGGAACGTTTGCACCAGGGCAGCGATCTGAGACAACTTTTCTATTTGTGCTACAAATATATAGTGTGTATGGAACGTAAGGCAAGGTATAGATTGTGAGCGTCCAAATATGCGCTATAAAAGGCCACATCTTTTGATTGCGATTGAAAAATTTAACATGTATACCTCTCATCTCTCTTGGATCTTCCAATATCTTTAGTACCGTATAAATAATGTGGACATTTTTATACGTAGAGACAGCGGGCGGCCTTATCGCCAGTTTGTCTGCTAAGTTACTTAACCGACGAAACAGTTAGTATTCAAGGTTTTTTGTACTTCGTTCCATCCGGGTGTCCCTTGACACTTCTCAAGTTTTTTATTATTGTAATGTATCTGTACGCCACAGCATAACTTATGTTCGACTAATTAGAATTTGAACGTAAGTTATGTAATAAAATACTAACGGGGTAGTGCAGCTGGCCCTGACAGCCGACCGTCTCCTCGGGATGGTAGAACCACTTGACCCGCACGGCCATCGCACCGCGCGCCTCCCACAGCGCCACTATGCGGCCGATGTACGGCCGGTCCGGCCGCCCGGTCGACAGGAACACTGCTGCGTCTCCCAACTGATAACAATCAAATCACAATGTAAGTTTGCGTTGCGTGTGTTCCGGCTGCTGCATTCTGGGTTGTGTGGCCTTTTTGACCACATCATTGAAACCACAGAGAGATCATAAATATTTCAAATCATATGAGTGTGAGTGTGTCAAACACAAGTTAATAAATTGATAAGTATTGGGTTAATTGTTATTGGAGTTTACATAGGGATCCAATATAGCATATTATTATGATACTCGGTGATAAATGATAAAATAGCATTCTGATGAAAGAATTTTTAAAATCGGTCCAGTAGTTTTTGGGTCTATACATTACAAACAAAAATACAAATCTTTTCATTTTATAATATTTGTATAGATAAAAAAATGAGGTTCTTCCTCTGTGCTTGCTACTCTCCTTTCATTTACTCAAAAACATAGAGCAATTATTCTCTAACTTTCTTCTTTAATACCAGGACAACATGACATCTAAGAACAAATTAAAATATCTGTATAATTTTTTATTTCTAATTTCATTCCAATTTCAAAATCACCAAATGTTTGCTTCTTAATACTTCTGAAGTACCAGGACATAATAAAGTGTTGCAACATACATTGAGAACTTCCTCCCCGCGCTGTATGGCTTTATAGAAGAGTTTGCGATGCCTGGGGCGGGCGGTGCGCCTGTAGGCGGGCCCCTGCCAGCGCCACAGCGCGCCGCCCGGCAGGAAGGCGGCCATCTTGCTCACCCCCCCTCCCACCACGCCACCATCCGATGACGTCGATGACACCGTCCGACGCTTTGCTTTCTGGAAACACATAAGAAAGTTCTTCAGGAAGCGTACTTTACGATCATAAGAAGAATTTAGATCTTGAGATCAGAGACTGTCATCAACATGGCACGAGAGATTTTGTAAATATTCTATTTACCTTTTTAGCCGCGTCACTCGTCGAAGCAGTAGCTGCATCCTCCTCTAATCCTATTCCACTGTCTTTTAGATTATCCTTGGGATCGTCATCTTTCTTCAAGGCGATCTTTCCTATATTACTGAAGTCCAACACCGCATTCTTAACTAAGCTCTTTTTGGATAGCACAGCTTTCTTTATCACAGTCTTCATTTTATCGTCGGGAGACTTTTCAACCGCTATCAGAGTTGATAACCTATCGTTGGAGTCACCCGAGTCTTCGTTAGACTTATTGGAGTCTATGTAGTCCGAGGACGACTTGTGACGTTGTTGGTCGTCCCCGGATGAGCTAGACTGTTCTTTACTGCTTGAATGGTGTCTCTTTCTATGTTTCCTGTGATGTTTTTTGTGATGTCTTCTATGCTTGCAGTGTTCCTCGCAACATTTGTGTTTTTTCTTCTTCTTTTTGACATAGTCTACGGAATTGGGGTCGTCTTCGCTTGAATGCCGTTTGAGTTTGTCTTTCCTGTGTTTTTTGAGTTTCTTTCTGTCTTTTCTGTCTTCGTCTTCTTTAGGTGTATCTGTGGCAGGCTCGGTTGCTGTGGATGTAGACGGTTTCGCTTCGGTACTTGTACTTGTTGAGGGGACAATTTTCTTCTCTTCTGTGCTGACACTTGTGTTTCTTCTTCGTTTGCCGAGAGTGAAAAGGGGATTTTCGTATTCTGAAAAGATTAAAACGTAAAATTAAAATAATAATAAACTTTAAAATTAATTAAAATAATAAACGTATAGTAAAAGAAAATATTTTACTATTGAAAATAATTTCCTATACCAGTTTTTATTATCATAATAATTAAATTTCTTAATCTAGATAAACGCATAAATTACCAGGCTATCACGAATACTGAGAAGTAACTCACCAACAACTGGATAATTCGGTTCCAAGAACCTAATATCTTCTATAGCTATTCTGCCCGAGTCCCCATCGTCGAACTCCACAGCCACGAACTTATCATCGTGAGGAACTGGTGATGACATCGCCACGGTACCAGGGTATAAGCACCGGTACTGTTGTGACCAGTACGCGCAGACCCTGGTTCCTGAAGGGAGCTCAGCCACCGAGCTCGGACTCACTTCCAGAATCTGAGAATTGATAACGCGAGAATTATAGTATTTGTATGTAAGTTAAGAAGGTTTTGGTGGTATCTTAAATAAACTGAATCTTCAAGATTAGCCAATATAATAATGATCTGAATTAAAAAAATCAGAAACTAAAGCCGGAGTTCACCAAAGCATAGAAAATATATAAAATAAAAGTATTTAAATAGCCTATTATCGAGATAAGCGAAATACTGGTACATTAAATGTTGGTGAACATCGACTAAGGTTCAAAATTTTGGTGAGTGGCTATTTATTGCAGCAATGTTTTTTTCAATTGTAAAATTATCTTTTTGTGGAGCTATCATTAAACTAATTCCATAATCGTATTATTGTATCTTCGAATTAAATTCTACATCATGCATCAAATACTACTTCAAATAAGTTTAAACATTCCTGCTCTGTTGGGGCACCACTCGTTAGTTATTTCAGATAGAAATGGAACTTGTAACTTACAGCATCTCTTAAAGTTTCCTCTCGAGAGAGAATATGGGGCTTATTGCCCCTTTCTCCGTCCAAGGTAATGGCGTACACATCGGGGGCTTGAACAGCGCTTAGCTTGCCAGCGTAGAACAATCCTCCCATAGCAGTGAGTACTCTCTGCGATGCATCCAACTTGTCTTCTGTCAAGGTGCATTTCGCAACCTGTTGGCTACCTGGCTCGGTCGCAGAATCCTTCGGCTCCTCACTCCTATCCTTAGACTTTAAACTCTTTCGCCTCTTCTTCGCTCGACGCCTCTCTTTCTCACTATCGCTCGACGCGCTCGCTCTACGTAAAGCAAATTCAAGCTCGGGAAGATCATCCCTCGAATGTTTCCGCACTAGACGATCGACCTTTTCTCTATTTTTCTGTCTGACCTCGTTCAAACTCTCCATGGAGGAGCTCGCCGATCGGTTGAGGCCCCACTCGTGCTCCTCCTCCTCGGAGCACGCTTTTAAAATCGGTTCCGCTTTTAGCTTCGGCCGCACTTTGCTCGTTCGATTCGGCTCCTCCCTCGAGGGTTCACCTCTCGTACAGAGTATTCCTCCTTTCAGTTTACCTTTAGCTAGTAAATATCCCACTAGACTGCTTTTCGATTTAGGTTTCTTTGCAACTATTGTTTCCGTGGAATCTGGGCTAGAAACCTTTCGCGGTCTTCCGACTTTACGCTTTTTAGAGGATCCCCTATCGGAATCTGGGGACAGAGCCGGCGTCGACGGCGTCGGCGGAGTCGATAACGGAGGCAAAGGAGGAGTTAACGCGTTCAACTGAGCCTTCTTCTCATCAAATTGACGCTGCAAGTCCTGGAGTCTCTCCCGCATGTCCTGCTCTATCGCGTTGACTAAAGCCTGAGCCGAAGGTACGGTCTGCGAGTGCGAACAACTCGGCACCCCGCACGGGCAGGCCGTCACTCGCCTGTAGCTGGTCTCCAACTCCCCGCCGCTGTCCCCCCCCTCGTCCCTCTCCCTCTCGCGCTTGTGCCGCCGCACCTTCTCCAACTTGTGTCGCAGTCTCTCCTCCCTGTCGTCGCTTCTCTTTCTTCGTCGTTCACCGGAGGAGTCGCCGTCTCTATGCCTGTGCTTTTTAGACAATATATCCACCGGCCCCACTCTATCGGTGGGACTCAGGAGAGGCTCGCTTTTAATAAACGGCCGGGCCGATACGGACACGCTCGCCGGAGGGTTCTCTACCACCTCCTCCATAAACCTCTGCTCGGCCAACGCACACAGCAGACCCAGACCGCCGAGGGAAGGATTATCCTGCTCGCTCGGGCCCGGGTCGGCGGGGGGAAACTCAAATCTTCGGTGCGGTTCCACCTCCGTTCTCGGCGGCGACTTCGGGGACGACTTTATTAGGATATTTAGCTTCGTGGAAGTCCTCGTGTCTATCGTGAGCGGCCCCGGGTCCAGGACGGGCATGCTGGTACCGGGGGTAGTGCGCTCGAACTGCTCTATACTATTCGATAGAAGCTCTAAACCGCTAACGTCTACCGGGAGCCTACTCGTCGCCAGGGTCGTCTGCGGCGGCACCGGCGTCGTTCGCGCCATATCGATGACTAAATCTTGGGACCCGCCGCTGCTCGAAGTATCGACTAGCGCCTCGTCCCTCTCGATCGCATCTATCGCCTTCTCGACCGCCCCCACGACGGCGGAGGTCGCCAAACCCTCCGAGGAGGAGTCCTCGGCGCTGTCGATGGGGGCGGGCTGCGGCGTCGGCGGCCGACCGGGGAGCGTCACCTCGTCGGGAAAGTGGGCGACGCCGACGCAGGCGACCTCCCTCTCGTCCTCGTCGGCGTGATTCGGGGAGTCGTCCTCGTCGTCGACGTGGTCGGTCTGGTTGGAGGCGTCCCGGTGCGCCGGGGCCTCGGGGGCGTCCGGCGGCGGCGTGGGCGGGGCCGCCGGCGACGTGGCCTGGCTCCGGCACGCCTGCTCCGAGTAGTCCGGCTGGTAGTACAGGTGCGTGGTCAACATTGGCTGCTGCACCGGGTCCGGGGCGAACGTCGGCTGCGGCTTCTCCTGCGGGGGCTCCGGCTCTATCTTGATAAGGTGCGGTGTGAGGAGAGGCTGGATGATCGGTTTCCGCTTGTCCGGCGCGTTGTGGTGGGAGTGGGGGTGGGGGTGGGCGTGGGCGTGGGGCGCGGCGGCGGGCGCGAGGGTGACGAGGCGCGTGGAGTGCGTGTGCGTGTGCTGCAGCGTGGCGGTGGAGGCGAGCAGGTCGGCCGGCACCAGCTGCAGGTGGTGCGAGGGGTGGGGCGCGGGCGGCAGCAGCAGCGGCGCGGAGGGGTAGTGCGGCACGCCGCCCCACACCACCGCGTGCGGCAGCTCGGCGGCCGCCGGCAGCAGCAGCAGCGCGCCGGACGTGGGCTCGCGGACCAGCTGGAACCCGCCCACCGACGGCACGCCGCCGCCGACCGAGCCCACGCCGCCTACTCCCACGCCGCCGACCATCATGCTCTCCATTGATACTTGAGCTGGAAATTGATAATTAGAAATTGGTACATATTTTTCAACATACTGCTATAAAGAAGTACCTACTTTTCATCATATAAACAGATAGATGAAGGTCGTTCTTAATCGTATCCTCTACTAAATATTTATGCTTCAAAAGGTTTATTTTTCAATGGCTAAGTACAAACTACTCTAAGTCTATAAAAAATTAAAACTGTTTCCAACTCATTATCTGGCCATTGAAATATAAACTTTATTATCCATACATACTAAACAAGTCTGTGTACATACTACGTACTATTTTCAATCAATCTGCATACAACAGTGGCGGCAGATGCAATATTAACCAAGCAACCGCACACATCTGCTTTGAATGCCACGGACACGGCACATTCTGGCTAGTTAGCCGCATTAAAGCTCCACACGCGACGACTGTGCGACCATCGGCGCTTTACATTCAATACACGCACTTCCGGAGTTACGTTGGAATGTTAATATTTTTGGTGAGAATTAAAATATATTCTGTCTGTGGTTTGTTCGTTTCATGTTTTTATAACGTGTTATTTTTTTTATTTGTACTCTTCAGTATTAACAGTATTTTATTTTGTATTAACTCTCTTAAGCCAGTTTAAGAGATGCCTAAAAATTAGAGGACTCCTAAGGGAAAGTGACAGTTATTAGTTTCACAATTTGTTAGGAGTTTCCTTAATTAGGCATTGCTTAATGAAAATGGGCATTATTATCGCATTTACGTTTAGTCCTGTCAAACAAGATTGCATGAAATACATAACTACGATGAAGTGACAAGAACTTCTAACTGACATTTTGGCGATTTCGAGTTTTTTGAGTAGATAAACTTTAAAAAATCGTTGGCTTGAGCTGGCAAGAACAGCTAAATTTATTTTCTATTTTATTAACGAGTTATTGATTACCGACAATAACTATTATGCAATTGTGCATAAAAAAATCTGGCAATAGCTCCTAATAAACTAATAGAAATGTAAAGTTTTTTTAGTTTCCTGTAAAATTCGGTTTATGCACATAGGAGATCTTGTCACTTCGTCGTCGATAAGTAAGAGAATTCAATCGCCACCTTAATTAGTGACGCACGACTAGGTACCTATACCTAAGTACCCGTAAATTACGATGGTATTAAAAATGTTCTATCTTTTTCCATTAAGTACTGTTTATAAGAAAGAGAGGTGATATTTACACTAATAATAAAGCTTGTTTGTTTGAACGCGCTAATCTCTGGATCTACAACTCGTATTCGAAAAATTATTTCACTAATAGGAAGCTATTAACATTATCCCCGAAGGTTATAGCTACTTTTTATCCCGGGAACGTGGGTGAAGCCGCGGGGGACAGATAGTGACTAATATTAGTTTAGTTTGTATACAACAGAACCACGGTAGATTATTTTTACCTCCATTTAACAGGTAATAAATGCACTTAGCGTCGTCAAAAACAATCATGACTACAATAAATTGAACTCCCAAATTCCACTAATGAGACGCATCGATTGCTCCCACTAATGCATTATTCTTTTCACATCCCTCTCAGTAGAGCGAGAGAGCAATAAGAACAGCATGTGCGAGAGAGAGAGGGGACACATCATTACCATCGCTTTAATTTTGAACGGTTCTGAAAAGCGATCGGGATTACAAATCGATTGATTTAGTTTATATTGTAGTTTTGTCATGAATATGTAATGTTCTAAGAACTTCAATGTTAATCAGGAAGTTTTTTTTAATATAATTTCTCAAAGTGGAGTAGGTAAGTACGTCTGTCTGTAAGACGATTATCAACAGATGACCCTAAGGTAGGTAAACAATATCCAGATTTCTTTACTTTTTTTTTATAAGACTAAAGTTGGTAGCTTCTGATGGCTGCAGCCAGTACCGGCGTTAGGGTAGGGCGCGGTAGGGAGATCGCCCAGGGCGCCAGGCCCACCTTTACTTCTGGTCGCTCATGATCGAGTCCTGCTATCTCGAGTCTAAACAAATAAATAAATAAAGTCTAAAGATAATAATAATAATGGCTTAAAATCCCTTTTGTTGGCGGGAGAAGGAGGGGGGGGGGTTATCACATCTCGTCCAGGGTGCTGGTAGAGCTAAAACCGGCACTGGCTGCAGCAACCTTACCGGACAAATCGGCGAGCGTAGAGGGCTCTCAGCCGGGCAACAGTTAAGCCTTTAATGGTGTCAAAACAAACATGAAACTGCTAAAGCAGTTTTACCTGCGTTTTGAATTGTAGGTATCGTGACGTCTTAGGAAATCAAATAAGAATTGAATAAGTAGGTTCTACTGTCATTTCGGTGAAAATCGTAATCTGCATCATCATGTTAGCCGAAAGACGTCCAACGAGTTTAATTCCACGATTGACTGTCCTAGGTAGGTAAATGTCATCTACAACTTTGAGTGCAGAGCCTCCAACCTTTACTTGAATCTGCATAAATTGAATTAAAGTCAAAAACATGTGAAGACCTATTTATTCAGCCCTGGGCCTTTGCCCCATGATGGTCTCGTTAGGTATATACCTATGAAGGTTTCATGTTGCCCCAGCGGGAAACGATTGTTTTTGTTGATATTTCTTTAGGTAACCTACCTGTCTGCAAATAAGCATACAGCCTTATCTATATAATGGTAAGCGGTTAAATACCGAGCCTTAATACGATTTTGGTGAGACTTTGCGAAAGTGAAGAGAAATACGGGGAGTATCTAGAAGTTTACCTATACAAGACAAATGTAATTTTTTTTTTAATAAAATTTTAAGTTCTATATCATCATTTCGATTAGGTACGTAGGTACCTATTTGATAGGTCCTAAATCCCAACACGTATAAATAGAACTGTATCTAGTCCTACTGTAAACCTAATACAGTCATTAAGTATACCTCAAAATATACCAACAGAACGACCTAATTAACCGTACAATGTTATTCTAATTGAGTTGAAGAAAATCTACTACTAACGGCAAAAAGATCCATTTTAAAATTGACACATTGTCATAAGAAACACGACTAACTAAACACCTGGCAACAATGCACCGATCAATCAAGCCCACTCTGTTCTTTTTGTCCGTTAAACATCGCGTGAGGTGTCAAAATACCGGCAAGCGTGCGCCAGCCGCAACAGCCAGCAAGAATCACCATTACGCCATAACTTGTTATTATAAGAAAAACATAAACGCAAAAAAGTAATTCACAACACTAAAAAGATCGAGGCGGCCAAGATGAAGGACCTCCTTTGAAGGCGCGCCGTTCTCTAATTGGTCGAGACGCGATGGAGGCGGGGCTAAGGGGGCGGCACGCGCTGCGTTAGGGCTGCACCCGAGTCGACTCCGGTTTATCGATAAATGAGTTTTTATGTTATTTTTTTTTATGTTTTTGACGGTGGATAATTTATGGCGTGGATGTGACAGAGTTCCGTTCGTGAGCGATTTGGCAGGATGCGGGTGAACGATGGATCCGAATTAGTTTTTTTTTAGGTACCATCAACAAAGTTGAAGCATGATCAGTTTTGAGACCTTTTCGCTTGCAGCCAGTAATCTTAGTTAGCCCTGTCCATTGTTGACAATAAAACGGTCTCTTGTAAAATCTTTTGTCTAGACTATTTACTGACAATGACAATCTACTATTTTATGACAAGCGCATTGTCTGGTTATATTGTGTGAGACACAGGTAGCGGCTGGTCACTGTACACAAAATGCACCCTTAAGGTGATCATGCTTCAATTTTGTCGATAGTACATTAATATTTCTTAAACACATTATACTAAGCATGCAAAAATAATTACTAACTGAAAAAAATACTGCCTAATCGAATTTTTACACGGTTGCCCGAAAAATAACGTAATGTTTTCATGTTTTCTAGCGTAACTTCTAAAATCTTGAACCGACTTAGAATTGCGTGCGGTAGGTTATTATTGTTAGGATCCTGGAGAGGCGTGAGCAATGTTAGTTTTGGAGACGTAAATATTTGCGGAATCCCCATAGCAAAGCATGTTTTTCTTCGAGTTTAGTTTAAATTGGGCCCCAATTAAATTTTTGCCTTGGGGCCCTTGGTTCCATAGCTACTTACGCCACTGATTATTTGTGAATAGGTATGTATTCAAAGATTATAGACAAACCGAACCTTAGGTACTTAAATTGTCCTTATTAAGTACTTACCTACCTATTATACCTACTATTTATCAATCAAACACACGCATAGATCTCTCCCCCGTAAGTAAGTAGGTATTAGCTCACTGAAACGCAAGCAAAACCGCACGGGCCAGCAAAAACACCAGCTAGTTAGTAGGACCTAGTATTCCGATAAATATATACCTGATACCTAATTTGCTAATCAGTCTCTTTTTCCAAAGAACTAGATGAAAGTAACTTGGAATTAATTAATGAGCCTGATTCAGGCCTTTTTGTAACGGACTTAAAAAAAGGAGGAGGTTCTCAATTCGACAGTAAGTATTGTTTTTGTTATTTTTCTGTTTGTTACGCGATTACTCCGCCATGTGAACCTATTTTAAACATTATTTTATTATTTTTCGAATAAAAAAATTATTATTTTATTATTTTTCGAATAAAAAAATAATTATTTTATTATTTTTCGAATAAAAAAATAATTTTTAAAATCGGAGATGATCCCATTGTCACCAAGTTTCAGGATATGTTGATGGAAATGCCAAGAAACGACAAAAAAACTAAAAATTTAAAAATAAATAGGTCACTTTTAACAAAAAGAGCCACCCAAGAACCGCCTTCAAAAACGTACTTATAAATAATTATTATTTCGGAACTCGGACAGTTTTTAGCCTATAGGTATGTGAAACAGACTTTGTAACTCGTTTCGACTGTGAAATTCGGGTATTTAGAAAATCTTATGAAAATTTGATAAAATATTGTGTGTTACTTACTATACTTACTTACTTACGTGTTTTGCATTTGTAATTTTAAATTATTATTTTATTAAAAGGCTCAATCAAATTAAATTTGCACAAAATCAAAAGGTAGGTACTAAAACACCTAATAAAGTGCACTAAAACACACTGTAATTACCTATTTAAACTAGAATTAAAACTATATAATCTAAACTAAACTAACATTAACTACTTATGTACTATCACAAAGTTGAAGCTTGATCACCTTAAGGGTGTATTTTGCGTGCAGTGATCAGTCGCTACCTGTGTCTCACACAATATAACCAGACAATGCGCTTGTCATAAAATAGTAGATTGTCATTGTCAGTAAATAGTCTAGACAAAAGATTTTACAAGAGACCGTTTTATTGTCAACAATGGACAGGGCAAACTATGATTACTGGCTGCAAGCGAAAAGGTCTCAAAACTGATCATGCTTCAACTTTGTTGATGGTACATACATAAAAATAAATAAAAACTTCTTACTACCTACCTACAATTATTTTATTAATTTTTCATTATATGTTCGTGATGCCTATAGGCCCTAACTGAAAACCAGCGCGAGGGTTGATATTTATTTAACCTGAGCATCATGCTGCGTCAGGACCTATTCTTGACATCGCGCAACATTACATTATTGTTTGTTTGTTTGTAATCTTTATTATTTTTAAATTTTGTAATGTTGTGTGTACGTTATGTTTTTTCATTTTTTACCTAACCTTCTAACTATGTAACCTATTAGGCCCAATTGCACCAACGTCGTATAGCACTAACCCACGGGTTAAATATGGCTATGTGACAGAATTTGTATAGAGAATCTGTCAAATTTACATATTTAACCCGGGGTGTTAGTGTTATACGACTGTGGTGCAATTGGGCCTTAGTTGCCTTGATCAAACGAAAATTTAAAAGTTTAACCTCATTTATTTAGATTAGGCTCTGATAAGGCACTAATGAACGTTAAAATTCCTATCACCATGTTAGGTTAGCCTTCATTATACTCAACATCCAGCCATTGATGAATGCGCTACCAGTCCGACTTGAATTTATTGATGAAGGTATCTATTGTTAGGTATATAGGTATGCTATCACGGGCAATCGCACCTGCTAAGTAGGTATATCGTCAATCGCACGGGCAATAGCACGAAATCGCAGAGCATAGCTAATTAATTAGCTATCTACCTGAACTAAGTACCTACCTAGAACCGATGCTACCTACGTATTTTAGATACTCAAAAAAAGAAGCCTTGTACACACGGCCACAGATCAAACTACACATTTTTTGTTGCAAAATAGCTCCTATTACAACCGCATAAGGTGCCGCAGTGTGTAGCTTGATCTGTGGCCGTGTGTACTTATGATTTTGGTGCCGGAGTCTTCTCAGTTTAAGTGTATTTGGAACCGGTGGTAGAGTCTATTGTACCTAATAGGTAATTGTAACTATCGACATTCATAACTGCCTTATCAGGGCCTAAACTGAATAAATGAGTTTTGATTATAGATAGGATTTGTAGTGAATTCCACATCAAAAGTACCAGGACGTAATGATTGCATGAAAGTAATTCGGCGATTGATAAATTAACTTCTCACCATACAACCGCCGATGAAAACAAAAGATTCGCATCTCATCGGCAACGCACCGCGGTCCGCGGACCGAGTGAGAAATCCAACACGACAGAATAATTAAAATTATATGAGACGATTCCATTAATTCATACCTAATAATATAAGAAAAAATAAAGGACAATAAGGATTGGTTGAAAAGAGGCCGCGGGCCATAATAAACGGGGTCGAGTTACGAGATACAAAAGGAACAAATCGGTAAAGCGTTTATGCAATCAAACACGAATGATTCCGTAGGTTGAATAAGAGTGAATGTTTAGCAAACGGTAATATTTTTCAAGCAGGACTAAGGATAGGTTTACGTCAACATTAAACCAGTTGAATTAGAAACCTGTAGCCTTGGTTTAAGGTTTATCTTTGATTAACACAGTCGTTTCACCTACGACGGGCTAATCTACTGATTTCTTCTCAAAAGTAATTGTTCAGTCAAACCCTGTCATATCGTAAAATTACCGCCTAACACATCTAAGGTGAAATCAAGCTAGCCACTCATAAAAACGTAAAACACCATTTTTTTTAATTAAAAATTAATCCGTCAATGTACTTATGTGGTTTCCAGTTTGAAATCTTGTGGCATAATTTCAAATAAAATAGACAAGGAAGGAACTTTACCAAATATGTTTTCAGTACCGTCAAAATCTGCAGAAAAGTCTTGAGAATGTCAAACCTTGTAATAGACTTCATGAAGTTGTATATCACATACACCTTAACTAAATAGGGGAACCCTAATTGTTATTTTCTTTTTTCATACATTTAGGTACTATATTAGGTACTTATTCAAATACAATTTTACAATCTTTAACGTTATTAGCAAAATAGGCACGAACCTTTAAATGAGCACGAATTAGGTACTTTGTTTTTAATTTTTAGCTCAATCCATTTTTGAACTATTTTGTTTTGCATTACATTAAATATACAGTACAATTAGAATTAAACCCTATTTCGTACAAAACAAAGCACATTGTTGTTCAAATCAAACAGGCAATACGCGTTAGTAATTAATTAGTACCTAAATACGAAATAACTTAAAGATTGTTATTTCAAGTTTTATTTATTATTCTTATCACAAATGTCATCATCAGTCTAAATTTTATTGTGGAACAAATATACAGGCTATAAGCAATTAAATAAACTAAACCTACGCTATAATAATATATAAACTAAACTAACTATATGTACAAAAAACCAAAATAAAAAACTTAAAATATATCTAAAATAAAAGCTCATCAAAATTATCCATGGTACCCATGATGCTGGCGGCGTTGCCCCGCTGAATAGTCAGGCTTAGCCTCTGGGCGAAAAAGTCCCTGGCTTTCAAGTCCCCAGAGGCCAAGACCAAGCGTTTGCCTATGTCTTCCACGGTAGATTTTGTGTCTGATGACCAAGGTCCCATGGTTTCTACCGCAAGCGCCACAAATTCGTAATCGTCAAGTAGACGTGAGTATTTGCGGCGCTTGAGGGTCTGTGCATTATCCGCGGCAGCTCCAGCTCTGTGGCGCGTGCTTGGGATGTGGGAGGCTGCCAGTGTATCTACACAGGTAACGTCCCACACCAGCGCACGGCCTAATCTCCACGGCACTAATGTCACACCGTCCGGTCTCTTGCCATCGTCTCTAGAGAGGCCACTGGGCTCCAGTTTTGCTGGAACCGCGGCGGTGGCAAGAGCCCGGCGGATCGTGTCATTGAGCGTGGCATGGCGGTATATGCGGCCTGCACTTTTAATGCAAGACAGACCATGGCGCCCACGGTCATCGACATGGTACCCACAACTGCGACAGGTATGGGGTTCACAAATTTTACTACCTAAACGAAGACATATGGCAATGCGGAGCACCGACGCTTCTAAAAGTGTACCTATATAATGTGAAGGAAGCGAGTACAACCAATGGCCAGACTCTTTTTGTGAAACCGCTAAGAGCCTAGCTTTATCCACTTCATTAGAGGACTCAAAGATACAAGCAAAAGTTGAATTTAGATGTGGTGAATCCCACTCTTTCTGTGACTCCCGTTTGACAGGAAAGTTTTCCCCCGGGAATGACGATGTCCAAAGAGCAACTGCATCCACTTGACCACTAACACGAACATCAGCTAAGGGTAAACTTAGTATATTGCTGATGAGTGTCAGGGTACTATGGGTAGATGAAAGAAAAGCCGGAAGAGCCACACTAGATGCAGTCCGAATACCGAGACCACCTAACCTAATAGGAAGCGTTGCTTGTATCCATGAGCGGTCATCAAACTGTAAATCACAAATTACATAAATCCGGAAATAAAATATGTTTCGAACTCGAAGGCGCCAAAGTAGCTGCGCGCCAGCCGTGTTATTATGTAATCCATACTATTTAAAAAGCTACTACTGTTTACGATCATTCTTCCGAACTGATGACCATCCAACATGGCCGTCTCCCCCAAACCGGTCAACAACGACTATTGACCGGACGAGTAGAGTTGCAATGCCACTACCAAAGCAACATGACTAGAGAGGTGTTATTTTCAAACGGGCGGGATATAGTACTCGAATTAGGCGCCGGTAAAGTATAAACCATTCGCTATCTCTTTTTTTCTCTCATGAAATGAATGAAACGGAATCATGATTTTTAGGAAGAGCGCCGTATTAAATTTTCATTTCGGTCGGGGTCCGACGAACGTCGCTGAAACGGCGGTCTCGCAATGCAGTTGGCGCGTAGCTACCAGGCGAGCAGCAGTTAGTAGGAGGTGTGTCTTACCTGGGTACTGCCAGAGTGGTGCGGGGGGTGCGGCGGGAGGCGGCGCCGGCCACGTCAGTGGGGCGGGGCGGTCGTCGCAGAGCACGTTGGCCACGCCCACCGTCATGGCCGCCTGCGCCGCGTCTGTGGCGGAATGACAACAGAATGACGTGGCGCCTGCAACGCGCAACACGTGTGTCGCACACACGCACACGCATAAAAACATGTATTAATTTGCTTACGATTAAATTTTAATGAATGAGCAGCTTTTAAAATAGAAGCCCGAGTAGATGATATTGTAAAGGTTGCTTCACTTTATAATCATTGTTTATTATTTGATTTTGAAATTAGGGTAGACCAAAATTCAATGATAAAAAACAAAAAAGCAAACACCAGAAATAAGAACAAAAATGTTTATGCAACCCACGCGCAGCTCTTGCGATACTTTTTTCGCCCTAACTAACCTACGAACTATATTTTGGAAACGTTTACTTACCTACCGACTGCTGTGATAGCAGATTTCAAAACTAATTAGTAGGTAAGAAACTAAAATAATAGGTTATGTTGCCATAAAGTAATTTATTCTTAGTTTTCAGGAGCCAACTCCTTTTTTAACCGACTTCAATAATAATTTATTTCCAAAAAACATATCCTACAGCAGGTTTTGGGATCTCATTTAAGCAAAGATTTGCTTATGTTAGGAGATCCCGCTCTTCTAAGGATTCTAAAAATACGAAAAGCGACTTCTGTATGTAGGTAGATGTGTGAGACCCCTTACCGCGCGTGTTCAATATGGAGCAGACGAATAATTATTATTCGTCTGTTTTTTTATGAGAGATTTTTATTATCATAAGAACTTAGTCCCGTTAAATCACATTTACAAAGTAAGTCATTATACCGTACAGATCAGATTTTAGGAAAATACTTATAGGTAACAACCTTTTCACGACTTTATGGCAGGAACTTGAAGTGATGTTGCTATGCTAAGCAATTTGATTTTCATAAAATCGTGTATTATATGAGTTTAATTGAATACCAACTAGCGACCCGCCCCGGCTTCGCATGGCTTTTCTGTATTATAATTTGTATAGTATTTAACATAATAAACCTTTCTCTTTAATCACTATCTATTGCTGAAATCTGCATTAAAACTAGTACAGACAGCAGGAGCGACTTTGTTTTAAGCTATGGAAAGAAAAGAAGATTATCAGCAGTGTTTTGTCTAATAAAGATCAATACAAATGCACCAGTGAAGTGAAATGACATGATTACGTGTATAGTGGCTTTTCAAGTTGTCTCAAAATATCCGTGAAGTTTAATAAGGCTACATTGTACTAAAACCTAATTTAAACAAACTGGCTATGACTTGTAGAAGTTGTAGATGATTTAACATGACTTGAACTTGACGAAAATTAAATACATGAATAAACATAACTTAGATACTCCACTTGACACTGGCAAAAGACACAGTGTGAAGTCAAAAAAAAAACAATTGCCGAATGTATAGGTAGGTAAGCCAGAGAGAAGTAAGCGCAACACTTTAGAACGGCTGAACCTCTTTGAATCATTATTTTTATGTTGTAATTGTTCACAATCGTTTTGCGTCATTCTCTAAAACAACATCTCACGTGATTGCTAAGTTAACGAGAGGGACAGACTACAACGCGGAATTATCGATGAGCCAGTGACTTCTTAAAGAATCCCCCATGGCATATTTAATAGAAATAGTGAATCGAACAGATTAAAAATTAAATCAGTTCTATACGTTCAAAAATTTCCAATCGCTAATGTGAAAATTAAAATTGAAGTAAATAAATATTTCAAACGTTTCGCTCGGGACACTCAGGGCGAATAAAACTTCATTGAGCTCATGTCACCCTGGTCCCCACCCTCCTGATGCAATAATGTATTCGGGCGATGCTCGTAATCGTACGGAACCCGGTTTCACATCCGTTGATAACGAGTTTTGTTATTACCGACATTATGACGTTGATATTTTAATAATAGCTTGTTCATTATAATACTACAATGAACTTATTATTCAGATACATAATAGGTAGGTATGTCAACATAGTTTACAAGGACCTTCTCTAGGACAAAAAAGAAATTGAGTCTATGGTCATTTGTGCTGTGTTATACGCTCAGGGTGTCAAAAAACTTACGTAAATATGTCTTATTATGCGCTAATCACAAAATTCCTTTCAATTGGTACTTACTTAAAATTAATGTAATGATTAAAACGCAAAAAATATCCTATTTATATATAACGCCAAAATGTTTTTTACGCTTTGGTAACTGCGCCAAACAGCGCTTCATTGGAAATAGCAATATTTTAGACATTGTAAAATTTGTATCGATTTATTTGTTGCTTAATTTTGAAATTGATTGAAGATTAAAAAATTGTAGATAAAAACATTTTCATATTCTAGCGAATAATCTGGATGAAACGGTTTTCACTGACTAGAAAACGGTAGCTTATTATCACAAATCCACTGTGGCATTATGTAGGTAGATAGACAACCTACACAGTTATTATACTTATATACAGTATTCAGGTACCAGCCCAGCTGATTGCAGGACCGGTGTCCAACCGGTTCGACTCCCGGCAAATTTATTGATAATGGAATATATTTAATTCGTTATTCCCGGCCAATGGTGCGGCTTTCATTGACTCCGGACACCAGGACCGCATAACATTGAGAAAGTATTATTTAACCTAAGATTATAAGAAAAAAAGAAAGCTTTTTTATGGATCAAAATTCTCCTTTACACTATGTATGTCAGTAGGTATGTAAGGTCCTTATATTGACTCTCTCCTGACTCCCGAGTTCCTAAACTGTACCGGTCCAAGTGCAAGATATGGCTACCTGATACCTGCACCACAAACCCTGAAATTATGTGATTAATGCTTGAATTAATATTATCAATATCCTGTCCGATAGAAGAATTCTTGATGATTATTTCAGTCCAATTAACGCAACCGGTATCTTAAATTGGACTTCTGGTACCCTAAATTATACCGAATCTAAAAAAACACATAATTAAATAATAATTAACACAGTTTAGTGTAATTATATTCTTTAAACGTAGTATTTTTTCATGAAAGTCTTTCGATATTTTAGGTAGGTAAGATTTTAATCTTAGCAACAATTATAAAATAAGTTAAAATACTCATTAAAAAAACAGAAAAATAACGTGTCATAGTATCAAATATTAGGTATACTTTACTTCAACAATGGTTTTCTTTTTGTGTACGAAATTAATTAATTATATTCCAATTCAAATAGTTCAATAGTATGCTTTAAAGTTTCCTACTAGGATTAAATAAATATGAAGAGTGAATTATAACAATGCTACAACATGACAGTTAAAAGTTAGGCAAGTAAAGGACTAGCGTATAATATGAAATTAATTATGTATATTTTTATTTAGCCAAAGTAAACACAACACCGGCTACATATTTAGTTCTTATTATAATAAAAACTGAACCGATAATCATCTATTAACATAATTTAGTTAAAATATATTTAAACAAGTATCGTGAGAGTTTGTGTTATATAAAAGCATTTGAATATTTAACTTGTAAACAGATATTAGGAAACGTTTTATTATAGCATATACATAAATGCATATTTATCTATTCTATTATAATGTTCATTTCATTACAAATATTATGTAAATTGCAATCGTAGAGATATCACAAATTCACAAAACATTTTATTTAGATAGGTTTTTTTTTTAATTCATTTTAAGCTACAAAATTTTTATAATTGATACAGAACTTTATGGTATTTTCGTTATATTAAAAAGCGTTTGAAAAAACTGGATTTTGGAAATAAAACAAATCCCCAAATAAATTAAAAAATAAACTGCCATTTCTCACGAAACAAATTCTCACAATGAGATGTAATATCGGAGTGGCAGCGACGCGAGGAGGCAAAAAGAAGATTATGAAAGGAAGCACGTGCTGGTCCTTCGCATTCACTCTAACGTGTAGCGCTGTCTCAGTCTAACAGTTGTTGTGATGTAGAGTAATGTAACGCCAGATGAAATACAACTATTTGTCATTCAGCGAACTATTCGACATGGATTGTATTAGATTTTTTATTAAATCTTAAAACTATTTAAACAATTTTATCATTCATCATTTATATTGCTGACTTCAAAAAAACGGCAGAATACGTGTTAATTTTATATTAGATAGCACCTGAAAATCTAAAAAGCGTAAATGATAACGTTTTTATTTTCACCAACCGCATCCCAATAACTTTCTCTGAACAACGAAGTTACTCTGTGCACTATATCAGTTGACCTTCACCTCGGCGTCTCGTTCTAACGCCAGCATTCCTGTCGTAATTGTGTCTCGCTCACTCGTTCAAACAACTAAGCCAAGGCGTTCCGTACACCTCCTCGTACGCGCTGTGAGCCTAGTATCACGCGCGCTGAAGAAAAGGGTTTATCCGACGCCGAATGACCCGGGTGCAACTAGGATTTTCCGACCGAAAACTATTAGTTTTCCGTGAAAACTTGGCAATGATCCAATGACACGAAAAGTATTGTAAAACTCGTGTAAAAGGTAAATTACTATGAACTCAACTTAATTATTGAATAAAATATCCTTATAAAAAAACGTGTTTTTATTTGCTAGGCTGGGGTTCTGTTTTCATGTTGCTTGCTGCTAGGAAATCTAGGACAGTCATAAAGCGTCCCTATTCTAGAATTAAAATAACTGCACGTTCGCGTTAGTCGTGTTACGTGGTCAGTTTAGTGAAGCGTAGCGTAACGTAAATAGCGCGATGTCGTCGTTCGTGGACTGATTGCGAAGAACCAGTAAATCAGTGTATGAGGGACCTAACCCAGGTATTGAAAAGAACTAAAGCTAAGAATAGTGAGGAATGAAGGAAAGTTTATTTACTCCAATTATCAGTTCAGCAGTTTTAAATACATGCACAAAAAACTTTCCGGAGTCTGTAGATACAAGAAAATCCGAAGAAACTTATAAGCATAAATTAATTGCAACCCAAGAATGGAATTTTGATTCAAAAGCAGTGTCGAAGATCACTTTGATCACCAATTTATTTTCAAAGGAAACCTCTATGAATATAGTGGCCCGTTTACAAGAAACAAAGCTTTAATTTAAGGCATTAAAACTTAAAAAAGCTTGAGAACTTTAATCGAGGAATTTATCGGGTTCAAATGCGAACAGAGGACGGAGTTACGCAAAAATGTACTAGGACAGCATAAAACGTCGATGGTCGCTTAAAGCGAAGCAATGTTTGTCTGTTGTTAAAACAATATAAAATCATCTCTATTTCGTATCAGTTATGGTCTATATTTTAACGTGGTGTTCTACTTTAACTTAGTAAAACTAGTACCAAATATGAAAAACGCGTGTTCTTTTAAAATAATACAATATTTACCTGCAATTATAATTGTTTACGGCAGGTATTAAATAAAATTACAATTTTAATGCAAATAAATGTCAACATGCACTTTGTAATAGCAAAGTCAACAATATTTTTATCCAAACAGTCCGACGAGCGAGGCAGACATTTTGTACCCTAGTTACATTACCCCATGTCACAAGCGGCTCATTGAAATCTAAACCATGTCTCATGGTGATAGAAACCAAAATCGTTTGATAATATTTAAGAGGGGCTCCATTTATGAAATTTTGGCATGCATTTACGGAATTGGAAAGTTTATGGCAGTGAGAATTTACAACACTAGAACATGTACCATCAACAAAGTTGAAGCATGATCAGTTTTGAGACCTTTTCGCTTGCAGCCAGTAATCATAGTTCGCCCTGTCCATTGTTGACAATAAAACGGTCTCTTGTAAAATCTTTTGTCTAGACTATTTACTGACAATCTACTATTTTATGATAAGCGCATTGTCTGGTTATATTGTGTGAGACACAGGTAGCGGCTGGTCACTGTACACAAAATACACTCTTAAGGTGATCATGCTTCAATTTTGTCGATAGTACAAGTAAAAGCCAAATATTTTACACTTTCCGAATATTTTTGCGTTTTGTTGTAAGTAGCAGAATAAAGCAGTAAGTTAAAAGAGTACCTCAAATAAAGTAAAAACTTTTCCCGACATACATTTTTTTATTAGGACGATGTTCGTTCACCGACAAGAAAACGGTCCGATAAATTATTATAATAAAAATAAAATAAGTTCAAAATAAGAAAGTGCTTTTTAATCGTTTTTTTTCTGACCAGCTAGGCACAACATGTTATGTCTACCAAATTTTAGACAAATTAAAAACCGGGAATAGTGATTCAAAATTGACTTACAAGTTACTGACTAATAAAAAATCTTGTAAAATAGATCGAATATTAATTTCGGACGTTAGAAGACAGTGGGTTCATGGGTTGGGCTAAACTCGGAACCATTTTGTTGTCCTTTTTTTGTCATTTCCTCGCTGAGGTGGGATGAAAACTTACGTGTTGCAAACATTTTCCACCTCGTGCTCTTTTGATTTTTTGCACTCTTGTATAACAAATAACTATTGTTATGATCAGAGTTACGATCGTGTAATAATTTCCCTGATTCATTAATGAATGTTGGACACAGTGACACAAAAACGCAATAAGTAATATGAATGAACTGTCGTTGGAAAGTTTATCGTATCGCTTCTGTAATTGAGCACAATATTTATATGACCCGTGAGTTATTTGTCCGGTGACCTAATATTTGTATAGACTTATCTATCAATGACACTATTGAGTAAGTTTAAGAATAATAAAATGAACGTCTGTTTATATTAAAAATTCTTTCAATATGTCTCACACTATCCCAAACTAAGCCTTGTATGTAACAATTAATTGAACCTTATTCCGTAGTCATTTAGAACTCCGGAATAAGGCTAAAGTACAATGTCGAAACACTGAGAGTTTATACATTCCATTCCTAAAACTTAATTTATAATATTTCATATAAATTAACATATTACTGGTTGTAACTTCTCTTTCTCTTTTAGCGTCAAATACTGACGAGAGGTTTTAGTTGTATCTAATTAATGAAAATGCTGTTGTATCACGATTCACGATAACATTCGAATATTGTAATTAATCGAATAAGGAGATCAAATCGCATGTAACATGTTTATCGAATGTAAAAGCAATTTGTCTATCATAAAAGGAATTCCGTCAATTTTTTGCTAGGTTCACCGATCGACAGATTAGAGGTCGATGAATCGATATTTTGTTTTATAATCACCGTTAGTTATATTTTTGATGTAATAATCGATTGTTATTGTTGATTCGATGCAATATTTAATCGTTTCTTCAACGGTTTCATTAATAAATTTAATAGGTTTTCGGTTGTTTCGGAACAGTCTTAAGTAAATTTTAAATTGCTTTAAGTGTTAGTCGGCACTACCCAAACAAGTTTAAAGTTGCTAACATTTTTTTTTTTTCGACTCTACGAATACCTACCAATCTAATAAAAACTGCTAGGTAACAAACAGTTTTTAAAATAATGGAAAAGTTTATAAAAATGGAAATAATAAGTTAAAAAAGAACCAAAATCATTTCTACTCTGTGAGACCATCTCTGTTTACGGTGCCCAGTCGTCTCGGATCGGGCCTGTCGGAAAACCCGGGAATAGACGATCGGATAGAAACGTCACGGAATGTACCAGGGACGCAGCGCGGGCAGGCGGTATGTGCCAACAATTCGTTTGTTCGACCCTTGCTTGCCGACTACGCTGCGGGCGGAGCGAGGGGTCGCTCCGCTTACTGCGCGGGGGAGATTGTCTTGTAGGTCTTGCATCGTTTGACAGGGTTGCCAATATTAGCTTTCATTATTTTTTATAAGTACCTATTTTATTCTGTCTGTATCATTATTTAAAATGGAAATACGAATACCCTAACGTTCGATAGACCGATCAATCATTTAGTGGTGTAACTGGCATACGCCCTCATCGTGAGACCTAATCTCTTGTCTAGGAACAATGAACTGGCACTAGACCCACGATGAGTAATTATAGGCCACAAAATACTGTCATACCTCGATCAAAGACTGACAGTAATAATACGTTTATTGAATCTCTCGACGCTGAATCTGCGGTAGACAAAGACTTTTCGTTTTTTTTTATTATTATTCTCTTTGAAGGCTCAACTGAGTCAGCCTAAGACCTAAAAAGCTGTAATTTTTCACAGTGTAACACTTTATGATGTAGACAAGGAATAATGCCGATGCTTTCGATATTCAACCCTTAAAGAGGTAAAATAGGGGATTGCGAGCAAAACCGCGGTACGAAAAGTGGTCAATTATAAGAACAAGCCCAGAAATGATTAACGTAGAGCTGAAAACATAGACATCACTAAGAAAGGGTTTTCTTTTCTAAGGGAGTAAATTAATTTTGTTTGTGGGAAGTAATTTCAAGCAGCTTTTTCATAAATGCAAGCAACAAGGAAGTTAAGGTACCTACATCTTACATCGTGCTATTAACAATTGGATTATTGGACCCAATTTCATGAGCATGAAGAGATAGTAACAGGAAATTATCGGCAAAACCCAAAACATAACGTGGAATACAAGAATATATGATTAAAGTAGTTGCTCTCTGCACTTGTATCTCTTTGACTAAGTATACGAAATGTATTTTTGAAACAAAAATTCCAGTACATGACACAAATACAAAAGCAAGAACCACAAAAAATGTCTAGAAGAGAAAAGTTTGTTGTCGGAGTATTCCAGTAACGGCCTTATCAGGGCCTAAAATAATTAAATGCTTAAAACGATGCGTTAAACTTCAAATATAGCAAGTAATACCTATTATTTTGTCTTGATGATATAGACAACCCTATAATTTAGGCGGTGTTGGCGGGAAGCACGCCAAATGTTTGTGACGGGCGGTCGGGGGCCGAATTGCCGCGACGTGATTAGAAATATTCCACTCACTGCATCGCTCTTCTAGGTACGGTACTTGCTTACATATACAATACCGGCCATCCCTCGACTATGCCATACGGACCGAAAGTATTTTAATTATTGTCAAAAATAAATATTGCTGAAGCAGACAATTTATTTTTTAGGCATTGCAATTTTCATATTTTGAATGCCAAAATTGTGAAAGTATGGAAACTTCAATAAAAAAAAACACGAAATTTATCGGGATTGATCTAACAAAACCCCACTAAAAGTAACCCCACAAAAATAAGCCCTAACTACAATGTCAATGTGTTTATATTAACTTCATAAAACAATAATCCTTTGTTCCTGTTACAGTTACATAGTATACGGGAACCAAAGTCCGAGTTACATAGTATTTTGGTTCCCTCTAAAGCTCAGTGTATTCCCGGCTCTTACCTTGACTCAAATTCAACAATCATTTATTCAGTTTAGGCCCACATAAGGCACTTATGAATTTCGAAAGTTACAATCATAGGGTTTCAATTCACTATACCACGGTTCGTAATACTCTATAACTGAGACTGTGCACACCTTCTAATTAAATATTCAACTTTCATTATTTCACTACGACTTTCATTGGCTTCCATAATCCAATAGTAATCATTTGTTTTACATTTCAGAAGTTCGATTTCCAGAAAACTATTCAATTTAGGATAGGAACTCAAGAACCTTCACGCGTGTAATATAAGCTTTGAAAAAAAACAGTTTTATGCAATCAAATCGCGATCGACAGCTAATATCATGCTCTTGCAGGTATAACATGGTGAAAAGGGACCTTTCCTTGGTTAAGTCGTCTACGAAAGCAATGAGACGTTAATGGCTAGCTGTCAGCCATCTGAATATTTTAAAAAGAAAACGACTGACTGACTGACTGATCTATCAACGCTCAACTCAAACCACTGGACGAATCGGGCTGAAATTTGGCATACAGATAGCTATTTTAACGTAGGCAATTAATAAGGGATCGCAAGTGAAACCACGGGGCGTAAAGTTACCGATTAGAAAACAGTCCGATAAATTATAATCGGGCGTTTACCAAGAATTTTCGTAAGACAAAGTCATATTTTTTCAGGTTTCATTGGCGTTCCCGGGATAAAAAGTAACCTTTGGGGATATTGTAGCTTCCTATTAGAGACATAATTTTTCAAATCGGACTAGTAACTCCAGAGATTAGCGCGCTCGAACAAACTAATGTCGTGTTATGTTTAACCCGTCTCATAGCCGAGCAAATTTTGATAAAAAATGCTTGATACATGTACAAACAGTTTTTATCCTGGAACCATGGTGGATTTATCCTTGATATCTCTTTAAGAACTCCTTCAACTATAGATTATGTTGCGTTGTATGTTTTGCAATTTAAAACTTGGGAAATGTCTGTGTGGTGGCCGGCCATATTCTATTATTCGCCAAATTACAATACACCTAGCCTATACTTTATTGAAATCGGTTAAAAATAAAGGAACAGATTGTTTTTTATTTTTGTTTCTACATTATTTTTGATGCTCATCAAACTGATAATTTTTTTTTTTTATTTGACACTAATAAAATCGTTAAACTTGCATGCATGAACACGATATAGCTAGGCGTATTGTAACATGGCGTATCTGTGAATATGACAGTGACATCCAAAATTTGATATAGCCCGCTATCGTCTTACATTCACTACAAGATCCTTGAACATATTACAGAGCCACGATAATTTATGTACCTACGTACTAGTAAACAAGTAATTACTGAGTGCTTCTCGGAATCGATTTGTAACTATATACTGAATGACGTAACGTGGTCATAGCGTTGTTTACTTTTTAATGAAGAAGGATGTTCTACAAATGAAAAAAAAACAGAATAATTTTGGACAACCCTTAATTTGCAACGTAATACCTACAAGTAATGAAGTAAGTAAGTAGCCTTTTTAGTATGCGCTCGCCATGCTCGCTTCTGTGACTTCAAAGTGAACTTAAAAAAGTATCCTTTATATTTCTGCGACTCTAGTATCGAATAAATCAAAATATATGAATTTATATTTTCTCATAGAGCCCACATGTTTCCGACCACTTGCTGTGCGTTTATTATCTCGCGATTGGTTTTATGCTGTTATTTCTTCCTGCTACGCGAAACTAACCATTATGCACACATAAATAGAAAATATTTCACGTATTAGTGATTAATTCGACATGCGTCAGGATATATTCACAAAAATTACGAGCACAGCTTCGACTCTTAACATCTTGGTAAATGGAAATCAACTCTGTACATTTATGAATAGCGTTGGCATTTGTGTTAAAAATAGTTAAATGATTCAAGGGGGGCTGTATAGGGGTACTTTAATAATGTAATGTACCTATTGATTTTTTTATTTTTACGTACTGCTAAATAAATCGTTACCTCTCTACACATTAGAACCTATCCACTTTTATTGTTTTTATTTGTACCTATTATATTAGGTCCAAGTTCACCGACTAGAAAACAGTCCAATAAAATTATAATCGTGCGTTTACCATGAATAAAAAAAATCTTAAAATAATGGCGTAAAGAATTTATCTACTAGGAAATCAGAAATGAAAGAGCACTACCACGAAACGCAACTATTTTTGAAAGTTCGCATGTTGGATGTTCATCAGGCGCCACGCACATACAGCGTGTTTGAAACGGGAAAAATGAAAAAAATATAAAAAATCTATTTTTTGCAGTGTGAAAATTCATGAAGCCATAAAAGCGACCGCGCGCGCAATTTATTGTAATTGTAAAACTCTGATTAGCATGTAATTGGTCAGGGCCGGTGCGTTTTTGCCGTGTAAATAATTTCGAACTTGATAATATCCATTTGCCTTCGATGCTATCTATGCTGTGCGAGCGAGATAGAAGGTGGTTCCCGACCATATTAAAAATATTTAATGTTTTATCACTATAATTGTGTTGTACTTTAATTATTATTTTACTAACCGAGATATATGTAAGTATTTTAGAAATAAGGATATTTTTAGGTCCTCATAATTACATAGCCTAAAAATAGTAAGTATAATTTGGTGACTATAAATTTACCATTTATATTGTTATTTTATTTATTACCACAACATTTTATGAGCTTAATGCCTTATTATTATTACCATAAACATCTTCATATAATAGAATCGATAAAAATTTTGGACATTGTTTCCTTAAACAAAAAAAAAAGCTTGATACTTTGAATTATACTCGAGTGTACGTACCTCTCATAACAAGTAAAGTCATAAACTAAACCAACTATGTATACTTATAGTAATATTATATAAAATAAAGCATACAATTTAAAAAGCGGCTGCAGTTCAATCATCACAATCATCAAATGTTTTTTACGGTGCAATTGCATGGCTGAATCGATAATTCCACGAAGGTTTGAACATTGAATAATATAGGTCATTATACTACACCACCTGCCGACCAACTTGAATGGTTAAACTGTTGCTACCTTTATTGGCAGTGTAGTGTAATGTAGCGAATATTATATTTTAAGTAAGCTATAGGCAAATAATAGTAGGTAATGGATTTTTTTGAGCAAAAAAGGGCTGTATAATTTCATTTGATTAATAATAACCTAAACGGAAGATATTAATATGAGGATTTAGGAATAAGACTTGATAAATATAACGCTCAAAACAAAAATCAAGATAGAATTAAAAAAGCAGTTGGTTGTTTTGCCCCAAACTAAGATAACTTTATTTAAATAAATAATTTGAGGCCAAGTATTCATAAGGCTTTCAGTTATTTGATCCTTTATCTCACTGATACCAGCAGAAGCCTTAAAAGCTGCTCAGCAAATTGTGTGTAACAAAGATTCGTCTTGTTTACTGACCGACTGAGGTTTTGCCACGTTTTCCCGGACCGAAATACCAATTGAACCTTACGTATGCCAATTTTCTGCTCAATAGCTAGTGGTTTTTTAATGGGATCTTGATGCGAATACAGTTTTCATATCCGATTCCAAACTTTACAAGAGCATGTAAAGTTTTTACGACCTTACATAATAAGCAGCGGAAACATTTTAGTCACATCTTTCAAGTTGTTCTCTGCTCAAGATAAACTCAGTGTTTTTACTTGGTTTGAATTATAGAATCCAAATCAATAAATTAACATAGTATTCATACAATAAACCCGTTTATTCAGATCTACTAATTTGTTATTCTGATTGCTAGGAATTATTTTATTGAAATAAAATGCTGACTAGTTTACACGTAGTTTTCGTTTAATGCAATAGCTATTTGATTCGGTAGACTTTGAAATCCGTTTCTAGATAGCCCTCAAGCAACTCTAAATAATCTCTAATGTTTGTTTTTATTACCTTAAAAAAATTTACTTGACGACATCATTACTGCCAGTTATCATGAAAGCGAACGCGATTGCTCTGCTAAAAAAATATCTACTATTTGTCATAACATGCTATGTTCTATGAAAGCGCTTGCATCTATAATACATACTTCACCTGAAGTATAATTATAGCGTATAGGTGATTATTCAAATTGTTCAGTAATAATACCTTCATGCGCAGACGTTACGCAATTCGCAGTAAAGTTTTTGCACCGTATATCTATCTACCATATTTAGCATTCGCATCACGGTTGATACCATATAAAGTCAATAATTAACGCTAGTTAGAAATGTTAGATGCGAAGGTTAGTAATTTTACTAAGGGAATGCATAATAATAAAGGTGGTAAGAAAAACGGACGAGTGATAACACTGGCTGGTTTATGAGAAAAGCTTGGTGTGTGGGGAAAATGGCGTATTTTTGGAATACATGCTAAAATTATGACATCACGAGACGAGACGTCACAGGACGAGAGGAATATACAAGAGAAGGAGGAAGGAATAAAACAAGAAATATAAGAAGCAAACACGTATCCTATTCAACTTAAAAGAGCTAAAGATAAGAAAGATTATGAGGTAGATGTTGATGATTAGACTCATTTTATTACCCAATCCGTAAGTAACCCAGAATTTAATGAAATCAGATTTCATTACTAGATATTTGTAAATTGTGTTGGTTTTTGTTTGAAATCAGAAACTGATCTCAGTTAAGGGATCTCTCAGTTAAAGTCTAAGGGCAGTAGGTAGCTATTTAGACCAAAAAATAAAGTATATCTTCTTACTAACACCACGTATCAGCATGATATTATTTTATGGACAATGTTATTAAAACGACCACCTGCGCTTGCTTAAGTGTTCATTTGCCTTTCTAATTAAGCGCGTAGTTTTCTAGGGTTCAGAGGAGTTCATTTCTATGACTAGGTTGAACCATGAGGGTACGCTAAACTATAAAGTGGAATGCAGGAGTAGGAATTGCAAAAATATCTTATATTGTTGTTATGTACGTCGCAATGTGATTGGTTCGTTAGGTGCCACAACTTTTCAAGAAATGGAAACGAGTTATCCTAACCGAATCTAGCTTCGAATGAGTTTTTTATTTCTTTAAACAATCATATCATTCCTTTAGAGTCTTTAGACAATAAGTTATAGTGAATATGTTATAAAAGTTTGATTCTTGTTGATTATGGAATACATTGAATCCTTTAAAACTTTAGAACCCTGGACCAAAAACTATATTTTTAAATGGATAATATAAATAATCGTAGATCTCGTATGATTGATTCTTCTTTGATAATCATACTTGTTTGAAAACATAACACAACGTCGAATAACATGTTAAGTAAGCCGCACATCTGATTAGCATATAATTGTCGGATACAAACGCGCTTTTATCCCATAAATCTCATTTACAAAGGCCATTGCATACAGCCAGCCACGGCTTGTACACGATAAATTAAATGTTGCCATTATACGTAGAAACATAAAGGAAAACCACAATTCTAATCAACATGACCGGATATATTTTTTGTAACTTATAAACAAGGAAAACAAGCTATTTAGTCGTTGAACCAATATGAAAATAGTACATTGGTACTACCTCGATGTAGGTAGAATAGGTAGGTACTTTTATTTTTCTCAATATATTTGCTTTGTATCTTTAAAGCATTGGCCGAATAAATAAAAAAGATAATAGATCAATCCTATAAAACTAGCATAAGATAAGTTAGAGAGAAGGAAGATACTCATGCAGTCCGATTTAAGCAACCGAGGGACATAAAAAAAAATAGGTTATTTTTCAAGGAAACAAAGTTTTAAAGAAACTTATTTTTAAAATTGCCGACACAGTCAGTCAGTCTTTATGGTACGCGAAGGTACGATCCGTCACACTCGCACGCAATATTAAACAGTGGCGGCGGAACAAAACAGAAGCAACCACCGTTTACAGTTCACAAATTATTCGATTTTCACAATCGATCGATATAATGACTCAGATATCGATGCCTAACGGCGATATCCGATTCGGAAGCCAGGCCGTGTCTCTCGATTAAAATAAATTTTGAATATTAAGACCCTCGTTTTAAATTCGGTGTGAAAACGTGAGGTTTATTTTATTTAACACCTTTTAAATAAGCGTTAAGGACTGTGAAATTACCAAGCACGTGGGTTGCATTACTTTGCGGTGTCTCGTATTTTTACTTGTTCTTATTTCAAATGAAACTATACAAAATAAAGATAAGAAGAAAATAAAAATAAACTTACTATTTTGCACAGAATGGCGCCATATCCATTCTGCAATCATATAATATAAAAAAAACTACGTAAATATTTTATAATAGCATAACTGTCGCATTTCATAATAACAGAATGTTAAACAATGGTCTTTCATATTTAATTTCTTATAATGAATAGGCTTGGCATGTAAGTAGATAGATAAGTTTAGTTGATGTTATTTATTAATACAATGTGGCTATAATTCAAGGTGGTATCAGAAACGCACCGCTCGCGTGATCGGAGCGATTCGGCGCGATGCCGCGATAACGGCACGATTTCATTTCAAACGCGCAATCAATTAAACTAGACATTTGACTTATGAGTCCAATAACAAAATTTTGTATTTATTTGTTTAAGTAAAACATAAAAGTAGCCTTCGCCAATATATAGCGTATTAACGGGACATGAAATCAATGTAAGTTACAAGCTTTGTAAAGTGGAGCAACCTGTAATTACGTGAAGATGAAAATGCCACAACAATTAAGTCTTTATTGCCAGTGAGTACGCATTATATTTCTTTGGCTACTCTACTAGCCTTGATAAAGTTTAATTTACTTTTTTTTCATTACCAAGCGCATCATAGTAAATACATAGTGGTACCAGGCAAACAGATACAACTAAGAGGTTGTTACATGTTCCGATGGCGCAAACACTATCAGCGCTATCGATACCGTCTGCCAGTAACAGACAGAGATAAAGAAAGACCGTTTGAAAGGCACACAGACGCGCAGTGGCGCAAGTTTCCTATTCCACAGTGCGGCTTCTTGCATTAACCTATTCATTATATAAAAATATAAGAATATAACAATCTGAATATAAATCATGCATGACTAGATCTAATGTATGGGTAATCAAATAGAGCTTACCCATATCATGCATTCGCTGTTGGTTATCTTTTTGGGAGAGGGCAGCGAGTAAACCGGCATCGCCTACTCGTTGCCGGGCTACCGCAATGCCGACGGGAATTGAACCTAGGGATACAGGGAGAAAACAATTAGGGTGGACATTATAAAAATATAACTCAGTTTACTAATTTGGTACTTAATATACATAAACAAGAAAAAGATAAAAATTGTTATTATGTACTCAGACTGAACTTGGAAATTTCAGTCGGCATAAAAAGGATTAAAAAATTTTACACCGAACAACTAAGCTATTTCATTTTCCAATGTGCTTTCGTGGTAGAGAGAAGAGGACAAAAAACGCAATCTTGCATTCCGTGCTCATTCTCATCGCTGTCTCGCATATTATCAGTACGAATGTACCAGGCGAGCATGAAGTAGTAGCACCTTACCGTTGTTCAACGACGCCGGTATTGATGATGGGTGGTCCGGCTTGTTGCCGGGCGACGCCTGCTCCAGCTTGACGGCCACCAATTCTGAGACGTGGACATGCTGAGGTTCACGCTTGACCTGCACTTGAACGTTTTGACCTGCGACCCCCAACCACGTTACGGGATTCGTTCGACTACAACCACCATCCGTATGAATCACCTGGTAAAAAAATTAAATGTTATGAAAACAGTATTTATTAATCGCAATCATAACTAAGCATTTTAATTTTAAATCATCAAGATAATGTTTACCTTCTTGGGCGAGTTTGTGAGGCAGGTGTTGCAAGAGCGCTTGGCTTGCTCAGTTTTGATGGTGAGCGGCTGCATGACGCCGAGGCCGTCAATCATCTGCCGTTGGTCACCAGTACAACATAAGGACTCAGGCATACAACCCTTGCCGAGTTTCGCTTCATCCATTTTATTCTGTTCCCTGTTACAGTCAATTTACTTTCGTTATATCTAACTGATTAATTAGTGCAACTTTCTGGAGGAGAAAAGAAAGATCTTACAATTTAGAACCAAGATCCAATCATAGCAGAGCATTTTCAAAATAAATAATAGGCAGCACTATTTGACCCAGCCTCATCAGTTTAAGATAAACAATATTCTCATTTTAAATATCATCGCAAAATCTTAATGACAAGCATATAGAAAAACAATCATACATTGTACAATGTCGGTGGACGTTCTACTTACGCAGATTAAAAGAAGCGCAAGTAGCAGAAAAGTTTGACGTGCTATTAATTTGTAGAGGGATGAATACATGTGACAAAAAAATGTTTATTGCATGCATTCCAGGAACATAAAAAAATATATTAATAGATAATGTGGCGGATAGCCACAGACTATCCAGAATATCTAAAGAGGGTATTGTGTCAATTGTGTGACTTACTTATCAGCAAGCAGTACCCGCTGCGAGCAGTTGAGCAGTTCCAGCTGCAGAGGCGAGTAGGGTGAGTTCGGCGGCGGGGTCGGGACGCCGAACGTAGACAGCGAAGTCGAGAACAGACTCTCTGTCACTGCAGACAATCGATACATGTATTTTAGCCACGTCGGTACTAGGATTACAGAGTCAGGGAGAACTAGTATTAATTTTACTGTGTATAGCCCTAATTTTATTCATTATCAAGTCACGCGCGCTAATTTCTAATTTCGGATCCAAGATTGTCGTGAGTATTGCTAACAGCAATTTTAGGTGAGAAAACTAAATCGATACTTCTCTGAAGATTGGATGTGATGTGATATCTTTGGAAACTATTGAAATATGATTGATAGATGTCGTCACTTTGAAATTGAAACTATCTTATCTCAAGTAGATCCTTCTTCGATCTTAATTTCTGGTGAAACAACCGTGAAAACGTATGAGTTATTGAAGCACACCAATGTTGCACATCAGTGAACGTCTATTTCTGTCGAGACCCAAGGGATCCCAAACCTTAATTACGTCGTGTCACTCGACAGTGTGGCGCGACTCCCGCGCAACACATGTGCTCATTTATGTCTCCCGTATACTCAGCCAGAAGTATTCATTTGTCTACATATTACTTATGAGGTCATCAGTATGATGATGGTATGGGATGAAGTTATATTTTTATTGTGAAATGGATTTCTATGATCTATCCACTCGGATCTTTTAACCTAACTTACTGCGAAAAACTCTTCGGGAAGCAGGATTTCTAAAGAAGCAATAAGAATTCCTTCCGTACCTGACAGCATTACAAGCAAATAAATACAAGAGATTTTTAAATATTGCAAAGAAGCATGACGAATTTCTGGCAGCAGTCACACACAAGGTCTAACAAAATCTGATATAAGGCCAACATAATTCAAAAGAGGTAAGTATATTTAATTATCAATGCGTTTTCCAAGAGTAGCGAACGATGGTGTCCGTTCCATTTCACGCACGTCGCTCAAGTTAAGAGGAACTGCGCATGACGGTGCATCATGTTATCGTGCTTTATTTAGTTAGACCTTTGGCGCATTAGCTTGATTACACGCTTTTATTGTACTGTATCAAAGTCAAAATAAAAAGGCATGGTAAGATTCTTCCCAACTTCTTCACTTCGTTCAACTTTCACAATACTCTAGATCTCTCATAATATTTTTCAATCTCAAAGCAACCAAAAATCTAGGTATGTCAATCAACCTGCAACTATATTATGTGAACAATAATTCGTCAATGTAAACATCCAATCATGAACTATCACATACACGCATCCCTCGAAGGCACTGGCGCCCTCAATGCACCCACCCACCTATACTTATGCGAGCCGGGTAACCATCTGTCAGGACGTCATGTCGTTCTTCACGGCTGTCACCTGGGGGCACGGTCAGACATGGCACAGATCACGCGACTTACTAAACCCGGTTATGGAATTAACTTTTATTGCTTTTTTTTAGGTGTTAACTACACACGTTAAAATACGAAAACGGATTTTAGCAAAAAAAAGTTTACAATAAGGTTAGGTACAATATTAGTTTCTTTACGCGAAGGCTACCTAAAGTTTTTACATCAATTCGTCTAGAATTACTGATTCTAGCAAGTTTACTTGGACTGAATGATACAATACAATCGACAATCAAGGATCCCTACTGTTTTGTAATCTAAACAAGGATCCATCGAAGTTTTCCACTACTTCTCATTTCGCTTCAACGGCAAAATCAATTTGGCCTTAGGACCAGGACCAGGTTTACAGGGCTGCTAGGAGGTGTTAACCAGGCGAAAGATAAGCCGCAAAACGCCCTGAAATTACGTCCTACCAAGTGATTTATCGCGTGTAACGTACCTACGGTAAGAGACAGGTCGCGTACGCGTCAGTTATGTGACACACATGTGGCAAGGGTGTGATGTCTTACCTTTGTGTATTGTGGGTCTGTTGCCGCCCTGTGTCGGAAACAGCGAGTAGAGAGGAAACCGGGACACACCTGCTGTGACAAATACGTTAATTAGTTAGTTATTACTCCTATTTCACGTAAACGGTGCGGCGGTATCTTATGAAATTTTACTCGACGATCGACCTTCTCTTTTTAAGATATCTAAAATTATTTTTATAAAAAAATCCTATACCTATCACTAGGTAATCATGCAACATGCTATGATGAACAGTACAACGAACATAAATTCAAGTTATAGCTGGAGATTATTGACGAAACTAGATAAATTATTATCAGTGAGATTTCAAATAGTTTATTAGGCAGATATAAACGGAAAATTATGAAAATGTCATTACTTTTAGGATTTTTTTTAATGATCTGCCTGTAAATCTAAGTAAACTAATTAAGTATCAGACCGACGTAACATTAAATTATCGGAATCCAACTGTAAGGATAATTTTAAATGTATTTTTTTTTTATAAGACTTTATTTACATTTTATAACAAGCAAAAAAAATAAAGGTTTCGTGAACTTGTTTTCTTCTTTCACGAGCGCTACACGAATATCTGACTAATGCATTAAACCCAACATACCAGGATTACATTACCTTGTTGGAGGTCAGAGGGCGGGCGGGAGCGGGCGCCCCCCGCCGCCCCGCCCAGCATCGCCTCTCGTGTTGAACCACCTCACCACCTGCCAACAACACATATAAACAATTAATCGCAATAATTACACAACTTATAGCACACACACACGCACATAATATTTGAATTTAGAATCATTTTACAGGCACAAAGCTATAAACATCGGTTTGACGCGATACCAAGAAAACGCTCCTCGTTAGGAATTAATACATTTCGATGTGTTATATAAATAGCAGTTGTAGGCTAATAATAACGTTGTAAACAACGCTTTATTTCCCACTTTTATTCCTCTTGTTCATTGTTAATTATATAGTATAAGTGTATCTTATTATGTGTAGCAGACTGAAAATAAAATTAATATTTGAGGTCTCTGCCTGCCCCAATATAGCACAGATTAACTATTCCCCTACAGTTCGTTAATCGAATGTAAGTACTTGCGCAGAGCAACGGCGGGGTTCTTGCGGGGAAACGAGCGGCGTGGACCGCTGCCAGCAAACTCGGTTAGTTTGCCGACTCTAACGGTGACGAACGTCTACCTGCACTATTATGTATTATGTGCTCTAACGTTTAGGGCAGATGCGAGGGTTCATGAAAAATAAACAATATTGCACGGAGTGTATATTAGATAGGATAGGAATTAACGTATATTAGATAGGTACTTTTAAATTACACGTTTATTTTATTTTCCATTTTGTGACAATCCTAGCACGTCTGCGTGCGACAGCGTATGAACTTACACGGCCTGCGGCATCGCCCGACATCAAATGCGATGCCGCACTGTAGGGAATATCATTACACTGTGCCACTGTGGTAATAGTATGTATGGTTATAAATTCCCAAATAAGTAAATAATATTAAAATTAATGACTGTTAAAGTAATTGATTACAAATAAATACTTAAATGTTAATAATGACTAATATATACCATATTTATCGTTTTAAATTAATATTCATTATTGCACGTAGCGTTACCACTGTGATTATAATAAACAACAAGTACCTACAATGTGCCTTCCGCAAGCACCAAACGTACGCGCTAAGAATACGATAAATTCGAGCTCTTACAAAAACTGATGTCTTGGTACTCCGAATCGCCACTCACTTTCAAATCGTCGAGAAACAATTCCTTCGGCAGCTGCTCGGTTTCACGAATTGTATAACTATTCAATTTTGAACTGAAATCATTAAAAACTTGCTATAAAAAATAAATAATATTACATTTATTGGATTAATTTAACTAGCTGTGTATAATCTATATTTTAAATAAAAAAATAATTAGTATAAAAAATATATCACATAAATCGCTTTTCTCTTTGCATAATTATCGTTAGTTAAATATTACACAGTATCTGAAGCTATTTGTAATTTAATCAAAATATTACACCTCTTAAAATTCCTAAACTTCCAAACAAAGTAATTAATTCTCTCTTCAGACCAATTATGTTATTACAACTTGGCAATCGTGTGCCTTCTACCGGAATAAACTTTGAAACTAACGGTAACGGTTTATGATGATTTAAATTGTGTTAGCTTCTAACAATGCTATTAGCATATTAGAAATGGTTAAAAATACTGATAAAACCATTGTACCTATATTTCGTAATTTTATTACTGTTCTACTTCCAAAAATGTCAAAAACTCTGCGTCATATCTATTGTTGACTTGCCTGTCAGCTAATAAAATATTGCCAATACAAAAAACTAATAAGAATTCGATTTTGAAAATGGAATGGAATATTTGAAAAAAGTTCTACTGCGGCTGACCGAAGAGATGAGCACAAAAAATATACTAAAGAAACGTTGGGAATAAATTATGTTAACCCATTTTATAGGTCGATGCACAGTATGCGTAAATACAAAGCAGCGAGTTAACTCAAGCGGATCCTTGATTGAACTTTATGTGGGAGGCATTTATTTAAAAAAAACAACGGAATTGCTTGGCGCCAAGATAATTATTTTCTACGTGTCAAATTTGTTTAGCAACTTTCGCATTTATCCTTCCTGCTATCCTATCCTACTTCCCACTAAGTTTGTGAGTATGGATGAATGTTTGTTACTCCTTCACGTAAAAACGACTGAACGAAATTGGATGAAACTTGGCACATAGATAGATCATACCCTGGAATAACATATAGGCTACTTTTTATCTCGCGAAAACATAAGATACCTCGGGACGCTGGTGAAACCACGGGGCGAAATCAAGTAACTACGTATTTTGACGTAGCGCAAATTAATTAAACACGCAAGAACGACCTAGGTGCATGATTTGATGAATACCTACTGAATATCAAATGTTGGTACGCATATGAAATACTGTTGCACTTCAGCTTAAATTAACTGTGGTTTAGCCCTTCCTAGAACTGTGAAGGTAAACTCTCAAACGGGAATGAGATTCGGACAGCTTGGTGTTTATGGAGCTAATTTAAATTATTGTTTCTGTGTCTGTTTTTTAATCTAACACGTTTATCTTTCCCTGGTACTTCCATGGTGGTAGGATACTTCACAATAGTACCCACCCGAAATAACTAAAGAACGTATGTTCTATAGTTTTTTCTATATACATTTTTCTATATTTATTTTACACGATATAATTTTCAAAACTTTTTTTTATTTTCTAATTTACCCCCCAAATAAAAATTTATTTATTTACTTTACAATATTTATTGATAAGGGTGTATTGTATTTATAGTAGTTTATGATACTGTTGCATAATAGGGGTTATTAACTACGAGTGTGAGTTTAAGTACCGAGCCGTAGGCGAGGTTCTTAATAGTATCACACGAGTTTTTAATACCTAATTATGTGCAGTATCATACAGTACTTTAGAGAATACGAGAATAGTTTATCTACTCTCATATCGTAATGTTCTTATTATGAAATCAAAATCAGTACTTTAATGAGCCACTTTAGGCACACCCGTGTATAATGATTCATTATAGTACAGTTGTTGTTCCCAAGATAATGCTATAAAATAACTTTTTTTCTATTAAAGTACACTTTGGACCTATCAATAGTATAATCAATCAGTATCAATTCAATTTGACGATGACAATGTCACATTTTTTTTTTTTTTTTTTTTTTCAATTTTTTTAAATGACATTATTTATATGAGTTTAGATAAAGTACTGTATGATACTGCACATAATTAGGTATTAAAAACTCGTGTGATACTATTAAGAACCTCGCCTACGGCTCGGTACTTAAACTCACACTCGTAGTTAATAACCCCTATTATGCAACAGTATCATAAACTACTATTAAATACTCAATTACACATACATTATGCTATGCATACAATAATCATTCGATATACGCCGCAAATTACATTTTGGGTTCATCATCATCTCCCTGCTCTGTTCCCAATCATTTGTGGTGGGCGCAATATGTAGGTACTCTTCTTCAATTCAGCTCTTCACTCGTTTCTTACTCATATCATCTTTCACACAATCCATCCATCTCTTTTTCTTCCCCTTCCCGTTTATCTATCAACTAAGAACTATCTAGGTTCTTATGTAACGATATCTTAATTGTCGAAATCCATTCAGCCATTTGGAAGATCCGAGGTAGTAAAGACATTTAAAATACACGATACGCCCTATTGTTTCTAAATCTGTGCGCACGAAAAACACAGAAATCCCTTCCTTGACAGTCGGGTTAGTCTTTTTACTAACCATAAATATTGCCAAGGCATTAATTAGTAATCTTTATTATTCATTACGTTTAAGAACCATTGCTTTGTGGTGTGACCTTAAAGCCCCACGTTTCGAAGGGACGTTCCGCAGAACAAAGGGCACAGATAAACCCATAACAAACAGAAGCTTTTAGCTTTAAAAGGTGCGCATATCAAGGCTAGATGTGACATGAAAATTGCATTAGTTTCCATGTGCCATTAATCCTGTTTAGATAAATATCCTTTCGTTCCAAAATGTCGAGTTGAAATGCTAACAACCTGTATGGTTAGTTAGAGCTCTCTAGCTATTATGTATCATCTATGGTCGGAGCGAATCTATACTAATCTATACTAATATTATAAAGAGGAAAGATTTGTTTGTTTGTTTGTTTGTTTGTTTGTAATGAATAGGCTCCGAAACTACTGGACCGATTTCAAAAATTCTTTCACCTGTGGAAAGCTACATTATCCCCAAGTAACATAGGCTATATTATATTTTAAAAAAAATTAGGGATCCTTACTAAAACTCCAATAATGTAACATAAGGTGTAAAAAAATGACCTGAAAAATTCCTTAAGTCGCGTGCGCTGCGAAAACTATTGATGATAGAACAAAATCATTTACTACGACTTTGCAGAACTCATCATTATCTACAAAAAGTGTCGCGACAGCATATGTCTAAATATTATAGTTATATCACAGTAAGCAGTTTTTTATTCTAAAATATTAATTTATATATGCCGCCTCTTGAAAAGGCTCTTCATTTGTACCTTGGTATTAATCCTCATCAAAATAAATTACTTTATATTCAAGACGGCTTTAATACCTTTTTATAACTTTTTGAATTATTCAATTCGGACATTTCATTCGGAAGATATCACGAGTTTAAAAATGCAAGTATTAGAAAAAAGTCGCGTGGTTGTCGCTCACCGCGCTCAGCTAGCCAGCATGCGATGTAGGCGCCATGTAAGCGTCACTGGGGTACGGGGGGGGAGTCAATGTAATCTATATATATAAAAGAAAGTCGTGTTAGTTACTCCACTTATAACTCAAGAACGGCTGAACCGATTTAGCTGAAAATTGGCAGGGAGGTAGTTTAGAGCCAGGAGAAGGACATAGGATAGGTAGGGGTAGGTAGGGTAGGTAGGTAGGGTAGGTAGGTAGGGTAGGTAGGTAGGGTAGGTAGGTAGGGTAGGTAGGTAGGGTAGGTAGGTAGGGTAGGTAGGTAGGGTAGGTAGGTAGGGTAGGTAGGTAGGGTAGGTAGGTAGGGTAGGTAGGTAGGGTAGGTAGGTAGGGTAGGTAGGTAGGGTAGGTAGGTAGGGTAGGTAGGTAGGGTAGGTAGGTAGGGTAGGTAGGTAGGGTAGGTAGGTAGGGTAGGGTAGGTAGGTAGGGTAGGTAGGTAGGGTAGGTAGGTAGGGTAGGTAGGTAGGGTAGGTAGGTAGGGTAGGTAGGTAGGGTAGGTAGGTAGGGTAGGTAGGTAGGTAGGGTAGGTAGGTAGGGTAGGTAGGTAGGGTAGGTAGGTAGGGTAGGTAGGTAGGGTAGGTAGGTAGGGTAGGTAGGTAGGGTAGGTAGGTAGGGTAGGTAGGTAGGGTAGGTAGGTAGGGTAGGTAGGTAGGGTAGGTAGGTAGGGTAGGTAGGTAGGGTAGGTAGGTAAGGTAGGTAGTGGCAGGTAGAGGTAGATAGGAGTAGGTAGGGATAGGTTTGTAGGTCCCAGTTTTATTTTTGTTCTCAGGGCAGGACAACGTCTGCCGGGTCAGCTAGTAATATTATAAAGAGGAAAGATTTGTTTGTTTGTTTGTTTGTTTGTAATGAATAGGCTCCGAAACTACTGGACCGATTTCAAAAATTCTTTCACCTTTGGAAAGCTACATTATCCCCGAGTAACATAGGCTATATTATATTTAAAAAAAAATTAGGGATCCTTACTAAAACTCCAATAATGTAACATAAGGTGTAAAAAAATGACCTGAAAAATTCCTTACGTGGCGTGCGCTGCGAAAACTATTGATGATAGAACAAAATCATTTACTACGACTTTGCAGAACTCATCATTATCTACAAAAAGTGTCGCGACAGCATATGTCTAAATATTATAGTTATGTCACAGTAAGCAGTTTTTTATTCTAAAATATTAATTTATATATGCCGCCTCTTGAAAAGGCTCTTCATTTGTACCTTGGTATTAATCCTCATCAAAATAAATTACTTTATATTCAAGACGGCTTTAATACCTTTTTATAACTTTTTGAATTATTCAATTCGGACATTTCATTCGGAAGATATCACGAGTTTAAAAATGCAAGTATTAGAAAAAAGTCGCGTGGTTGTCGCTCACGCTCCATGTAAGCGTCACTGGGGTACGGGGGGGGAGTCAATGTAATCTATATCTATATATATAAAAGAAAGTCGTGTTAGTTACTCCACTTATAAATCAAGAACGGCTGAACCGATTTAGCTGAAAATTGGCAGGGAGGTAGTTTAGAGCCAGGAGAAGGACATAGGATAGGTAGGGGTAGGTAGGGTAGGTAGGTAGGGTAGGTAGGTAGGTAAGGTAGGTAGGGTAGGTAGGTAGGTAAGGTAGGTAGGGGTAGGTAGTGGCAGGTAGAGGTAGGTAGATAGGTAGGGGTAGGTAGGGTAGGTAGGTAGGGTAGGTAGGGTAGGTAGGGTAGGTAGGGTAGGTAGGGTAGGTAGGGTAGGTAGGGTAGGTAGGGTAGGTAGGGTAGGTAGGGTAGGTAGGGTAGGTAGGGTAGGTAGGGTAGGTAGGGTAGGTAGGTAGGGTAGGTAGGGTAGGTAGGGTAGGTAGGTAGGGTAGGTAGGTAGGGTAGGTAGGTAGGGTAGGTAGGTAGGGTAGGTAGGTAGGGGTAGGTAGTGGCAGGTAGAGGTAGATAGGAGTAGGTAGGGATAGGTTTGTAGGTCCCAGTTTTATTTTTGTTCTCAGGGCAGGACAACGTCTGCCGGGTCAGCTAGTATTTAATATTTTTGAATAGGGAATATGCATGTATTTTTTTTAAATACTGTAAAAAAAAGATGTCACAAAGTGAAATTAAAATCGGCCAAGAACACGGTAGATATAAATATTTTAAACTACTAATTAGACAGCGATTAGACAGAGAGATCGGTCATAGGATGTGAAGTCATTATACTATGCCGACCATATAAACTCCATGCTAAATTCTGTTTAAAGAGATAAGAATAAATCTTTGATGGCTTATATCTTGGTCATTTTTATAGTTATCCGATTTTTTTTTCTTACTGCTTCTTATAAGAATGAGCTTATTAAAGCAAAAAAAAAAATATCATGCATATTCCCTATTCGTAGAACCTTTTTTAAATCTGAAACACAGTTCTGAAACTTATTTAAATTACATTGATAGTTAGGAAATAAGCTTTTTGGGTATGCATGGCCAATGTGAGGAATACTGGAAGTCTGGTAATGGAAGTAAATGGTAAAGAATAGGTACTTTGGTCGGGTTTTACGATTGACATTCAGATTCAACTGGGACCTCATGCAATTTGGGTTCAGCTATATTGCTTCTGGTCGTAGTCTTGTTTCCTTTTTAGGCATTGTACTAGGAAATCAGCTACATGGAAAGTTCAATGCTCGCTTTCTACTAACTGGAAATGGGAAAGCGTTCGTGAAATTCTTTGTATTTATTGTTTCCCGGTATCCACGATATACTTACGTCTATCTTGTCTTGATCATAAAGCAAAAAAAGCATTCGGAAAAATCCCTCAGATATTCCGAGAATAGAGAAAAAAAGTTGTTATACGGTGAACGGTCCTTCAAAAAGGAGAAACCCCAGAACCCAAAGCATTATTGTAATTCCGAGGCCAAATCTGAGGACAATCTCTTAGAAAACAATACAAAGCCCTAGGCGCTCTAACACAAAATAAATATTTACTAACATAACTAAAATTAGCTCGACAAAGTGCGCGTTCAACTGAAAACCTCGAAATTGTGGAGGCAAAATAAAATGAGTTAATACATATAGGTAGAAACAAGTATGTACGACACATAAAAACCACGTGAACTTACTTTAATTACATACCTAAACAATAACGTGGATGAAATCAGAGGAATGCTGGCTGCCCTTTATTACTTTTAGGGTCCCGTATATGTACCTATTGTTGATTATTATTATTATAAATGGGAAAGTTTGTTAGGATGTAAAAATGTTTCTTATTCTATAGGATTTTTTTTACCAAACGAGATTCCTCAGAGACGCGGGGCTGAAGCTAGTTATCGCTAAAGCAAAAGCCGATAATAAATTCTAACGTTCGCTTTAAACAAAACAAAACGAACATAACTGACGGTAAATTTTTTTTTTTACCAGTCCATTAAACATGTGTTTAGGGCAGCGATCTTTTGACATACTGGCAAAATGAGGTAGAGGCGGTCCACACTTGCTTGCTTGTTCATAATTTTGATAATAGGTATCTATAGGGCTACTTTTCAATGAGTAGGTACCCACATGTTTAGGGATCATTGTATTTGTCATTAAGAATAACATTAACAATAGGAACAATCCTGAAATCTCAACAATATATATAACAAAGTATATGTAGGTAGGTATTCAGTTCGAAGTTTTTGTTTCATGAAGAACAGTCGCGGGACGAGCGTTGCCGACCGCTGGGGCAATGAATAAGTTTATTTTTATGTCAGAAGGCTGACAATCAGGTAGACAGTCCACTTGACGGTAAATGGCTCCTGTCCAGCGTTGCCAGAAGGTTATGTATGAAAAGCATTTTTGTACAGAACCATATAGAAATGTAAAACTCCATCATAAAGATAAAGCACTAGACTAGGCTTACATAAAACCGGGAGTGTTATCTAAATTCTAGGGATTATAAAAGTTGTTAGCTTTCGAGTATGTGAAGATTGTCACTTTAATAAACGTTTTAATGAAGACGTCTGCTTTTTATGTTGCCCTTATCCTTCTTTAAATAGAAACCACCATTTTATAAGTTTTTTTTTCTGCTTCGGATTTTGGTAGAAAATGCTGCTATGCAATTTTTGTCTCCTGCCGAGAGGGGTTGCTTGGCAGCGCCCTCTGACATAGATATAAGCACCTTTTGATCATAGTTCCCTAGTCTCTCAGAGGCCAGCTTTCAGATCTGACCATTATTTTTATTTTTTTGCAGACAGAATCTGTGAAATACTTGCTCCAAAAGCATATCTATCATGTTGTTTATGTAATGAAATGCACATTTTGTTAGAAATAGTGTATTATTAATATATTCTGATGTTAAAATATTAAATTAGCAGTTAAAAATGTTAATACAATAATTTATGGCTATTATTAAGTAACTAACATGCATATTTAAATTAATGATTAGAAACAAGAAATATTAGGTTGTTACAGTTTACATTGAGCGTTATTTTTCACTTCACTACTCGTAATAGGATGCTACATTATCCCCGAAGGTTATAGGCTACTTTTAATCCCGGGAACGCGAGTTGTAATTACGAGTTTTACACGTTTTTGCTGATAGATACTCAAATAGGAACTCATAAAGCATCACGGCCCCCCGCAGTAGGAACTACATATCATAAATCAATTAATTCTTTCTATTTAATCATTAATCATGTTTTATTTTATCACTATATCAGTTTAGGTAACCTGTTACAATATACCTACTGCGATAAAATTCGATTTACTATCGAAATCAAATCAATATAAAAAATGTCTAGTTCCAAATTTTTCCTTATACATTCCAAATTCAAAATTCGCGTCGGTCCTACTGATATCTGTTACATTCCCGTCTCGTGTTCCTCGAATGTGGCTGGAAATTCTGGAAAATTCCATTCGTCTACCGAGGGTCGCTCCCTCAGACGGCAAACATCGTTACTCCGTCAGGAGATATTACGCTGCTAGTAATATGGGATGAAATCCTGGAATATTGCAAACTTCTAGATACGATATAATCTATTAACCATAGATAGTAGATAGATACGGTGCAAAAGTGATGGATAGTTGAATTCTGGTATTTGGTACACGGATTACATAAATAAAAGGAGTAATAGTTTTCGATGGCCTTCATAAAGTTACTAACAGAAATAATAAAGCGCACTATTACTTTTTCTAAACAATTAGTAATACAATACTGCCGACGAAACGACACCCAACCGTGGTGTGTAATCAAGTAATTATATTTAATAGACGCAACAACCAAAGTGTGAATTAACCAATTGAGATCAAATGTACCACACAATTAAGACCTTTTAGACCCATGTTGTCTTGGTACTTGCATGATGCAACTGTTAATTTGTTGCAACGAAAAGACAAAGTTGATGAAGAGAGAGAGAGAGAGAGAAATCTATATTAGGTAATTATTGTTAAATAATATTTTATACTTATTAATATTTATATGTATGTAAACAAACATCCTACTGAACAGATTTGTATGAAACTTGGCACATAGATAGATCATAAATAACATAATAGGCTACTTTTTACCCCGGGAAAACATAAGATCCCTCGGAAACGCGGGTGAAACCGCGGGGCAGAAGCTAAGTTTTGAAGGAGGTTAAAAATATAATGTTACGGTGCGCACGCGTCTGCATTTCGTGGCACAATATATATATTTATCGCTTTCCGGAACTGGCGCTGATAACGGTTATCACGCGGCAGGGTTGACTCACTCCTAATTTATCGTGAAATACTATAAAAATAACAACTTTAATAACCATACCAATATTGTTTATTTCATAAATTAATCGTAATGCTATTAAATTGAAGCTGGCTTTTAAATTTAATAAACATATTGAAATTTATCAACGAAAATAATGTTTGCATGGTTTGTGCTATAATTAAATGAAATATTATTTATTCAAATAGACTTTCACAGACACTTATGAATTGTCAGACTCTAATGCTATATATTTTAAGCTATTTAATAATACTAATATTGAAGAAAAACAACAGAAGAAAAAACATTAGTATTATTTGTTTATAGATTACGCTACGTGATGACTAATATAATACTCTCGTGGATTTGATTTAAATACTAAACAATAATCTCACTATATCTCTTTCTATCAAAAAACAATAATTTCCTGACAATAGCGCTAGTTGAAAAATAAATGACCAAACACTAAATGCATAAAAAAATTAAAAACACGTGGAAAATAAAATATGTCGTACATTTAATGCTTTTTTGATTTTTAATTCAAAAATCAATCAAAATCAAAACTCATTTATTCAGTTTAGGCCCTAATAAGGCACTTATGAATGTCAACAGTTACAGTTTTACAATAGACTCTACTACCGGTTCGGAATACACTTGAACTGAGAAGACTCCGGCAAGAAACTCAATACCAGTAGAACAACTAAGGGTCGGTTGCTCGTACATTTTAGTTAAAGTTATAGTCAAAGTTAACATAACTACCTACATATTACCATGCTTTGACCGTAGAGTCACTTTGACGAGGACCGATCCTTCTTCGGTCGGTTATGGTTACGGTTAAAATTTTAGTTAAAGTGACACGAGCAACCCAGTTTGCCTTGTTTCGGCGGTTAAAGTTAACTATTACCGTAACCTAACTATGACCGCGCTTTATGCAAGCGAACCTAAGAGTAGATCATTTGATGCTGTGAAACTAAGACGTTATAGTGTACAAAATTCCATATAAACTACCGTTTTGACGTCAGGAAACTACCCTATTAGCGTGATTGCTTATTTCAACGTTTTAAGCGTGATGAGATTATGGTCGAAGACAGGCCTATATATAGTTAAAAAAATGTAGCAGATATAAAGACAAATTTCATGTAGGTAATAGGATTGTTAAAACCTAAGTATTGTGGATTTATAAATGACTTTTGACGGTTTCTCACACATTCCCGGGATAAGTAACTACCAAACATGAAACTAAATTAGGTGTAGAAAAGTGAAAAGTTACTGTACAACGCCCAAATCAGCCACCCGAGACAAAACTACACCTGGGGACAAATAAATCGAGTCATCCCAATTTAGTTGTTTGTTTTTGTAGGTAAAAAAATATGAGCACAGATTATTTACTGTTGTATAATGGTTTTATACACATTGCAAATTTAATCCTGGTTGACAAGTTTTCTAAGAAATATTTATACATTTTTTAAATATAGTCCTGTTACTACGTTAATAAAAATCAATATTTAAAAATACAATCGACGACAAGGTTAATAGAAAGCTGGCAGAGTTTCCTCTTTGATGGATGGCCAAGCTAAGGCCCTGTGCCCTTGAAATGAAGGACGATCTATAATTTGATATAAAATTTATTTAATTAAATCAAGAAAGACTATCTCTGTATGATCATACACCGACTACAAGATTATTACAGAAGCGTAAATATTTGTCTATTCAAAATATAAAAAAGACGACATTGTCTCGAGTGCCTTCGTACTATGTCTCTGGCACGTCACCCTGATGGGTCCGTCGAATATCGTGCAAGAGAAGTGCTACATACTCCAAAATCACGTCACCATTACGTTGTTAAATGGGCACAGCGCCTAACACGTTGGTGGAAAAAGCGTTGTGGCAAAATTTCACTTCGAAACACATGAAAGCTGATTTAAATGAGGGTGAAAAAAACCTTTAAAATGAGGGTGGAATGGTGAATTTTATTATGTTCTTTATTTTGAAGCGTGAAGCATTGTTTTTATGGCGCGAAAATTTTAATTTCGTGGGTTAAGGTAAGGTTTCCTCCAAAAGCGGTGCCATCATGTAGCGACCGTAATACAGCGGTGAATGACGTCACTAGAACCTTGTCTATGTTAACCAAATGGCGCGGTTTCCTAGAGAACGGTAATTGACACCGTTACGTTACGTTCTTTAGGAAACCGCGCCATTTGGTTAACATAGACAAATTAAATACTTAAATCCTAAAATGTTAATGTGAAAACGTAAATTTTGCCTAAAAGTTGGACAAAAATAAACATTACAAAACTAATGAAGATGTCAATTTAAAACAGAGTAACAACCAGGACAGCAGGATATGTGAAGTAGAAATAAAAATGTGTGCATAAAAAAAAAACTTATTAAAAGTTTAATGTCACGTGTATGAAAAAACGGAGTGCCTCGATTAACTTGCTCCCAAGTGTATGTAGTAACTTAAAGCAAACTTACGTCCATACTTAGCTTACTTAGATAAACTAAGTGCTGTTCCATGTGAACTTAAATCAGTGCTATGTGAAACTATTAAACGAACACGGTTCATGCCTTACAATGATTGAGTTCTTTAGATTACGTACCAGCGCAGCGGGGAAACGCGAACTGACAACTTGTTTACACTTTTAAATCTACTCTCTTACTTTAGCTTGTAATTTGATTTATATAGGTATTTTTTAATGTCAATAGGTTGACAAACAGGCCACATAATAGTAAGTGGTCAACGCCGCCTATAGACATTCGCAATACCAGGGATTGCTGATGTTTTGCCGACCTTCAAGAGCTCTTTTTACGCCACTTTTGAAGAACGCTATATCATAGCGCTGAGGGAAAACCGTAATGGGGAGTTCATTCCACCACCAAATGGTCCGTGGATACTTGGAAACTGACCGACTGGCACATCAATACACAGCTCAAACATAAGTGTCTAGGAACTTGAAATTTTGCACACAGCTTCTTTAACCTTTTGACTAAAGAATGATTTTGAAATTCAACCCCGAGATTGACCGCGAGGTGGTATGTCTCCGTTCACAGTAAAAATAAAGGTTTCGAATTTACGAAAATGTGACCATTGTGGAACATTGTTACTCTTTCAAGAAAAATAAACATGAAAATAAAAATATTGATAAAACATATAACCTGTTGGGCGTCGCCACCATTTAATACAGCTTTAATAGATTTCCCTTTATAGTGGACAACCGTGTGACGGCATAAACGCTTTTGTTTCTGGGTACTTATTTTGAAAATTAAATGTGGAAAAACAAAGTTATATTAGCTATAGCTATCAGTGACCTCCGCTGTCAGATGGCCGACGCCCAATCGCAAAAATACGACTCAAAAGTTGAATTTAGAATTATAGTTATGTCAACCCTAATAGGTGTATCGAGTGAATATCAGACCAAGCCGTTGTGAATGGACAGTAGTTAATGATATATTTATCTGTGTGTGTGTGTGTGTGTGTGTGGGTACGTGACGTGACCTAATGTGTCTGTGTTATCATATATGCGACTTGCATCGAGTTTCGTATGTATGTAGGTTACTTTTTTTTTACAACGAAGTTGGGTGTAGGTTCCTAAGCATACGGCCTGCCTGCAGTGGTGGTAAGATTATCGTAACTTATAGACGATTCCAACACGCGAGACCAATAACCTATACCTATATGCATGTTTTTTTTTATCGAATTTCGTAACAAAGTATCAAAATACCGTAGGTACATACCTAGTCAGGTCATAAATTCTGTCACATGTTTAATATAAAATAATTGAAACAAGTTTATTCATTATGTAACCATTTATATACCAAAATGAACTCAACAAAACATAGATTCTTATGACACTAAAGTTTATTCAAAATGACCTCCGTGATTTTGAATACAGGCCTTCAATCTGCGCGGCCAGTCGTCTATCGCAGCACGAACGAGGTCCATGTCAATATCGGCGGCTGCCTTAATCAAGGATGTCTTGAGTGACTCCAAATTGGGATGAGGCTTTGAGCACGCCTTTTCCTCCAAGTGTTGCCATATCTTGTAATCTTTGAATTCGCGCCTTCACAGCTTTTATCACTGCTCGAGTCCTAACAGACCGAGGGCGACCACTTCTTGACCTGTCATCTACACTAGAGTCTTCATTGTATCGTTTGATGGTACGATAAACGAATCTTTTGGTTATATTCAAATTTTTCAGTATGTCAAAAATTAGAAATTGGCGCGTAACGATGCAACGCAATAACAGAACTGCAACACGGTCTTCTTTAAGCGTCCACTCCATATTTAAAAATGAGTAAAATTCTAAAAAGTTTTTATTTTCATGAACAATTCGAAATTCGAATTCAATAAACTTTTTTGTGGCCAGCATTCTAAAACAAAACTTTATACTGTGTGACAATACTTATGACCTGACTAGGTATATAACGATTTTAGGTAGGTATTAAGAGGATGCTCTCCGCGAATGACAAGCGAGCCAGGAAAGGCGCACTTTTAGTAAAAATAGACGGTTTTATGTAAACTATTCCCTTTCCATTGGATCATAGAATGTATGTTAATATTTTCAAGTTATTTGGATGGCCCAAATAAGAGAAAAAATCATTCTTTCTAAATTAAAAAAACTATTCCTCGTCACCTATATATTCTCTAGTTTAACATATATTTATTGTAAATCTCTTGCAACAAAGAATGCCGTGAAAAACATAATCTAGAATAATCATATCTCGGATATCGTCGCCTTAAAGAGCACTATATGTATATCTAGACATAGGTCGGCACAAACGCAGCCATGAACGAGACACGAGCGAAAGTCCCTCGCTACGTCGGCGGCGGCGTAATTCTAGTCACTGGCTACAGTATGTACCTACCACTAGTAGGTACTGACTGCATAAAAATAACGTCATTTCGTTTTTTTTTGTTGAGGCCGAAATAATCCGAGAACAGGGCTTGCTAGACAGCTAGTCGCTTACATAAAACCACCCTGTCAGGTTTTTGTTAAAAAAAAAGGTCCATATTGTGGAGTCAGTGACTTACTTTCATCTCCTCAAATACATCTCTTCTACACATTACTGGTGGAAACCTATGTTGGATTCGTCATGCTGGACCACTTTTGGCATCCATTGGTTATATCTAATACTAGCGGTTACCCGCGATTTCACTCGCATTCCCGGTGTAAAAAGTAGCCTATAACCTTCGGGGATAATGTAGCTTCCTATTAGTGAAAGATTTTTTTAAATCGGACCAGTAACTCCGGAGATTAACGCGTTCAAACAAACAAACTCTTCAGCATTATTATTAGTATATAGATAATATAGATTAGTAATCTAAACTAAATCACCTTATTACTTTGATTTTCTATTAATTTCGACTGTTTATCATTATTTTCGGTATGTTCCAAAAATATATATTTTTCTGACTGTTCCTAGCCACGTCACGAAAATTTAGTTCCTCAAAGTTTTGCAATTTCTTTTAAGTTTTTATTTATTACGCAATACTTCTCCAACTTTAGCTTGTTAAAAATAACAAATACTTAGTTTGGATTCAACTTCGTGACCAAAATATATACAAGTTCGTATTAAAGGAAAACCCTATTAGTAAAATATTTGCTTCGCGCGTGTTCAAGCAATTCGTGCCCAGGGTTCGTGTTACCATACGAATAAAATATAAGAGGTCTCTTCGGTGTTACGATAAATTCTTTAGTTAATGATGTATTGGTCTATGTTTAAAAAAAATATGATTTGTGCCTGCGGACGGTACCGTCTCCCCGCGTAGTTTTTCAGCGCGGTGTAGTGAGAGTGGAGTGGAATTATACATAATTGTGTGTTTATTTAGGGTTTCCTGCCAGACGCTGCCCGTACCTACTACGAGCCTATGCGGCCCTGGTACTTGGTGATGTAATTATATCTGGTAGGGGTCTACGATTTCCCCCTTGTGATGTTTAGGTGTTTTTCGATTATGCGAAAAGTCTGCACATAATTTGACATTACGACTTTCGGATATATTATTTTTTATATGGTCTTTAAAATATGTACTTTCGATGTTAACTAGATTTTAAGTCCAAAGTAAATACCTACATAGTTGTCATTCCACAAAATACCCGAAGAAGTACTTGACACTGGCAAAATAGACAAACCGTGTGTTGCTAAAATTTACAAAAAGAAAAGTAATACATTTTCATAATTTTCGGTGTCTCGAGACACCTACAATTAGAGATCTCTACGCGTTTATAGCCGATGATTCTCATAGTGGTTAGTTAGGGAATCATTAATTTATTAATTCACGAGAAAATACATCTTACGGCTCATTTAAGTGTCTTCACACAACACAGCAAAATAATTGATGAATTTGATAAAATGCGCGATAAAACTGATGTAAAATATAGGCCGCAGTATTTTACGGACATTTTTTCCATGGGATCACCGCAGCCGGCTAATGAAGCGATCCGTCTACCCTCCGTCATTATTCATTAGTGGACTGTACACTGTGCAGTTGCCAACGAACTTATATTACACTCTTCTCTTCGTTTCATTTTATTTGTCGCGATCGAGTGTGAAATTAATTTCGTTCTACTGTACCTGCCTGTGGGTGAAGTCTAAAACGGCAATATGAAAAATATTGCTATGCAATTCATATCTCGAATTTGATTTTCGATTCGTCAAACTCAGAGTTGCTAATGAAATTAATTGGTTTATGAATTGATAAAATAACAAAAAAAATCAATCACAAAATTATATAATGTCATTTTGCAAACATTTTGAACTGTTTGTTAAGTTTTTTCTGACGCTAGTTTTTTTTTTATTCTGTGTTGTTCTCTCGTTACAAAGACTTTATACAAATACCTACTGAGATATTGTTATTTCCATAAAAACGCGTGAGCTAGAAATTACAATAAATCAATAATCACACCTTTGCGAAACTGATTCTAGTTTATTCTAATATGGTGTCAACCTTTAACGTTATTCTAAATTATTAACCATCACAGTTGTATTTTTAAATAAAAACTAAATTCAGATTCACACGCCGCAGCGCATAGGACCTACGATAACGCGACCTTCGTTCGGGGCCTATATTAAAAAAAAATACAATACCATTATAAATACATAGCACACAGAAACGTGTAAAAAAACTTATCAACGATGCGGGAAGCGGGAACAGAGATGTGTCTTGCTCGATATTTTACGTTATTAGCTGTCGATATAGGTACCTGGCGTGGTATAGTAACTATCAATATTATGTTAAAATTAAAGTATAAAAAGAACCATCATTATTCCTGTGTCATGCTTTTTCTATATTTTTATTCTTACAGTCTACTTCTATTTATTTATGAACAGTAATGTAAATGCGCAAACAAACGCACAAATATTCAAGTTTATAATATTCAATATTATATATGAATTCACTGATTTACAGAATAATCCTAGTATTTTTGAAAAATAAATAGTTTCCATGTAGACTCAGTTAACAGAAAAAATATATCCATCTGTTTCAAATGGTCTAGATTAGATCTCAGATAGTAATTTTAAAGTTAAAATAGGAATTCCTGCGAATAAATCCAATCTGTGTTCACCGATCCGCATAACCGCAAATCATCTACAAACCGGTATCAATTCAGATACCGGTTATACAAGCTAAAAGTATAAATAAAAAAAGAATAAACGAGTTGCATTTTTGCCAATAGACCAGGCAATAAATAAGGTCGATTCGATATTTTTTTAATTTTTTGTTGATTTAGCTCACAAATAATCTCATAGATTTAATTAAATAAGTGTCACATAAAAGCTTTTAGACTTATTCTTTATTGGTGGTTCTAACACAATCGTTCTTATTACTGATATTGAGAGATGGTCGCTATATCGTCAAACTTTTAGATCGCAAAAATATATCTAATAAAACTGTTTACTTACATGTTGAGAGTATCATGTTATTATTGTACCAACCATGTATCTGTCAACGGATTTGTAATGATCAAATCGAAATGCTGTCAACGGTGCTCACTCATCGTTATCGATAACAATTTATTAACATCACTATCTCATTTTTTTGTCCAACAGGGCGCTACCTGGCCCTCGTAAGAACGTAGGTAGGCGTTTCGTAGAAACATCGACACTTGATAACGCGATAAACGTACAACAAAACGGATCCTATTGCATCTCCGAGGTGTTAGGATCATATGCAATCGAATACGTGATATCTTGGAACGACCAGGGTTGCAGGAATTTGTTGGTGGTCGTCTCAGCTGAAGTTATGTACATAGTGTAGGAATCTACCAAGTTTCCGCGTGGAATTATTTATATGTAATTTTACCCTAATAAAATAACATTAATTTCCGTAACTTTTGCAGTAAGAAACTCTTTATTTTTAATCATATATGATAGCACTACGGAAAGTCAACTTGTTAACAACATTGAGAGGTGGGATACTGGATGTTAGATCGATGCTCAATGCATTTTTTATGATAATGCAGCTGCCCGCGCTCGCCTTCCTCTACCTACATCAAGTTATGTATGCTTGGTGCATAACATTGGAGAGGTCAGAATGGATTGGAATGGCATTTTATCTCTCGACTGTTGGTTCATCAGATACTGAGTAAGGTGGCATTGGTTAACGAAGGAGCACTATCTGAACTTTTGGGAGCCGGTTTAGATCGATTACACAACACAAGTATAATTATGGTTATCGCCAGAAAGTTAACAAAGGGTCTGCCTGATGTTTAATAGCCATCGTTTGGCGATAGAACTAGGAGATTTGCCAATAAGGTGCCGACCTTTATAAAGCCTAGAAAACTGGCTCTCAAGTTTAACACACCAGTAGGTTGCCACAATGATATAGTTTCCTCACGATTTTTTCATTCAACCACAGCTCAAGCTCAATGTAGTATGCGTATTTTTTAATTACCACCCTTTAGAGATGTTTTCTGGTAGGTTTATAAGATACTAGCTTTGTGGTACAAATGCTACCACCCCGCATTCCCGAGGGATCTTATGTTTTCCCGGTATATAAAGTAGCATATTTGCTATATGTTATTCCAGGATCTATTTGTCAAGTTTCATCCAAATACATTCAGGAGGTTGACAAGCCGACAGGCGGTCCACCTGATGGTAAGTAAGTTACCGTCGCCTATTGTTAGTAAAAATAGTTTTATTGTTTATAAATTTATAATAAATACGACACTGGCAACCCAGCCTCGCTCTCTTCATCTCTATGTAAACAAAAAGACATACATCAAATAAAATAAAATTTAATTAAATAAAAATATTTGTTATTTATTAACAAATTGGTGCCGAAACCTATTATTGCTGAACAGATATCTTGAGCATTTTTTATCTTAACGATCAACTGCATATTTTCATAAAATAAATCCGCTCGGACATTTTGTTCTGATTTTTTTCTCCGCCAAAACGTGAGACATCAGCAAAAATCAGGACGATCATCATGACTACGGCAGCGAGCAGCGCAGACAAAAGCAATATCAGGCGATATAAGCTAAATATAAGCCAATATAAATCCCAGCTTACGCGTGCTTCAAAATATGCAGCTGAACAAAAAGAGCAGGTTTTAATTGACCCAGAAGGCATTAAAGTTCGTATCGAAGAACTTCAGAAGGGCCTACAAATTTATAAAACAGTTTCGCTTGACATGATGATCCTGAGTGGTGAAGAATGTGTTGAGGAAGATGATGTTGAAGAACGATACTACAGCGTGGTTTCTGAATTGCGAGGCCTGCTGCGGGCGGAGACGACATCCGGAAGGGGAAAGGTTGACACCCATAGCATCGTACATCATCATCCCAGCAGACTTCCAATCCTGGACATTCCATCTTTCGACGGCAAGGACATCACGCAATTTACAGCCTTCCTCAACATATTCATCGCAGTGGTGGACAAAGATGAAGGTTTAGTACCGGTCAAAAAGCTAATATACTTACGAAAATTTTTAAAAGGTGATGCGTTAATGTTAATTGATGGATTACCATTAGTCGAGGAATCTTATAAGCAAGCTCTGGAGTTAATTAAAAAAAGGTATGATAATAAGTGCTTGATCATAACACATCATGTTAATATATTACTAGATTATCAGCCAATTTCAAAGGGTACAGCTTCTGAGCTACATCATTTAGTATCTATTGCTAGGCAGAATTTGGGAGCACTTAAAAGTCTTGGACAGCAAACACAACATTGGGACATGGTTATTGTTCCCATTTTATTGCGAAAACTAGATGTTTTATCTTGTAGAACTTATTATTCCGAGCGTGACCCGGACACTTTGCCAACTTTAGAAGAGCTATTTACATACCTGGAGAGGAGAGCAGTAAGCTTCGAGGAGTCGCTTGTATCTGCTGGTAAGTCTAATAATAAAATTAATAACACAAAATCTGCTAATTTGGCCAATGCCCGTGACTATAGCAAGGTTACCTGCAAATTTTGTAAGTTGACAGATCACAAGATCTTTTCATGTAAAACATTTCAAGCATTGAGTGCCCAAGAAAGGATTGATTTTGCAAAGAAGGAAGATTTGTGCAAAATATGTCTAAACATGCATGATAAAAAGTGTTATTTCCATTTTAAATGTTCAATTTGTAAAAGTAAGGAACATAATTCCTTATTACACTTAGAAAACAATGTGTGTAATCTTGCTAAAACTGGCCATCATTCTATAATAAAAAATATGGTGTTACTGCCCACCATCAAGGTAAAATTTAGAGATAATGATGGTTCTTATGTCACAGCACGAGGTTTGGTAGATAGTGGCAGTCAAGTATCATTTATTAATTTAAAATTAATAAATCAATTAAAAGTCTCAACATTCAATTATAATGTGAATGTCACAGCCCTTGGCCAAAAGCAAAAAGCGATTACCAAGGCTGTCAATTTATCTATGCATTCGATGCATAGCAACTATAGTTGCAATTCATTATTTTCTGTGGTTGACAATATTACGAATTATCTTCCACAGACAAAATTTGATGTTTGTGACATTGATATTCCAGATACAATACAATTAGCCGACAATGAGTTTAACATTCCTGGCGAGATTTCATTTCTGGTTTCAGCCGATATATTTTTTAAAATTATGCTGTCAGACAAAATCACTTTATCCAGGAACAATTTGTTTTTACTAGCTACAAAATATGGTTATATTGTATCTGGTAATTTAATAAAGGAAGATATATGTCTTTCATCGCAAAATATTTCAAGCGATAGTGTAGCTTTACACGCTGTTTCAAATGATGATAAGGTAGACGCCCTTATGCAAAAATTTTGGGAAGAACAACACATTCCTGAAATGAATCATAAGGGCAGAGAAAATCACAAAGATGATGTGTGCGAAATTCTATTTAATAAGACTACTAAGTTGATAAATAACAGATTTCAAGTAAGTATGCCACTTAAAATAGCGGAAAGTGAAGTTCAATTAGGAGATTCTTTTAGCAAAGCCCTACAAAGATTAAATGTTTTGTGCAAAAAATTTTCAAAGAATAAAGATTTAAAATCTAGGTATATAAAATTCATCTATACTAATATTATAAAGAGGAAAGATTTGTTTGTTTGTTTGTTTGTTTGTAATGAATAGGCTCCGAAACTACTGGACCGATATCAAAAATTCTTTCACCTTTGGAAAGCTACATTATCCCCGAGTAACATAGGCTATATTATATTTTAAAAAAAATTAGGGATCCTTACTAATACTCCAATAATGTAACATAAGGTGTAAAAAAATAACCTGGAAAATTCCTTACGTCGCGTGCGCTGCGAAAACTATTGATGATAGAACAAAATCATTTACTACGACTTTGCAGAACTCATCATTATCTACAAAAAGTGTCGCGACAGCATATGTCTAAATATTATAGTTATGTCACAGTAAGCAGTTTTTTATTCTAAAATATTAATTTATATATGCCGCCTCTTGAAAAGGCTCTTCATTTGTACCTTGGTATTAATCCTCATCAAAATAAATTACTTTATATTCAAGACGGCTTTAATACCTTTTTATAACTTTTTGAATTATTCAATTCGGACATTTCATTCGGAAGATATCACGAGTTTAAAAATGCAAGTATTAGAAAAAAGTCGCGTGGTTGTCGCTCACCGCGCTCAGCTAGCCAAGTAGCCAGCATGCGATGTAGGTTCCATGTAAGCGTCACTGGGGTACGGGGGGGGAGTCAATGTAATCTATATATATAAAAGAATGTCGTGTTAGTTACTCCACTTATAACTCAAGAACGGCTGAACCGATTTAGCTAAAATTGGCAGGGAGGTAGTTTAGAGCCAGGAGAAGGACATAGAATAGGTAGGGGTAGATAGGGTAGGTTGGTAGGGTAGGTAGGTAGGTAGGGTAGGTAGGTAGGTAGGGTAGGTAGGTAAGGTAGGTAGGGGTAGGTAGGGTAGGTAGGTAGGGTAGGTAGGTAGGGTAGGTAGGTAGGGTAGGTAGGTAGGGTAGGTAGGTAGGGTAGGTAGGTAGGGTAGGTAGGTAGGGTAGGTAGGTAGGGTAGGTAGGTAGGGTAGGTAGGGGTAGGTAGTGGCAGGTAGAGGTAGATAGGAGTAGGTAGGGATAGGTTTGTAGGTCCCAGTTTTATTTTTGTTCTCAGGGCAGGACAACGTCTGCCGGGTCAGCTAGTTAATGAATACATTGATTTAGGGCATGCTAAAAAGATTGATTTGTTCAAGCTAAGAAAGCCATTTGAATGTTGTTTTTTCTTGCCCCATCATGCCGTTTTGAAAGAGGATAGTCTGACTACAAGACTTAGAGTAATGTTTGATGGTAGTGCTAAAACCAATTTAAATCGCAGCTTAAATGATGTCTTACACGCGGGCCCAGTGGTACAGAAAGAATTATCTGAAATTTTAATTTTATTTCGCACATACAAGTTTATTATTATGACCGACATTAGACAGATGTATAGGCAGGTGCGTATAGATCCTAATCAAACTCATTTACAATTGATTTTGTGGAAAGAAAACTTAAATGATCCTTTGCTATGTTTACAGTTAGAAACCATCACATATGGAATCACTTGTTCCAGTTTCCTAGCTACAAGGTGTCTAGTAGAATTGGCACAAAGATATCAAGAGCAATATCCTCTGGCCTCATCGGTGCTGCTTAATAACAGTTACATCGATGATTGCTTATTTGGAGCTTCTTCGATAGAAGAAGCGCGACAAATTCGAAATGAGTTGATCGAGCTCGCAGGTATGGGTAGTTTTGAGCTGCATAAGTGGTGTTCGAATCATCCAGACATCTTGAGTGGTATTCCAAACAATAAGCGTCAATTTCATGATATTGATTTCAATAATGCTGATACTACCGTTAAAGCATTAGGTCTCTTATTAAATATAAATTCAGATCAATTTATAATTTCACAACCTTGTAGCTGGTTATTTAACGTATGGACTAAACGTACTGTCCTCAGTTTTATAGGTACATTCTTTGACCCTTTGGGATTGGCTGGTCCTATTGTCACTCGTGCAAAAGAATTTTTGCAAAAAGTTTGGCAATCAAATTTAAATTGGGATACTCCTTTACCTGATACGGTATTGTTACCTTGGAATTAATTTTTCCACGATTTAATGTCTATGAAACCTATTTATGTAAAGCGTGACTTAAATATGAGCGGCGCAGACTATCTAGATATAATTGGATATTGTGATGCATCCAGTATCGCATATGGTGCATGTATTTACATTCGAGCAGTTCAAAATAACAATGTATTCATAACATTACTATGTAGCAAGTCAAGAATTGCACCATTAAAAACTAAGTTAACAATGCCCAGATTAGAATTAACCGCCTGTTTATTGTTGGCTAAGTTATATAAAAAAGTTATGGGTATATTACATAATTTTTCATTTAAAAATAATATTTTGAGCAGTGACTCGCAGATTGCACTCTGCTGGTTACAAAATCCACCAATCAAAGATAACTACGTAAATAGACGAGCTATATTAAATAATGAGCAAACAAAAAATTGCATATGGAGTCATGTAAGTGGATCTAATAACCCAGCAGACTGTTTATCGCGTGGTTTATCGCCTTCAGAGTTGAGCTCATATAAACTATGGTGGCAAGGGCCTCCAGAGTTACAAAATTTAAACTTTAATGCAATTCCATTTAGTAATAAGGATGCAAATTGTAATATGAATAACATACATTGTGATCAAAATGTTAATTGTAATGTAATAAATGAGGTGATACCCGTTTCAAAGTTTTCATCTATTTTAAAAATTCAACGCATTGTATGTTACATGTTACGATTTGTAAATAATTGCAAATTAAAGAAAGAAGAACGAAATGTTTGTAAACAGCTTAGCTTGAATGAATATAGGCTATCCATGCAAATCATTATAAAACATATACAGTATTTACATTTCTGTGAAGATATTGAATGTATAAAGAAAAAAAATACTGTGAAATCTAATTTGAAAAAATTGTATCCTTTCATAGATAACGTAGGATTGTTACGAGTAGGCGGAAGATTGGAGAATGCTAATATACCATTTTGTAAAAAACATCCTATAATATTACCAAAAAAATGTAACATTACAACTTTAATTATACGACATGAACATTATTCTTTATTGCATGCCGGTTTGAAAATGACATTGTCCAGTCTAAGCCAAAAGTACTACATAATAAGCGCTACGACAATTGTAAAAAACATAATTAATAAATGTATTACTTGTTTCAAATTCAGAGCACAAGGTGCAGAACAGTTAATGGCATCATTACCTCAAGATAGAGTTGTTAAAGATCGACCATTTAATAAAGTTGGAATAGATTACTGTGGTCCATTTAGTATTAAGCAATCTAGGATAAGACGTTCTATTTTAACTAAAGGATATGTTTGCATTTTTGTATGTTTTGTCACAAAATGTGTACACTTAGAATTAGTGTCAGATCTGACTAGCGATGCATTCTTAGCCGCATTTAAAAGATTTCATTCAAGAAGAGGCTTGCCTCATACTGTGTATTGTGACAATGCATCAACGTTCAGAGGTGCAAACAATCAATTAAAACAATTACATATATTATGTAATTCTCAGTCTCACACAAGCGCTGTCATTAATTATTGCAACGAAAAAGGAGTGGATTTCAAATTCATACCTTCCTATTCTCCTACTTGGGGAGGGTTATGGGAAGCAGCCGTAAAATCAGCTAAATACCACTTTAAAAGAATCATTGGTACTTTGCTTCTGACTTTTGAGCAGTTTAATACAGTAATAATACAAGTGGAAGCTATATTGAATTCGAGACCTATCACTCCATTCACTAGCGATGTTACAGATTTTTCTTTTTTAACTCCTGCTCATTTTTTAATATCTCAACCAATGACAGCTTGTCCTGAACCTGAGATAACTAATAGTAATATCAATTGTTTACGATTCTGGAAAAAATGTACAAGGATACAACAAGATTTTTGGCAAGCGTGGCATAAAAGCTATCTTTCGCAGTTACTTAGTCGCCCTAAGTGGCATAGAGTTAAACCTAATATTCAAATAGGTGTATTAGTATTGTTAATTGGTGAAAATGTATCTCCGTTACAATGGCCTCTTGCCAGAGTAACTCAAGTATTTTGTAGTAATGATGGTAATGTAAGATCAGTAGAACTTAGAACTAAAAATGGTCATCTTCATAAAAGGGCTATTAATAAAATTGCTGTTTTGCCTATTTATGATTCAGATTAAGTTACAATTTGCTTTATAAAATAGTAAAGGTTATATTGTGGGGGGGAATTTATGTTAGTAAAAATAGTTTTATTGTTTTTAAATTTATAATAAATACGACACTGGCAACCCAGCCTCGCTCTCTTCATCTCTATGTAAACAAAAAGACATACATCAAATAAAATAAAATTTAATTAAATAAAAATATTTGTTATTTATTAACACCTATCGCCATTTGCAATACCAGAGGTAATTGCCAATGTGTTGCCGACCTGTTATGCCAAGAAGGCAACTGGCTCTCAAATGCAATTGCCAGAACACACCGGTAAGTGCTTGGCGACGGATTTTCAACTTGAGGGTGATAGCCAGTCAGACGGGTACTACAAAGTACCCTACCACCGTGCTATGGTTTTCTAACGATGTTTTCCTTCACCGAAAGCTCAAGCTACGAACGAACCGACGACCTTCTTCGCGGCATCCGACGTCGCTACCACTGAACTATCAATAACTTTTTTTAATTCTGCTAGCATTAATGTAGTTTATGATACTGTTGCATAATAGGGGTTATTAAACACGAGTGTGAGTTTAAGTACCGAGCCGTAGGCGAAGTTCTTAATAGTATCACACGAGTTTTTAATACCTAATTATGTGCAGTATCATACAGTACTTTATCTAAACTCATCTAATATTGTAATTTAAAGGTAAAAAATCGATAATATTTTGTCATAGGTTTTCATGACTCACGGGTATCGATTATTCGTCATTTCCATTGCCGCCTCCACAATTTCAGATCCAAGTTTATTTCACCTTAGTATCACTGCTATTTTACTGTCATTTTTGGCCAAAATAAAATATGTATGCAAAAAAATCAATAAAATAAACAAACATTAATCATCATGGCGCCCAAATCCGTGTTGGGAAAAACTCAATACCGCATACGCGACCACAGAGTAAATTTGCATCTAAAATGGAATTGATACTGATTGATTCCTAATTGTTTACAAAGAGAATATAATACTACGTTTAATTGTTTAGTGATGTCTGGCCACTTATAATGTTTTTTTCATTATTATTTCGTTTGACAAGTTGACTGACAGTAATTGAAGTATTAAAACCCAAAAAACATTATAAGCGGCCAGACATGTCCAAATACTTGTACTTTAATGAAAAAAAGTTATTTTATAGCATTATCTTGGGAAGAAAACTGTGCTATAATATAATTTTTTAATTTCATTATACACATAAAGTATAATGAAAAAAAAAAATTGGGTTTGCATAAAGTGGGTCATTAAAGTACTGTTTTTAATTTCATAATAAGAACATTACGATATAAGAGTAGATAAAAGTGTATTTCGAAACATCAAAAGTGCCTGAAGGTATCAGTCGTAATTTATGTTTTGTCCGGCGTGCTTGGCGATTGTCTACGCCCTGTAATCGAGCTGGCTGGTCATGCAATCCTCGACTTCTTTGCATTATCGATGTCCAATACATGGGCAAAGGAATAATAATGATAATGTTGTATTCTTTCGAGTTAAAAAACCAACTACGAATATTATAATATAGCGACCCACCTCGGCTTCGCACGGCTTTTCAGTACTATAATATGCATTTTTTATACATATAACTGCAACTGGCAACTGGAGGAGGCCTATACCCGAAAGCGGCCATGATATCAAATGTTCAGAAATGTTAAAAATCGTTTTTCTACATATATCTTTTAATGTCATGGAAATTAATAAAGGCTTAAATAATAATTATACATATAAAGCCTTCGTGAACCACTCTATCTATTTTTGAAAACTGCATAAAGCCGTTGCGTAGTTTAAAAGATCTAAGCGAACAGACAGCGGGAGCAAATTTGTTTTATACTAAGTATGTAATGTAAAGATGAGAAAGTTTCTGTGCGTTTGTTGTTCATTACTACTCAGCTCCGTAACGGCTGAATGAATTTTAATGAAACTCGGAGCATAGATAGATCATACAATATAAGACCTCTCTACAAAATAAAACCGTGGGGCGCAAATTAATTATTGCAAGGTTTATAGTATCTTAGTAGGTACCTAAAAACCCTTGTACCATGAACTGTGTGCTATAAATACATAATATTGATAAACCTAATCTCATCATCCGACTCCTAACATCCTATACAAACTGTAAACAGGATATCTTAAGCATTCAAAGACTTTAAATTCAAACGGTCGATCAAATAAATCATGTTATTATTTAAAACCAATTAGGTACACGGTTTACTGCGTAATTCCTGTGCGAAATAGCCATTAGTTGCAATAAAGTATCAATTAATAAACATAAGGCTTAGTTATTACTGATATACCACTACTATATAACTAGTCTATGAAGCTTGGAAGTACCAAGTTAAAGTTTAGAAACACCTGCCTGTAATGCGACGTGAAGTAAGCGGAAAGTAAGACATAAAAATAAGTTGTTTAAAAGGATGTTCTCCGCGAATAACTCCGTCTACTAAAATTATGGAGACAAGACACAGACAAGGCTCACTTTTAGAACAAAAAAGAGTAAGCCTTTTTTAAAAAGTAAACTATGCCCTTCCTTATTAGATCTCAGAATGTATGTTAATATTTTCAAGTTGGACCAAATAAGAGAAAAAATCACTCTTAGTTTTAAAAAGGGGCATATTCACGTTTTTTTTCTGACGTAATTAATGAAAAAATTAAATTTAAAAAGAAACTATGCCTTGTCACATATTATCTAATTTAACATATATTTATTACTAGCTGATCCGCGCGGTTTCACTCGCGTTCCCGGGATAAAAAGTCGCCTATAACCTTCAGGAATAATGTAGCTTCCTATTAGTGAAAGAATTTTTCAAATCGGTTTAGTAGTTTCGGAGCCTATTCAATGCAAACAAACAAACAATCAAATCTCTCGTCTTTATAATATTAGTATAGACAAATCTCTTGCAACAAAGAATGCCGAGAAAAACTTACCTAATCTAGAATCATCATTTCTCGGATATCGTCGCCTTATACCTATGTAATGAGTTAAGGTTCTTTAGTGCAGTTTTACAATTAACTGACTTCCTGTCGTCGTGACCACAATTGAAAAGCTTCATTGTTGTTAACTAGCTTTTTGACTCACTCTTTATCCCTTTAGGGGTTGATTCTTGAAAAACCCAGTAGATGCCGACGGTGTACTATTTTTTTTTATACTTCTAAGGCAAACAAGCATACGGCGATGATGAGTGGTTATCCCGTAGCCTATGAACGCTTGCAACACCAGGGGTATCACTCGCGCGTTGCGGACCCTGCAAAAATCTCTTCACACCCTTTTTGAAGAACCCCATGCTGCAGTCTCTTGGGAAAAACACGGTGGGCAGCTCATTCTACAACTTGAGCGTCCGTGGTACGAGAGTACTAGGTTTGAGCTATGTGTTGATATGTCAGTCAGTCAGTTGTGTTCTCTTTTTGCCGCTTCTCTTTAGTGTTGTCGGCAAAATTATACAAATATTCATAATGGATGTTGTGAAAAAAATATTATTCTCATATGATGACAGTTAATTGCGAAAAAAAAGGAAGTGGGTATTTGAACTATAGTCAGTCGAACAAGAATAGGGAAGAAGACTAAAAAAATCTAATTAGTCCGCAAGTTAGATTACCAAAAAATATTGCACACAGTCATGTCTTTTCTTTAGTTCCGAAAACAAAAAATGACGAAGATACAGTGCGTTTAAATTTGACGTGACGTCACGTCTTAGTACACTTTTTACAGAGAAGTAGCCCTCACTCTTGAAATTTGATGCGCCTTAACTTTTTAATTTTTTATTGATTGATAATGTTAGGCTGCCAGTGTTTTATGATAATTATTGCTCTATGCAGCTCTATGATTTGGTTATTCAAAAAATAACGTTTAAATAAAAGATTCTGTCAAGTTTATTTTAATGTTTAATTTACTTTAATATGGTGAAATCTGTATGTCAGAGAGTGTGTGTCAGCTGGCATGCTTGAGGTCAAACAAGTTACTACAGAGGATCAATTGGCTGATTGTTTAACGAAGCCTCTATATGGTCCCAGGCTAGAAAAGATGACTAAGGCCCTAGGCCTGAGTTCCTTAAAGAAGAGTGGATGTTAGGCTGCCAGTGTTTTATGATAATTATTGCTCTATGCAGCTCTATGATTTGGTTATTCAAAAAATGTCTACGTTTAAATAAAAGATTCTGTCAAGTTTATTTTAATGTTTAATTTAATTTAATAGATAAAATAAAAAATACATATCCAATATTTTTTGATAACCTAACTGACGGACTAAACAGTATTAATTATTTTTACTCAGTCATCATCCCTATTATAGTTAGGTGTGGTAAAACGTATAAATATGTAATTATGCAATCATTTATCAATGTCATCATACTTAAGGCGATGATAGCTCAGTGGTAGTGACGTCGGATGCCGAGACGAAGGTCCCGGGTTCGAATCCTACAATGAGCTTGAGCTTTCGGTGAAGGAAAACATCGTGAGGAAACCATAGCACGGTGGTAGGGTACTTTGTAGTACCCCCCCGGCTGGCTACCACCCTCAAGTTGAAAATCTGTCGCCAAGCACCTTTCAGTGTATTCCGACAGCTACACTTGAGAGCCAGTTCCCTTCTAGGCTTTGTGTGCTTACCATCATCGGCCTCATCATCACTGATCACGGTGAGATTGTGGTCAAACACAGGCCTATACATAGTAAAAGAAAAAAAAAAAAATGAAATAAACGGACTTCCGTTAAAGTCCACCGAGCTCAGTGCACGTATATTTATCAACTGTAAAGGTGCTCATATCTATACTAATATTTTAAAACTGTAATTTGTATGAACGAAATTTCAACTATCAGTCCGATCTGAAAAAATCTTTTTGCGGTTGGAAAAAATATTCAATTTTGTTGGCGATTGCAGAATAAGTCGAATAGTAAAAGTAGTACAATCCAATCTGATTTAGATTTCGAAATTTTTATCCAATACATGTATCTAGTATAGTATGACACAACGTAGATGAAGCATCGGCAAACTTCGTAAAATCGATCGTTCTCGAAAAGAGTGCGCCTACAACATTACTCATGTGTTAAAAAATGATCGGCGAAAATGATCTTGTTGAACATTGAATGGCGCGATACTGAATTATTTTTATTTGTTGTGTAAATCGGAAGTGAAGTGTACGAAAACGATTCGCCGATGCTACATCTAAGTTGTGTCATACTGTACCTACCTATACAGTTGCGAAACCCTACTAAAAGAGCACGAAATTGCTGAATACATTAAATTTCTGAATTCAATTAATTTTCTGAATTGAAAGCAGATTCTATGTAATGCTAATCTATACTTACTAATCTATATTACTAATAATAAAGCTGAAGAGTTTGTTTGTTTGGACGCGCTTATCTCCGGAGACACTGGTCGCATTTGAAAAATTCTTTCAGTAATAGGTACCTAACTACATTATCCCCGAAGGTTATATATAAGCTATTTTTTATCTCGGGAACGCGAGTGAAACCGGAACAGATAGTATTTGATAAATTGGGCACTTCGTTTTATACATTTTTTTTAGACCAAGGCAAGCCCTCAGCGAGCCGGATGACCCCATAACATTAGCTCAGATCGAAGCTGACGAAGCCCGTAAAAGTACACAACACACTACACAAAACCGATTACGCCGTACCGTCCTCGACGGCGAGGACCGCCGCGACGTCCCACTCAGTCTCGTCCCGTTCAAGCGGCCCGAGCTGCCTACAGTAATCCGACCGCCCCCAATTAGTCGTAACTCGTACAAAGTCCTCCCCTTCCCCCGGTAACGCCCTGAGCCGAGGTTCGTACCCCACTCGGGGGTGCCCTCAGGCGTGGTTACCTAAATGTTACCCGGCTGAGAGCTCTCTGCGCTCGCCGATTGTCCGGTAAGGTTGGAGCAGCCATCAGAGGCTACCTACTTTAGTCCTTTCAAAAAAAAAAAAAATACATTTTTTATCTCAGATTTACATGACCTTTTTAGACATCATGGTGTTAAAGTAGATGTATAAATAAGCATCTAAGCTTATGCTTATGCAGTTGGACATTACATTTTGCATGGGTTTAAAAACTCATTACGTAAGCGCAGGAAATGTGCAAGTTTGCTTTAGCTGTCTCTGTACTTAGTACATACTAACTATTACTTAGTTGCTGATCACGAATAGATTGTTGAGTGCGTTCTTGTCAGGGGGATTCTCTGGATATCACGTTCATGATTCTTCATATTAAATAACAAAAAAAATGGTCAGACCTAATACTTTTAGGGTAGGAAAAATATAGAAGTAATTTTAACTACAGGTAGACAATAAGCATAACAAATTATTAGTTAATTAGTCACTTAAATAATAACAACTAAAAAACCTGCCCATAGACAACTACCCATTTACGAGTAATGTTTATAATTATGTATTGGTTATGCCCTTCGTATTTTATTGGTAAACTTTATTATTATTAGTGACATACATAACCAGGGCAACATGAGTCATAGAAAGGATATAAAGTTCAAAGCGAAGCGAACTGAGGAAGCAGTCGACATATACCGACCGACGAGCGCGCACATAAGTGATACCAGATACATAAAATTTTAATGAATCACGCATTAAATTTCCCCGAGCAAAATATGTCATATTAAGTCACTTAAATACACAAAGAACAATAAAATGTAATACAAAACACGGCAAAATAATGAATTGTTCTGTTATTTGTAGCCAGTTCATCATTCATACGTACGTAGGGACATTTCCAATCAAGTTATTTCTGACCGATAAATAGTCATCTCTTAGCCCTAGTCCTTATTACTAGTCATTATTTCATATTCGAACCTCAATCTGTCGTGGTCCCATCATGGTGAATATTAATTACATTTTCCCTCTTTTGTTTGGTGATTTGAATGGCAGAACTTTCTCTATAACATTACAATATATTGATATTGTATTGAGTATCTGCTGTCAGTAATATAATAACAATCGCTACATAACATTCGTCTAGACATAATAGCTATATTGACTTATTAACAAGAAAGAGGACTTACTAGAAACTTAATATGTAAGAAGGCACTCCATGGAACTGTGTTTACCTGGAAATAAAAAAATATAATATAGGTAGGTCGTCGGTATTATAACGAAATCAAAAATTAGAAACAATCAATTTTGATTGAAAAAAATGGAACCGATCACGTGATCCATTCTAATGATACCAGGGCATTATAAATACATAAGTTTTTACCGAAATATTACTACCCCTGTTTCATACATTACAAAATTAGACAAAATATAACTTGCAACATGTGGCGAATTGAATTACCCACACATTAGTGGAGTTTATTTACTTTTTTCACAGTGGAGCGATGGCGCCACCGAGTCGTCGTCATTTGGACAGCTATTACTAAACGGTTTACGACTATATTGAAAACGGTTGTTCCTATGCTGTATGACTTCACCGGTACCGGTATTTATATCTACTACCAACAATAAAATCGTTGGCAGTTTGGACGTGGAAAGCTGGAAAAGTGATAATCGACCTAGCGTGCTTAGAAGCTAAAAATGAAAAATTAATGTACCGTAAACCGCTTGTATGGAAGCAGTGACTGCATGCCCAGCTTGCTTTGATAGTTTGCTGTTATCGTGTAGATATTTCTTAGAAACTTCAACTTCGATAACTGAACTTCCTAAGAAGTGAGTTTGGATTTCAAAGAATTGATTTGGCCATATCAGAAGGATTGCAGGAAACTCTCGCCATAGTCCACATGGAAGGGACTGGCTTTAAAAGACTGCAGAAATAAGGACTAAGGCAGCATTCGTGGCAAAGAGATTTTCTAATGTTCAAAAACGATAACCACATACAGGGAATGAAACAAGAAAATGATGCCTTGCAGTAATCAAATACAAGTTGATTTAAACTCATACATAAGCAGCTATGCAACCTTAGTATATCCTTCTCCCCTCTCCACAGCGTCTAGTAAATAAATGCCGACATCAAACAATAGTTGTCGAGATGACACATCGACCGCTTCATACTCAGGCACATCTTAAGCACCGCAATCATTTCACCGGTTTTCCTCGCTACTACCAGGGTGGTATAAGTTAGGAAGAACAAGCGGATTAACGGGTACAGAGGGAAGACGGTCTGCATTAGAACTGTACGCCAGCTGCAAAATCGCAGTTTGTATGAAATTTTTGATTACGTAGATTTTATTATTTGATCATGGTAGCTTCACATGCTTTTCAGTTTTTAGACAATAATCCAGTATCTTAACATCAAATACTTCTAATTAACTGCCATCTTCAGAGACTTTGTTTAGAAGAGTTTCCATTTACAAAATACCATCTATCAAAAGTGTATTTTTCGAACAAATCCAATGAAATCCACCAATTTTATTAATAGTCCTATAACTTGCACCACAGATGCATAGATAGTCCCAGGACGCTCGTTGGCAGTCCCGGGACATCGCGACATTACTCATCGGTCAAGTGCGCCTCTGGGAGAGAGCGGGACAGACGACAGCCCTCCCTGTCTGTCTGCTGCTGACGAAACAAGTGTGAAGCACTCAAGCGATATATACACGGGGAAGTTTCGAGTAGGTATTAGAAAATGTTTAAGAAGATTAAAGGTTTATAAGGGTGGAGACTGTAACGTTAAAGGTTCGATTCCCACGTACATCGCCGTCATGGTGCTTATATTTTTTAAGCATCGGATTGTTATTGTTGTCATGGACACTAAGCCAGGATTCTACAGGGGTTAATCTGTATCCTTTCTAAAGGTTATTGGACATTTTTGACCCGGTAAGCTCGAAGTTCGCGTCCATTATTGAAATGTGCTTTGTTTTGAAGTTTATCATTTCAAGAAATGTATTTAATTAAATCCAAATGTATGGGACAAAAAATGATATGGTTCAGCGCAAGACGTATATTTTTCTCATTATTGATTTTCAATAAATGACTACTGATACTAACTGTATGTAATACGCTCTTTGGCGCTCGCAAGCCGCAATCCACATTACAGTTCAGAGTATAGAGGCCCTCTCTTACATACAAAAGCCCAATTAGGTACCGATTTCAATGTTTTCTTAAAAAAAACGCATCCTTTTTAGGATTGCGACTCCTCTCATTGGGTAGTTTCATGGTCTTTAACATAATCCGACTAGTTTCGTTAATGGTTGCTGGTGGGTCACAGGTCCGACCAAAATGCCCATTTATCTTTAGTGAGAATTCTATTATAAATTTACTCATTCTTATAAAGGACGCCCTATTACCGCTTCGTGATTTTCTGATATAATTGTATCGTAGGTTAGGTATACTAAGTAGTAATTGGTTAAATATGTTACAGTCTACAAACATCCCACCGCGGATTCGTTCGCGTGCTAAACGTCAAAACCAACATAACTGGATCCATTTCAAGAAAACCTGCATTAGCCGGCTGCAATTTAAGGCTAAGATACTCCGGTTATTGTTTCAAATAAACTTAAGTGCACATTGACAAAAGTTTTAACTTTAACAGTGCTAAATTTCTTTAGGAATTCATATTGCGCCAAATTATACCAAACTGGCAATCTAAGACAACTTTATACTTGCTATGCGGGCTTCATAACATCACAAGCGCTTTGTCGTATGAGCAGTGATACCAACAGAATTAGGTAAATTACTGATTTAAGTATTTCTGTCTCCTTTATTCTCTATCCTCAAGAAAGGGACAGAAATAGCTTTTTATTTCGGTGCATCTGAAATAAATGTCTGTTTCCTTCTAAACATGATACTCTGAGCAGTTAGTAAGTAAGATTGATTAATTTCGTGTGTCCTGATAAAAACTGGGAGCCACACTGTTCAAGACTTCGTCTTTGTTCAGCAATGCTCTTTGTTCTTTGGCTTAATATAATGATGAGGAATGACTAGGCTATCATGAGCGAGTAAGGATCGCTGTGAATGGTTCCTTTGAGCCGTAGTAGGTAAAGCAAATAAGACATTACATAGAAGACAAGAATATATGGTTGTAGTAGCTTCTCTCTGCACATGCAGCCTGGCCAAGTGACAATTGTATAAACTTTATGTATATTTAAAACAAAACTGTAATTTCATAAATTGAAAAGAAAGATCCACAAAAGAAAGAAGCCTTGCTGAGTTTCTTGCCGGAGTCTTCTCAGTTTAAGTGTATTCCCAACCGGTGGTAGACTTAATTCATAAGTGCATTACCAGGGCCACATGAGTAGCTAGTGATTAGCAAAGATTAGTAAACTGAGAGGCCAGGGATAAACCACGCGCTCCTCGGTTTATCGAAAATCCAACACAGGTACCAAATACTGTTAGTTTTACGGTGGCTTGATCCTCAAAAGGTTGTATAGGACATGGGTTACGTTGTACTGGCTGAGTATAGTGCTCGTCATCGTCATCGAGGCATTGGACTGGTCAGTGGATTAGATAACGCATGATCAGGCGGTGAGCTAAATGCGTAATCTGAATTAGAGACGGTGGTGCAGCCACCTGGAAGAAGAGATATACAACAAACACCTTTATGCGTAATAGATTAGTATAATTTAATACTATATGTAGTTTAAAAAAAGGGTATTGAAATTAAAACGCAAAAACGACAGGGTATAAGTTTGACGTGTCTGTCTGTCTGTCGCGTGTGTGTGTCTGTGGCCTCAGGCAGGCTTAGCTCTGAACGGATGGACCGATTTTGATTTAGTATTTTTTGTTTAATAGGTGACTTAATCGAGAGTGTTCTTAGGTATGTATCAAGAAAATCCGCTCAGCCGTTTGGCAATACGTTGCAGTAGATCAGAGTCGAGACACAAACAAAGTAAACGGAAACTGACCAATTACATCCTCCCTTCTAAAGTTAGTAAGCAAAGACAACCAGTAGGGTTTAAAGGCAATGTTCCGGGTGACGAGAAGTCGTCCCTTCCGTACGCTCTCCTATAATTTTGTCAACGTCCCTATAATGATTACACCTATTTGTATGTGCGTACTATTATATATGTACCATCAACAAAGTTGAAGCATGATCAGGGGTAGAGGGCCTACTCCGAAAAACGATACACGATAGTTCGATCATCGTTGTCAAATTATTAACCAATAGCATTGCACAAAATTTACGTTTCGTCAGTTTGCTGATCTCTGTGATATCGTAACTATCGTATATCGTTTTTCGGAGTAGGCCCTCTGATTCAGCAGATTATGGTGTAATTTGTCTAAATTGGAAATTAATTGATTAAAATGATTTACATTTTCAACAAAAAATATTTAAAAAATATTTGGCTCTGTTGTAAATTCCAGAAATTAATTGCATTAGCAATATTGCTCGTGCGGCCTTTTTACAACCGCAGTCTTGAATATTAATCGTAATATTTTAAAATCGTAACTGGACACCCGCTGATGTCCGGAAATTATATTCAAGATCGGAAAACGTAGAAAATATCCGATCGGAAGCAATCTTAGCTTCAAATCTCTAACTCTACCACCGGTTCGGAATGCACTTAAACTGAGAAGACGGTGGTAGGGTCTATTGTAATAATTGTAACTATCGACATACATAAATGCCTTAACAGACTGACTTCGAACATTCTAACGACGCTACCCAATGATGCAAGTTTTCTTGTGAATATAAGACGGACACACATAGGCAAAATGTTGCCGATTTGTAACATTTCGTCTCTTCCAGCCGCCTCGTTTGTCCACGCAACGTTTTAGTCAGACGTTCTTACTGCGAAGCATTGGGATTTGGAATGAGCTCCCCATCACGGTTTTCCCTCAGCGCTACGACATGGGGTTCTTCAAAAGGGGCGTGAAAAAAGCTCTTCAAGGTCGGCAACATATCGGCAATCCCCCTGGTATTGCAAATGTCCATAGGCGGCGGTGACCACTTACCATCAGATGGAACGTCAGCCTGATTGTCAACCTTGACATAAAAAAAAAAATGCCTAGTATGTAGCACTCAGGACACACAGATCACTTGAACATACGTCGTACGACTCGTGCGTCATTTTTGACAAGGGGCGACTCGATCCAGTCTATTTCTACATTGGTGATTATATCATGTCTAGTGTCCAAGTTTTCAACAAGTCCAAGGCGACACAATTTCTCCAATCAGCGAGGCCATCGGCCTTCAACAACTACAATATACAATCACTTCATTAAATCGATAATAAATGAACGCAAATATAATGAACAGTTTATGATAGGAATTTGGTTGTTTACTAGCTAAAAATTGAGACCACTATATCTCTTTTGAAAGCAAAATTTTATGTATTTATTACTCTTGTTTATGCCGTTTTCTTCTATTGGACGCATATCGGTGAAACCGCGGGGCGGAAGCTAGTTCGGTTATATTCGCGTAAGTCAATAAAACCATCAATTGATTCTATTGTATCGTGTAGGGTTCTAAATTAGAATTACAGATAATGGCAGCTAATTTCAATGAAAATCATCACCATTTTCTAACGGGGAAGCCATAAGAAGTATAATCTGAACATTTGTCAGTAATCCAATTTTTTTAACCATTGCCTTTTGAAATGCTTGAAACTTGTTTAACTATTCCATCACATTCTAAATGTTCCATCCGATTTGTAAGTGTATATTGGAATCCGTATGTCATCCTGAATACCTAAACTACCAAAATATTTAAAACTAGCCTTAGGGATTGAATTTTCAGAAATCCTTAGCTGATGCTCACTTCATAATAGCTATCTGCAGTGCCGGTTTTAGCTCTACCAGCACCCTGGGCGAGATGTGATAACCCCCCCCCCCCCCCCTTCTCCCGCCAACAAAAGGGATTTTAAGCCATTATAGCCATTTTATCTTTAGGCTTGAGAATTTATTTATTTATTTAGACTCGAGATAGCAGGACTCGCTCATGAGCGACCGGAAATAAAGGTGGGCCTGGCGCCCCTTTACATCTGGCGCCCTGGGCGATCGCCCTACGCCGGTGCTAGCTATCTGAATGCCAAATTTCAGGTCGATCCATCCATTGGTTTGAGATGTGCATTGATAGATCAGTCAGTCAGTCGCTTTCCTTATAAATACGAGTATTTAGAAGAATACTATCACAGACAGTATGTAATTTTGTAATGACGGCAAATTTTTATTTACATCATTATCATCATGTCAGCTGAAAGACGTCCACTGTTGGACAAAGGCCTCCTCCAAGGATCTTCACGATGGCCGGTCTTGCGCTACCCGCATCCAGCGGTTTCCCGCGACCCTAACAAGATCGTCGGTCCACCTTGTGGGGGGCCTGCCCACGCTGCGTCTTCCGGTTCGTGGTTGCCACTCGAGAACCTTTCTGCCCCAGAATATTTTACACTTTGTGTTTTTCAATTTCTGTATTATGTAGGTATTTTTTGTTCGGAAAGTTCGCTTGGCATATACCTACTTATTAGTTTTTGCGCGAATATTGCCCAAAAAAATACCTTGCCGATCACAATTTTCGCGTAAAAAACCTATAAAAGTTTTTACAGTTGTGCGACGTAAACGGCGAAATGGATTGGTTACATTCTGAGTCAAATTTCGTTTCGGTTGCAGAGTTAAGTGCTGAGTGCTGACAACAGGGCAGTTTGTGCAATGACGCAGGACATTTGACACGCTCTTGCAGCAAAATGTTGAGTGAGTCACTTTTTGATCGCTCTAAAATTTTTACCGGTACATTTTATAGTCATTGTGCAATAAAAGTTTTCCTTTTCAGGTTAGGACTGACGCATGATTGGAATTCTATTGCGAAATCTGATGTATTTATGCTTCCTTAGTGTAAATTTTTGGTGACAGTAAAACTATCTGTATAAAAATTATATGGAATCCTTAATACAATAAGTGACCAAAGAGCCATCAATGTCGCCAGCTTTTTGGGAACCTTGCCTGCCAGCTCCAATTTCTATAGGTAATGTTGAAAGCGCAAACTGACGTTTTCGTACTTTAACGAAGGTACGAAAAGCAGTAAATAGCCCTCCGAAATACACTCAATTGAGTCGAAAAACGACAAAAGGAATATTAGATAAAACGCCTACTAATAATATTTGATATTCACCTTAGCTCAACCATCGATTACTGACTCTGAATTCAAACACCTTTTATGAGCGTTGATTTTTTTCAATCTGCTAAAAAATATTTTCCTTTTATTAATTCGTTTCTTAATTTATCAGGCAATTTTCTCTTTTAAGCGTCCACAATCACAAGATGCAGGACCAATTAAACTAATCGTGAGTGTAGTAAATAACAGGGCAATATAAATCTCAGGCGATGTGGAACCTAACAAAGCAATAAATAGTATATAATTTACAACAAGCCGTGCGAATTAGCATAGGCACCTTAGATCTTACGAGCGGCCATTTTAGTTTAGCTGTTGTTCAGTTCATGTTTCGTCTTTTCTGTCTTTTGTTTTCTTTGAGTTCTACGGCTAATAGGTAAGGACTGTTATTCTATATAGTAAAGCTGAAGAGTTTGTTCGTTTGAACGCGCTAATCGCTGGATCTACCAGTCGGATTCCAAAAATTGTTTCACGTATAGAAAGCTGCATTATCCCCGAGTGCTATAAGGTTTTATCCCTTGAAAGCCGATGAAGCCGCGGGAAAAAACTAGTGATTAGTTACTTAATTAAATTACATTTGAAATCTGAATTTTAACTAGCGTTGATTCAGATTTATTTTTTTTAAACAGTAGATTCCTTAGCAATTCATAACATATTGTCCATTTTGAAATAGGAATTGTGTAAATAATTCAAAATCCAACTGCAGGCAATAAATTGAATGTCATGGTGACCTTACAATCATTTTAACTTGACCTACAAATGTTTACATTAATGTCCCTACCTACCAGGATCTCATAAATATCTAATAATGGAATTCAATTATATCAACAAATGCTGCGACTAAACTGGAATATCTCATAACAAAAGGAAGCAAAAGCTTTTGTTGAAAATCATTCCTTTGTATGACCTACCCCAAACGTTTTATTTTTTAACGTACACGTTACTAAGCTCATTTCTCTCATATTTTGCTAAAAATCTCTACTGTCTACAAAATTCTTTACCTAATATTTGATCAAAGCAGAATTTATTTTTAGTAACCAATGTGGCGAGCCCAGTAACAGCTTTTATATTCGTGTTTAAACCTCACTAAACCCGAGCGAGAGTTTTAAGCCTTCATTAACCTATTTTATTTTATCCTTATTTGTTTCTAAAATATTCCAGTATTACTGTTAAAAATATCGCATGAAAAACAACAGGTCCGCTTCTTATACGCTTTCACAGAAAGACATTGTTTTTATTGTTTCTCGAATGCTCCGTTTTTTCCGGAACATTCTCCCTGTGCTGCGTTGCAAAAAAAACGTGCTCTCCCCTCATCACTAAAACCGGTACTAACTGAACCGAGCAAAGAAAGAAGGTGCCAGTCAGTCAGTTCAGTCAGGTACCGTACCGCTTCTGGGTTCAGCGAGCATGCGCAGAACACCCCACGCCTGCACAAGACTACAAAATATAGTTTGCGGTTGGGATCTTCGTTACCATTCGAAATTCAACTCTTTTGCATGAACCTAAGTATCTGTGTAGGTTTAGCGAATATTGGGAACACATTGGTTTTAGTTTAAAGCCTTTCGTAGATATTATGCTAAACTGCGAGCACATATTCGGTGACATCGTGTGTTGATGCGGTGATAGTACAGTTTGATAATGACTACCAGGATGGCAGAGGTGATTTTACGGACATTGTTCCAAATGGCCACCGGCCAGGACCATTGCATTGCGAAATAAACATATATTTCAAATGTATAATATTATTTTACCTGAGTAAATATAGCTAATAAGAATTGCTTCGTAGAATTTAATAGGATAGCTCATCATTTAATTTAAAATTGATGAAACTCTCGCTGTATGAATTTATATTTTACTTTAGAATTCGCGTTGGAAGTTCGGACAACTGACAAGTAACATGGGAGCGTTTTTATAAACTATTTTTCAATTATGCTTTCCTGGTACATACTTGTAATGTAAACAAAGGTTAAGTTAAGTAACATTTAAGTCTTAAACAGGATGTTTGAAGGAAATTATTTATTTCAACAAACAAACCGCAAATACGAACAAGTCTTGCTATTAATATACCTGTTTGTCCAGAATAACAACTATAGTCGGGACAATTACTTCCAAATTGGCTACAAATCTTTCCTTTCCGCATTAATCATGTCTACATAAATAGGTACGTTCGTAGACGTACTAGAAATTATCTACCTTGACTCTTTGTATTACCGAAATATCCGATACTTTTGTGTCAAGAATTCACAGACGTTTTATTCTTATCGATGCAGTCTTTTCAAACAAGGATCTTATCAAAGAACTGAAATTTTGCAAGTGAAGCCATGCGTTTATTACGAAGAGACGTGACCGCCGAGACTCCGCCCGAAGCAGGATACTCCAAACTTCGAAGCAGCGATCCTCGAACTTGGCTGTTACCTTCAACTGCAACTTTGTTACTGGAGTACGGACAGAACTTTGTTACTCAAGTAGTTGTACAACTGCACACAGCTTTAGCAATTACAAGTTATTAATGTGTGATCACTTTTAATTCTGATATTACATATTCCGCGTATTCATAAAAGTATTTTTTTTTATATAAATCTTGGCATGACATTTTTGTCACTGACTATCCTACCTTAAGGTTGCGTAGTATGTTTTCAGAAACCAGCAAGACATTCCCAAACAAAGGTATTCAAAGAAAAATCAATAAATTAACTGGGTCTTCGTTCATAGTTTACGAACTTACGAAGCTCAATCAACGCAATACAGTTTATCAAGGCTGTGTTCTCTACCCTGTGCCGGCCAGCTACTTAGTTGTTCGGCTACATTGTATCGGTTGCACAACTGGCTATTTTTAGCAGCAAGTTTAATTAAAAAGCGAAACTGTGGCGTGCGGTCACCCGCTGATTATGAATACAAAGTATGAGGAATGTAATTTATTTTTGTGACCTATATTCTAACAACTAAACAAATGATTAGACGATGTCCTCATATCCCGTTTTGACCAACTTCAAAATGTTTTAACTGTCGCTCTCCTATTTTGCGGCCTATGTTTAATCATCCAGTGGTCTTGTACGTTTCGTTTTCATAACAAATTAGCTTCCGCCCCGCGGTTTCACCCGCGTTCCCGAGGTATCTCATGTTTTCCCGGGATAAAAAGTAGCCTATATGTTATTCCAGGGTATGATCTATCTATGTGCCAAGTTTCATCCAAATCCGTTCATTAGTTTTTACTTGAAAGAGCAACAAACATACACACATACTCACAAACTTTCGCATTTATAATAACCTAATTAATAATTAATTATAATACCTATTAGTAGGAAGTGTTTTGATAGCCTTCTTCTAGTTTTGATTCTAACTGTCAGTTATATTTAAATTTATACTAGCTTCCACCTCGTGGTGTACCCACGTTCCTAAGGGATCTCATGATTCCCGGGATATGATCTATGTGTGGCAAGTTTCATCCAAATTCAATTAACAATTACGACGCGATTGTGTAGCAAATATTACAAGCTATTGCATTATTCAGATTTGAATTTATATTAGCATCTTTAGAGGATACCACCAATGAGATAAGCGATATTCCCTCATTTGATGGATTTTTTGGATAAGTTTATCTTCATTGGGTTTCTAGTTACATTGAAACCTAGGTAGGTAAATTTTTAAAGTCATAATAATAGGCATTTTACGTTTAGTTTTACTGGACAAATCAAACGTCTTCTGCTGTACATAACATAACTACCAGGTACACATAAAGTAACCACAGGTTTAGACTTCCCAGTCGTACTGGGTAGGCGGCCTGACAACCATTTCTCATAATAACCCACAATTTGCGGCGTAAAATATGTATTGTAGTTTTAAAACACAAATTGTCGACGGGAAAACTTTCCTTCGCCTTTATAGATGACATGTTAGGAAATTAAAAGTTCAGACAAACAACAAAGCCGAAGGGAAACATTGAAGGTTTTTCTACCGCGGTTTTATAGTTTCCTGGTACACTAGGAAACTAAATCGCTTGCGGCAGGAATTTTTTACTTTGTTTTCTTGTAAGTGTTTTTTTTATTCCTGAGTTTTACGTTTCTAACTGAATGAATGGATTTGTTTGTATAGAACTTCATTATTGATTTTTAGTTTTTTTTTACATTAATTTCCTTCACGCTATGTTAACTCGAGCATAAAAGCTTTTTATGTAAATAAGCAACAATAAGTAGTAAAATAGTGGGGGTGCACTTAGGCGCCAACTCATTCGTAATCTCACGCAGTCTAGTTTTTGTTCAACGAATTAGCATGTCTGCATATAAGTGCCGGTTTTCACCGACCAGTAAATACGGTGTACAAGAACCATAGTTCGTTTATAAAGACTCGCTACAATGTTATGTTACGATACGTTCGCTGGGACATTGATTCGACGCTTTCGACAGTTGTTCGCAAATTCTAAGCAGCTGTCACTAAACAAGTTATAATAGCAATCACTTTTTGGGCGGTATCTTGCGAACTGACTGACATTGCGTTTTAGTCTCAAAAAGTCTATGAAAAGTTTTAGTAGAACGGCCACCATTGTAGGTACTAAAACCTAACATGACCTGACTGACTGCGTGACTGACTGATTTATTGACATGACGTGAACTATACTAAAACCTTTGCTAAAACTTAATATATAACTCTTCGAGAATTATAGGTATAACAGAATAGAATACATTGCTCAACTCGACACTGGCAAAATATACAAACCGTGTCATGCATGCTCAAAAACAACTAAAAACAAAAAAAACGATAATCACTATCACTTCACTATCACTACATAGTATAAAACAAAGTCGTTTCCCGTCTGTCTGTCCCTATGTATGCATAGATCTTTAAAACTACGCAAGGGATTTTCATGCGGTTTTTTTTATAGATAGAGTGATTCAAGAGGAATTATTATACATATAAACCATGTATAATAATTATAGTACAGAAAAACTGAGCAAAGCCGGGGCGGGTCGCTATTTTTATAATATTAGACCATATTCACTGACTAGAAAATGGTCCGATCATCATCATCAGTATCATGGATTATAATTTAATTATAATTTAAGCGACTTTAGGGAGTTTTCTCGATTAATTTGTACAGTATAACTGGAAAATCACGGAGACCATAAAAATGATAGGCCATTTTATACGATCGATAAACTAACAATTTTCACTTATATGTATAGAAAACAATGCAATTACGCGGAAAAGTGTGGGTAGTAGTAGTCTAGTCGGCGTGACGTCACCAGCGGGCGTCGGCGCGAAACGCCTGTGACCTCAGCACCTATCGCCGGCGCATATCTAGCGTAACATGGCTCGCTCGCTGCATAGATTACGCACCTTGTAGATGCGTCAGATACTGTACGTACAATGCCTAATAGGGCAGGTCTTCTGAGAAGGCGTTTCTCGGTCTTAATAGATAGATAAACTTTAAATCGCAGATGTCTGTACATGTCTGAATACATACATTATTCATTGATGTCTTAATTAAGACACCTTTCTAATTTAGGGTCCTTTGACCTAAATCAACAATAACAAGTTCGCAAAAGAAAGTTTTACAGGCAAAATCCAATAATAAAAAATAATATGTTAAATACTTAATGTAATCCAAAAATACGATACGGTATTTTTTTAATCTAGCTTCATAAGAAGTGTGTTTTCTCTTGTTTTTTAACGTAAAACATTTAAATGAGCACACAGCTTAGTGTCCTATCTGCGTACAAAATATGTCTTGTAATCTATGCCGGTCCCGATCTCCATACAATGGACGGCGGGCGGCGCAAAGCTCGCTCCATTACTACGGACCGCTGCCTCTCCACGACAGATAGTGATGGAAAGCCATGTGAATTCACCAACAAAAATGTTCACTGTTACCTTTTAAATGTTGGTAAATTAACTATCTGCAGGGAACAAAGACTTTTTAGTCTAATATTCTAGCTATTTGGGATCATTCGTTTAAAAACTAATCAACTCTACTACCTAAGTGTAAGTGTAAGTGTGTGTGACTGTACGTAATATTTTCGCAATCCTAATTTAAAAATAAATATTTCTCAGGTACATAACAATAAACAACTATTCTATATTTATAATCTAGATGCTATTTTTGTATGTTTGTGTGACAACGCAATATATTTCCCAGGCGTAGTAGGGGGCGGGTTGTACTTTTGAAAATGAATATGCAATGGCTAAAAATATTTTTCTCGGGCATCATCGCAGCAACAACACCTGTGCATTCGTGTTTCAAGTACCAGGATTCCAGATTTCAAAGAAGGTTACTAATCACATTATACTTTATGATTCAATAACTTAGCAATGTGGTGCCAGACCACAACCAACGCAACGACTCCGGTGGCTCTATAACCACCCACTAAACAGGAAACCCGGCAGAATAGAAAAATGGATAGAACTCGCCATAGAACCCGTTTGTTCATTGGTAAAAGCATTGATAGTGTACTGAATGCCTTTCCAGTCATGTTGGTCTTACATAAATCAGTTTTATCTAGTTCCATTTATGGTTCTTTCTCACGTCTGTCTGGTAAACATTAAATGTCATTGAAAGGCGTTGAAAGTATGACTTCATTTTTATTTGCGAATTCTTCGCTTCTTATATTGCCCTAGTAGTATTTCCTGTGAAGGTGATACTTCGGACTAAACATGACTGGTTGTTTACTTAAAAAAAGGAGGAGGTTCTCAATTTGTCGATTGATGATTAGTCGTTCAATAATTTGGAATTATTTATTTACCTTCTTTTTTTTTAGTAGGTAAAATGATGATCTCCAGGATAACAGGAAATTAGTATTCCTGATATTCTTCACACACGGACTTAAGTACATGTAAATGGAAAGGTAAACTGTTCTAACTAAACCAAACAATATATACATATTTTATCTATTGAGTACCGATAATAATTTACGATGAATCAGATACTCGCATAAAACAGTTTCGTAAGTAAAACTTGTATGTAATAAACGGAGAAAAAGACAAATTACTTCATTTTCGTATGACAGACTGCAAAGCAAACAGCGGTACTCGGGCAACATAACAGATGTGTGGTGGACATGTCACTCATCGATGTTTCCGAGAAACATTGACTTTCGTACCGTGCACCAAGTTTCCAGAAGAGAGTCTCATTACTATTCATTTGTCATTCAGAACATAACTACGTGATAGAAATAGACAAAATCTAAGTATCTCTCAGATAACCTAGGGATGCTATAGGAATAGAAAATAAGGAAATAGCAGCGTCTCAAGAAAATGCTTTTCGCATGATCGCAAACGTTGATTTTGCACGTTTTATTCCCACTACACAATATCGTCCAACTCCTACAATTAATAAAGCCTTAGTAGCTATATTTGACGGTAATCGTTAGCTCTACAGGTCGTGGGTTCGATTCCCACATAAACACGCTTGTTGACAAACTTGTGCATGAACAATCTCCAGTTTGTCCCGAGTCTGGATGTAGCAATGTGAATAAATAAGTATTTACAATCTTTGTAATTAGTACATTTTGGTTTCCAAAATACGTTCCAAGAGAGATAGAGCTTAGCGATTTTTCGCTTGAAGAGCAGCTCGACTGGGGAAGTACTTCCACCTTACAGAATACCGCAGACAAATAACCTTTTGTTCCAGCGCGTGACTAAGGTCGCCAGAGCTCATCGGGGTGGGGGGAAGTGTCGGTAATGCACGAGTGGTACCCGGAGCTCGGATTAGTATATTGTCTCTGTCCCGGGTGTCGCTAGCGTCCATAGGCTACGGTAACCGCTTACCATCAGACGGGCCGTATGCTTGTTTGCCGACTTTGTTGTATAAAAAAAACGCTTTGCTTAGTTTGGCATCCGTGTGCAAGGTGTGGCAAGAATTTCCCGAGATATTTATTATTGGAAGAAATACAGATTCATGCAGTAAACACTTCTAGTGATGTAGTCTTGAACGATACAGTTTACCAAAGTCTAACTTCTAAAACATGATAGTACGAAGTCGCACACTAACTCACAGTTATACCGCCTATCGCCACTAAATAAATGTAGGCTAAAACACTTAATAAAAGTGACAAACGATAGTAATATAGGCAGTAATTCACGGCAGAGTATCTAGGAACTGAAGTAACGAGTGCACCAGATGTTTGCTTGGACAAAATGGCGCGCACATGACTCCCGCTCTTGTTTTTACAAACGAAGCAATAAGTAAAATAAAAACTTGATGGAATAATGCCTTGAAAAGTAGGATGTCGTTAGGAATTAAGTAGTAGATATATTCGATACAAAAATGTAGTACAAATCCGATAAGCAACAGAAAATACAAGTAGGTAGGTTTTCTTAGCAGCGAGCGATTAGATATATATGTCGCGGGGAAATGAGGATACCAGGGAGTTCACGAATTCCCTAGGGATACCACGAAATCAAGGTAGATGTCGAATATTCTTGTTTATTACGTCTTCTCACTAAAATGATAGTGACATGACGAAATACTAAACAGAAAAATAACCACAAAGTGTAGGTATCTATAGGCAATCGGGCATACACTTCCAACCTAAACGATTCGTGTCAATTTTGAACGGAATACTTTCCCTACACACCAATTGTGAAAAGACAAAGTAATGCTTGACTCGAATTTTATTGTCTAGGTTTTGTAATTTTTTTACATTTCGATTTGGGAAACGACATATCACTGACATTAAATTAATATTTTGTCATATCACTAAACATTTTTAGTGTGAAGACGTAATAAACAAGTGTTCAACATCTACCGTGATTTCGTGATCTCCCTAGGGATTTCGTGAAATCTCTTGTATCTCAATTTTCCTACAACAGGCAGGTATATGTAGCTTTTCTCGTAACATAACATGGGTTTCGAATCACAATGTTTTTAGGATTGCTAACTCTTTTTAGTTGGTCACAGATTTTCAACTAGTGGCGACTAGGTAGCATCTAAAACATACCTTAGTCTTACTAAATACTAATCTGTTTCCAGCGGTTTTACCCACGTTCCTGGGATAAAAAGTAGCCTATAGCAATCGAGAATAATGTAGCTTCCTATTATAGTGAAAGATTTTTTTAGAATCTGACCAGTAACTCCGCAGATTACCTGTCTCCTACATCCTATCTTACAGGCATGCGGATAGGGGGGGAGGCAAGTGACTTCGACGTCAAGGTTATTGGCGTTAGTGATCCCCTTAAGTGATTTCATTCAGTCAAAAAATCTACCACCTTTATAATGCGTAAAAACTAATTATGTCATTACTTTTTTTTTCTTACCTCTAAATCAAGACGGAACTTGGCAGGTAACATATATCTACATAGGGTCGGTTGCATAAAGCGCGGTCATAGTAGTAATAGTTAGGTTACGATTATAGTTAACTTTAACCGAAAGAAAACAAACTGGGTTGCTCGTGTCACTTTAACTAATACTTTAACCGTAACCATAACCGACCGAGGGAGATCGGTCATCGTCAAAGTGACTCTCCGGTCAAAGCATGGTAATAGTTAAGTTAACCTTGATTATAACTTTAACAGCCAGATGCTATATCACTTTGTGTTGCCATCACTATCCGACATATTATTTAATCGTATTTATACCTATCTTATTTGTGATTTATTTGCTAATTTTAATTAATTTAGGTTCATTCGTTTTTGTTTACTTAATGTAACCGTTTTAGCGTACCGTATCGTGACGTCATCTACCAACCGGCTCCAACGGAAGATCAGCGCTGGTTTTACTACCTGCATATGCTGAGTTGCGGCCGATTTGTGATTTTTTTAACATTTTTATACACACTACTATTAAAGTTGTTTTTTATTTGTTTGTATATTGTGGTGAAAGTGTTGCAAATAAATAACTTTTCTTTCTTTCTAACTAAAATGTACGAGCAATCGACCCATAGTGTACAGGACCTACTGACAATGCAGTTGTCATAAAAATAGTCTAAACAAATAATTTTGCAAGAGGTTTTTATTGTCCACAATGGACAGGGCGAACTATGATAACTGGCTGCAAGCGAAAAGGTTTCAAAACTGATCATGCTTCAAATTTGTTGATGGTACAATAAGTTAAAGTGACCACAGTTTCTGTAAGAATATTACGCAATTAATCATCACTTTAAGGGTATTTTCATCAGCAACACTTGAGTACTACCTACCAGTAATAGTGTTAAGGTATTTAAGTATTCGAAACGCCGCGCCGCGGCAGCTGCCAATAAGCGACGTAAAGCGGTAGAATGGCGTTTTTACAGCAGCGTTTTAGTGCCCCGTCGGGGCTTCTAAAGTTATTTACTGGCGATTGTGGGGTACAATGTATGGGGGGAGCGATTAGTGAGGCGCGAGTTAAGATTGATGGTCCGCCGTTTGAATTTTTAACGAATATTTTTTAAGTTCTTATCTTTTTCATTTTCTAGAGTCGTAATTTTGTGATTGGCGACTCAGAGATAATGGCTACAGATTTATGTATGCATTATGCATTCAAAATATTACAGAACTGTACATAGGTCTTTTGCTACAAATGTTTGTTATTTGTTGATAATGAACCAATGTAAGGGAACTGACTACTGGAATATAGCGATAGGTGCTAAGCGACAGATTTCTAACTTGATGGTGGTAGTCAGCTTGGCGGATACTACAATATATCAAAGTAGGTACTTACTGCCATGCTATGGTTTTCTCATGTTGTTTTCCTTCACCGAATTCGGTTTCTTCTACAAGAAAATGTTTTCGAAATTCTACATTCCCATACGATGTCTAAAAAGATGCATAATTATTTAAAAAAAATCGCCACAGCTTCTCTCTTGTGCCATAGGCAAAAATAAAAATGGTGGCCCCACGCTCCGCGCTCGCATTGACGAGTCAAGCCGAGCTGTATTATTGAACTCATCGAGGAACCCTGGACTTAACACCAGCAGCACCATAACTGCACTACAAGTTATATAGGAGCTTTTTAAGGGTAGCTGATAATCTACTGAATTTCTTGCCGGAGTCTTCTCAGTTTAAATGTAATCCGAACCGGCGGTAGTGTCGATTGTACTTTCGTTCGACGTTCATAGTGTCTTATCACCTATAGTAGGTACTTACTGAATAAATTATTTTTGAGTTCAACAGCAAGAGTTTTACAGCCCAAATTACTGGACGTGCTGAAATTCGGCATACAGATGGCTATTATGAAGTAGGCATCCGCTAAGAAACCATCGAGGAATGTCCCGCAGCCCAGCCGGCAAAAGGCGAGAGAAGGAACACCCCAGAGTTTTAGTCAGTAAGAGTCTGACTGGCCACTCCCCTCGGAGTACGGCCGGGTATCCATGAGGATTTCCCTGGGTCACAAAAACAAAGGCATTCGCTAAGAAAGGATTTTTGGAAAACTAACCGCTACAGGCGTAAAATATGGGAATGCGAGTGAAACCGCGGGGCGGAAAGCTAGTAATACATAAAATGTTGTATTTTTTTACGTTGCCTAATAAGAAATAAAAGGGAAAAAAAGTTTCTCAAACTTCACCAAATTAAACTTAACTCGAAAGAAAGTTCCAAACAAAAACGAAACAAGAAGCCAACCAAAAGAGTTGTGAAAAGTTACAAAATATAAGTTTAACAAAATAATTGCTTATCCGAGATTCAAATAAAAAATATTAAAGTGGCCGACGATGTTTCCTGCGATAAGCCCCTGATGGATCACTTCCTACAGATTAGGGATGGGATGGCCCGATACCGGCGAAGGGCACAGATTTACAGCCCTGCCCTGCCCTGTCGAACGACAAGTATTAAATTGAAGCTAGATCTCCCGTTTGTAGGCAACTATTTTAGTGTGAATTTGTTAGTTTACTAATATTCAATATTTATCGTACTAATATTATAAATGCGAAAGTTTGTGAGTATGGATGTATGTTTGTTACTCTTTCACGCAAAAACTACTATATGGATTTGGATGAAATTTGGAACACAGATAGTTTATAACCTGGATTAACACAAAGGAAGCTAGTTTAAACTTCAAATACGTTGTTTGGTATAGGACAATAACCGATTTAGAAATCAAATTTGTAATTGATCAAAAAATAAAAAAACTTATAGCGTATCAAGGTTTCTTGTCTTTGTCTACCCTACTCTTCGACTCCATCTTCACACCCCATCCATTTCCACACAAAATAGTTGCCTTGCACAGATTTAGTTAAAGGTACCTTTACACATGTGCATTTAATTTACCACTTTAGGGTGGGTTGATCCATGCAACGTCTTCGTTAAATTGTCTGTCAAAACTGTCTTTTGCTAGCAAAACCGTTGCCTCTGACAGACAATTTAACGATAAAAGTGGATGGTGTAACCCACTCTTAGTAAGGTAGGCTAACTACATTGTAGAACGCAAATAATAATATGAATTAGAGTGTATCAGACTACCAGGCTATCATGAACTATCAGACATTGACTGTGTCAATGTAGGTATTAGATGGGGTATATTTATTTTGCATTCGATTACCTCACCATATTACCATTACTCACCATATTCGTGATAACTACCTTCGTAACTTATAAAATGTCGTATAAAACGATCACGTTTTTATGGTCCACCTTGTTGTCATTGTCAATAATCTTGTCATTGTCAAACAAATGACCCAAAAGTAGTCAATTTCTTGAGAAATGGTGTGTAAAAAATATTAAGGAATGCCTTAAAAACTGCGAAAGGGAGCTAAAGTTGACTCTCCAAAACTCTGAAGAAAGCAACGTCAGAAACTTGTCGACTCAAACAAAGGAAACTATAAAGCTCGTCGACGCGTCGCGACCGACCGACAAACCGCTAAGTTATGCATAATTTATTTTACCCGCCACTAGTTTATCGATAGATCGCATCGCATCTCTAGCTTGGGCGACCAGTTTTTAGGCCTACGTCAATACTGACTAAAAACTGTGTAGATATTTCAAAAGAATCACTATAACAGTGAAGAGGTTTGTAATATTTAAAATTCTGATCAAAAATTTACCTAGATTGTACATTGCAGGCTAGTACTAAATGTGTCGTATGTCAAATAACGGCTCACGTGCGGGGTGTGGTTAGGTGTTTATATCCAATTAGTTCGATCCAGACACGCGTTTGGTGGAGCCAGGCCATACCAAACGTAAACGCGTCCCAAAATGTTAAGGTTAAAGGTTAAGCTGTTACTCAGATTGTGTACCCGATGTCGCATACAGTCTACTCAATCAAACGGCTTTTTTTCGACAAATCAGACTTCAATTCGGAATGAAGCAATCGTGAAAGCAGTTTCAAGACTGCGATTAAAACAGAAAAAAGAAAAGACATTTATTTGAAGAAAACAGCATAGCATTTTGATAAAATTCATTAATTGTAGGTCCCTAACGAACAGAATGTCAACCATAAGTAGGTTACGAGAGAGTATATCTTTGATCGGAGATTAAATCCGAACGAATGAACCAATTTTATTTTATTATCGGTATTCTTTTATGGAAGCGGGATTTTGCTCGATAGTTCTTGTTTTAAAATTTTCGTGATTTAATAACTAGTCAGACTTAGGACTACCTATTTTGATTTATTTAATGTTTAGTGATAGTGTTGCCAGACACTTTCGTTAGGCAGAACATCGCCGAACATTATGGCAATTTTTTCCTAACATAAGCGTAACCATTACTAGACGTTAAAAAACGACACTTCTTTCATTTCCTATCTATTTGACTTAGTTTATTCATGAAAAAGCCAGACTTTATGAGCCCGAAATTTAGGAGGGTCCAACAGACGAAACTCCTATCATATCCGGCTGAAGCCGAATGCCTGGCAACCCTCAGAGAATTTCCACATCCTCCATTTCATCATGATCCACATGTTAGGTATATCCAGCCTGGTGTCGTGCCATGAAAATATCTGCAGTGGACAGAGGACTTTTTTTAACACCTGACAAAAAAGAGGGGTGTTATAAGTTTGTAGTGTGTATCCGTCTGTGGCATCATAGCTCCTGAACTGATTTTGATTCTGTTTTTTTCTCGAGAGTGTTTTTTCTTTCTTTCAAGAATATTCTTTCGGCCGTTTCAAGATCATCAACTGTTTTCTAGGTGTTTCGGGGGTTACTTTAAATTTTACTTATTTTTATTTAGAAAATAACTTCTTAAAATAAAAATTCTGAATTAAATTGAATCTTGGTGACATCAATGACATATTTCTAAATCAGTATCCTCAGTATGGAACTCCATTCCATTCCCTAAATGATACCCATTGAATATGCCAGTATAGCCGCATGTGGCCGCATACACTATATACCCGAGATTCATCGCAATTTTAGTAAAATTAAATAGAAATTTAGCTGAAGCACACAGAGCCGAGGCCGAGCGGCCGGGAGGCTGACATCATCCCGCTTTCCGCTCCCAGGGGGCCAGTGCGCGTGCCGAAACAGCTGATTGTGACCGACCACCATAAAAAATCATATAAAACCAGCACACGAACTAAACTCAACCTTATCACGCACACTTCAAACTCTAAATTCCCCTATTCCCTCACCACGACCCTTAATATAAACACCATCAAACGACTCTCGACTTTAAAATATCCACTTTAGATTTTAAAATCGCATGCTCTGTTTTTTCCTGTACACGTCATCTACAGAATAATATTTCGACTAGAATAGATTTGCGACCTTAAATATGAGTAGTGTAGGTAGTTTCTAGGTTGTAGGACAAAATTAACGAGATAAAACCAAATGATTTTGTGCATTTTACTTGGCTGGAGGCCGATGCGAGGCCTGCACTCGCTCTGTTCGGTTACATTATTCCTCACGAAGAAATATCGTTCTTAATTATGTACGCACAGAACTGTTACCTAATACGGGATACCTGTTATTATACGCTATGTGATTTAGATAAAATATTTTGACGCATCAACGAATATTATTTTGTATCGGACGGTAATTGATATGAGATAGTAATATTCAAATATTGAGGTCGATTAAATATATTTTAAGTAGGTTTGGAGTATCTTTGAATGTTGTTGTCGGGACCCTATCCCGAGCGTTTATTTTTGACGTTGATTAATGTTTGTGTGAATTGCAATGTAATTCAATATTTGTCGCGACATTATAATTTTGGTAAAATTGACACCCGATTAATCTATCAATACTAATAATAAAGCTGAAAAGTATGTTTTTTTGTTTGAACGTACTAATCTCTGGATCTACCCATCGGATTTGGAAAAATCTTTTTGCAATTGAAAGCCCAATTATTAAGGAAGGCTTATTCACGCTACGGTCCTTGGGAGCCGAGCAATCATAAAAATAACGCTAAGCGGCAAGCAACATTGTGTTTGCGAAACTATTTTATTTATAATTTTTCGAATCGGACCATTAACTTCGGAGATTAGGGCGTCCAAATCAAACCAACTCTTCAGCTTTATCATAAGTATAGGTATTTTTTTTTTTTTTTGAAAGGACTAAGTTGGTAGCCTCAGATGGCTGCAACAACCTTACCGGACAAATCGGCGAGCGCAGAGGGCTCTCAGCCGGGTAATATTTAGGTAACAACGCCTGAGGGCACCCCAAAAGTATAGGTATAGATTTAGAATTATTGCTATAACAATAGGGTGTTTCACAGTTGACACTGTGAAAAATAAATGACCAAACTCTAACCAATGCATAAAACATCTAAAAACACGTGGAAATATAAAATATGTTGTACATTTAATGCTTTTTATGATTTTTAATTACCAGTGGAACCACTAAGAGTAGATGATTTGATGCTGTGAAACTATGACGTCATAATGTAATATTTCATACAAAATTCCTTATAAAGTTTTGACATTTATTAAAAAGTAGCTGATTTGATATGTCAGTCAACTACCATATCTGATTGTACTTAATACGGTAAAAACTTTTAACAAAAAATAGAACCGTCTTCAAAACACTAAAAGCATAAATAAATGTAGGAACTCTAATCAACCTGACATTGCTTTATTCTTTTTAGTGTTTTGAAGTCGGTTCTATTTTTTGTTAAAAGTTTTTTATTTTTAAATTTTTTGTTTCTTATGTTTTATCACTAACCTGGTATAAGCTATCGTTGTACCTTCCATCATCACATCAAATGATATAACTAACGGTCTAAAAGGTGCGATAATGTTTAAAGAATTATCCCCTAACTCCTAACCGTTAAGGAGTTGTACCTTCCATCATCAGCTCAGCAACGCAATGAACACAGCTATATCTACCTATCAAACAAATGTGTTTGACAATCTATTTGATTGTCTGTGAACATATTTTTCGTAACCAAAGGCAAATTCTGCACAATTAAGGGGGAACGTTCGGTTGGAGCGCGAAATTCAAATTTTATCACGTTTTTTGCAAATTGCAGCTCAGTTATAAGTCGTAAGTTATCAACATGTTATTTGCGAGAAGAATGATAGTATATTTACTGATTAATAACAAAGGAAATCATCAACATATTCCTCCAAGGTATATTAGTAACATTTTCATGAAATAGTCGTATATGTCAGTAAAATACCTTGGAGGAATATGTTGATGATTTCCTTTGTTATTAATCAGTAAATATACTATCATTCTTCTCGCAAATAACATGTTGATAACTTACGACCTATAACTGAGCTGCAATTTGCAAAAAACGTGATAAAATTTGAATTTCGCGCTCCAACCGAAGGTATTCCCTTAAGAGTCAGTCATAATAGTAAACAAACTACTGGGGTGTTCACTTATTCCTAAATAAATATGCGTCGTGGAATAACGAAATATAATTAACATCATTAATAGGTAGGTAGGTACAGTATGACACAACTTAGATGAAGCATCGGCAAAATTCGTAAAATCGATCATTCCCGAAAAGAGTGCGCCTATAACATTACCCATGTTTATTAGTACTTTAGGCTAGATCTTGTTGAACGTTGAATGGCGTGATAATGAAAGATTTTTAGTAGTTGTGTAAATCGGAAGTGAAGTGTAGAATGTAGATATACGATTTGCCGATGCTACATCTAATTTGTGTCATACTGCATTTATGTACATAATATGAGCTGAGGTGATAAGTGAAGAGGTTGAATTTTATTTATTTAAACGATAATTAAAACCACAATGTAGAAATACCATTATCTATAAAACCGCCAAAAAAAACATGTGTGTTGTTAAATTTTTTTTTTGCCACCCTTAAATATTTTTTTTTCTGTTTTTTAATATTTGCTGTTATAATGGCAGCAGAAATACATCATCTGTGAAAATTTCAATTTCAAGAAAAATTATGATTAAAAATATCTAATTACTTAGTCCGTCAGTTAGATTACCAAAAAAAAATTGGATGCGTAAGTATTTTTTATTTTAACAAATTAATAATAGATTACAAAGATTAGTCGCATCTAAGTTCAGTGAATCCCACTTTAAAAAAAACATATTTTTTACAGTCGTCCTGTACGGACATATTCCGCCATATCCCCACCACTTCGGAGCCAGCTTTAGGAGAAATTTTGATCGCTTTTCGACCAAGACTTGCAGCTACCTAATGTTAATCAACAAAATCAGTTATCAATTAGACTATTACATAACTATGATGCAATCAGTTCCAATTTGACAATCATTTAATATAGCAGTTATCTGTAATAATTATGTTTTTACATTCTGGTAAATGCATATGCCGACAGTGGTGCCGATTCTGTAGTTTACGAACTTAACTAAATGTTAGTCACCTCTCTTTCATAACCTAACCTTATTGAAAAAAGATAGAACATTTTGAATGCTGACAGTTTAGTCCATGCCATTGTAATATACTGGTAAATAGTCATGATCAATAAAGATTGTGCTTAAATTCATGTTGAAATAAGTGATCAGACTAATCTGATAGGACTAAAATATCTTGCATCCCTTTTTTATATTTCTTATTGGAAAGAGATATAAATATCAAACAAACTAACAAACTAAAAAATAATAATAGTGATATTATTATTTTTTAGTTTGTTATCAACAGAATCGGGCCCAGTGTCTCATTGAACCATAGTGGAACCATTTTTAACATTATATTATTATTAATTCTATTGATTGAGATGTTGTTTCATATTTAAACTGACTGTAACAAAAATACTTTTTAAACTCTCGCGAACACAATTCATGTTTATAGTAATGTAATTTGAAAAAATCTTTCACTATTAGGAAGCTACATTATCCTTGATGGTTATAGGTTACTTTTTATCCTTTTTATCCTAAAAATCTAATAGTGACTACCTAGTACAGTTTTAAAATCTAATTTGAATTGCATTGAAAATATCCACAAATATGTCAGACTGCCATACCAGATTATTCTCAGTTAACGATACAAACCAGAGATTTGAATATATATTTTTTAACATTCATAAGTGCCTTTTCATGGCCTAATTTGAATAAATGAGTTTTCGATTTGATTTGAATATTAATGAGGTTGGTTTTTAAAAAATTAGCTTGCGTTTGGCTTCAGAATCATAAGATTTACTATTAGACAAGCGATGTTAAATAATAAATAAAAATATCGTGGGAAATTCTTCACACACGGTTATCTGTATCGATAAAAAGGTAATAAAATCGACGTAAGAAAAATAACATGATCGCAAATTATCTATTGAAGTTTGTTTCAGTTCGCATCAAGGTTAGATTGAAACTGGATTTCAAAAAGATACATGTCCGCCCTGATGATCTCAAATTAAGCAGAGCTTGTTCTGTGGAAACCAGATAACTGATAATACAAGGATCTCCACGATGGCCGGTCTTGCGTTTCCCGCGTGCGACCTGAGGGTCCGACGATCTTGTGAGCAAGATCGTCGGTCCACCTAGTATGCCCACGCTGCGTCTTCTTGTTCGTGGTCACCACTCGATGGGCCCCACCCACTGCCACTTCAGTTTGGCAATTCTTCCGCGGACGTTGGTAACCAGTTAGTGAAGTTTTGCTAAAGTCATACAACATTTCGTTAAGAATAAGAACCATCACCGTCACCATTGGCGTCCGTGATACAAAGGCGTGTAGATTCTGCTGTCAGGCGAATGAAACACCACTTCACCTTTTGTGTGAGTGCCACCAACTTATGCCTAAACGTAATACTCTCCTGGGGAAGCACCAGTTGCACCCAGATGAAGTAAAATTTATCACCGCTAAGAATATAGTACAGTTTATTACAGCTGTAGGTCTTGGCGGTGAAATTTAGCTTATGTGGCGATCACAATAGATCTAGACAGGTCGCAGTAATACAAGCTCTGTAAAGACTTGAAACAGCCACAAAACCCAAATAATAATAAGAATATGAAAGTACAGTTAGCGACGATTTTAACAAACTTCCGCCAAGAAACTTGAGAAACGTGTTTTCTAAATACTTTTAAATTCAACTTTGCTAATTTCTCTTGAAACATTTTCATAAAAATTGGTCGATGAAAACCCAGTACGGCCAAATTAATAAATTTACACTT